>BJEL01000071.1:2414437-3621655 GCA_019972355.1 Drosophila kohkoa | reverse complement strand
AAGCAATAACTTCAATCGCAATCATTTCTCTAACAATGCTTAACTGTGTGTAAAAAGTTGAATATAAAATATTGTATAGTCAAAATGTTGTGAAATAAATGTTATTTTATTTGTGTACATTCTTTGATAACTATCCTAAACCTCAAACCAATTATTTCTTGCCATGACTATAGCGTCGATCAGATGTTCGATTACCTCCACTGCTGTTATGCGAATGTTGTTGATGCATTCCAAGTCGATTGTCCTCATCGGATTGTCGCCTTATATCATCTCTATTAAATTAGTTTTTGTTATCATGCATGCTGTGACGAGAATGCCTCGGACCGACATGATCATTTAGTGGCATTGCAGGAGGACCCACGTGGTGGGCGAACCGATTGCGTTGGTTACTCCGGTTGGGTGTAGATGAATGCTGTCTAATTGAGACCTTCTTTTGGAACAGCTCCAATCCTTGGTACAGCTTTACTGCATACGGCACTGCACTTCTGTGCTGATATGTAACAAAACCAAAATTCCGTTGTCGTCCAGCATTATCCAAAGGAATACGTGCGCTTTCAATGGGGCCAGCTTGTAGAAATACTTCATACAGAATCTCTTCAGTAACGCGCTCGTCCAAATTACTGCAGAACAAGGTGCGCATCTGCTCTTCATCCTCATCATCGTCATATTCCTCATTAGCCGCATAATTGAATGCTTGGAATTGTGGCCCAGCTTGCGGCCCGTAGCCAAAGTTTACGCCACTCATAAGATCCACGGCTTGCGCATTCGGCAATGTTGCATAGACATTTCTAAAAGCGTTGCACATTTGCTGCTGTTCAGCAGAATATTGCAAAAAGTTATCCATTGCTTAATAGTTTGATTTGAATAACTAAACTATGAACTTAGATTGTTTAGCGTAGCTTTTTTTTAATCGATAAATTCAAATGCAGTTCTGTGCAAGGCTGCCAACTCGTACATGTCAATATGACCACATTTTTAAAAATGCAAATCAAATTTATCGAAACAAATATTATATTAATATATTATATTATTATTATTAATATATTAATTAACATTGATATTGTAAATATTGTAAATACTAGATTTAAATATAGCATAAGGTAACATTAAGAATTAATCGATTAAATATCTATCGATAGTTAGAAGCCCGATCGATAGGTGTATCGGTCGAGCACGAGACGAAAGTGCGATCACTATGTAGAGATCGAGGCAGAAAAAGAACAAGTTGTGAAATAAAACCGAAATAAAAAAATATAAAAATCTAATCATTACAATATATATATATATATATATATTGATTATATGAACAACCATCTCAAATTAGCCAAATTACAGATATTAATGGGAACTTTTGATTCGCGAATGCAGCGTACAATTAATCGGTATTATTCGTTAGACGATAACATTGATTGTTGTTGTTGATGCCTCTGCCGGAATTGTTCAAGTTATTTCACAATGCTAGTAATCAACACGAGACGATTCAAATCAAAAGTACCTTGTGTTTATTCGAGGTACGATTGCTGAATGAACGAACAGAACCAGAAATGAAAATAGTAGTTCTACAGTTCTGTTTATCGGTTGCGTTGAGCAAATTTTTCGATTTTACGAGAGCCAGTCATGTTATAATACGCACACACGGCAGCAAGTGTATAATCATTTTTTATTTTATCAGCGGACATATGTATGTACATATGTATGTAGATATGCACAAACATACATACCTTGTATACATATGTATATGCTTTACAAACACTACTCAAATGAGTTCAGTGCTGAGCTTAGGCTGGAAAAGAAATTGCAGTCCACTAATATAAGCGGAATAACATAGCACAGCTCGCAGAAATGGCTGAGATCCCGAAAATCATCGATTTACATAGAATTGTTGAACCTTATTTACAAGGTGCTACACTCGAGTCTTATGAAAGTGACTATATAACAAATCCTGACGATAATTATGGCAGTATCATGCTGACCATAAATTCATAAATGAAGCAAACTAATGGTGAATTTCAGGGTTTGCCGCCTCTCACCAATGATTTCTATTGGCAGATCTTCCAGCCAGAACGTACGTGTATCACTGAAATGTTAGTGTACAAGTATTTGTCTCCAGAGCTTAAGAAGCTTCAACTACAGACTGGTGTACTGCCTACTGATGCATTCGATGGCTTTCCGCGTTACTATCGCATCTCACTTGATCCGGATACCTCCAAGGTCGATCGAGATGCAGTTTTAGTACAAGAAAATGTCACTAAAAGCGGTTACAGATCTGGTAATAGGCATAAGCCGTATGATATAGAGAATACTGTGCTGATTTTGCATTATCTGGCCTTATTTACAATATCATGCTTTGCCACTGGCATTGCGTCTAGAAAAACCAAAAGTATATGATCAATTTGTGCGGCCGTATTTCAAAAAATTTAACATGAACGACAATATGGAAGCAGATCTAAACGAAGAAGCTTTAGCAGACATTAAACTGTGTCATAAATAACTTACACATTTTTTATCTGGTTCCAATCAAATTTTCAGGATTCCTAAATACTGTAGTTGTTATTATAAGTACATTACAAATGTTGTTGCAAAAAAACTTTTATCTCTAGTTCTTATAGTCTCTGAGATCTTGAAGTTCATATAGATGGACGGACAGACAGACGGACGTCAAGAATATATGGGGTCGGAGATGACTCCTTCTGCCCTTTGGGTAGCGTGTTTAATAATATTAATTCTAAACAGTTTGAACAAAGAAACAAATTGTGTGTTCAGTTTAAATTAAATATATACTTATAACGCCTCAAATATCTATCGAATTATCAACACGCATAATGTGCATACAGAGAGCAGAGCAAAGATCGTAATGAAAAAGTTGCCTACAATTCGTGATGGATATCAAAAATATATCTCTTAATGCATTCCACCAGGGCGAGAAGTTAATTTATGCCAAACAGTTTGGCTGCATGCCCGTCGTTGCTTTTGCCTTGCCTGTGTTAGGAGGGGGGAAGTTCAACAGGGGTTTTTTTGTGGGAGGGGGAAGGGACCCTTTTTTCGGGTTTGTGGGTTTTCAGTATTCCCTTGCAGCACTCAGTCAAATTTCATATGGTTGTTGTTGTTGTTGTTGTTCTTGCTGTGTGTTTTTCTCGTTTAACATTTCTTTTTTTTTTTTTTTTGAGTGTTTTTTGGTGCCTTCGCTGAATTTGGCATATGGCAAACCGTTGTAGAACAAGCAGCTTCGGGAGCCAACAAAAAATACCCTATAGTGTGGTTGGAAAATGGGTAGTTTGCTTTGCATTGGCATCTGTTAGGAAGGTAGATTTTAAGTTTGTTTAAATAAGAAATTCAAAATAGCACCAATGTTAATTTCTTTCCATTTATCTTTGTCATCTAATCCTTGTTGTAATTATTCCCAAAATCCTTGTTGTATAGGTAATTCTCAGTCAGAATTTGTTGAAAAAACAAGCACTAAAATGTTTTAAAAATAAGTAAATGTTATTCTTATAACTCCTATAAACATAAGAGATATATTGAAAGTTACAAAATATTTTACATTAAAAATTCGTAGGAATCAAATTAGATCTGGCTTCAGTCTGATGCATTATTTTAAGACAACACTTGAGGAGAATTCTTCAGTCGTATGTGCTTTTCAGTCTTTAAAACAGTGAATACATTTCCAATTCCTAATTTATTCTTACAAGGAATCAAAATCAGATCAAGCTTCAGTCTGATTCACTCTTCTAAGGGAACACATTAGGGGAATACTTTAGGATAACTCTTTACGAGCACTTTTCAGACTCTTCTCGCAGTGATAACTTTTCCAATTCCTAATTTACTCTTAATTGTATCTCATTTAATTTACTTTTCCCCTTCATTATGTTTAACCAAGACTTGTGGTTTATCTATATTTAACACTTCTGTGAAATCTGAGCCACTTTTAGTCACCTTTGTGTGTGAATATTTTGTTGAAGTGTGTCTGTAAGTTCCATCTCCCCTCATTAAACTTAGAGTATTGGTTGCGTCGAGCAGACGGTCGTGTCGTTGTTATCTAACTGGCATTCATTTTGTTGTTTTTTGATGAAGTGAAATGAAATAATGCAAAGCTGTTGCATAAGTGCATTTGTCTGTTATCCTGGCGAGCATTTGTTTCACGCCAATGCCAACAACACCGCGAAGGACGAAGGACGACGTCGACTCTCCGACTCTCTGTGCACAGTGCAGCACTTGTTTTCAACGGAATCAATTTAGCGTAAGAAGTTTTTCATTTTTTTTTTCGTTTTTGTGTGCTCTGTTTTACTGATGCTCGCTCGCAGCGCCAGTTGGCTTGTCATGTGCAGGAAGCCGACTCAGCCTAGGCGGCAGCAGCAACAGCAGGAACAGCAGCTGAAGCAGATTCAGGAGCTCAAGGACCTGAGGACTTTTTGGACTTGAAGTTGGCTTTCGGGTTTTTTCGGGGGGTTTTGTTCGGTTTTGGTTTTTCGGTTGGGTTTTGCGTTTTAGGTTTTGCTTTTGCTCTCTCTGTTTTTGGCTCTTTGTTTTGTCGGGCATGTGGCGCAATTATGCCAGGACTCGCAACTTGACTTGACTCCTGTTACCACCGACTGGTTGACTGACTGCCTGCCTGCCTACCTCTCGCTCATTCTCTGCAGCTCTTTCAGCAGCTCGCTCTATTAATCAAAAGTTATGCAAAAAGCCAGCGAACTGCTGTTACTGCCACACGACTCCTTTGCTTCCTGCTCCTGTTACAACTAAGGTTGTTGTTCTCGTTGTTGTTGTTTGCAATTTAACTTTGCTAGCAGCTTTACATGAGTTGAAGTTGTCGTGCCATACTTATAAGTGCGTCAGCCACAGCCACAGCAAGAGCCACAGCAAGAGAAGGGAGATATAATATTTTATGAAAGCACCCCAGTTCAACCATTTCCCTCCCCACTCCACCATTTTACTTCAGCTCCGATTTCGAAGCTATAAATAAATAAAGCAGCCAAACACAATCAAAAACCAATGAAGCAAAACAGCAGCAACCGCAAATGACACGAGTAACAAACAACAAACACACACACAACTAGAATGGACGCTGAACTCAGCAGCCTTATCAGCCTTCATCCTCTTCATCATCATCGTCTTTATGTCTATCTCTATCATCATCATCATCATTATCCTGGCTAGCTAGCTGACTGGCTGGCTGCCTGGCTGGCTAGCGTTACGGTCAATGGCTTCTGTAATCCTTTGCGCTACTCGTTCACTTTGTTTGTTCACCGTCTCAGATCGAAAGAAATAACTAAAACGACTCATCACACACACATACACACACACACTCATACACTTTGACTTGCGACTTGCGAAGAAGAAGAAACACACACAGTTTAAATCTTCGACTCGTTGTGTCAAGTCTCATCCATTTGTCAGCTTAATTTCCATGGCAATTGATGACAGACAGCGCAACTATTTTATTTGCTAGTGCAAGCGGCTTATATTCTATTATATTGCCAGCTTAAAGTTGTCTGAGAATTTACTTGCACTTGAAGAAGTATTGTAATTGTTTTTTAGCAATGCTTGATTTGCTTGAATGTCGATATACCGATATAACTTTCGGTATATGTTAGTATTTTTGCACTTTTCATTATTCAATGCTCTTTTTGATATACCAAATGTAGCATTCGGTATATGTCAGCATATTATCTCACAATTCAGTTTTCACTGCTCTTTTTCAATGTAGATATACTAAATAAAGCTTTCGGTATATTTTAGTATTTTAAAATTATTTAGTCACTACACTTTTTGTATGTCTATAGACCAAATGTAGGTTTCGGTATATGCCAGTATTTTTGCACTATTCAATGCTCGATTTGATTGGTGATATACCAAATATAGCATTCGGTATATGTCGGTATGTTTTTGCGCAATTCGATATTTTCTATTCAATGCTCTTTTTGAATGTCGATATACCAAAATATTCGGTATATGTCAGTATATTTTTGCACTATTCACTTTTCACAGCGCGATTTCAATGTCGATATACCAAAAAAGCTTTTGATATGTGTTAGTATTTTTGCATTATTTAGTCAGTACTCTTTTTGAATATCGATATACCACATACAGCTTTCGGTATATACACATGTCAGTATTTTTGCTGAAGCTTTCCGATATTATGCAATATTCCAACTGAATGAACAATGCTGAGTATTTTCTATTTTGTTGATTCTATCTATGAGTTGTTGGTTAATCTTTAGTTGCAGACTCGATTTAAATATCATAATTGCTTTAATTATAAATATTCTTTCCTTTGTTGCAATTCCTACCAAATAAATGTTCCAAAAATATAAATTTTAATTAGTTGAATCGTAAAAACTATCTATGCTGCACCTTAAGAGTTTCAGCTGGTTCATTATTAGTTCATTAAATGAGGTTAATCGGGTTCATAGTGATTCCAACTGCATTGGTCGATAGCAGAGCAAAAGTTTTTGTTTGTGTTTCACTGATTTCATTTTAATTACGCTACAAATTTAGTGTCGTCACCTTGTCTGCCCGCTTGCCAGTCTCCCTCTCTCTTTCTGTCTCTCTCTCTCTCTCTCTGCTTGTCTTTGGTGTTTTGCAATTTACTGAGTTGACTTTTTGTCCCGCAGCTAAAAGTTACGTCTGCGACTCACCCAAAAACTTAATAAACGAAATAAGCAACCGCAATTGTCGCACGTCTACAAACCACATCCACATCCACATCTACATCTACATCCACATGCACTTTCAGTTCACAGCAGGCATTTTCCTTTATCATCATCCACCCTCTTAGCCATTGAGTTCACTTTGTGCCAAGTTTTGTGTTTAATTTAATTTGCTTTAGAATTTTAACTCGATTTTGTTTCATGAATTCCCGTTTAGCGCCTGCCACAACTTTTTAATTGCCAGGTGGTGCACATGTGGTGGCGCCTTGTGGTGCGTCACCTACTATCTATATATCTCTCTCTTTCTCTTTTATTACGATTCTGTCTCCTTCTCTGGCGCTTACTCTTTCATTCTCTTCTACGTCTGAGTAACCATAATTTTAAAACTAAGTTAATTAAGTAGACGCGCAATTCTAATTAAAGTCACTGGCTAATCACTTGAGTGTCAAAATGAGACTGATGAACTAACAAATACCTTGTCGACTAGTATTGTAGAGTTCGAATGGTTTCAACACTGTATCCAAATTAAAATACTGAATATAATCCAAGAGCAATTTTTGGTATATCAATATATACTACTATACTACTACATTCAGAATATATCACGAATAAATCAAAAGTGCTTTACTCGTCAAAACTTTCCAAATTAAAATACTAAACAAAATACTCAAAAATATACCAAAAGCAAAATTTAGTATATTTACTACTTCATTCAGAATATACCATAAAAAATCAAATGTGATATACTCTTTAAAACTTCCCAAATTAAAATACTAAACAAAATACCCAAAAATATACCAAAAGCTTAATTTGGTATATCGATATACTACTTCATTCTGAACAATATATGATATAACAAAGCAAAAGTGTCGTTAAAATTTTCCAAATAAAAATACTGAAAAAATACTAAAATTAACCAATTTGGTATGTTCATATACTGCTACATTCAGAAGTAAAACTGTAAAATTTGTTTTCCTATTATTTTTTTCACTTGAATGAAAATATTGTAAACTATTTTTTCAGTATATAATAATTTGATAATTAAGCATATAAGTATAAAATGGGCTGAAATATACTGACATAAATCGTACATGTGTTGTAAATACATAAATTGTATATTTTTACATATAAATACATAATAAAATATACATTAAATGAATGTAAATAAAATACAAATATTCACTTACTTCAGACTCCAAATTGAATTTGGTTATAAAATGTGTCATGCGTATGAAAAGTGTTTGTTAAACTACTCTTTTGACTACTTGTGAAACTACATGACATGGTTATGATAATCGCTTTAATGTCGCACACAAAATATCATGACATGGCCTTAATAAATCTGTGAATTCAATGATAACTAAGCAGACACTTTATGGCTTCGCAGCAGCCTGACAGACTGACAGACTTCAAGAATATACTTTACTTGTAAGAGGATAGTGTCAAAAAACGGGAGTGAGAGTAAAAGCAAACAGGCTGAGCAGTAATTTTGATGCTGTCAATAATGGAATGCTGCATGCGCTTAATGCGTATGCTTAATGCGTGACGTTGCTCATACGCCACCGCGCTGTCGTTTGACGTTGACTTAAACGTTTGCACCATTTGACTTAATGAAGCTTAAAGACAATAAAATGCTTAAGCACACAGTGCCAGTGACCGAAAGAGCGAGCTCGTGGGCGTGGGTGTGGGCGAGCAACTTTGTCTCGAACGTCGAACGTTGAACTTCTTCGCGGCCGCGTCATAATTTCTATGAATTTTATACACTTTGATAAGCATTCAATTGGCATGCGAGTCACGTTCGTACCAAGCGGGGCGAATGCTAGGCTGCCAGTTAGTTGCCTGATGCTGTTGCTGTTGTTGTTGTTGTAAAGTGTTGTTGCTGCTGTCTGGGCAGCAATGTAAATCAGGCCAGTAGACAATTAAACGCGCCGGTCACGACAACAATGTTTGGGCTAATGGAACTGAAACTGCAAATGGAGCAGGACCTCGACTTGGACACAGCAGTTGATGTATACTCCAGTCCCTACCCCTTAAAAAAAGTACGTGAGTTACAGTCGAGTGTGATCGACTGCGGAATACCATGCAAAAGTCATATAGACGTTAAAATTTTCTAAATTAAAATACTAAATTATACAAAAAGCTATATTTGGTATATTGAAATTTTTCTATATTCAGAAAAAAAACATCCCAAATTAACAAAAATTAAAAAATTACTAAAATATACCAAAAGCTATATTTGGTATATTGAATATACCATAAAGTACGATATGTAGCAGAATTAAAACATCCCAAATTAACAAAAATCAAAAAATCACTAAAATATACCAAAAGGTATATTTGGTATATCGATATACTACCGCATTCAGTTATCGATATACTACCGCATTCAGAATATACCATGAAGTACAATGTGTTCCAGAACTAGAACTTTCCAAATTAAAATACTGGAAAAGTACTAAAATATACCAAAATGTTATATTTGGTATATTGATATATAGTACTACAACATTCAGAATATTTAATAAATAAATACAACGTGGACAACTCGTTAAAACTATTCAAATTAAAATACTGAGAACATTTCTAAGATATACCAAAAGATGTATTTGGTATATTTATATACTTTTATATACAGTACAAACTACAATATGTAAACTCTCTGTTTCTTACATTTCCTGCTGCCACAAAGTTATAATACCTTTCTTCCCTAAGCGGAGCGGGTATTAAACTGGACTGCTTGAGAGGAAAGCCTTCATCTAGACTTCGTAGCGTGGGCATTTCCTATGCCAATTCCATTTCCGTTGCTGTTGTCGAAAAGTGTAAACAATTAAATTTTAATTAGAATGCGCATCGCTTGACATGTTAGTGGCAGCAACACACACACACACACAGAGACAGAGAGGGATAGAGAGAGAAGAGAGAGAGAGTGAGTTGCTGCTGCCAATAAAAACCTGCTTCAGTTACAGTCTCAGCTTTGAGGCTCAATTCAACTGCCTCTCAACCTCAACTGCGGCAGCCGCCACATCCGACCAACCAGTCTCTCTGGCAGTCTGGCAGCAGACTTGGCACTCATTTCCGGTCTCGTCGCCCTGAGTAATTTATTGTTACCTCCGCTCCCGCCCTCGTTTCGATCCAGTTGCTTGCCTCATTTGGGCTGTAAATTAAATGCCTGCCAGTTAATAGAAAATACCGAAAGCCTCTCATTTAGCCACATGCCGTTGCTGGTTTAATAAACTCGCAGCGGTTTGATCTATTGCCAGCTTTGTTTTAGCCACTTAACTGCCACAGTTGCTGCCACTTGCCACTCGCTGCTAGCTGCTCGCTGCATGCCCCAACCATACACACAATTTGTAGGCTACCCAAAGGTGTTGATGCCTCAGCCACGTATATGACAAGCTCCTAATGCCTATGATTTGTGTATTGCGAATTGGTCCAAGGGTCTCTTCCACTTTGCCATAATTCACTCTCTCTCTCTCTCTCTCTCTCTATCTCTCTCTGTATTTCTCTCTTTCTCTAGAATTGATGGCTAAATTGCTTTTTCGCCCAGCACAACTATAACTCATTGTCTGGCATTAGGAGATTGATCTTGTGGCTGCAACTCTCAACTACAACTCAGGCTACGAATGCTTCTTGAGCTGCAATTGGATTGGATTTTATAACTCAATTATATAGCTGCGTTGTTGACTCCTGATCTTGTTGTTGAATTATTGCTTATAGCTGCTGCTTGTCTAATTTATTAGTCTTTGGTTAATTTTCATGAAGTGAGTAAAGTTCTCATACTTTGGGACACAGCAGGCAGTCTGTAATCTAAATAGTTGTTCATTAGTGAAAGACTAATCATAGTTCTATTAGAATTACATATATTTGAATTAGTTTGCTTTACCTAGATTTCTATTCTGTTGTTTGTTAGCTTCAACTTTAATTTTGACTGCTGTTTCCATTGTTTCTTATTTTTTTTTTTTAATTTACAGCTGCAATAAAGTATGTTGCACTATAAGTCAGTTTTGCATTTGAGGCTGTAATATCTTAATTTTCAGTATGTGAAATACTAACTACAGTATTTAAGATTTCTAAAAAATTGGCTAATATTAAATAAAAATGGTCGAAGTTGTTTAAGAAATACTTTTGAAAGACAAAAAACGCTTTCCGCATTCGGGTTTTAGTTGCTTTGGCTGTCAATCTGGTATATTTATTATTTTTAATGTAATAGTATTTCAATATACCAAATATCGCATTTGGTATATTTAGGTATTTTTGCCGTATTTACATTTACTATATTTTAATATGAATACAACACAATTTTGCTTTTTAATTTTAATTTTGATTTCAAAAACTATCGCAACTATTATTACTTTTAGTTCTAGTTCTAGTTCTTTCATTGAAATATTTTCTCATAACTCAATTTGCAACTGTCTGTGCAAACAATTGAAGCCGCTAATGTCGTCAGTGTGAAGTGCGCTGTCATTGCCAAACCAGCTTCGTTGGCATGCATTTATTTCAATTTACCAACGCTTGTTCCTCCATATATAGAGACTCGAGTAGTATATATAGAACGTGGTATGCCAATTTCCAATTACAAGCAGCCAAAACTAGCTGGCAACCACATCTGGTTGGCTGGCTAGCTGGCTGACAGTGTTGCTCAGTGTCCAGCGCAGTCAGTCAGTGAGTATCATCATCTTCAGCTGGCAACAATGCATCCAATTTGGTTGCGATTTAGAAAGTTCTGTGTAGCAACAAGCGCTGATACAAGCAATAATAAAAGCACAGAAAAAGAATGCAGCAAACAAGGCGGGTATGCACGACTGCTAAATGCGCTGCAACTAAGAAACGAGTTTGTTTATTTTATGTCAATATCCGTTTTCAATTAAAATATACAACATTGACTTAGTTGGAAATACATATAATGCATCTAACCACTCAGAATTTGCAAACAAAAAGACAGTTAAGTTTAAGTGTGACCATACAGCAAAGTGAAGGGTGTTTAAAACCAAATACGGTCACATTTCTTATGCTTATTGTGATATATATAATATGGGCACATTTACAACACTTGACTTGCTTTTTTCACAATAATTGTGCAGTACTTTGTGTTAAGTTATAGCGTATATACAGATAAGATTAAGTGTGACCAGACTACAAAGTGAAGTATATTTTAAACTAAATACGGTCACTATTGTTGTGCTAAATAAGATATATATAATATGGGCACATTTACACAAGTTTACTTGACTTTCTTGACCAAAAGGGGACAGAACTTTCAGCCAAGTTGAAGTCTTAAGTTGGAAAGTACGTTTTGTTGGACTTTTTGGGTTGTGTGTGGCGTGTCTATTGCGTGCATATTACCCTGTTTTTTTTTTTTTGTTTTGTGGATGGGGAGGGTCAATTTCAATGGGTAAACAAAACTGACCACAGGATAGCAATAGCAATGGCAATAGCAACACAACTGCTGTGGCTGTTGCTGTTGCTATTGCTGTTGCTGTGTTGGTCAGCCCTTGACTGAGTTGAGCTGCCACGCCCACAAATGCAATGCACACACTGTGGGCGGCACTCAGCTTTCTGGTCAATTTATGCGCTGCTGTTATTATTGCTACTGCTGCTGCTGTTGCTGCTGTGGAAACTTTCACTCAGCTCAGCTCAGCTAACAGCAAAACGTACAACAAGGCGCAGTTTATAAAGTAGCAACAAATAATTGACCTCCCCCCAACCTCCACACAAACACATACACATACATAGAGAGTACACACACTCAGCAGCAGGCAACAGAAAAATGCGCTCAAGTGGCAATCATCATCTGTTGGTGATCATCGTTATTGCTGCCACTGCAGCTGTAGCTGCAACTGGCAATTGTTGCCCGTAGAGCACAACAACAACAACAGAAACAACAGCAACAACATTGACAGTGGCATGCCACGCCCACTCTGGTTACGCCCGCTGTTAACGTGCTGGCCCGGTTGAGTGCTTAAAAATACATTGCACGTTCAAATTGAAGTGCAAATGCTGCAACGAAATCCATACACAACACACAGCACACAGCACACAGAGAAAAAACAGCGACGCGTCTGCATATGAAATCTCCCACAAAAGCAACGCTATCGTTTTCGATTTCGCTAGCAAATCGCCAATGCAAAAAATGTTAAATATAATTTAAATTAACACTAACATCTGTCTTAAGCACTGGCTGCAAAGGCTTTCGACTTCATTTTGGGTATATTTCAAAACTAATCAATACAAATCAGAAAAAAAAATCTCAATTTCTATTCATTTTTCAAATGCTTCTTAAATATGCGTAAATCTCTGACGGAATTTGTTGCGTGCAACACTATTTGCGGTGAAGAAAATCAACAAAAACTTATACAATTTTAAAAATAAGTATAGGTAATTCCTAAAGCTCTGGATAAGCGCTTTATTTAGAGCTAAGATTAATTTGAGGAATTTTTTTCTTCTGTTTTACAATAAATTTTCAAAATTAGTTAATTTTTTGGTTTGAGCACAAAATCGTTCATTTGCAATTAGCTTAAAATAGAAAAATGGTTTATTCTTATCTCTAATTAAAGTGTTAATCAAGAGTTATAAGATTCTTCTTTACTCTTTCGTTTTAAATAGTTTGACACGCGGCATTTTCGACGGAGAATTGCTTAAGTGTAATTTTTCCTCCCCCTTCAAGATATGAACAATATATTATTTATTTAATTAACCAGCCTAAATAAGCAAGAAATATGCTTTATATTGTTTCTTTCAACTGAAATTTATGGAAATTTATTGTGCAGCATTTTAATACAAAAATTCCATCATGACTTTTTTGTTTTCACACAAATTCCTTTAGTTTTATGTTCACCATGATTCAATATGATTCTGCTGCCGAAAAGTAGGCAACATTTTTGTGTGTTTGCGCGCAGAGTTTCCGTTTGCTGAAACATCCCCGGATATTATGTTGTCTTCACACACATTTGTATAGGCCATTTGAGATCTATTAAAACTCGCAAATCTAATAAAGAAGAAGAAGAAGAAAAAAACAAAAGCTGTTGAGAGCTGTTGGCGAAATGGCGGCGAAAGAGATTTCAGCGACACATGTGCACCACATAAATATATAAACGATATAAATATATGTATATTTGACTGTGCTTTTGTTTCGCGCTTGCTGTTGGCTGACGATTTACGGCTCGCGGCTCACGGCTCAAGCGATGTCAAACAAATGCAATTATGGATTTACGGGGCGTATGCGCAATATTTATATATTTTTTTACGCTTTTGCATTTGCGGTTTGGCTTACATTTTAATTGAGTTGCCGCCGCCGTCGTCGTCGAAGACGCTGACAAAGTCAAGGCAGACGATAAATAAAGAAGACAAAGCAAGGCAAACCGAAGGAGAAAAACAAAAACACACAGAAAATAAAAGAAACGAATGAAAATATGGCAGAGAGTCAAGAAATTGATGCGCGTTGGGTGCGAAAGACATCAAACACTTGAAATATGTTGTGTAAACTTGAGAAATGACATGAACGCGATGCGGCTCACAGATGACGAGGGCGTGGCAAGGGGCAAGGCGGAGGGAGGCATAACAAAGAGGGCGGTTGGGTTTGGCTGGAGGACATTTCGAGTGGTGCAAAAGGGCAGGCAAAGTAAACAAAATGAAACGAAACGAAACGAAACAAAAACAGAGCGAAACAAACAATTTGCGTAGCCTCGTGTCCCTGACATATGAGTGGAGTTTTGAAGTGATGCACACAAGCCAAGCAGACAAGTTGAGTAATAAGTGGTGGGGGAGGGGGAGGGGTAGGGGGTAAGTAGAGTAGACATCTTATTTTTGCTGCTCAGCGTGTAAAGTGTTGCCTGAAAGATGATTGATACGGCTGAAGCTGAAGCTGCCAATGTGTTTGGGCTTGAAGCAAGTGCACGAAGCAACGGAAAGGGGTGTATAGGCTCAGAGGGGTGTGAGCAAAGGGAAGGGTGAACGGAACGGAGGGGGTGCCAAGTAAGGTAATGAAGCGGAAATCGATTTGGTGCGCGACTCAACCCGTGCCGGGAAATCGCTTGCCGGCTGCGAGCGTGCGTGAAAAGTTTGACAGCACCAAGAACAAGGCCGAGCTCAGCGCTGCTGAAGGGCGCAAGGAGGAGGGAGGAGGGGCGGGCGGGCTGCTGTGGATGATAAACAACGGCTGTGCCATACAAAGAAAGCGTAAACAAGAAAATATTAAGCAACGCGCTGCAAGAGACCAAAACAAAACGTCGAGGAAAAGTTGTGGGAAAGTGGCGCAAGATGAAGCGAACATAAAAACGACACGCGAAGAAAAAGTTTCTTTTCTTTTCCTTTTTTTTCCCTCTTTCTCTTTTTGGTCGGCTCGTGATTTCTCTTTTGTGTACCTTGGCCAATAAGGGTATAATTACTTTGCTGACAAGTTTGTAACAAAAACAAAAGCTCGATTGCTTGATGGCCTCACTAATTGCGTGATTGATGAGCTTTTGTCGATTGAACAGTTGATTGAGCGCTTAACGTTTAGTAAATAACGTGATTAGTGATTGATTGCAGTAAGTTGATTGGATAATTGAGAGATGGAAATGTACGTAGTCCTGACTTTTGATTGACAATCATCGTAAAATATTTGGTTTGATTGACTGATTGACTGTAGTTATCGATTGAATGATTGAGAGTTTGAAATACGCGTAGTCTTAATTTTTGATTGACTGATTAACAATCATAGATTACTTGATTTGATTGACTGCAAATATCAAATGATGGAAATATGAGTAGTCTTAACCTTTGATTGACTGATTGACAATCATCGTAGAGTATTTGGAGCTGTCGTTTGTTTTTTTTTTTGGATATTCGTGTATTTCTCGTGAATTTTTTTGTATTTTCGAGTGGGCGAAGGAAAAAAAGCGATTTCCGTAGCGGCTCGCTACGTTCGCTCTCTTCTCCATTCCCTGTCCTTCTCTCCCTCTCTCTCTCTTCCGTTCCTTTTCCTGCTGCGTCTCTTTGGCTTTGCTGGCCCCTTATGATTTTGTTTGCTGTTGGTGTTGCTCTCTCTGTCGCTCGTAACTTTTCACTTAAGCATTTTTGTCACGTCTGCCATTTATTTATATATTTTTTGTTGCCTTGCCTTCGCTGTGTATGTGTGTGTGTAAGTTTGTGTGTGTGTGTGTGTGTAGAAATACATTTTTGTAATATTTACTCAGCGCTTTGTTGGATTTTTGCGCCGCTGTTTGTTTTTGCCGTTAGGGTTCCGGTCGCAGACATTGGGGCTTGAGAAACGGTGAAACGGGGGAAGGAGAAGGAGGATGGGGATGAGGATTGTTTTGGGGTCGACGGGTTCGAGCAGTTCCTTAATTTCTTTTTGTGTGTTGTTTGCTTGTTTGTTGCCGTCGCCGTTGACGTTGTTGTTGCCAAAAGAAATCATATTTTATTGTTATCGAAATTTAGTAGCAGCAGATAAACATCGATAAACATCGATCAGAAGGGGGGAAACACACACAAAGAAAGAGAGAGAGAGAGAGAAAGGGAGACTCACTTAAGCAGTGACTTGACAACTTCTGTGCTTGAGAACGTGGGACAGACAGTTGAACAGTTGACAGGCGGAAATGTGAGTTGCAGCTTCCGTTTGCTCTGCACTGGACACTGCACGTTATGCTGTGTGTATATAGTAGAGTGAGTGGGTCAAGCAACAACATTGTCAACGCTGTCAGTTTGGTAGTTTGTAGTTCGTTCTAGCTAGCTAGCTAGCTAACCGCCTAACCCTTGACCCTTGCACTAAGCCGACTCTGGGACAGTTGCAGCTTTGGCTCGCTGCCTGTGGCAACATCAACAGCAGCAGGCAACAGCAGCAGGCAGCAACGACAGCTTAGATTAGGCAACGTTGCACGTGGAATGTTGAATGCTTTCCCAGCGATTTGCTACTGGTTTTATGCCACTCTCTTTCACTCTTTCTCTCCCTCTCTTTCACTCTTTCCCTCCTATCTCTCTCTCTCTCTTTCTCTGGCTAGTGGCAGTTGTCATGCGGTACGAGGCATGCAGCCATGCTGCAACAAAGATGAGTTAAACCTCGCATTGTTTTGATTTAGTGCTACGTCCAGCCATCTGACATTTTGCTTGCTATCTCTGCTGCTCTTGTTGCACTTTAACTTTTGCCGCTCGGCCCAAAAACTAGCCGCTACAAGTATGAACGATGTCCTCTGACTTTGATTTCATTTCACCAATCTTTCAGCTCTTGCTCTCACGATGATGTTCATGTTTGCCTTCACTTGATTCAGTTCAATAGTTCGATGTGTATACGGTATTTGAATTGACATTTTGGGTGAATTGAATACATCTTTTTCTTATTATTATGCTAAGCAAATACTTTAAAGTGCTTTCAACTAAATAATATTAAGCACATTTCTTTGCGGAAGCGGATTAAATCCAAGTAAATATGTACAAACTTAGCAGCTTGAAAGCTTGAAGAAAAAGCTAAAATTAAACAGCTTAAATAACTTAGTTAAATACACTAAAAGTTGCTTTGAAATTTGTTTAATATTACATACAAATTCAAGCAATTTAATAAGTCAGTAGTTTTAATAAAAATGTCTGCCTCAAAAGAAATTGAAAGCTCTAAAAAACTATGTGCTTTACCTGTCAATATCTATCATTGAACGAGCTTAATTCTGAATATTAATTGTTGTGGGCAAATGCACCAAATCTTAGCATCTTTGAAAACACATTCAAAGCTTCAAACCTACGCTAAAGTGAAATCCATTAAGAGAACACTAAATATTAATGTGCTGTGTGGCTTTGAAAGTTACTTAATATTGAATAACGAGCTTTCAACTAAATAATATTAGTCAAACTTTTGTTTGGAAACTGATTAAAGTAGATTTCAGATATTGCTAAGTAAATAAACTCGCTAAAACAAAGATTGTTATTGGCAAACAGACACCAAGCTTAGCAGCTTTGAAAGCACATTAAAAGCTTAAAGCCTACCTAAAATGAATCACTTTAAATAAGTTAGTTAAATGCACTAAGATAACATTAAACATTATTCTGCTGTGCGGCTTTGAAAGTTGCCTAAAGATTGCATAAAAATTCAATCAATTTGATAAGTCAGAAGTCTCTACTTAAAGCTGCGACAAAACTATGAGCTTTACTTGCCAATATTTATGAGTGAAAGAGCTTAATTGAATATTAATTGGCTGCTTAAGCCATCACTCATATCAAAAGGTATGCGTATTCGTATTTGATTCTTATGTATGTATGTAGGTGATTTAATCGCAGTCTAAACTCTTCAGACATTTCTTTTTGTTGCTGTGCAGCAGCTGACTAATTTCCCGCGGCACACACACATTCCATATGGGGGGAAACAGCTTAATAAGGTCTTAGGTGGGGATTTTGGGGGGTGCATACCCCATTCAAATGATTCAGAAATTCATGAAACTCGAGTTGAAACTTTTCATATAAATTACAACAATGCAATTCAGCTAAAGCCAACAAAGCCTACCAGGTGGATGATGATGATGATGATGATGATGGCGATGATGGGGATAAAGCTTGTGATGATGATGATGATGTTGGGGTTGGGGTTGGGGTTGGAGTTGGGAAATGTTGCGTGTGTGCTGCTAGCTTAAGAACCCATCTTTGGCTGCTACAAAAGACGCGTTAATATTTATTTAAAGCTCTCTCTGCCCCTGTTGAGCACGCTCCTTTTCTTTAGCACAATTCAAAGAGCACAAAAGCACACACACACACACACATACAATTCGGGTATTTTTCTGGGTTTATTCCGGGTTTTCCTTTTTTTTTTTGCTCTTTGTCGATAATTTGAATGTAATTCGTTTAGAGAAATTTTCATGATTTGCTTAACAATCGGCAAAGAATTTCATTGTGTGTGTGGTGATTGGGTGGCTTCTCTTTTTGTATGTGTGTGTGTGTGTGTGGGGAGATTTGGTGGTCTGCCTTTTGCTAAAGTGGATTGTGTGGTATCTGCTGTCATATTAGTGAGAGCCCTGGCCACAAACGGAGTGGGGAAAAAATATAAAGAATTGAGTTGTTCAATGACACGCCAAATTCATGTGGTCGTGACTCGTGTTGGCAACCATTCGTCGTTGCTTCCTCCTTCGGTCTTCCCTTCCGTCTTCCGTCTTCAAAATATTGCCTAATCACTGCTCGGGGAGCTGAATGCTGTAGCCAGAGAGAACTTTCGTGGCGTGGGAATTTTCACGAAGGACATGTACGTGTCCGGATCAGTGGCAAGAGTGGAAAAGGAGCTGTTGCTGAAGCTCGGTGAAGCTGGCTGAAGCAGGTGGCAAGCGGCAAGCGGGAAGCGGCAAGTGAGCGGTGAAAGTAGCCGCAAGTAAAAGTTTTGCCCCGTCCATTTGGTCAATTTGGGGCCAAAAGAAAATTTGTAGGCTATAGAAAGTTTTCTACAGAGACCAAGCGAAAGCGACAGAGACAGAATTAGATGTATAGAGAGTGAGAAAGAGAGAGAGAGGGGAGAGGAGAGAGCGGAGAAACGCTGCTCTATCTCCTGTTGGGCGTGGCATGTGGCAAAGTTTTTTACCTCCTTTCCCCGACTCCGCTCCGAAAAAAAATAAACAGCAACAATGGCAAGTGGCAGCGGTTAAGTTGACAGGACGAAGAGCTGAAGCTAAGCTGAGAGATGGCGATAGACAGAGAGAGAGAGAGAGAGAAAGCTGCAGCCAGATTCACAGCGGAAACTGGATTTTTGGGCGAAAACCTCGACCAGAGATATAGCTAGAGAGATAAAGCGTTGAAAACTTGAAGCCAGCGGCAGCTTCTGGCCGAAACTCGCTGCCAAAGCAGCCAACAAAAACGAAACAAAATGAAACAAAAGCAAAACAACAACTAACTAGAGAAAGAGGGAGAGGGAGAGCACAAAATGAAAACAAATTGTGCACTATATACACACAGCTCACATTGCATTGGGGGTATTCAAGCCGAAGGGTATTCAAAAATTCAGCTCGTAATTTCACTATCGATAAATTGCTACAGCAAATGGAAAATGCGCTTTTGAGGTATTTTGATACCCGCTACCCATAAGGTAGAAGGGTATTATAATTTTGTGCTAGAGAGAAATGTATTTAAGAAAGATTCTTCATCAGCGTCAACAGCCGAGACGATATATTTTTTCAATATAGCAATAGTTATAGCAATATACCAAAAATATCATTTTGTATATTTGTTTTAGTATTTTCGGTATATTGTTTTAGAATATTTTAATACAGCCGATACAACAGCCGAGACAATATATTTTTTCAATCTAGCAATAGTTATAGCAATATACCAAAAATATCATTTGGTATATTTTTTAGTATTTTCGGTATATTATTTTAGAATATCTTAATAATAATAATATTATATCAATATTCAATATATAGCTATATATTTTTAGTATTTGTAGTATATTATTTTGGTATATTTCAATAATATATCAATATACCAAATATAAATATACTATGCCAAAGGATAGCTTTAGTATTTTTGCGATATATTACTTTGGTATATTTTACAATTAATACCGCTCCGTTTTGTTTTGCATGTAGTACTATGAATATCAATATACCATATGTAGCAATTGGTATATTTTGAGTAATTTTAGTATATAATTTTGGAATAGTTCAAGAATAATAATATTATATCAGTATACCAAATATAACAATTGGGATATATTTGTAGTATTATTTGCGATATATAAATTTAATACATTTTAGGAATATATAGTAATTGGTACATTTTTGATCATTTTAGTATATCATTTTGGAATAGTTCAAGAATAATAATATTATATCTGTATACCAAATAAAAAGTGGGTTTAGGGTACTCCACATTCGAGTACACTCAAATGTAGCATTCTTACTTGTTTTGTTATGAAAAGGTTTCATTAAATGGAATTTCCAAGAATTAATTATTATAATACAAAAAAAAATAATGTAATTTTCCATTCCCATGTTAAACGTTGAGCTTACAAGACAAATGCTAGATGGTAATGATCAATGCAGCTTACACATCGTTCAATGCAAGTGCAGCGAAGAAGAAGAAGAGCGCGTTCAATTTGCATGCTGTGAATATGTAAAGCTTAATTTGTTGCCATAAGCTTAGCCATTGTACGATTGGGATTAAAATGCGCTCTCATCTTAAGTCGCGAGCTCATGCATCACCCTCCCGCTCCGCGCTGCCCCGAATTAGGGTGAAGTGTAGACACACTCGTCGTATATGGCAGCTCAGCCAAAATTGAAATATTAAGCCATACAAATCAGGCAACTTTCAATCGAAGCCGTGGGGGGAAGCCAAAATCATTCGACACGCGCGGCATTTACCAGACGAGGGGGGGAGCTGAAACGGAAGCGGAAACGGAAATAGAGCAAAGGGCACTCTGATAGCGGAGAGAACAGAGCGCCGAACGGATAGCAATGGATAATATCAGCAGAAGCACGCATACAAGCACGTAGTTAAATGCAAGGCTTCAAGCGAGGGATGCCAAAGCGTCAGGGTTGGCAAACTGACTGAGCGGGAGGAGAGGGGAGGAGAGGGAGTAAGAGGAGCTGCCATGAATTGGAGCGGGATAACGCGCGCGCTTATTGACGTTGAGCAACGCTTATTGGCGTACTTAATCCTTTTGGCAAATTCCAATAAATTACCAGAAGCAAGGCAAACGAACGCCAAGAGAAACAAAACACAAATCCTGCTCCCCCTAAGCATGGAGGGAACGTGAGAGCGAACAAAAATAAATAAATAACAAAAAGAGAGTACAAGAAAAAGAAAAAAAAAACGAAGCGGAGAAGTATAAAATGGGTTGGCGGGAAAGACAAACATCAATAGGCCATGATGAGTTTCTGATTGCAAAGCAAAAGGCAGAGCGAAGCAGCCAAAAGTTCGCTGGAAGCCAACTGGACGACGACGACGATGATGATGATGATTGGGATGATGACGTTGATGGTTGGGGGGATACGAAAGTGGAGCAAGGGCAAAACCGGAGACAGAAAGAGGTTACAACGCTAGGCTAGCCGGAGGAATGAAGAAATGATGCTGGGTTGTTTATGTCGCAGGCCCTTTGGGCAAGTCATAAAATTGAATTGACATTTTTCTTCTCGTTTTTTTTTTTTGTTGTAAGGAAGTGGCGTGGGTAAGGAGCGTGTGGGAGGTGGGGAGGCCGGAAGGGTCTCAACCTGCAAGTCGAAAGTTAAATTGAAAGCCCAAATCCTTGGATACGTATCTTATCTGAGGCCCCGCTTCCCTTCCACTGTTGCTTCGCAAAAGTGTTTTATTGTAAATGTTTTGCATATTTTTGATTGGCCTCTGACAAAAAAACAAAAAAAAAAAGAAACAACAAAATAAGGAAAGGAAGAGAATGAAAAACAATAAGAAACAGACTTTAATATACTGTTAGGCCGCCTACTCCAAAAACTGTTTCCCTTTTTTTTTTGTTGTTGTTGTTTTTCCACTGTTCTTCCCCTCTAATCTACAATGAGCAGTTGTCTGCCCTCGTAGCGAATATTTACGTGCGATCTGCAAGAGATTAACATTTGGGTTGCCAGCTGGGCCATAAATGAGTGTATTCAATGCGCAGTTTCGTTTTGGGAAGCGGCGTTCATTTAAAGTGATCATCGACTGAGGGCAATCATTTTATTTAAAAGTAAATTTTGACCGGTTTAATGAGCTTACTTGAAATCTATACGCTTAATGCATGTTACTATTAAATTTAATAGCTCTAGCTTGTATAGTCTTTCAGATGGAGGTGTTTATAGTCGTGGACAGACGGGCAGACGGATTTCACAGTACTTGTTTTCCATAGGGTAGAAAGGTCCTATATCTTTAACTCTACTGAATACTTTGAATTTAGTACTTTGTCGATATAGCAAATATAGTCATCGGTATATTTTTAGTATTTTTGCGGTATATTAATTTGGTCTATTTTGTTTAGAATAATACCGTACTGTTTTGCTTTCATTAAAAATGCGTAGCGGACAGCTTTCGTTCCTGTTTTTTTTTTTTATTTTTTTGACCTCATCGATTTAAGCCTAATAGTGTAAAGAATTTATAGTTTATTAGATGTTTTGTGGGACAAATTTGAAACTTAAAATAATAAATAAATTTTGTTTAAACTAATATTTGTTTCCTCGTAGTTTCCTTAGATATTAAAACGAGGTTGTTACTTTTTCGTATAAAGTTTAGTGCCTGGAGACAATTTGGCCAGAAATAGAAAGCCATGTATAGATAAAGACCTGCCTCAAGGTCAATATTGATGCTAATTGCAGTCAGTCAATAGTGTTTGTTTCTCTTTTTTTCTTCTTCTTCGGGGTGTGCTGCCCACTTGCTTGCAATTATTGATAAAAGGCAATAAAAGTACAGCGAGGACAAACAAAAGCGTCGTCTGCCCAAAGAACATAATATTAAATATTCGAATTGCTGTTGTTGCTGTTTTGTTGCCCCAACTTGTTTCAATTTATTGATAAGAGGCCACGAAGAAAACAGACAGTTGGGACAGCACAACACAACACAACACAACACAGAATACGCTCTCAATACGCGTGTCGAGTGGGCCCCAAGGTCAATATTAAATATTCCAAGTGCCAAATGCCTTACTTTGGTTGGTTGTGAGAGGGGGGACGAAGGGGGACTTCAATTAGCCGCCCCGTTGGCCAAGAGGTTGAGAGAGGTTTCACAATTAGATGGCAAAATCGAGTGCTTGAGGCGAGACAGAGAGTGAGAGAGAGAGAGAGAGAGAGAGGGAGTGAGGAAGAAAGGAAGCTAGACATCGCGCTCGCTGTCAACACGGCAAGCATTTTACTTGCCCCCAGTGGAGATGCGTCATGTTGTCAACGCGCTGTGTTGTGTCGCGTTGTCCTGTCACCAGGACGCCAAAAACAAAATTCACTTTACGCGTTACGATTCTTCACTGCTCTCTGGCTGTCTGTGTGGTGTTTGCTTTGATGTTGGCGCCACAGCCATTTGCGGGAGGGCAGTTGGCTGTTGAAAATTTTATAAATTTCCTGCTCCAATTTGGCAATTAATCATTAAACGCGCCGCACACCTGCCGACGCAAGTTTTTCGCCTAAAAGGTTTACCCTCCCTCCCATAAAAAAACCGGTGCGAATACAACTCAACCCCTCAACTCCTTCCCCTACTCTTCTCTCCCGTCCTCACTCTCTCGCTCGCGTACTGAACTTGAAGATGATAAATTACACAAGCGTAACATTTTGTAATTTCTCCTACGCTGGCACGCTGCGAAGAAGAAAATTCAACTCATATGTGTGTATGTGTTTGTGTTTGTGTTTGAATAAAATGCAAGTTTTCCACTTACCGTTTTTGGCGGTTTTGACATCGACCGTTTTTCAAGGATCATCTGTTTACCGGCAACTGGCAGCAAAAGTTTCATTCGGTGCGTCTTCGACCCGTCAAATCCTTTTGCCAAAAATACTATGCTGCCAACATTTTTAATTGATTCAACTGAACGACTAAATATTGCAGAGATACTGTATATTAAATAAGTTCTATATCTATTTTATGTAATTTCCCAATAGGGGAGAAGGGTAACTTTAACTTTAAAGTATATACAAATATCCTCGATTAGCGTCAATAGTCGAGTCTATATAGCCATTTCCGTCAGTCCGTCTGTCTGTCCGTTCGCATGAACACCTAGATCTCAGAAATTATAAGAGATAGAGCTATTATTTTGTTTGCCGATACTTATTAAGTCTGCACGCAGTTGTAGATTGTTTCCAATTTTTGCCACGCCCACTTCCGCCTCCGTAAATGAACAAAAATCAACCAACAAGCGCAATTTTGAAGATAGAGTCGTTAATTTTGGTATGCACAATCATAACTATAGTATTTGTAATTCCTGAGTATTTGAAAAAGTTTAAAAGTTATTTTAGAAATCTTTCTCTTTGTTAAATTAGGCTTACGGCAATCAGGTCATAGTTGCTTTGATTGAGAATCTGGTATATTTTAAATGTATTACAATATCAATTTACGAAATATCACCTTTAATATATTTTTAGTATTTTTGTGGTATATTAACCTGGTAGATTTTACAAATAAAAGCGCATTTTAAATGAAGTACTATATTATAATTATACTATATTAATTTAATTTATTATAGAACTAATAATAATAATAATACCACAATATTTTGCTTTTATTCAGTATCTCACCGTCGATCACACTCGACTGCAGCTTTCTAACTTGTTTTACTTCACTTTATTTGCCTAAATGAGTCCAAAGAATTAGGTCTTTAAACTGAAATGAAATAATGATAACAATAAACGCATTAGAACTTTGGCAAAGAGTGAATACTCCGGGGACTTGAGCGAGACAGTTTTTGATGGTAGGGAGAGTCTTTCGCAATTTTGATCTCTAGAGGAAACCCTTTAATCAACTGTTTCAATTTATGGCATCTTGAGTTGAGCTGCTGGTTGGGCTTTTGCTCTTGAGCCGGCCCATAGATCATTTTCAGTCAGCTGCCTTGTGTAACTTTACGTAGCTAATTTAATGTTCAATTAGGGGTTTTGATTTAGTGGAGTGAAGGTCTTGAGTGTAACCTCCCCGCAAGTTTTTCGGGTTGTCCGTGTCCGTGTCTGTGTCCTTGCCTTTGTCACATTGTCACTTTGATTGATTTGCCTTAAAGGTTGGAGAGATTCCGTCAGTCAGTCAGTCAGTGAGTCAGTCGGTGAGGACAGAGGGCAGTCTTCATGGGGGGTAGGGGGGAAGGTTGCTGACTGCTGTTTTCTTGGGCTGTTGAGCATTGACAAAGTTCATTGTGTAGGTCGAATTAATTAAACGGAGAAGCTGAAACGGGAATGCGAATGTGTAATTGTGAATATGGGAATGTGAATGTGGCAAAACAGGTGCCACGGTCTCCACGGCAACGTGGAAAGGAGAAAAGAGCAGAGAAGTGGGGCGAGGGGCGAGGAGAGTTCTTTGCCTGGTTGAGACGTCGTTTGCACAAAAGCCAACAAAAGGCAACAATTCTTAGCCACTAATAAAGAATAATATGACTGCCATAAAACTCAATTTATTACCAAAATGTCGACAAGCAGCACAGTCTCCCTCTCCCTGTCTTTCTCTCTCTCTCTCTCTCCTTTGCTCCCATTTCTCTTTTCTGTGTTTGTGTGTGAAAGAATTACGACTCAGGCAGTCGGGCACCAGGGCAAACGCTGTCAGAAGCTTCGCGGCAAGAAATGTATGTGTTTGTGTGTGAGTGTTTGTAGGGGGCAAAAGTGGGGAATGTGGCAAAGAGGGGACGGAGGCAAATTGAAGCACCGAAGTGGCAAAAGAACCAAATTTCATGCTGCCATTTTATTTGGCAATTCCTATTCCTATATTCGTACGTACCGTATACGTATTTCAACTTCAGCTTCAGCTTCCATTTTAATTCAAAGTCGTCGTTTTATTTGCATTTCGAGTTGGTGGCGAGACGCTCAACATGCGACTTCAACGTTTATTTACCCTATCTCATTTAATGCGCATACCCTACCTTTCAAAGTGTTGTAGCTAAGAGCTTCAACAGCAACGGCAAACAGCTTTTGTCAACAGCAGGAATTCTTCCATTACGATTTTGTTAAGGTTTTTCTAGAATTAAGTTTTACCTAAATATAATATTTATTTGAACATTTTTAAATAACAAAATTCCTAGAATACATTCATATATATTCATTAAGAAGTGTTCTAGTAGTCCTCTTCTGTTGCTTCCTTCCACATAGCAACCAACTTTTGTTTTGGCTGCACATATCCCTCTCTCAATATATTTATTGAATTTTATTTAATGCAATAACTTTTTGTTAATCTTTCAATGCCCAAATTTATTATCTCTTCATAGAGCATAGCAATCAGCTTCTGTTGTTTACCTTGCACATAGCAATTAGCTTTTATTTAGGCTGCACATATCCCTCTCTCTGTCTATTTAATGCCATATCCTTTTATTAATCTTTCAATATCGAAATCTATTATCTCTATAGACCACACCAAAAAGCTTCTGTTGTATACCTTGTTTATATAGCAATCAGCTTTTACTTTGGTTGCAGATATCTCTCTCTCTCTCTCTCCCTCTATCAAGATATTTCATGAATTCAATTTAATGCAATAACTTTTTGTTAATCTTTCAATGCCCATATTTATAGAACATAGCAATCAGCTTCTGTTGTTTACCTTGGACATAGCAATCAGCTTTTACTTTGACTTTCTCTTTCTCTCTTCCATCGCAATCAGCTTTAACTTGTGCATTTGATTGAGATTTTCATTCATTTTGTTTGTGTGCGTGTGTGTGTATGTTTGGCTGTGTGGCTTGCAGAGCATTATCTAGCCATTGTTGGCCATTGGCCATTGGCAATGTGCTGGCCCATTGCGCTTTATTTCTTTTTGTCGACTTTTCATCTTTGTTTTGCCATTTCATTTGCCATTTGGCCATTGGGCCATTTGTTGTTGTCTACCACCGTTGGCGATTTGTTGCTGCTGTTGCTGCTGCTCGAATGTCCACACGCCATCCTCTTGTTCTTGTCGTTTGGATTCGCTTTGTTGCTGTTTTGCTGTTGCTGTTGGTGTAGCTGCTGTTGGATTTGTTGGCCAGCTGTTGGGCGCATTTTCCGGCCGCTTTGTGGCCACATTTTGGCTGCTTTTGCAATGGCAAATACCTTCTAAATAACTGTTTTGAAAGCTAATACCCAATTCGAAGCATTCGGTCATCATTCAGTCTCCGTCTCCTCTCTTTCCACTTTGGCATTTACTTGGCTGGCTGCTAGACAAAAGCTACTTGCTATGGCAACAATGAATATCGAGCGATAAACAAGACAGATGCATGAGCTACTCAATTTAATTGCTGCCTTAAAAGTGTTTTGTTTTCTTTCTTTTTTTCTGACACTTTTTATGCGCTTTTCAGCACAATAGATTCGGAGAGGGAAAAAGATGTTATGCCTCTTACAGATATTAGAAATTCATATGACTTTAGGAAATTTTGAAAGGCACTTAAAAGAATTGCGTGGAGCTCGAGATGACGAATTTAAAACGAGATTCCGAATATAAACAGAGTTTAGAAAGCGAATGGGATAAATGGTGAGGGAATATCGAAAAAATCAATAAAATTTAAGATTGGTAGCTAAAGTGGGATGCAAATACACAGAGAAGCGAGAGAAAAATATATATTTAAATAAGAGGAAATATAAATAATTACGTGAAGACAGAAATATATATATTAATGGAGCGAAAGACATAGAGCGAATAATAAAAAAAAAGAGTCAAAGTCAAGCTTAAAAGGCAAGCAAAATGAAAGCCAGACAGATGAAAAGACCTTTCTGTCGAATTAAAAGAAATATTTGACTATTTTTAAATCATGAAGGAAAGAAAGACACAATTTATTTAATTAAACAAGCTATAAATAGGCAAAAGGCAGAAAAAGCTCAGCTGCAAAGAATGTGTCTAATGCCAGAAGAAAAGTCACAGCGATAACAGTTAATCTCGGCACGAATGGACGTCGGCTAACAGCCAACAGTTGACTGACTAACGTTATGATGGGGTTAGATAAACGTAATCCGAGAAAGCTTAATCGACGACGACGATGAAGACGACGAACTTGTCCAATGCCTAAGGAATGCGCTTGGCTTCGTCTCGATTTGCCGCGACATCCAAAATGGTTCATTTTGGGGGCCATTCGCAAGAGACACGTGGGAGAGAGACGTGGGTGGGAGGAGGAGTGACAAATAGACGGGGGAAATGATTTCCCCGAGCTTTTGCTCGGCGGGAGTCTTGTCAGAGGTTGTCGAGGGACTTGTCGAACTTGTCGCGACATTGTGGCGTGTGTTGTTGTCCGTGTTGTGTGGCTGTTGTTGTTGTTGTTGCTGTTGTCGCTGTCGTTGTCTCTGCAAATTATGGCGGCCTCAATGCGTAAATGATGCTTAATTAACATTCACAAAGTTAGCGACAAGCATCGAGACACAAGACCCCAGGAATGTGACAGGGAATGTTGCTGCAAACCAGAGAGGAGGGAGGTGTTAATGTAGAAGTAGAAAAATGACAGCAGCGGGTTGTCTTTTTACCTGTGGCTCTGCAAAAATAGACGCGCAAAAATTGCAAATGATGTGCGTTTAACCGGTTGGGGAAGGGAGTCCCAACGAAGGGGGAGTGGAGCGGAGTGAAGCTGAGAATGGCGTCAAAGCACATTAAGAGCGACAGCCGCAAAATATGTAACAGCGGCGGGCCCATCAAGGTTAAAAGCAATGTTAAAACAGACGGCCTCATCTTGTCTATTCCTCTTCCCTGACCCCTTCCTTTAGCCTGCTCTATTTCCCACGCGAAAAAAATACAAGTGAATGAAATGTCAGTTCGTACGTGTGTGAGTGAGAAGAGCCTCAAGATTTTATTAAATACTTCAGCGTTGGTTGCGTGCTCTGTGTGTTTGTGAATGAACCGCAGCATAGCAAAAGTCAGCAGCAGCGGCAGCAACGGGTTAATAAAGTTGTGCCTGAAATGGGATTCTAAATAGCACTTCGCTCTGAAGGCACTACGAACGCACTGGACTAGATGGAACTAGAAGAGTTGTCAGAAGCTTGTATAGCAACCTGTTGGTTGGTTGCATGTTGCTATTGAACAATAGCTGCAGATTGGGAATTAACATGAAGAAACTAACTAGCTGATCAAGATCTACTATAATTTATTATACAATCGCTGTGTCTAAACTATCTTCGTGATGTTTTACGACATTCCCTTAGGATGCTGCTGACTTTTCCAATGCATCCATTCTGTGCGACTCCTGAGACAAAGCCAACATATACCGGTACAGCTAAGGACCTCCACTGGTCTATGGTCCCTTCTTAGGAGCACCCGGTTCTACCTACTTAGTATGTACATATTTAATATAATATATAGTATATACATATGTATGTGTTATTATACCCATGGCTCTAATCTAACTTAAGAAATAAACGCTGCTAAAGTCATAGACCTTTAAATTAAAGTAACTTTATCAGCTGTGCTTCTGTTTTGATTTTCACATACCGGTGTTCCCATTTTGACTTTCAAAAGATTCTAATTCTAATTCTAATGAAAATTTAAACTAATGTTATAGAAGTTCTATCGCTCAGGATTGAGTTTCTTTTTGTTGATAACTTCCATTATTACAATCTAATCATCATTAATCATATGTGTAGTCTGCAGTCTTAGCTTTCATTTAAGTTTTGTCCTCAATTGAGGTTGCTGGTTTCTTCCTAATATGATTCCACTGTGTTTATACTCTTACTCCTTGAAGTATTTCACTTTGATTGCAGCTGTCTGATGTTTGTTAGAGATGTGTAAGCCTACAAAAACAAGTCGTTACTCATCGGTTTGTCGTGTCACGCGCTCATCACTGCGGTGGATTTCCCTGTGGAGTCAAGGAGCAATTGCTAATTCTAGGACTAAAGCGAGAGTCCGAGAGAGAGCAGCTGCAGAAGGAATCAAAACGTTGTGCAGTTCAAGGACAAAAACCCGTTGGTCGAAGCTGCGACGTCGTCATTGCTGTTGCTGTTGTCCTTAATTAAACCATAAGCCAAAGATGGTCGAAAAGTGTTTGTTGTTATCGTTGTTGTTGTTGCTGTTGTTGCTGGGCAAATGGCTGGCACCAGGCGCAGATAACGGCTAATGAAAATCACTTAGCCGAATTGGCCCAAAGAGAGAGAGAGTGAGAGAGGGGGAGGGGGAGGGGTGTGAGAGTAACGGGACATCGACGTCAAGAACATCAGCGCCAGCGTCAACTATGTGAAAAGCTCTTACAATGGGGTAGTAAACATGCCTGCGGGGCAGGTCAAGGGGTGAAGCGTGTGACAGGAGGAGGGGTAAGGGGAAGGGGAGTATCAGAGGACACGCTTTTAATGCAATTAAAAGCGCTTAAGTTAAGTGCTTGAGACAGGACGTCGTCGTCGTCGTCGGAGGCAGCTGCTCCAAATAGCTTCAAGGCTTCAGCTTCCAACTGACCCCCAGCCCGAAAAAGAAAGAAAACAGCAGCCGAAGCAGCCGAAGCAGCAGCAGAAAAATCCCCCAAACGATGGCTGACCCCAAAAAGGCGGGCGAAAGAAAGAAAAACACCGGCTGGGTAAGCAAACGCAAAAACGCAAAAAAGAAAAGCGAAAAGCGAAAGAAAAGCAGAGAGCGCAGAGAAAGGATTGAACTTGAGGTGCGTGCGGCAGGCAAAGTCCGGAATGGTGGCAAATAATGAAATGAACTGCAGCCAAAGTGGAAGCCAAATGAGTCCCGAGACCAACGTGCAGCAAACTCGAGGCGAAGGATGTTCGGTGGAAGGAGGAGGGAGGAGGAGGTAAGAGGAACGAAGGCGACGCGCCAAATTGGCTGCAAATGAAAGCATTTTGCGTATAATAAACAAAAAGATGGAGGCAAAACTAGAGGCAAAGCGGCGACGGCTTAGACATGGATATATATTTATATAGCAAGGGGTGGAGCGGGGAGAGGACTGAGGGCTGAAGGGTTGTGCTCGGGTTGTGGTCGGGGCGTTAATTGTGCGTCGTTTTGCTTATGCATTACATTTACACGACGCTAATGAGGCGGCTGTGAAGGCAAGTGAACGCAAGTCGTGCCTCCCCTCGACGTCCTCTCCTCTCCAATACTCTGGTTACCAACTAGCAGCAACCCTACGACCTCGTCCCCCTTCCCCTTCCCTTCTTCGTCTTTTTACTGTCCACTAACAATGTCTGCAGCTGGCGTCGTGTTAATTGAAAATTAATGGCGCGAAGGCAAAAACTAAACATGAAAATTCGCTGACGCTTGGACGCCAGGTGCTGCGTCAGTGTTGGGCAATGCCGCCAGGCGAATGGAGAGTGTATGTGTGTGAGTGTTTGTGTGTGGAGAGTTTAGAGTGGAGAGAGTTTAGGTGGGTTTTTGGTGTGCGACTAACGCGTGAAGTGCTAAGCAAATTAACATTTCCATAATTAAATATAAAAGGTGATGAGCAGCGGCGAAGAAGTGGCAGAAGATTGAATTGTGGGCGACTGCCTGGACAGGGTTGCCACCCCCCGCTCGCACACACACACACACACAGAAGTGTCACAGAGCAAAATATGCAATTAATCACAATTAAAAACAGGCAAAAGTTTCGCTACGCCTTTTCCCTCTTTCTCTCTCTCTCTCTGGGAGCAATAAGAGATGCGTAACATGGACATCGACATGGTTGTGGGCGTGGCACAATGGCGACAACTTTAATACTGTGCTCCGTTTGCCCCGCGGCGACAACAACGAAAATGGAAAACAACGAACTCGACGTCGACGACGCCAACGCAGAGGGCAAATTAAAATAAATATTCGTAAAGAAAAAACAACACGAAAAAATGGGGTTAAAAGCGTGGTTTCTTCTTCCTTTTTTTTCTGCTTGTGCTCAGCCGGAAAGTGTACAAGGGAAATTAAAGGAAATTAAAGAATGAAAAGCGTAACGAAGACAACGCGCAAAACTGTCAAACTGTCTTTGCCTCAGTCTCAGTCTGTGTGTGTTTGTGTTTTATGGAAGAAGATGTAAAACGCGAGAGTAAATGCAAAAAATGAAAGATTAAAGGTTTAACAGCAACCAAAACCCCGTTTTAACAGTTGTCCGCTGAGTTGGAGTTGGAGTTTCAATTTTGTCGCCTTGCACACCACAGAAACACGCTGTTCTCTTAGCCAGAGAGAGAGAGAGAGAGAGAGAGAGAGAGAGAAAACGGACTCGCGGTAGGAATGTCCAGGAAAAGCAAAGAAACGAAAATTAGTGGAAAATGTGAAATGGAAATTAGAGATAACCAGAGAGAATGAATGTTAACTAGTTCAGATTACGCTCACTATATGTAGCTTGCCACAGTTACACGGAATAAAGTATGATGTTCAGGATTAAGTTGTTAATTCAAAGTTTGATCTGCTAAATGCTCGATTCAATCGATTATTTATTTACAATTTTGATTGTTGATATCATTGCTCACACTCTAGCGAATTATTCGACTTTCGACACTGTTATTTTGTTTAAATTCTGCTGATTTTAGTGATAAGTATTACCTAAGAATGAATAATAAAAGCATTTAAAATAGACAACATACGGTATAGAATCGTTATAATTTAAGTATTTCGGAACAGGCAGGATTTAGAGGGATCTCCGATCCTATTAAGTATATATAGTATTCTTGATCAGCGGCAAAAGCCGATACGATATACCAATGTCCGTCTTTGCGTTGACATTTTGGCATATTTTGTACTTTTTGGTATGCCTTTAATGCAATGGTATATCGTTATTCCAAGTATAGTATTTGGTATATTTCAGTATTTTTTCAGAATACTGATAGGTATATTTCATGACTTTGCTGTTATCGAAAATGGTAATATATCATATGCCAAATATTCGCCATGTTTTAGTATTTTTGCGGTATATTTAAAAATAATACCGCTCTGTGCTGTTCTTATTTAAAATTGGAAAGTATATCAATATATGAAATATAGCATTCGGTATTGTTTAGTATTTTTTCTAATATTAATTTGGTATATTTCAGAATAATACTGCACTGTTTTGCTTTTATTGATAATGGGTTGCGGGTATTTCACTTTCTTCCTTATCAGTGTAGTTGAAGTGAAAGCTAGTTTCCTAATTTGTTGCAAGATTTCATGAGCTTGCAAAGCTGCCTTAAAGATTATAGTATATAAATAAGCTCTTTTTACTTGCAGTATTCTGGGAAAGTAATCAAAAAAACATTCTCCGTCAAGAGTTGTTTTATTTTGTAATTAGACGCAGTGTTGATAACAATTTAATAGAATACATAACCAAAGCTCTTTAATTACTAAATGGCTGAAATAGTTATGTTAGTATTGGAAAATGCAAATAAACTGTAGAGAGAGAAATGTTTGTTCATTAAGCATGTTAAAAACATGACAATTTTGCAATGAAGCTTAATAAATTCAACTCGCAGCTTAATGCAAAGCAAAGCTTGAAGCAGCTGTGAGAAAAGTTGCGCGTGAGGCGAGTGAAAAATGTCCAAGCAAAAAATTGTCAAATTTTGTGACATTTTTGGGTTGCAATTTGGACAATTGCCAGCATGAAATGGGTTGCCACTGAGCTGGTAATTTCAGTAGGGCAGCAACAACAATAACAACGCATAGATTCAGAGGAAGGTAGAAGGATGAGTGCGAAGAGAGGGGAAAGGGGGGCTTAAAAGCAGCTTGGGCCAGAAATGTTGGGCAAGTCAAAAAAGCTGAAAGTCAAATACGAAGCGCACAAGTTGCCAACTGTGTGTGTGAGTTTGTATGTGTGCATATGAGTGTGTGTGTGTGTGTGTGTTTCAGAGTACTTAACACGCTGTTTGCTTGGGCAATCGAAGCGAGGGGAGGATGGAAGGGAAAAGCCGGAAAGAGAATTGTGTGCGTCCGGCGAAGGCAAATTTGATTGTCAAATGAGTGGGGCGGCATGGAAAGAGGAGGGAGGGAAGTAGCTACGCACTTGAGCCCACAAATAATACCGTTACTTAACATTTGAGGCGCAAACAAGCAACACACACACACACACACACACTCACACACACATAGAAACGCGAAGACAACAGCATCGCAGACAGAGGCAAAAAACTAGAGCCAAAAGGCGGCAAGCATAAGTTTTACAAATGTCGAACTGTGTGTGTGTGAATGTGTGCATATGATTGTGTGTGTGTAACAATAAATGTCTCCTGCGGCTAGTGGCAACAACAACAACAACAATAACAACAACGAGAAGGCGAAAGGCAGGCAAAAGTTGCTGCTTAAGTGATACAAAATGCAAATACGCCACTGACAAAGTCACAGATGGAAAACTTCTACTATAAAGAGCAGAAGCTAGGCAAGCAGAGGTGATAGTGAAGATAGAGAAGGAGAGAGAGAGAGAGAGAGAGAGAGCGAGAGAAGGAGAGAGAAGGAGAGCAACAAAGTCACTTGAGCAGCCTGTGTGACGGCTTAAGTTTATTTGCACGAGTCGTCGACCCGTCGAGCGTTGGGCACATGTGATATCCACTCGTCGATTGTTGTCCTTACCTCAACCCCGCCCCCCGCTTTCATTCTCTCTCTCTTCTTCTCCCTGCTGGTCGCCAGTTGTTGCGGCTGTAAATGTGGCGTCTCTCCGCTTGTGACTGATATGTGGCGGCGGCATTGGCATTGCCATTGGAGTCGGCTTAAGATGAAATGTAAACAAACACACACACACACACACACACACATGCACATGAACAAGTAAGAGAGTTACGTTTAAGTGTGCTCGACTGTGAGATACCCGCTACCGACTTTGAATAAAACCAAAACAGTGAGGTATTATTCTTAAAATATACCGAATCAACTTACCAAAAAAATACTAGAATATACTAAAATCTATATTTGGTATATTGGCATAGATTGTGAATAAAAGCTAAACAGTGCGGTATTATTCTTAAAATATACCAAATTAATATACCAAAAATACTAGAATATACTAAAATCTTTTTTTGGTATATTGGCATAGATTGTGAATAAAATCAAAACAGTGCAGTATTATTATGCAAATATACCAAATCAATACACCAAAAAAATACTAGAATATACTAAAATCTATATTTGGTATATTGGCATGGATTGTGAATAAAAGCTAAACAGTGCGGTATTATTCTTAAAATATACCAAATCAATATACCAAAAAATACTAGAATGTACTAAAATCTAGATTTGGTATATTGGCATAGATTGTGAATAAAAGCTAAACAGTGCGGTATTATTCTTAAAATATACCAAATCAATATACCAAAAAATACTAGAATGTACTAAAATCTAGATTTGGTATATTGGCATATTACTACATAAAAATTGCTATTAGTCTTTAAATATATCTGATTAATATACTTCAAAAATACTAGAATATACCAAGAGCTATATTTGGTATATTTGTATAGTACAATATTCAAAATGTGGTATTATTCTTAAAATATATCAAATTAATATACTGCAAATGTCATATTTGGCATATTTGTAAACTAATACACTTAAAATATACCATAGAGTGTCAAAATAACATATACCAAATTTTTAGTCAAAGCAACTAAGACTCATGGTAAATAGGCGTTTTTATTCATAAATAAATAATTTTAAATTATTTCAACAACTTGTATTCGATCGTAACTAATCAGTAATCATCAATCATTCATTCTACAATTTTGTTATTCGATTTTTATCGAGTTGCAGGCACGGAACTAATCTGCATGCAAACATTAAAAGTGCTGCCGATAAATATTATAGCTCTGCTCTATCCCTTATAGTTGCTGAGATCTAGATGTTCATATGGACGGACAGATAGACAGACGGACATGGCTTTATCGCCTCGATTGTTGACGCTGATTAAAAATACACATACTTTATGAGTTCAGAGATGCCTTTCTCTGCCTTTAGGCACAAATTTATAATACCCTTCTACCTTATAAGTAGCAAGTATAACAACATCAGCTAACACGCCCACACGCCTTAGCCTTAACCACTCATCCCCGCTCCTTTTCTGCCGCCCCTTCTGACCGCTGCTGCAGTGTCAGCTTGTTAAATTATGCGTGGCAGGCGGCAGCAATATTTGCCTTTGCCGTTGCCTTTTTCTTTTCCGTGTTGTTGTTATTGTTATTATTATTATGGTTGTTGTTGTTGTTGCTGTTGGTTGTTGGCTGTTGCTGTTGCTTTTGTTGCCGTCATTGTCGCAGTTTGTCAACTCGTAAAACGCAGCATCAGAAAATATCAAAAACTCATCATTTGAGCTGCCGCTTTTGCTCTGCGTTGCTGCATCATCATCTAAATCAACTCCCCACTATGATTGCTCGACCCTTCGCTCCCTTTTATTTTTGTTGCTGTTGTTGTTGTGGTGTCCCCATTGTTGGTCACGTCACAGGACTCTCTCGCATTTTAGGCGCCACGTGCTGAATATGTTCTCCCTTCCTCCTTTCCCTGGCATCAAACACACACACACTTTGAAACACTTCCACACATATACATGACATAGGACTACATCTATAAACTGTTAAGCCTGATGACGATGTGTCTGTCGATCGTGACCCATTCACAATTTTCAAACTCACACACACACACACACTCACATCTATCTATCCATCATATTGCACTGTAAAACCATTGAATAATCAACTTTACAATTCGTCAACAGATTGCCAAGTTGTTTGTTGTGCATGTGATGAGCGAGGGTTGCCACAAAATTAAATTGCAAAAGTGTCTCTTTGAAATTTTGAAATATTTGAGATACATTCAATAGTAATGCTTTTCTTCTTTCGTGTTTTTATATAAATTTAACATAAACAAGTAAGAAAGCTACAATCAGCTCTGAGATACCTGCTATCCATTCTCAATAAAACCATATTCTACAAATATATTAAAAATATACTGCATGCTGAAATATACCGAAGACTATGTTTGGTATATTAATGTAGTACTACATTCGAAATATACCGTAGAGGACAAAGTATACCAGATTTTCTTACTAAAAATATAACGCAAAATACTGAAATATATAGTAAAGGTTATTTTTGGTATATTGATCTAGTACTGCATTCTAAATATACCACAGAGTACGAAATATACCAGATTATTAGACAGAGCAGCTAAGACCCAAAGATAACAAAATAAGACTATTTCAAAAAAGTCTATTACAATATGAAATATGTTATTCTATTATTCACAATAAAATGTATATTAAAATATGGTACATATTTAAAATAGAATTTTTGTATTTTACTTGCATAAACTTATGCATAATATGTTAAGGTTATGTAGGTTACATTATTGTAAAAGAGATTTTCTCTGGCTTTAGTTTATAGATTAAAAATATTAGAAGATTAAAAAAATTGGTATATTTTGTCATCTATGGTATATTTCGAATGTAGTACTTTATCGATATACCAAATGTAACATCAATTATATTTTCGTATTTTTGTAGAATATTATTCGGTATATTATATGAAAAACACCGCACTGCTTTGCTTTTATTATTGATTGAGTTTGAATGCATTCAACTCGGTTTATTTTTCCTATTTAATAGTTATGCATGTACATATAAGAATTTCTCTCAATATAGCTTTATTGTGATATAGAAAATCTTTGAGCGACCCTCGCACGTTGAGCATAAGTTCGAGTTGACTCTAATGAAACATGACAAGCTCATAGTACAGTTTGACAATCAATGCAATATGCTAAAGAGATAACAGCTTACAAACGCAGTCAAATGACTAATCGAACCGAACAGAATACAGAATAGATGAAAAATGTCCAGTGTTGCGAAATGACTCCAAATGCTATTGTAATTACACATGTTGATGCATAATTTGAATATTGCTACTAAATAAAATATGTGTACATATAAAACAGATATTAGGCGTGGTCAAGCGGGAGAGATTCACAATGAGTGCCTAGTTTATTAAGATGTGAATGCGTTGTGGGTGAGTGGTGTGGTATATGGTATATTTTTCACTATTTGGTATATGTATTTTAGTATTTTTCCAATCAAGTGGTATACTTTGTATTTAATGGTATATGTTGAATCGAGTAGAATGTCGATATTAAACTTATATATCCTTTGACATATTTTAATATGTTTTATTGGTATATTTTAAAAAATAATACCGTAATGTTTGATCAAATAGTTAGTAATCTGGTATATTTTATACTCTATGGTATATGCTGAATATAATAGAATATCTATATGCCAATTATATTGGCTTTCTTAGTATTTCTTCGGTATATTTAAAAAAAAAAATAACACCGAACTCCGTTCATTTTATTTAAATAAGGTAACAGAGAAATTTTTGTTGTGTATTTTCTGAAATTGAACATTCATTGACTATCACTAAATTTAATAAATTTGCAAAATAAATGTTGTAATGAGTTATAACAAATGCCTGCAGCATTAAATTAAAACCATTGCGATGTAATAAGCATTCAAAGTGATGACAATATATTTGAAATTAACAATTGCACATCTCGTGGGAACTTAATCCGATTTGCATTCCCATTTTGCTAACAGCTGAATTCTAAGCATGTTTTTCTTAGAATATTTCTATTCTTAATTCCAAACAAGAAGCGCTTTAAGCGTTCTTCAATTGACGTACAATTGCAATTTAATGCGATATATTTTTAACTAATGTGTATCTCTGTATGTGTGTGTGTGTGTGTGGCATACTTATGAAATAACTGCGTCTATTTACGGACGGATTTTGCCCAGAGATTCGTGTGTTGTGATTCGCTGAGCATTTCGCTATTATTATTTTTAGTTTGCATAATGGGCTTTTAACCCTTGGCCATCTTCCCTACTTGCGCATTTAACGATTCTTATAGACATTTTTGTGCTGCTGTTGCTGTTGTTGTTGTTGTTCCGGTTGCCCGGGCAACCCATTAGTAGAAGAAGAAGGTAGAAGATGGCTACTCCAAGGAAAATGCCCACCCACATAACCTCATTCTCAGCTCATGCTGGCTGCTTATTCTTCTCCTTCTCCCTCCTCTTCTTTGTATTCTTCTTCAGCCCCCCGCACGTCAATTCAATACGTTTAAAAGTTCATTTGCTGTTTAGCTTGGTCATTATGTGCCCTGGCCAGAACGATGTCCAACGCTCTCATTTCGACCCCTGGTAGTATCTTCTCCCCCCTCTCTTTTCTAGCCTTGGTGGCAGCCGCTTGTCAGGCCTCACAGTGTCTGTGCCTTTGTCGGTTTGGCCATTAAATGGGCACTCAATGTGTTTGTCTAACTTGCCATTTGCGATGATAATAATGTCGTATGGCCGTTACATTGATGTTGCCTTCGCCGTTCGCCCGTTACGGCTGCCCGAGCGCAGCGAACAACCCAACCATCGGACGGATGGACAACACAACAATAACAACAACAACCCAAACAACCCATCAGGCCGACTAACGGACAGCGGCGCTTTCTTGTCCGCTGCCATCCATTGTGTTCTTCATACCCTTGCTACCGGGTATAAGTCATTCTTGAACAATTGTGGCAACTTCTTTTCAATCGCTCATCTCAGCCAACAATACAGCTGTCAACCGTTCATATGAACCGCTTCTTCTCAGACTTGCCATTGATATTTGCGGAAATAGCGAATAGCTTTAAGCAGCAGAGAGTGAAGAAATTTCGTTGGACAGCAACGCAATTTCAAAATAGAATTGACAAAGTCAACTTTAATTTAATTTATGTAGTATTTTATATACATTCTAGAGCTACAAGCTAAAGCTTATTAATATATATTAACATTTGTCATGCATACTAATTTTATGTTTATTCTTTTGTAATTTAGAATGCTAAAAGTGTTGTGTATCTAAATCGCTAATTTATTTTAGTTATACTAATTAATTACTCATTATTACATTTGATGACATTTGAAGAGCTCAAAAACACAAACTACTGAGAATCAGTTCATAAAATGTCTTTATTTGAATTATATATAAATGGGCGAGAGTTCAAGACGAGAGCTTAAAATATTTCGTATTCTTATGTTGCCTTTTACTTTTACAGTGTCGCTTAATATTCAATAGATCTTACGATACAGTTTTTTATGGTGTTGTTTAACATAAATGAGATATATATTTATTTCATATTATTCCATTTAACATTTAAAACTTTGATTCAGTATTTTTGAAATTAAAAAATAATATATATTTATGTTTTACATTTTATGCTCAACTGCTTTTCAATTGAACTCTAAGCTAGTTCATTAATATTTGTTTAGTCATCTTAAATCTTTTATTTCCACACTAAATTGGTTAATGAACAATGAATAAATTAAATACATGAAATAATGTGCAGAAGTTAAAATAGATGTGATCTATTTATAAATTTCATACACTTCTTATTTGCAATTCTTGAAATGTGTAAAACCTTTTATTCTCTACATTTGTCAACGGCTTCGTTCTGAAGTGCTCGCTCTATTTGCACATTAGTAGAGTATTTATGCATCGTCTAATGTATCTGCTTCTTGGCTTCCCTTTCCCTACCTCTACTTCCCTCCCTTTCTAACAGCCACTGTATTACTTGTCCACTCTCTCGCTCTCGCTTTAACACTCTCTGTTTGTTGGCTGCTGCTTCTGTCGATGTATTTCCGAATCGTTTGGCTTGGCGTTTTGATTTCGTTATCAGTTTTTATGTTTATAAGTGAGACACACTCACACACACACACTCGCCATACGTGCTCCTCTTCTGTGTGTGTAAGTGTGTGTGTGCTGTCTGAGTTTTATTTGTGCGCTGTTTGGTCAATTGGAAAACATTTCGTAGCAGACTTTTAGGCGCCCGCCTCAAAACGAAACTCGACGGGCGGTCGCCAAAGTGACGACGTTGCTCGTTGTTCGTGTGTTTTGCTTGTTTTGCCATTGTTGTTGTTGTTGTTGTAGTCAGTTGCTGCTGTGGCTGCCGCTCGGCATAATGGCGTCGTTATTATTTTGGCATTAAAAAGAATTAATACGCTTCAATGGACTCTCAACGTAAATAGATCGTTAGGCAGCGTGCCAACAACAGCAGCAGCAGCAGCTGCCTCATCAGTTGCCCCATCCACCTTTTTTTTTCTCCTTCTTCGTTTTGGCTTTTGCTCTGTTCTCAGCTCTTTATCAATGCACGCTTTGCTAGTTTTGTTGTTGGCTTTTCACTTTACTTTGTCACGCAATCGAGCACAATTTTTGGTACTTTACATACAACAACAGCAACTACGAGAGAGAGAGAGAGCAACAGAAGCAGTTCTCAGTTGAAGTATGGTATATCGCTCTTTATTTTAAATGGGCCACCAAACACTTGACCAACGACAACGAGAATCTATATTGTACTTCAACTATTCCACCCATTGTTTGCCATCATCTTTAACGTCTCGTCTCGTTTCGTCTCATCTCGTGTCTGTTTGCCTGCTTTCTCCTTTTTATTCGCTTGCGCCATGCATACAATATTTTTTATGTTCCCCCCCATTTTTTTTGTATAATTTCGCTTTGCATATTATCGTCGCTTGCTTCGATTATCCTTTGTTGGGCAAACGAGTTCTTAGCTCCAATCTCTTGCTTTATTGTCAGCTCAAACGAGCTCAGATTTTCACTCATATTTATCCACACAAAACTGAAGCAGTTGTGCATCGCATATGAACCAGTTGCCAGTTGCCAACGGAGTTCTTTTGCTTACCTTAAGCACTTTCTTTGCGTTTTAATATTAAAGCAGGAATAAACTAGAGTATTTCATATTTATATTGAAGAGATACAAGAATAGATAGTAATATACTAATATTCCAAATATACATTCAGGTAAATTTTAGTATTTATTTCGGTATATTTAAATGAACATGTGTTATATTTATACATATATTGTACCAAATTTATATTTCGATATATTTAAATATTTTTTGGTATATATTTTTAGTATATTTAAATTATAATACAGGGATAAACTTGTATTTTTTTTAAGAGATACAAGAAGAGAAAAAGAGGACTTCGTTATATTAATATACCAAAAATATATTTCGGTATATTCCAGTATTTTGGTATATATTTTTAGTATATTTAAATAATAATACAGGAATAAACTAGTATTGTTTTTTAAGAGATACAAGAAGAGAAAAAGATATAATCCTTCTTAGAGCACTTCGTTATATTAATATACCAAACATACATTTCGGTATATTTTAGTATTTTTTGGTATATTCATTATGTATACTTAAATGATATTGAGCACTTGTTATATTAACTTTTCAAATATACATTTCAGTATTTTTCGGCTTTTGATTGTACATTAATTTGGTATATTTAAATGATAATACAGGGATAAAATAAAATTGTTGGTTTCGGAAGAGATACAATAAAACAATAGATAGAAATGTAAGACTTCTTAGAGAATTTGTTATATTAATATATCAAATATACTTTACGGTATATTTTAGTATTCATTTTGGTATATTTAAATGACATTGAGCACTTGTTATATTAATAAGTCAAATATAAATTTCAGTATATTTCATTATTATTGTGGTATATTAATTTGGTATCATTCAATGATAATTCCATACTATATTGTTTTATTTTTAAACGGGCTGGGGGAATCTTTCTTACTTTATTTCTTTATTAAAAAATATACAAAAAAATACTTTTTTCCATAATGTTCTATTAAATTGTAATATCAATATACAATTCAGCATATTTCAGTATTTTTTTCGGTATATCAATGTAGTATATTTAAATTATATTATCGAACTATTTATTGTAAATGTATTGCATGAATCTTTCTTAATTTCTTTCTTTATTATAACAAAATACTAAAAGTTCTTTATTTCATAATATTGTATAATAAATTTGTGCAGTTCATGCACTAAACCACTTTAACCCTGCAACATGTCAGATAATTAAGCCAGTTTATTTACCTGTTAATGCTTAATTGAAACCAATAATTAATCCGCTTGCAGCTTTAAAACACACACACACACACACGTTGCGTTGATAATCTATGGCGTTTTATTTGAACGCATATCTCAGATATACAGCAAAGCACTATTTGTTTGACAATCGTAGTAAATTGTTGTTAAATAATTGTGGTTTAAAGTTGAAACAAATTCGATTGTCACAAGTGTTATGATATATGCATGCGATTAGAATCCATTATTTCGTGTTTAATCGTTATGGAAATTTTCTACTATAATTATAATGACATCGAGGAGAGCGAGAGAGAGAGAGACAGAGAGAAAGAGAGAGAGAGAGAATGAAAGCGATGGCAAAATTCGAAATGCAATTTGAAATTCACCCTGGCAGCATTTCAATTTAGTTGCATGCAAATATTTAGATAATTTCCAATGCTTCAACTCAAATATAAACATGCACAGATATTTTATATACTATAAGTGTACATAAACACGTATATATGTATATATATTTAAATAAAGATAGCAATACATAAATATGTATATGTGTGTACATTGAGTTGCAGTTGCTGTCAGTTTGCATTCGAATGCGAATAAACGAATATACAAAATGAAAATTTTGTCATTCGGCTCTCTTTCGTTTCGGACATTTCTTTTGCCCCACTGCCTTTTGACAATTATTCGTATTTGCTTTCAATTTCCCTTCCAACGCAAAAATTCTACAACCAACAAAATCAAAAAAATACGCACACAAAATTCTGCAACAGCTTCACAAATATTCGCATTCTGTTTTGGTCTCTCACCTCACCTCGGCTCTGCTCTGCTCTGCTGACCTGACCGTAACCTGGCATCTATTGACACATCCTTTGTGGATTTGAAATCTCAAAATCACAAATACCAAAATAGTTTCTAGTGACACACACGCTTCTCGCATAAATCCAAATTCATTGAATGCAACACACACACACACACACAATCGAAGCCATAACTAATGCATACGTGAATTTAATTTATTAAACTCTGATATGGGCGAAATTGGTCAATCACTATTTGATTTAGGTATGTGGACTTAAAACCTCAAAAGCAAAAGTACAGAGTTGATTACAATCAAGGCAAAATAAATATATAGAAATATGTGCAGTTGACAATTAGGAAACATTTTTGAGGTAAGAGAATAACACAAAAAATGTGTGCTAGACTAAACAGAAACAAATAGAAAAACTTTTGGTGGAGTTTGCTCGACTGAAATATACCCGATACCCAATCAAAGCACAGCAGAGCGGTATTGTTCTTAAAATATACCAAAATAATATACCGAAGCATATATTTGGTGTATTGATGAAGTACTATATTAAAAATTCGGTATTACTCTAAAAATATACCAAACTAATATACCACAAAAATACCGGAAATACTGAATTCTATATTTAGTATATTGATACAGTATTACATTTAAAATGCGAAATGGTTCTTAAAATATACTGAATTAATATACCGCAAATATACTAGAATATACGGAAGCATATAGTTGGTGTATTGATGAAGTACTACATTTAAAATTCGGTATTACTCTAAAAATATACCAAACTAATATACCACAAAAATACCAGAAATACTGAATTCTATATTTAGTATATTGATATAGTATTACATTTAAAACACGGTATGGTTCTTAAAATATACTGAATTAATATACCATAAAATATACCAAATGCTACATTTGGTATATTAATATACTACTACAATCAAAATATTATATAATATAACATCGAGTACTAAAGTTTACTCGATTGCTAGCCATAGAAACTAAGACCCGTAGTAAGTTGACCCTGAGCAAGAATATATGTACATATATATAATATAACATTATAGCGATATAACTTTTTCTGCCAGTTATATACACTTCCTGCACGCACAAACTTGTAATACCCTTTTACCCTAAGGGTAGCGGGTATAAAAATATTCTAGTGAAAATAGAAACACAAAATATGCAGAGCAGAAATGATGTAACATAAATTTAGAAGACAGAGATGAAGATGAAGGCGTTCAGTGTCGAGAGAGAAAGAGAGTCAAGCGGAAGTGCAGACGATTGTCTTGGATCAAGTTGCTCTAACTTACTATCGCATTACGCTGACTAACAAGAGGTAAGAACTGCAGTGCGTAGTTACTTTATAGTTATGATATACAAACAGTTTAAACTATTTGTAGTTGATAGATGACTTGAGATAAATCTGCGAGTACTACAAAAGATCAGAGCTGAAGTTGTTAAATTTGTTGCTTTTTTAAATTACATAAAATAATTGTCATATTTATCAATTAAAGTTAGGTAGAAATTGACTTTAACTTATTAGGTTTTATTATGCAAACAAAAGAATGAGATCAATTTCTTAGTTATGCCAAACTTGTACATAATTAGCTTGAACTCAATTAAAATAAATTACACATATATTCCCAAATTACTTATAATAATGAACATAACTAATATAAAATGTTTTCTTTTCTTTCTTGCAGATTCCTGAAATATAATGCAAATGTAATGCAAAATATTGAGGTAAGTGCGACAAAACAATTATTAACAAGCAGGAAAGCTATAATCGAGTGTTCTCGACTGTGGATACCGACTACAGATTTGTAATAAAGCCATACATATAAAATATACTTGGTATATCAATATACTAAACTCAAAATATACCAGATAGTCAGCCAAAGCCATAATCTTTCTACTCTATAAGTAGTGTGTTTAAAAATATTTCAATTATGTTAAACTTACAATACATTATACTTACTACTTGTAGTTCAATTTGCTAGCTTTACCATTTACAGGGTATTGCTTAGAAGCAAACGACCCACAACAACGTGCTACAACATTTTTTCTCGTTGTTGCTGTTGTTGTTGGAGTTGCGCTTGTCAAGATTTTGAGTAGCAATTTGGTTGTGCTGTCGTGACGCCTCTGCACTGCCTTTACTCGTACTTCCGCCTGCGACGATGTGGCCCTTGCCACATGTGGCTGCCACCACATGTATGGCAACCGCATGCGCCACGCCCTCAGTCCATCACACAGACGCCTGCCTGCCTGCATGTGGCACGCTTTTGAGCAAATGCAACTACGAACCGCTCCGCTGCTGTTTTTCCCTTGTTTTCCCATTTTTCCCCTTTTTTCCTGTTTTCTGAAAAGGCGGCCAAAAACTGATTGCCACTAAAGTTGCTGTTGCTGTTGCTTCTGCTGTTGCTGCTTTGCGTGTGGCGTAAAATGCATTTGATGACGTGCCTTCACCACACGCTCTGTGCCAGTTCCCTTCACTCTCACACTCTGATAAATTGCAACAGCAACAGCAAAGGGAATGAGAACGATGCGGGTGTCAATGCTGGGCTGCATCTTTTGGTTTTAGCATCGAGCATCGAGCTTTGCATTTTTGGCTGTCTTTGTTGATTCTGTTTTTTTTTATTTTTTTTTTATACCCGTTACCTATAGAGTAAAAGGGTATTCAAAGTTTGTGCCTGCAGGAAATGTTTGAAACAGAAAAAAGCAGTCATCTCCGACTCCTTAAAGTATACATATATTCTTGATCAGTGTCAATATCTACTTATTTCAGATCTTAGTAGCTTTCGCTAACAATCTGGCTTAAATTTGGTAGTCTTTGGTATATTTTTGGTGTAGTACAATATCAATATACCAAATATAGATTTTGATACCATTTCAGTATTTTTATGGTGCAATCGATTTGGTATATTTTAAGAAAAATATCATATATCAATATCAATATTGCGAACGATATACTATATCAAAATACCAAATATAACTTTTAGTATATTTTTAGTGTTTTTTGGTATATTCATTCTATTACGAATAATACCACATTTTAGATGTAGTAACACATTCAATATACCAATTATAGCCTTTGTTGGTATGTTTTAGTATATTTGTGGTATATTAAAAAAACTTCCGGATGAATATACCACAAACATACTGAAAATATACCGAATGTTATATTTGAAAATATACCAAATGTTATAGTTGGTATATTTTTAGTATGTTTGTGGTATATTTATCCGGTATATTTTACGAAAATTATCGAATTTTTAACGCAGTACTATATCAATATACCAATTATAGCCTTTGGTATATTTTTAGTGTTTTTTGGTATATTCATTATTTTACGAATAATACCACATTTTAGATGTAGTATTACATTCAATATACCAATTATAGCCTTTGGTATGTTTTAGTATATTTGTGGTATATTAAAAAAATCTTCCGGATGAATATACCAAATATAACATTTGGTATATTTTCAGTATGTTTGTGGTGTATTCATCCGGTATATTTTACGAAAATTATCGCATTTTTAACGCAGTACTATATCAACATACCAATTATAGCCTTTGGTATATTTTAGTGTTTTTTGGTATATTCATTATTTTACGAATAAAACCACATTTTAGAGGTATTAATACATTTAATATACCAATTATAACCTTCTATATGTTTAAGTAACATATATTTGTGGTATATGAATTTGGTATATTTTAAGAATAATACAGCACTGTTTTACTCTTATTCGAAATGGGTTGCGGGTATCTCACAGTCCAGCATACTCGACTGCAGCTTTCTTATGTAACTTGTTTTTTTTTTTTTTTTTGTTGTTTTTGGGATGGAGGGAAATCATAAATATCATTGCAGCAGTGAGCAGCAAAACCGCTTGGCATTTTGTTGCGGCTGCTGGAAAATGTTCAAAGAGCCAAAACTGAATGCCAGGCGGCTAATGAACACGATATGCAGACGAAGGGCTAAAAAGCATCAAGAGTGCGAGGATGTGGGGGAGGGGGAGAGGGAGGGGGCGTGGCAGTTTATGGCCCGTGCAGCACTCAGTGCATTTGGCAATTATGAAATGTACACACAAAAGTGTCGTCCATTTGTCTCTGTGTTTGTGTGTGTGTGTGCTGCAAATTTAGAACAAGCGTAAAATTTGCAATTAAATGCCAAAGCAGCATGAAAGTGCCACGCCCACTTAGGCAGGCGCCAAGCGGCAAACAAAAACAGTCAAAAAAACAAAAAAAATGGAAGAGCAGAGAGCGTTGAATGTGGCAGCGAGTGTGGCGAGTGGATTGAGGGTGTTCTCTGTGTTTGTGTGTGTGTGTTTGGCTGAGAGACAGGACTCTATAAATGAGGTCAGTTGCACTTGAACATTTTCCACTGCGTTGTGACAGTTTTTGGCAGAAAACAACAACAACAACAACAACGAAAATAACAGCAGCAACTGCGACTGCGAAGGAATAAAACGAAAATTGCTGTGCATATTGCGTATACGCCACGTTGGACACGACGCAATAATGCCACGAAATGCATTAAAACCAGCACAGACACACAAACGCACACATATAGAAATACGCATGAAGTGCCACAAAAAAGAACGAGCAAGAGAGAGAGAGAGGAAGAGGAAAAAAAGGAAGCAGCAGCAAACAAACAGAACGACAAGAAAATGACAGAAGGTTTCGATTATATAAAGCCAGCTAAAAGAGTGAGGGGCGGGCAATTGGTAAGCTGCTGTTGCTGCTGGTGCAGTGACACTGTCAACCGGTTACGTTGACCCCAGCACACACACACACACACACACACACACACACAGAGAGAAAGAGTAGGGGGCGTGGCAGTGGAATGGGGCGGTTAAAGATTCACAACATGACAAATGATAAATGGGCAAAGGATACGCATTGCGCAAACCCAGACAGCAGGACAGAAAGACAGAGACCGAGTGAGAGAAGAAGAGAACCAGCAATGTGAACAGATCCAGTTACTGCAACAGCAACAACAACAGTAACAACAACAACAACAAGAAATAGATCCACAGATTCTACACATATCAAGCGTTGTCAAACCAAACAGTTTCCCTCTTTAGTTTTAGTCTCAGTTTTTTGGCAGGCAATTTGTAACAATGTTTTTCTAATTGATTCGCTAAAGCTAAACAAATTTGTAACTTTATTATTACTTTACGCACAACTTCTTGCAGAGACAAACAACCAGAAGTGTTGCACAAATAACTGCAAAATTGCGCAAAAAATGTTTGCAACGAAATGTACAAAAAATGCAATTACCTTTTACATAAACTATGTGTGAACATTTTCTTTGCTAATTGAGGTTTAAAATAAGTTTTGATTGAGACTTGACTTTTGCATCACATTCCCTGTCAATTTTGGACAGAAGTTGTGGTTATTTAATTTGTAACGGGCAGAAGACCGCAACTAAGTTGCTTCGGTTGATAGTCTGGTATATTTTGAATGTAGTACTATAACAATATACCATAAATATATCAATTTTGTATATTTCACTGTTTCGAGTGCAATAGTATTTATATCAATATACTAACTAAAGCATGTGGTATATTTTAATATGTAGTGGATAGATGAAAGCATCTGAGATCGGTTGACAATCTGGTATATTTCTATTCTATGGTATATTTTGAATATAGTAGTATATCTGAGATCGATTAACAATCTGGTATATTTAAATTTTATGATATATTTTGAATATAGTAGTATATTACTATTTGAAATATAGCCTGGCATATTTTAAGAATAATAACGCAACATTTTTGATGAAATAGTATATAAAGGAATGCGGTATATTTTTGGTAATTTTAGTATATTTTAGTATTTTTTTGGCTTATTGATGTGGTGTACTCCAAGCAGTCTTGATTGTATTGTATGTAACAGGCAGAAGATGACATCTAAGTTGCTTCGGGAGTATATTTTGTATTTTGTATGGTATACTCTGTAATCTTTGGCATATTTTGAATGTAATGTTCATATTCAGTATATCAATATACCAAATAGAGACCTCGATATATTTTAGTTTGCTCAGATATATTAAATTGGTATATTTTACTTATAATATCGGACTATTTTGAGCGCAATAGTATATCTAATAAAACATGCGGCATGTTTACGTATATTTTTAGTATTTTTTGGTAAGTTCTTACTAAGCCAATTCCACTTAATTCGTAACTATTGTAAATGTGGCGCCTCGAATACATTCAAGAGTGTAATTTATATGCCACGCAGGCATTTCAAATTGCGTTTTATTAACAGCAGAACATCAAAGAAATTGCTGTGATATATCTGTGAAATCTCAGCAACTATCGTATCGTAAAAGTTCAATAAACAGATACATCAAATGGCTGCACATCAAATTATTAACAGTATTGTGAAGCACTCAAAAGAATATTACATTTTTACTGTAGTCGCCGCTAGTCTCAATTATTTTTCGTTGGCGATGCTCCAACTTTAACAAATGGCGTGTTTAAAAGATTGTAGAAATCGCAGTTGTTATAAATGTGGAATGTATGTAGATGTATTTAGTTGAGAACGTCCGGCAGACGCCCACAATTCACATGCATGGTCGCAAAATTAATTGATTCAAACAATTCAAACGATTTGCACATTAAAACTCGAATGGCCAGCAAATCAAATTGAAATGCCATTGGGAGGATGTGCTCTCTCTTTCGATATATATATACTATATATATCTATCATTCATTTGTCTATCCATCCATCTATCAATCTAGCATTCGCATTCGAATTCGCATTTGCAAAACACATCCGCATCCTCATGCTCATGCTCATCCTCAACCTCATCCGCATTCGTGGCTGTCTCGTGTCCATTTCACATGAATTTAATTTTGATTTTTATTTGGCTTTTTATTCGGTTTTTAAACGCCGAACGATTTAATTGAATTGCACGCGGACGATCAAAACCAACGACCCAGTGCCCCGGCCAATTCAGTGTTCTGTGTGTGCCCTTCGGATGTGATTATGCAAAGTGGCGCCCAACGTGCGGGTGGGTGGGTGAGAGAGGAGGGAGTAGGGAGAGAGGGACGAGGAGGCGCCCGGATGTGTTGCTAATTTTATCATTCGCCCCGTCACGTTCTTCGTCCAGCAACGAATGACCAAAGGCGATGTGTCGTAAAGCAGCAACAGAGGCAGAGGCAGCAGAGGCACGCATTCAGTTTTGGGTTTTGCCTTTTCCGTGTAGCTGCAAATTGAACAAGCGCATATAATCGAGACTACAGCTCGATTCAGACTATATACATATATATGTATATATAGTAGTATGTGGCAACATGCAGCAGCCTATATTACAATTGCCGACTGTCGATTGCGTGACTTGAAGCCCACTCAGCTTGTTTGCCTGTCTCTCTCTCTCTCTCTGTCTGTCTGTCTCTCTCTGTCTGCCTGTCTGTCTATCTGTCTGGCAGTGCATCTTCTTTAAGTCATTGGCCACTCGACAGCCGAGCAGCAGTTGAACCGACAAGCGGCTCTTCAGGCGCCTGGCAAACAAGCCGCAATTTCAAGCTCCATTTCAGAAAACATTTCCATCTCAATTTGATGGCTTTGCTTCCACTTTGACTGACCGACTCACCTCTCTATCTCCCTCTCTCTTGCTCTTTCTCTCTTTCTCTCTCTTTGTTGATTTGCTCAATTAAAACCATACACTCTCAAGTGATATCCAGACCTCAATTTAACTCAACTCAACTTGACTCCGGACTCAAGATTTCATTTTATTTCATCAAAAGTGTGTCATAAAAAATATATATGTATATATATGAAATATGAAATCGGTTTAACAAACTTGCTGCTCGCTCCGTAAAAAGTGCACCAGCAAAATTGCGACTCCTAGATTAGTTTAGCCTTTGTGCGTGTGTGTGTATGTGTGTGTGTTTCAGTTACTTTGCCTTTCCACCATAAGCAGCAGCTAAGACTAGTAAGAAAAAAAAAAAAACAGAATTTATTATGCTCTTGCTTGCATATTTCATAAAAGTCACTTTGCTTTCAATTCTGAAGCTGAACTCGTATTTAATGGCATTAGAATTGCTTTTAATGCTGCACTTGCTAACTGCTTTAATGCATATTCCGTATACGCACAGTTGACGCTCCAAATTTTGACATGCATTAATTGTCAGTTGCTAGCTGCAAATATGAATTATTTCATTTTATTAGCACTTCTGGCATTCATTTCGCTATATTAAGTATACGTGCTATCACTTTGAAATAGCACGTATACGCAGCTTAGTTTGGGTAACTTAAACTTTGATTTGTTTGTTAAATATGCACACTATATTTCATGAAAATCAAATATACGTGGAGTCTCCTTTGAGTCTCCTAGCTTGTATATTACGTATACGCTAGTAAATTAAGTATAGTAACAGTTAAATATTACGTATACGCTCAGTTGTCGCTCACAATTTTGTCATCTCTTAATTGTCTGAAGGCTCCAAATATAACTTATTTATTTTTCCAGTTTCTAGTGTTTCACAATATTACGTATACGTTCTATAATTTTGTAATATCAAGTATACGCAGCGTTGTACAGGGAATTCATTAAACTTAGTTTCCTTTGTTAAATATAACCGTATGATTTCGTTGAAATTATATTTTAATACCAACTTATATATTACGTATACGTAAATAAATTAAGTATACGAAGAATGGCTTATTACGTATACGCACAGTTGCCGTTCACAAATTTGGCATGCCTGATAGTTGCAAAAATAAATCATTTATTTTTCTTTTCTGTGGTAAATGTTTCTAGTGCTTCACAATATTAAGCATACGCAGCGTGGTACTGCAAATTTATTTTATAGTATTTATATTTCACATTGATACTTAGATTTATTTTATGGTATAACATTCTATATTACGTATACGAACAGTTGCATATTACGTATGCGCACTGTTGACACTCATACTTATGACTTACATTAATAGACTGTTGAGTACTGCAAAAATGCATTTTTTATTTTTATATCATGCTGTAAATATTTGTATAATTTCACAATATTAAGTATACGTACAGTATTTAGTAATAACAAGTTCAGCTTAGTACGGCAACATTTATTTAAATATACATATATACACACTATTTCATTCAAATCGTTCTATATTGCGTATACGTATTGTTGTTCCTAAGTAGATTAAGTATACGAACAGTTGCCATTTATTATGTATTTAGTACCTTCAAGCGCATATTGAGTTGTTCAGTTCGATTTCTGTGTGCACTGCTATTTTCCCCATCCACATTAATTGCATAGTGCACATATCAAGTATACGTAACGTTCGACCTCCTTATTGCTGGCACTCGAGTAAGCATTCGAACCATTTTGCAATGTTGTATTTGTAAAATTGACGCATTAATTGCATCTAATTGAAGTCCGAAAGCCCATTTACATTTTAAGTATGATTGATAGTTGCAGTCTCAAAACATTCCAACTCGCATTGTGGTGATTATGATTGTGTTCCATTGTTGTTGGTGTTTTATTTGAGCCCCGTTTCGTGTTTAGATGACTCTCATTTGCAGCTGGAGATAAGTGCATTATATAATTGATTTCAATTATACGCCGGATGGCGCATAAAATGTGCAAAAATGTTGCAAAATCGCCGAAACCAATCAATCAATCAATCAATCCATCATGCAATCAATCACATGCAATAATAACAGCAATTCTTTTTGGAATTTGGTTTCATTTGGTTTTGATTTTTTGCATTTTGTTTTTCGATTTTAGGTTTTGTGTTGCGATTTATTTTGCGCTTGGCAAATTTTTGCATGCACCCATCAAATCACTACTAAAATCAGAAACTTTTTTTCTCTCTCGGTGTTGCTGTTATTTAATGCAGTTTTTGATTAATGGTCGCCATTGGCAACTGCAACAGCAACAGCAAAAGCGACAGCAGCTGATTTGAGGGCAGCTTATGACGGCGTGTTCTGTATTTGCTCTTGATTGAATGCACAAATGGCTGATGCCTGACCAAATGTCAATTTCATTTCGCGGCTGCCACAAATTGCGCTCCAAAAATGTCAACGCAATATGTGAGAGTTTGTTTTTTTTTTTTTCTCTCTCTTTTTTGTTCTATTTACTTCGCAGGTGTGCGTGTGTGTATGAGTGTGTGCAGCTGTTGTCAGTGTGTGAGTTAATTTGATTTTAATTATGTAACATGGATTCTCGATGCTTCTGCTGTGTTGTCATTTGCTGTTGCCTTTAGTTTTGGGTTCGCTTTGCCTGTTTGCGGTTAATCAACTGCCCGTGGCATTAATATTATGATTGCCACTGGCCACAGCCTAAACGCACATACACACACACACATACGCACACTCACGTAGCTGACTACAGAAATTGACAATTAAAAATAATTTGAAATGCACGCGCCAAAATGGTCGACAATAAAATGTCGACGTTGGCAGCGCGAGCGCATTTCATTACAATTTCAAGTCAAGCACACAAAAACACACACACACACACACACATACAGTAGCCACGCCCCAGCACGACGCCCCTTTTTGCTTACACAACGCGCAGCGACAGCAATTTAAAATTAGTAAAAATAAAAATAAAAGTTAAAGCCCAGCAATGAGCACACAACTGCAATGAGAGACATGAGAGCATTGGACTTCGGGGTTTGAGGGTTTTGAGGTTGGGCGTTGGGGTTGGGCGTTGGGGTTGGGGTTGGGTTGGCTGCTTCTCAACTGGGCCAGGCCAGGCTGAGGTTTGGCTAAATGGGAGCAACACGAGCTGCCCTGCAATTAAAAACAAGCAAAGCAAGAAAAACTGGGCGCCAGCAAAGCCAAAGCAGACAATACACTTACGCAAAAGCAAAAGCAAAAGCTTCGCTGCTAAACTACAAAATAACCTAAATTCAGACGAGGCTAGAGGCTAGAGATAAATGCAGTCGCAACACAAAGGCAAAGCAATTAAGTTGAAAAATAACAAATATATATTCAACAATCTAAAAAAAAAAATTTCTAAATATATGCGAGACATTCAGCTAAATTATATTGAAAGTAAAATTTCGAATCAAATCTAAACAAGAATTCCTTAACTAGTTATTTTCAGCAGTTTCATTTCGTTAAATACATATTCAAATGCAAAACTATAAGTAAGAAATTCTATTTCAAGTTAAATTTATGTCAAATTCAAATTACACGATTTATTTTATTATCAAAAAATGAATTTTTAACTCATTGTTCTAAGAAAGTTTCAGATCTTAACTTTTCACATTTTATATTTGTTAAATATAAGTGAGAAATTCTACTTCAAGTCAAACTTAAACCAAATCTGAATTGCAAGTTTTCAGAATTTGTTATAAAATTAATCCTTGACCTGTTGTTTTTAACACTAAAAAAGTTTAAGATCTTTTAGAAATTTCCAGTTATTTGTAATCCTATTTTAATTCAAATTTTGGTTGGTATTATGTGTCAGCTGATAACTTCAAATATAACTTGCGAATTGTTCTAGTTTCTAGTGTTTCAGAATATTAAGTAAACTCATTATCATTTTGGAATATCAAGTATACGCCGCGTTGCGCTGCAAATTTATTAAGCTTAGTTTCCTTTGTTAAATATGCACACTTTATTTGATGCAAATAAAGTATAAAGTGGAATCCTATTTTAATACTGAGTTCTATATTACGTATACGTAAATAAATTAAGTATACAAATAGTTGCATATTACGTATGCGCACAGTTGCCGCTTACAAATTAAATATGTCAGCTGATAGCGCCATGTAAATCATTTATATTTGTTTTCCGTGGTAAATGTGTCTAGTATTTCACAATATTAAGTATACGTGGAGTCCCCCCGGATTATGAAGCATACGCAGCGTAGCACTGCAAATACGAATTTTTAACTCGATTATAATTTTCCATATATAATATATATTATTAAATTATTTTTACTAAAGAAAAACAAACACGTCTTTAAAATTTAACAAATATAAATTCAACTTTATTATATAATAATTTTTTAGTGAAGAAAACCAAACATGCTTTTAAAACACAAATATGAAAGAAATAGAAATTTATAAAATGTGTAAAAAAAACCTTTAGAATGTTTTGTTATTTGTCTGCAGCAACTTGTCTACTAACTAAATGTGCATACCTCGAGTTAGGGCATTCGAAAAAAAAGCCAACCTGCGGGCTTCCGACTCTCAGTCTCCCAGTCTCGTTCTCTCCTGATGTGTGGAAGCTTTTGTGGGTGTCGCCTGTCAGTTGAAACTCAAAACGTGCAGCTAAACTGCAGCATTTTACAGACAACTTTCCACGCTGGCCACATGACCGAGTCAACCTCTCTCTGCTGCCACTCCCTCTTCATCCTGCCGCGTTCCAAATGGCTGCTCCGACGATGATGGTGGCCATGCTAGCTGCCTCATCAACTGTGCCACACTTTCAGCTTTCAGCTTGTTGTGCTTGTTCCTGCGGCAGTCAGCTATATATGAAGCTGTTCCTTTACCTTCATCTCTCTCTCTTTCCCTCTCTCTCTCTCTCTCTCTCTGTCTTTGCTCTGCTTGCCCCATTTCACTCTCGTTTACTTACGCTCACGAGTTTATGGGCCCAAGCCGCTTAAGTGGGCTGTTAAGGGCTTGTTAATTTTATTGATACCCCAGCGCCGATCCATCGAACTGCGCTCGCCAAGCCGCAAAGTGGAGCAAGTCCCAGCGTTTGCATCACCCACTCGATGTTGACACATGTTGCCGCAGCCGCAGCAACACACAACCTTCTGCCTTCACCTTCTTCTCTTCTGTTCTGTGAGCTTAACAGCGCTTTTGTGTGTATCATGCACTTTGGCATTGCTCAGCGAATGCTCAGCTCACTTCACTCTACGATAAGTTGAGTCGTGTAGTTCTAGCTCAAAATGGCACAAACAACTTTGAAGATGAAGCACATCGTGATTGTCTGAGGCTCATAGCCAAAGCCTTTAACATGGCTCAGTTGCAGCTCAGTTGCCTGACAAGTGCATCTACAAATAACTGGCATATATCTAAATGCTTTTGCATTGTGTATTCTAGACTTATCACGCTTTCATTTAAAAGGATTAATGCACTTAGTTTTCTGCAGTAACTATTAATATAAATATTTTGTTTATTTATTCTATTAGAACGTGACTGTTGTGTTGTTGATTCAATTTTACTCAGCTCTAATTTTCAAGAAGGCGTCAGAGCTTTGTGTTCTTTAGGGCTTTCATTCTTACTTTTAACAGTTGTTATACATATACGCTATCCATTGGGTAGAGGAGGCATTTACGACCCTATAAAGTATATATTGTCTTCATCAGCGTCAACAGCCAAGAAGATAAAGATATGATCTCACAGACTATATCAGATGGAGATATGAATTCTATTTTTTCAAAGAACTAATTTTGATGACTCTCATGGTATTTTTCAGATCTTTTGCGGTATATTCATCTAGTATATTTTGTGGATAATACTGAATTTTCCATGTAGTACTATTACAATATACCCAAAAAAAAAGCTTTCGGTATATTTTTAGTATTTTTGTGATATATGCGCTTGGGATATTTCACGAATAATACCACATTCTGAAATTATAACTATATCTATATACCAAATATTGCCTTTGGTATATTTTTAGTATTTTTGCGCTATATCAATATGCTATATTTTACGAATAATATCCTATTCTGAATGTAGTACTATATCAATATACCAAATGCAGTATTTTTGCGGTATATTCATTGAGTATATTTTAAAATGAATACCATAATACTTTGCTTTTATTCACAATGGGTAGCGGGTATCTCACAGTCGACCACACTCGATTGGATCTTACTTTCTTGTTCATATTCATTTGATTGAAACGTGATTGTCCTCTTGTTTATTCAATTTAACTCATCGCTAATTCTCAAAAAGACGTTTTCAAATTTCCATTTGCAGAGCATTGTTTTTGTGAAGTCTTCAATACTTACTTTTTAGAACAGTTGTCATTGTCTTGGCTTGATTTCCATTGAATAAAACACGGTTGAATGCTTAATATTGAATTTCATGTTATTCTTTATTTTCCGATCGCAGGTTGACATTATGTCATGCTCGCTTAGTAGCCTTACATTCGCGTAGTTACCATATTCTTGTTTTTCAGCTTTTACTGTTCCATTCTTGGGCTTTGTTTTCCATCATTCGTGTGTTTCGTTTTTTGTTTTGGCTATTTTCTTGGCTTTATATAATCATATATATATATATAGATATATATATATATTTATATATATATGTTTTTTTTTGGCATACCTTACAGACATTCACACACATATCAATTATTCAATTTAATCGTAACTTAAGTTAAATAACAATCACATTTACTTATTCTGTTTTCTGTGTTTTCCATTCGCATTTTCATTTTCATCATTTCATAATTTATTTTGGGTTTTTCATAATATTCTTTTTTTGGCGTTTCTTAATACAAAAAAAAATGTTTAACTACACTCGCTTAGAGTTAGTTCTATGTATGATTATATAAGTATTTCATATTTTAGTATTATATTTCATATTTGTATATATATATATATATTCATATCCAATAATTCATCGTTCGTCGTTGCATCTGATGAAAGACACAAACAACAAAAGAAAAAAACAAATTGTCAATAAAACAATTGAAACAATCATCGGAATCAACAATTGAGAAAATTGAGAAACTTAAAGAGAAACTTAAAATCAACCGATCTGAACCGATCTTGTGTATATATAACTTGCTATATCCTTTGGGTATTGCATAGAATTTTCTACTTGTATAAAATACGCGTCACTTGCAGTTCACGCATTATTCTTTCATCTATCATTTTTACCATTTATTATATTATATTATTTTATTATAATCTTATCAATTTGGTTTTTTTTCTCATATTGAAATCTTGACTTGCATTTAATAAATATTCGATTTTACGTCTATTTAAAGAGTTCGATCTTAATCTTTCGTCTATAATTCATTTATTTGATTTTGCTTTTCACTAAGTATTCAATTTTTTCTTCGTTCTTCGTTTTGTTCATTTAATTGTTTATCTTAGCCATACATAGTACATTCATATATAGTTAATATTTAATGTTTTTCTCCATTTTTTTCGTATTAATTACTTTGAATTTGAAGTCCTCTTTCTGTTTGTATTTTAGTTTAGTATGTGAAACTATTTTTCTAGTTACTAATTATCTGTTTTTTTTCGTTTTTTCGTTTTGCTTAAAAGATTACACAAGTTGTTTTTTACTCAGTTGTATGTTGTAGTATAAGTAAAGTTCATAAGTATATTGTATAAATTTGTTATTGTAAATTGTGTGTGTTGTTGTTTGGTTGTTGTTGTTCTTCTTCTTCTGTGTAAATTTCGGCACATTTGATTACTTGTCACGTTAAATAAATGTTTGAAAGTATATATATGTATATAAATCGGTGTTATAAAGTCGCAATCGCACGACTTGTAAATGCGCTATGTCCGGTTGCGACTTTTGGCTTTCTGTCTATCTAACGAAAAAATTGTTGCATTGATTTCAAAAAGATTTTGCATTTTACTTGACAAGACCAATTCTAGTCTCCATACCAAATTTTAACTGCGCAGCTGCTAAGAAGAGTGAGTTCATTGGGTTAGTTTGCTGTACTAAAGACGAACGAAAAAACTGCTGCATTGATTTCAAAAAGATTTTGCATATTGCTTGCCTAGTCGAATTGTAGTCTACGTACCAAATTTTAACTGTGCAGCTGCTAAGATAACTGAGTTCATTGGGTTAGTTGCCGTACTAAATACGAATTTGTGTCTCTGTGTATCTGTGTGCGAGTGGATTTCAAAAAGCCTGTATAAAAAAAGTTCTACTGCTCGAACGCGTAAGCTAACTAAGTTCACTTCGATTTTAAAAATGATGTTGATGCTACGAATACTACGTTTAAGTTGTAGTTCTATTGTTTCTATGATAAATGAATTCTTTAGTGTGTTTGCATCTTAAAAAGATTTCAAGTTTTTCACTTTCAACACATGTTGAAGTCTTTGTGCCAAATTAGCAAGCTAAGCGACTTTTGTTAGCTGAGTTCAATGAGCACGTTGGCGTAGTTTAGGTTGTTTGAGATCATTTTAAAGAGACTGCAGTTGCGGGAATTAAATTTATGAATTGGTTTTTCGTTCGCAATTTCGTATGTATCTATTTGTATGTAGATAGTTATTCATAGAATATATGTATTTATGCTGATTTTTCGTATCGTTTCGGTATTTTTTTTGTCGATTTTTTTTTTTTTTTTCTTTTGTTGTTGAATATGTCGTACGATTATACCACATTGTGACGGGGAGGTGGGGAGAGCTCTATGGTATGGTAGAGGGTGGTTATTATTATTATTATTATTTGTTTTGTTATTTCTCTCTTTTTCATATAGTATATTTATTCAAATGTTTTTTCGTTTTCGTAGTTTGTAGATAGACATTGAAATAGCAGTGTTGGCCAGCGCTTCTTTTGTTTTTCTTTTTTTGGGGGTTTGGCGCCAGCCGCAAATAGACAAACAATTAATTATGATTTATTTATATTAATCGGAATTTGAATTGTTCTTAAATATTATCATTTGTTTTTTTTTTTTGTGATTTTTGTTTTTGTTTTTTTTTTTGTTTCAATATTTTGAAAATCAACAAACAGTTAAGTGGAAAAATTGAAATAGTATATCATTATTATTAATATAAATATTTGGTTGTATTCTTTTCGTATTAGATTAGGCTTATTGCCAGCCTATTGCCCTTAGCCTAGCCTAAACATTCATTGAGGCGCGAAAGGATTGCGGCGAATTGAATGCCTTTCTTGCATTTCGCATCCTCAATATACACGCAATATTAAAAAAAAACACATCCTCTTAAAATGTAGTGCACTATTTCATTTCGAGCTTACCTTTTGGTTTTTTTTCCCTCCTTCCATCATCAATTTGTGTGTCGGTCTGTTCTTAACTGCCATTGACAGCCACCGCATGGATGCCATTGCTGAGAGCACCGCCACCGCAGAGCGAAGCTGTTGCTGTTGCTGTTGACGATGCTGTGGCCGATGCTGTTGGCGATGCTGGCGGCGAGGCGGGTGGCGTCAATGTCGATGGCTCTGCGTCTGCTCCTTGGTCTGACTTCCCATTGCTCAGCGGTGGCAGCTCCTTATGGTTGTTGTGACCATTGTCATTGATCACGGCTGCTGCTGCTGCTGCTGGCGGCGGTGGCGGTGGCGGTGGCAGCGAATCCAATTGATTCGATTCCATTAGCGCGTAATCGTTGAGCTCCTCGTTCATAATCTCTTCATTCGACGGCGGTTCCGGCAGACTCATCAAACTATCGTAGCTACACTCGGCTTCCACAATTGGCTCTGGCTTAGGTTGCTCCTTTAACTCGGTCTCCTCTACTGGCAGCTCTGCTGCGCCTTGAGGCTCTGGTTGAGTCTCCTCCTGTTGACTCAGTTCCAGTTCATTCTGTTGTTGAGTCTGTAGTTCATTCTCTTGCTGAATCTCCAGTTCATTCTGAGTCTCTTCCTTTAGCGCTTCTCTTGGCGTCTCCTCTTGAGTCTCTGTCTCAGAAGTTTCCAGTTGCTTCTGTTCTTGTATTTCTTTCGCAGGACTTTCCTGTTGCTTCTCTTCTTCTTGAGCCTTCGTCTTAGCAGCTTCCTCAGTAACTTCTTTATCCTCTGCTGTCTTGCTTTCTAGCTCTGGCTCGTCAGTCATTTTCTGAGTGTTGAGTTCTGCATCAGTTGTCTGCAGCTCTGACTGCTGCTCAATGTCATTTGGCGCTGCTTCGAATGTCTTCTCCTCTGTCAGCTCAATCTGTTGCTCTTTCTTAGGCTCAGGCTGCTCTTCATTGTGCTGCTCTGACTTTGCTTCCTTTGGCTGCTCATTCGGCTGCTCCTTCTTAGGCTCAGACTGCTTTTCTTTAGGCTGCTCTGACTTTGCTTCCTTTGGCTGCTCTAATTCTTCAGCTGCCTTTTGCATCTCTGACTTGTCTTCCCTTTGCTCCCTTTGCTCAGTAGTCTGCTGCTGCTCCTTAAGCTGCTTCTCTAGCTCCTCTTTCTTTGGCTGTTGCTGTGGCGATTGCTGTTGTGGCTGCTGTGGCTGCTGCTGTTGCTCAACTGCTGTCTCTTCGGTGACCAGCAGTGGAATGCTAATCACCGTTGGCGCATTAGTCACATAACCGGGCTGATCGATGACATACAGCTCCTGGTTGCCATACGAGTAACGTTTGTTCGAATCACTCGACGATGTGGAACTCAAATCCGATTGCGACAAACCCGTGGCAGCCGCTTGCAATGGCTGCGACTCGGGCAACATCATTGCCTCCTCATCGGCCGCAAGTGTTTCCTCCTCAATGAGATGCAAACCAGCAGCGGAAGCTGTTGCTGCTCCACCTGTGGCCAAGGGATTGGCAAAGTCGCTGGGCGGTGCATGGATCTGCACCTGTTCGTGATTTGGTGGCAACGAGCGATTCTCCAAAGCCGCCGACGATTGCTTCAGCCCGCCATTGCTGTTCGAAGTGTCAAAGGGCAGCTCGGTGATGTCAGCGGAAGCAGCTGCTGCAGCAGCTGCAGCTGGACAATCGGGTGGCTGTTTGGAGTCGATGCCACGTGCCACTTCCACCACAAAGACACCGTCCTTGTCTGTGTGCATTTTGGTTTCGCGTGCGTTGCGCGAAATATCCTGCGAGAAGAAACATGTGAGACAAATGAGCCAAAAGGCAACGAGACAAAATATAAGGCACGGAGAGCAGGTGCAGCAGGCAACAACAACGAAAACAACAACAACAAGAGCGACAACATCAACGACATCAAGTACGACAACAACAACATCAAGAACAACAAGTGTAAAGAGGAGAGCGAGAGAGAGAGAGTAAAAGTTGCCACACAGGATGTTGCAACTGGAGCGAAGCGTAGAGAGACAAATCGAGTGCCTGCCATGCGGAAAGTGTTGAAAATTGCATTTGCATTTGCTTTGCTTGTGGCACATTTACACTTCACAGAGAGAGTGAGACAGAGAGAGACGGAGAGAGAGAGAGAGAGGGACAGGAAGAGGGAGAAATATGTTGCCTGAGGACTGTCTGACAAATAGTAGCTAAAGTCAATGGGCACAGGGTGTTCCACGCAGGGTGTTGACAGGGTGAGCGAGCGGGAAAGAGACTGCGAGATAAATGTACAGTTCGAATTGATTAATGTTAGTTAATTAGTTATCAATGTAGACAACATTGAAAAGGCAAATACATACGACTTAATATTGGGTGTAAAAGAGACAATTGTAGCATTAAGTAAGACAACATTGAAATGGGTGTAAAAGAGACAGATATTTGGGTGCGCAGGAAAGAGTCAACTATAGTATGCAGTTGGAATTATTTGGTTAAGAAACACACAATTTAGAATATAAAGGAATTGATTAATGTGATATTTAATCATCAAAGTAGACAACATTGCAAAAATTGGATGAAAAGACACAGACATTCAAAAGGGAGCGCAGGAAAGAGACAACTATAGTATTCACTTGAAATTATTAGGGCACGAAACATACAATTGTGAATTGAAATTGATTAATGTGATATTTAGTCATCAAAGAAGACAATATTGAGAAGGCAAATGGATTGTTTAATATTGGGTGTAAATGAGACAGACAATTGTGCCATTTAAAAGGGTGCACAAGAATGAGACAACTATAGTCTACACTTGGAAATATTATGAATTTCTTACACAAGGGCAAATTTACTCAATTGTAAGGGAACTACAACAACTTAAGACATTGAGAGAAATAACAGACATAAATATACACAGAGTCAGCTCGTAAAAAGGGGAAAAAGTAAGAGAATGAGACGATTGTCTCTGCTTACGAGCTGAGAGCAGGCACACACACACACACACACACACACACAAATATACACAATATGAATAGCATTGAATCAATCGAATCAATCAAAATCTACGACAACATCAATATCAAATCAACATGATTGACCAGAGCAAAAAAAAGTGTATTACATTTATATTAGTGTGTGTTAGAAAGAGAAAGACAGAGCGAAAAACAGACAAAAAGTTACGAGATGCTATTACGAGGCAAGCAAATCAGTGTGTGCAAGAAAGAGAGAGAGAATGAATTACACTTATACAACACTTAACACAAGAGACCCCTTGGTAGGAATTTACATAGTAGGTGCTGCATCTTCATAGCTGAAGCTCAATTATATTTCATTCATATTTCACTAACTAGCTAAATTCCTTTTTTTCTAAAGCTATTTTACAACGAATTCAATGAGAGAGTTGAGACTAACTTGAACTGATTTAAAAAGTACAAATTACGATTTAGAATATATTAATATGTGAACTAGTTCACATTGAAAGAGTTAAGACCTTGACTTGACTGGTTTAATAAGTTCAAATCACGAATTAGAATATATATAATATCTGTGAACTAGTTCAGTTCAGTAATGCAATGAAATATTGAAACGAAATGAAATTATTACATTTTACAAAATAATTTGAATTAAGATTAATATTATATGAAACTACTCAAATGAAATACGTAAAACGTTATATTTTCAGCTTGTGAAGTAGTTGAGTACTAGTTCAGAAAGTCTGTGAACTAGTTGAGTACATTTTTAAAACGTGATAAAAAATACTCTTCAATATCATTATACTATTAATTGAGTTATCTTCTTTACGCTTTTTTCGCTTTATTGGTTCAATGAACTAGTTCCGGTACAACACCTACGTTCAGTAGTTTCTTCTTCACTTTTGTGAACTAGTTTACTACATTGGTAAAACATGATAAATAAAAAGTACTCAACAATAACAGTATAATACTAAGTAAGTTAATCTCAAAGCTAGGAGCAATCTTTATTTGCTGATTTACTGAACTAGTTCCAGCACAACACCTACGTTCAGTACTTTGTTTTTCACTTTTGTGAACTAGTTTCGTACATTGGTAAAACATGATAAATAAAAACTACTCTACAATAACAGCTAATCTCAAAGCTAGGAACAATCTTTATTTGCTGGTTCACTGAACTAGTTCCGGCACAACACCTACGTTCAGTACTTTCTTCTTCACTTTTGTGAACTAGTCCAATACAATTGTTAAACATGATAAATAAAACGTACTCTACAATAATAATACATAATAATACTAATTAAGTAAATCTCAAAGATTGGAACCATCTCTTTTCGCTGGTTCACTGAGCTGGTTCCAGCACAACACCTACTTATGTGTGATCCTCTGAAGGGGCATTGTGCTACCCTAGGGTGCAAGCAAAGACACAAAGAGAGAGAGCAAATGAGAGAACAAGAAAGGAGGGACGACATCAAAGACAGGCAGACAAAAACGTGTACAGAACGACGCTTGAGTTAACAGCGAATGTTAAGCAATTAACAGTGAACTGTTAACAGCAACGGCAGCTCTGTTAACTGTAGATTGTGGGCTGTGGATGATGGATGGATGGACTTACGTGTCGCTCTTCAGTGACGACAATGAGATGATTATCTTTGAGCGTCATCTTAGTGACGGAACCGCTGAATGCAAAGCCGCCGGCAAATGTCGATGTGGGCGTGGCCAAGGGCGTTGTGGTGCCACTCGGCGTTTGCTGCTGTTCGGCACGTGCCTCAAACTGAAACTCAATGCGCTGCACGCCGCTGGCCAAGGCCAACGACATGGAGCGTATTAGGGCGGCATTTGGATGCTGCGGATTCTGTTTGCAATCCAGTTGTGGATTATTACTCTCGCGATTGCTGCTGTGCTGCGACACAGGCGTTGAGGCAGCCACCGATGACAACTGGAAAGCACAATGAGAGAAAAAGGCAGACAAAAGATATCAGAAGAGAGCAAGAGCAAGAGAGAGAGAGAGAGAGAGAGAAATGCAGCTGCAGCTTTTCGGTTCAGCTCAGCTTTTATGGCAATCAAATTGCGTTTGGAAATTCGAAAAATGCAACGCAACATTCTTTGAGGGGTGTGGCAGGCGAGGGAAGCGAGGGGGCGGCAGTTGCAAGTGTTGTGCTGTTGTGGTGCACGCGGCTTGCCAACAAAACTTTCAGACACTTGACGGCATTTGCGTTTAAATTTCCCAGTTGAAGTTTTGTGTTTCGTACCTTCGACTCAACTCCTTTTTCTTCATCTTCTTCTTCTTCTATTACATCTGCACCATCTTCTTCTTCCCCATCACGATTTACATTATTATTATGCTGCTCATCATTATGACGTTCTAGTTCATCATCATTTGTGCAACAATCTGGGCACTTACCTCTTGCTTGGAGTCCTGTCCCTGGCCCTGTTCGCTGTCATCGCCAGCGGCACTTGAAGTCGCATTCTTGTTCAAGAAATAACTGCAAAAATATACAAAGAGCACACAGAGACAAAGAGAGAGAGAAAGTGGAAGAAAGTTAAAAGAAATTGAGATGGTAAGTAGGAAATATTGAGATAACATATTTATGAAATGCCATGCATTGCAAATGTTGACGAAATCCCTCAAGAAATTCACAATTGTGTTGCCTACTTTGAGGCAGCTCTTCCAAAAGCTGCCAAATTCCCATTCCCATAGAGTTGCCCATCTGCTTCAATTTTACAAATATTTCTAAATATAAAGAAACAATAACCATCGAAATTCTGCCAATTCTTCTATAGGAAAGCATTAAAATCTATAAGAAGCAGAACTTCGCTAGTTCTCGTTTTTTGCAGATCAGCGTTGCCACATCGGTACAACTTATTTTGTTCTTAATGATTTTGAATTTTGTTATTGCCACTAGCCATCGAATTTCCGTCAATTCTTCATTCAAAAGCACAGAAATCTATAAGCCAATGATAAGGAAGAAGCATTGTACTGTATTTTGCCTCGCAGCGTTGCCACATCGCTAGAATTTATTTATTTTTAATGATTTCAAATTTGGCTTTTGCCAATATTCATCGAATTTCACCCAATACTTCACCTTACACTTATCTATAAGCCAATAATAATGAGGAAGCAGTGCAGCGTTGCCGCATAGGTAAAATGTATATAGTTTTTTAATGATTTTCAATATTTTGGCAGCAATAGTGAAATAAGTCAAATCTAAGAGCAAATAATTATGCTAATAAGTCAAAGCAATAACTAATATTAATATATACGGCGTTGCCATATCAGTACAATTTTAAGAAATTAATCATTGAAGCACAAACAAATGAATTACTGAATTGTGTAACGATCGATTGCAATTAAGCAAGTGCTGACCATCGATGGCAAACAAAATCAGCGCAGTTCCCTAATGAAAGCCAGACAAAGACAGCTAGATTGGAATAGGGAATAGAGGGAAAATAAAGGGAAAGAGAGAGAGAGATAGGGAGAGAAACGATGCAGTGGAGCTGTTGCTTTCATAACTGTCAAACTGCAATTGCTTGTGGCCAGACAAATACAAAACGTATCCCTTGAGTGCTGCCAATCGGCTTAAAAGTATTTAAGTAAGCGAAACAATCGCACAAAGAAGGGAAAGGAAGAAGGGGAAGAGGCGGAGAAAGGAAAGAGCTGCAATTGCAAGTGGCAGCAGCAACTGCCCAAGTGTCCAGATGCTTATGGAGTTGCCAGATAAACACAGAAATGGTCTCCAGAGTGTTGCCAATCTGTTTAAAAGCATTTGAGAGAGAGGAGGAAAGTGCTGCCCAACTACTTGCAGGTATATTTTGTGGGCAATTCATCTATTTAAAAGCTTTCGCCGTAGAATTGAGTGCTCTCGTGGCTTGTGCAACGCAGCAAGAGGCAGCAGCAAAACAAATGAAATTACTCAAAAGGTGTTGCACATGAGACGCACTTTTCCCTTTACCGCACAGTCTCCACTTAAGAGCTCCTCAAATTGTACTTTCGTTTTTAATGCGTTTCTTCTTTTGCCCAAAAAAAAGAAAGCACGACACAACAACAACAAAAACAGCAACAGCAACAACAACTAATTTCTCGTCTCGACAGTTTATTGTGCAATTTCCTTTTAGCCTCGCTTCTCTCTGTGTGACCGCAAAGGCGAAAACGAAGCAAAAGAAAAAATGGCAAGGCGAAATTTATTTCCGTTGCGCATTTGTCGAGTTTGAGCTGCTGTCCAAGTGTGTGTGTGTGTGTGTGTGTGTTTGTGTGTGTGGCAACTGGCAACGCTTTGCGGTTGCCATTTGGCGTTTTATGCTGCTGCTTGCAACATGCGTCGCCTTTGCCTTGTTAGCCACTGTTACTGGCATCTTCATCATCTCCCTTTCCCTCTCTCTCTCTTCGTCTTTCTGTGTCTGTCGCCGTGGCAACTTCCGCAACTTCCGGCAAACGTCTGTCGACGGGCGTTGCGTTGATTTGTGGCGCCTCTAACATTTTCGACTGACTCGCACTCAGTCACTCACTCACCCTACTTTGCCTTCGCTCCTCTCATTTTGTTTGGCATTTAGTAGCCGCATATAAAAGCAACGGCGGCAACAAATTCCCATTTACGTGGCATGCTCGAGATTTATGGCAGCGTGCCACCCACTAAAAAGGGATGTGCGTGCTGACATTGCGTCACAGTCACAGCACATGCTTTGCCACCCAGCTACCCTTCCCCTCTCCATCTCTCCCTCTCTCGTTTCCCTTTCGACCTCGACAAGTCAGAGATTTAGCTGCCGTTGGCGTTGCGAGAAATAAAATGCCAGAATGAAGCTGATAAATGCGATTTGCCACGCCTCCCATGTGTATTATGTATGTATTTGTATGTGTGTGTGTGTATCGTGTCTGTCTGTCCGTATTGTGTGGTCGTGGGCGTGGCCAGGTAACCCTTTTTGGCACTTTGAAGTTGACTGCACATCAGCTGCTGCCTTCGCTTACGTTCTACTTATTTTGCCGCAGCTTCTCGCCCTTTTTCTTTCCTTTCCCTTCCTTTCCGTTCCTTTATCCCCACAAAAACCTCTTCTCACCTCACCAAAATCCCCGCTTCACCCTTCCGCTTTCCTTGCCTTTTTCCGTTCTTTTTGCTTTTGTGTGTGGCAGCTTTCGCTGCTTCAAGTTTAGCCCCGTGGCATCTCACGCTCGTCAACTTTGCTTTCTTTTCACACTTACTTTCTTCGTGGGTTTTGCCCCTTAATATTGCTCTTGCCATCCATCGGTTTCTCGAGGTGGCTTCTCCCCTGACATTACCCTGTGGCATGTTTCATGTTTTTATTGAGCATCAGCTGCAATGCGTTGCAATTATTTTCGATTTGAAGGACATTGCAACTTAACCGATTCGACACTCACTGAAGGGTTATTATGTGCTGCTGCTGCTGAAGACACCTTGAAACAACGATGCAGACTAACTCACTTACGAGTTTTCTCTCCTCTCTCTCTCTCTCTGTCTCTTCTACTGACTTAACAGTTTACAACTGAAGGCTGACTTAAAGGGAATAGCAAGAGAGAGAAAGCAACCTGAAAGGGGTCTTCGTACTGAACTTGTTTAGCTGGGAATTAAGAGGAATACGGCGAAATGAACAGCTGGCTACTATATTAAGTGGCAGGTCAGGTCGACGAAAGCAGCTGTAGTATCTTATAGCACAAAGTGTAGCACTTAATCAGACGAGTTAGCTAAAGATAGGAACAGCTACTGACCCTAAGCTTTAATTGCTCAAGGAGAAAAAAGAGCATTGGGTTTAAGCAATAGCTCATATGAAGGCGAAAAAAGTATTTTAGTTTAAGGAATAGCTTCAAAGGAATAGGTCTGAGCAAAAATTAAAGCAATTTAACCGATTGGAACTGCAGTAGAGGAATTCGAGACGAAAATTGTGTTTGAAAGACAAATAAAAAGAAAGAGAACAATCTTAAGAAACTATAAATCGAAGGAGGATTTTAATATTCGACTCGCATGATTGTTGACTTGCGACTTTAGTCAACAACATGTAAGAAAACACTCGAAAATAGAATTTAAATGATTGCTGGAGACAGAAGCGAACATGATAAATCGGATCTTGAGACTTTAGACAAAAATGATAAGTAAATAAGGGTTCTCAAGCTTTACTCCCAATTAGTTAATCCCTCAACGATCGCATTGTCGTCTTCTTCTATCGATTTGAGGATATTTGAAATTAGTTCTAGGCAATCTAGAAGTTTAGGTTTAGGTAGAACCGGCTGCCCTAGGAGGAGCGGAGCATAGAGGTTCATAGCTGTACCGGCATATTCAGACTTCGTCTCAGAAGTCGCAGGTTAGGTGGTACCCGGAAAACATCGCGACTTGCGAATATCGTTTAGACACAGCGATTCAAGGTATTTCAGGCGGAGTCCAGATAACACTGGACATACTCAGAGGAGATGCTCCAGTGTTTCCTTAACTTGAAACATTTCCTTCACTGATCACTAACTATTCGTAATGCTCAGCCTTACCCCAAGAGCAACCGACAAACATTGACCAGTTATAATGTCGACCCTAAGCCTGTAGTCTTTCCCTAAAAGCTTCATTACATACTTGATCAAGTTGATGTTTCTTAAAGCATACATCAGCCTTGCGGTTTACATAAGTTCCCTGCAGAACTGGAGGTGTCGATTGGCCATGGGTAAGTGCTTACCGCGCCGATCACTACATATGTAGGTACTTACTAAAGTGACCCTATAGTAAAGGAACGTCGAACCACCTAATTAATAAATGTATGCGTTTTTTTGTACTAATTAGTAAAGCACCAGCTAACGTTCCACGAAATCTTATAATGTACTTCAATTGTAATCGAAAATAGTATGTCTATTATTTCCCACTCAGTGTTTTACAATTTTGAACCCTTAACCCTTTAAACCTTTCTCAACTAAGAACTATGTGCATAAAGACTTTCACTTACCGAACTGCACAATACATGGAGGTCAAGAGTCCAGCGGCGAGCACAACAATGATGAGACCCACCGAGACAGCAATGAGATTGAAATAACCTGCAACGAGAGAAACAGTCACAACTTTAATTCGCCATCAATGCAAAAGTCAAGGCTTGTCGTTTTTACCTGCTGGTTGCTCTGACATTGAGGGATTCCTGGTGTGTGTCTCGAAGAACTGAGCTCCGCCATGCTGCAACGGAGCCATGGCCGAAGCCCCGCCCAGTTCCGAGATGTTGCCGCTGTCGTTGTTGTGCTGTTGCTGCAACGTGGCATTCAGGAGCTCGGCGACCGGCAACTGTTCGCGATGCAAATGACTGTAGCGATGTCCGTTGACCTGATGCTGTTGCAACCGATGCGCGGGACTATCGAAGGGATAAGAACCCTCGACGCCATCGAAGCCACCGCCAGCGCCATCATCGATCAAATCGCCACCGTATTGAATGGAACTCTCGATGACATCGGGATCCGGTTGACCGATGCCCATGCCCATGCCCAAGCTATTGCTCTCGATGTCATTCTCATAGATGCCACCCTGACTCTGGCCCAAGAGCTCCCCAGGCATATAGTCGATCTCCTTGAGCTCAATCTGTGGCGGCAGCTCACCAATCACAGGCACTCCAATCGCCAGATCTGGCAACACCGCCGGCTGTATAATGATGTCCGCTTGCGGTTGAACGCTGGCGACCATCAGCGGTGGCTGCTGTGTCGAGGGCAACGCTTGTTGCTCCACCTCTATGACCGATTCCCCCACATAGGTGACATCCAAGGGCGGAGCCCCATCCCCAGACATGGCCGGACTTCTCAGTATCTTCAGCGCATCGGCTGTGTTGTGAAGCGGTGAAAGTATAATGTCCTCGGAGGAGCTACGCTGCAGCTTCTGTTGCTGCTGCTGTTGTTGCTGCTGTTGCTGTTGCTCCATAATGTAGCTGGCCGGAAAGAATTGATTCTCCAGCTGCAGTTTGCGTTGCTGCTGCTGCTCGTTGTTGCTGCTACTGCTGCTGCTGGCGGTGGGCAGCGATTCGCCCACCTTCACCTCGGTGTTCGAGATGTAGAATATTGTATCGGAGTCCCGATCGATGCTCGGTTTGCGTGGCATCGGAGGCGGCGGTGGCGGATGCGGTGGTCGGGGCAAGCCATTGCCACGATCCGCCATAAACAGCTCATCGGTTGCATCCTGCGTTTGTGGTGGCCTCACCGCTGGCTGTGGCTGCGATGCTCCGGGATAGTTGAACAAGTGCTCGGAACTGGCGCTCGACGAAATGTTCTCGGTGCTGCTGTCAATGATCTCGACCACAAGTATTTCATCATTTGATTTGCTTGGTTTATTCGCTGGCTGCCGATACGAGAACTCGAGATCTTCGCTCTCGCTGCCAAAGGCCTCCGACACATTGATGTGTATCTCAATCGCCGCCGGTTCCGGTTTTCCCACTCCTGGCTCAGCGGGTTGTGTGGAGACATCCGCTCGATCGATCACGTATTGGGTGAAACGCTCTTGCACCACCGGCGAACTTGGCGGTGGCTTTGTCGTGCCCATCGCTGGCTCCAGGGGCAACGGATAATAGCCTTGATTATCGCGGAAATTCGTGGAGGCCACAATCGAATCCACCGTCGAGTCGTAGACTTCGATTTGTATGTCGGAGATTTTGGATTCAGTCCGAGGTGCTGTTGCTTGCACCGCACTTATTTCAGCAACAGCAGCCACAAATGGCAAGCGAGTGCTGCTCGCTGTTGTTGTTGTTGTTGTTGTGGTTGTGGTTGTTGTTGCGGCTGTCGGTTGTTGCTGTTGTTGTTGTTCGGGCACTTGGAAAACAGTTGTCGAGAGCATTGCATGCGGCAAAATTGGGCGACTTGTGGTGGTTGTTGAAGTGCTGCTGCCTAAGTTGTTGCTGTTGCTGTTGCTGTCAGTTGTCGTGCTGCTGCTGCTGGTTGTTGTTGTGCTGCTCTCGAGCAACGCTGTTGGCGCCAGAATCTCAACAATGCGTCCTTCGCGCAGCTGCGACTCAATCGACTCCGTATCCACCTTTGGTTGCTCCTGTTCTTGTGCTGGTTGCGGCTTTTTTAGTGGATGCACCACACTGAATGTCTTTTCGCCCATGAAAATGGGTCCCAAATAGCCATTGGCCACTGGCAGCAGCATTCCTGTTGCTGCTGCTGCTGCTGCTGGTGACGTGCTGGTGGCGTGAAAGTGTTGCTGTTGCAGCTGCTTCTTTTTGGTCAGCTTGAGGCCGTCGTGTCCTTTGTTCTGAGGTGGCGCTGCAGTCACTTCCAGATCGAGCAGCTGCACCACCGATTCCGGCAAATGGTTGCTGCTCGCTGTTGTTGTTGTTGTGGAGGTTGCTGCTGTGGTTGCTGTTGCAGTGCTGCTGCTGTTGGTGGCAATGCTTGTTGCTGTTGTCAGACTCGCAGTTGTGATTGCTGCTGGTGCAGCTGTTGTTGTTGTTGTTGTTGTTGTCGTGAAGGTTGTTGTTGATGGTGTTGTTGTTGTCTTAGAGGTTGTTTTTGCTGCTTTTGTGGTTGCCTGGCTGACATGTTGCTGCCTGCCAGTTGCAATCAACGTGGGTGTATCGCCTTCAACGCCTATTTGCAGCTGTTGCGCTGCTGTTGCTACATTTGATGTTGCTGTTGCTGGTGCTGCTGCTGCTGTTGCTGCTATTGTCACTTCAGCAACAGTTGCTGTCTTTGCGGGCGCCGCATATGCTGGTGCCGCCAACAGCAGCCAAATCAACCACAAGCTGGCAGGGCCACGCCCACAGTGGCTGCTGCTGCTGCTGCCCACTGCAGCGATTGCCATGTTGCGGTTGTTGGTTGCCGTTGCTGTTGCTGCTTGAGTTTCTGTTGCTGCTGCTGCTGCTGCTGCTGTATATTTTGATTATGCTTCTTGCCTCGTTTTCTGTGCTTTCTGCTGCTGCTTGTTTTGTTATGTAAATTTAGTTTTGATTTTGCTTCGTTGCGGTTGCTGTCGTTGCCTTTGGCACTTAATTTCCGCTTTTGTTGTTGGCACTTGGCATTGGCATTGTTGTGTCGTAGTTTTGGCTGCTCGGCTTCATCGTCTTCATCATCATCATCATCGTCGTCGTCAACAACTTCAGCAATCCGCGCAGCCGTCGCCGCTGTTGCTGCTCTTCTCATTCATTCAATCAGTTTGTCAATATGTTGCTGCAGTTGTTGCTGTCGCTGTGGTTGTTGTTGTCGCTATTTCTGTTGCTACTTCAGCTGCTACTGCGGCCATTTTCTGCGGCTGCAGCGCCACAGCTCTGCCTGTTGCCGGCGGGCGTCTTTGTACTCTTTGTTGAGCACACAAATTCAGCAGATACAACAAAAAAAAAATGTAGATATAAAGAAATAAAATATGAAATAAGTAATATTGTGGTTGCTGTTGCTGTTGCTGCTGCTTTAAGCACTTAACGCGTTCTTTACAATTTTGTTTTCTCTCTCTCTCTCTCTAGATTTTTTTTGCTTTACTTCTCGCCGTTTTCTTTGCTCTCCAATGAGTTCTGCTTGAGTGGAAATAAAATGTAAAATAACGAAATATGCTGCAAAACAACAACAAAGTTGCTGCTGTTGCTGCTGCTAACATTGCTGCGCTTGCAGTTGTTGCTGCTGATGCTGCTGCTGCTTGCAGTGCAATAAAAAGTAATGCAACGACGCGCAAAAGTATGCTATGAAAAAGAAACTAGCGACAACGACAAAAGCACAAAGAGAATGAAGTTAAAATAACGACCATAAATAATGCCAGCAAATCCCCCTTCGAACCTTCGAGTTCCGCATTCGCATTTCGCTAGCATTTCGCCTGCTTGAAGAATTTTTTTGCTCTGGAATTTTGCACCAGCAGAAAGAATTTTACACGGCTCTGAAGTAAAGTAAAATAAGTCAACTAAATAAAAATTTTTGTGTAGACTATTTTTAATTTGGAATCTATTTTAAACTTAATTGTTATTTATTTATTTCAATGTGTATTTGTATTTTTTCAAAATATTCGAATGCAAATCAATTGAAACATCTTCACAAATATTCGCAAGAAATTTTGCGCCAGCAAAAAGAACTTAACACTGCTAAAGTAAATAAAAATAAGTCAAATGAATAAAAGTTGATGTGGAGACTATTCTTAATTTGAATTAAATAACTCGTATTTTCAACTCAATTCATATTTATCTATTTATTATTTATTTTTCAATCAACTTCCTCAAATTATTCAAATGTAAATCAATTGAAATGTCTCTAGAAATATTTACGCAAAATATTGTGTGTGCTTAGCCTCCGAAAATGCTGGCAGCATATCGCATACATTTAATATGCATAACTCTTTACGACTCTTCTCAGAAATTCCATAAATAAAATTATTCAGCATGCAATCAGCAGCAACGAGAATAGCATTAACAATCAGTCGAGCATAAATACATATTTCAAAACTTGAATGAATATTAAACACTTTATTCAACTTTTACAGCTCTGCTATCTCAATTCTTTTTTGTGCACTCGAATTTTCGCTTAGAATTTAATCATTTTTGATAAGGAAATTGCTTTGCAGCTGGATTTTTTCTCAATAGAAATGCGAGACAATGGAATTGTCTAGACGTCGCTTGCTTAGTGTAGATATTTCTTCAAATTGTTGAAATTAAACATTTTACAAACAATTGCAATTTATGAACAGCTTTTTTTCGTAAATTCCATTTGCAAATTCTATAAATATTCCGGCATAAAATATTAAAGCATTTAAAGTGAACACGTGTGCTTTTCCATTCTTATGCAATTCAAATTACTTTATTACATTCATTTAACATTGAAGCAGGCAAAAAAATTATACAAGAAAAAAATTTGCACACACACACACAGAAATTTACATTTGATTAATACTAATTTGAATAATTTGGTTGCACGCGCACACGAAAAAAAAGCATAGCATACTTTCGGGAGTGGCTGTAAAAATTTCTCATTTGTAAAAATTCGCATTGCATACTTTTAGGGTCGTGTCAAAAGCACACACCCAACCACACACAAAAAGCAATTTTCATATATGAAACACGACGATGACGACGACGACGACGACGAGAACACAAGATGAAAACAAAATATCAGAGAAAACAGTTAACGAAAAAAAAGAAAACTTTTGCCAGAGCAAAAGAACTGTAAACAGCCATTGAAAATGGCATAAGAAACTTGTCGAAATTGCTCAAATTGCTGCGTTGCGGAGGCTTTATTGCTTTTGTCTTTTCTTGGGTGCGGTAAGGGGTGAGAGGAAAGGGACTGTGAAGAGGGGGTGAAAATGCCATGCAAATTAAATATAAAGCCTACAAATGATTCGATTTGAACTTGCTTGCGAGCCCGAGACCCATCAATGGGTCATTGCTTCCCAAACCCGCAAAAAAGGTTGCAGCTTCCCCCAAAACCAAAAGTTGCCCCTACCACAGGCAAAAGGTTGTGGTTGCCAATGGGCAGCTATCAGCAATCGTTATCAGTCTCTTTCACTCCCTCTCTCTCTTGCTCTGTGTGTGAGCCACAACAAACCCGCCACAACCGCAGCAGCAATAGCAAATGGCAATACTAGAGCAATAGCTATAGCTATAGCTATATAACATTGGCAGCACCGCAAAATCAACTTCAAAGCAGCAGCCACAAAATATAATGACAAATAATCATAATATTAAATGTTGTGTGGAGGAATTGTTATGGGTTATATATATATAATATAATATGCTCTGATCTCTTACCACTTTTTGTTTTGTCTGCACCACTCTTTCCACTTGGCCGCCTTTTTTTTCTTGCTCTTTGTTTGATTGTTTTCTTCTGCTGCTTTTCTGGTTGTGTTCTTGGTGTTGTTGTTGTTTGGCCCGCAAGGTAATCCAAGGGTCCTTGCAGAGCCGTTTAATTCTCACGTGTGTCGCAATCACAATAAACACCGCATATGCCTATATAGTTTTCAGTTATTATTTTCCACTGCAACAAAGAAAAAAAAACAAAAGAGCGCACACAACGTTTATAGGTTAGTTACTTTCTTTTTGTTTTTTACAGGTTCTGTGTTCTGCGTTCTGTGCACACGCGACACGCCCGGCAAAAGCAAACAGAGGACGAACCCTCTTCCCAGCGAAACGATTTCAAATGTTTGTTATTAATGCGGTCAACAACAACAACATCAACAACAACAACAACGACACAAAAAAACGCGCGTAAATTTCAATAAAAAAAAATCTAACTAGATTGCATTATATTTATTTGCATTTTATTAAAATAATTTTCATGCTCTTTTTTTATATTGCGGCGTTTTCAAATAGTTGGATGGGAATTGTGAAGTGTTTGGGGTCGCGAGTAGGGGGTGACTGAAGTGTGTAATGAACAGGGAAGTAGGTAGGTTGGGGTAGGGAGTGTGGACCGTGGAGTGTGAAGTGTTTTCTCACGGCTGATTGGAATCCGTCCGTTTGCCGTTTCCCATTACCGTTCACTGTTGCCGTTGCCGCTGTCAAGTTGTGGCGCTGAATTTTTATTTATATTATTTCTCTCTAGTTTTTGGTTGCCGCTATTGCGTCCTTTCGCTCCGAAAACCGCACGCAAACTGCGCAAATATCGTAGCATCCTTTGGCTAAAAGGACTCGCCTTCGCCGTCGCCGTCGTCGCCCATCAACTGCTGCGCTGCTCGGTGCCATCCATTTGCCACATCAGCTGACAGCCAGGCGGCAACGTTGACAGCTGCGCACTTGCCGCTAGGTTCGTGTCTTGGCTAAACGTTTGCGTTTTTACTGTCAATTGCAAGACAATTATGTTGTTTATTTCAATTCACACATTTTGAACAATAAATAATTCAATTAATTGTTGATTTCATTCAATTTTTTATACGCATTTCGTTTGTTTTAAAAACGGTAATAACAATCTGGCAACGCTTCGTTAGCTTTTGTGTAGAGTTTCCAGTCTACCAACTGAATGGTTTGCGCATTGGCTGAAGTAGAGTTTTTGGTGAGAAGCTCACTGCCAAGCTTCATGCGAAAGCTTTTGCGGGTGCATGTCTTTGCTGTAGCTGTGTTCACAACCATTTGTCTATGTACTTGGCAACACGGTTGCCACTTTTGGTACAAATGTACCAAAACTGGTACATTTTTTATGCGTTGGTACATTGGATCACTTTTTTTCATTTTGGTACATTTTCAATATGCCTGCCTTTTATGTTCACACATATTATTTTAACAAATGGCTCTGTTCCAACAGACATAAATTTTGTATCAGTTAGAAATTGAAACTGGAAAATATCGCATACAGTCGATTTGCGACGTATTGTGTCAATTGAGAAAATATGTATGCGCCAATCTAAGGTCTATCACTATTATATATTGTGAATCACAATTTGTGAAATACAAAAGATCTTTCGTGAACAAATTTGTGGTACATTTTTGCTTAAATTGGTACATTTTTTAAAAATTTTGGTACAAAAAATTTTTTGGGAATGGCAACCGTGCTTGGCAACTATATCGTGATGCATATGATTTTGATGCATAATGTGAAAAAGTGCGATTTGACAATCTGGCATATTCTGCACTCTATATTATGAGTGGGGTGCTATATCAATATACCAAATATATTATTTGGTATACTTTTAGTATTTTGCGGTATTTTTGGAATATTTTAAACTTAAAGGTATATTTTGAGTGAGGTACTATATCGATATACTATGTACTCTTTAGTATCACTTTATCAATATACCAAATATAGTCTTTGGTATGTTTTTAGTATATTTGTGGTATATTAATTTGGTATATTTTAAAATTAATAGCGCACTGCTTCGCTTTTATTCACATTACGTAGCGGGTATCTCACAGTCGAGTACACTTGACTGTAGCTTTCTTACTTGTTTTCAATTGAAGTGAATATTTAAGTTTTGTGACCTGTTTTATAATTTATATAAAGTGCAGTTCTTGCAATATAATTTCGTATATAATTTCTGAAAGATTCGAGTTATGTCAATCTCATTGCATCGGCAAATAATTTCAAACAATTATTAAGTACTACTGTGAGAAGTAAAGTGTAATATAAACTTCGCGGGCTTAACTTTTGAGCATAGCTTTCTTTTTCTTGAGTTAGCAGGATCGTTAATAACATCTAGACCAAATTCCATGTCAATGGGATTATGAGTAATGTATTCACTCCTTTTTTATACCAAATTACCAAGAATTTTTGATTTTTTAGATTTTTACAATGTTGGACTTAAATAAGCAGAGATGAGTTAACAAATTTTGTTTGTGGAATGAAATTTCAGCTGCGGATACGTTGAGGATGTTGTGGAAGGCTTTTGGAGATTCTAGCATGTTTATAAATGATACAAAATTCGTTATTACTTTTAAAAGAAACAATTCCTTTTTTCCTCATCTTTCAATTCGCTTAAACTTCAGAGCTTCGCTCTACATGTTGTCCCTTCTTCCCCATGTCAGTTGCTTAATTGCTTTTGTAGAAATCTGTGAAATTAATCGAAATAAATGTTTGCAACAACTGAACTCCCACACTCTCTCTCTCTCTCTCTCTTCACATTTCGACCACACCTACTGCCCCGCATCTCTTACTCTTTCTCTCCTCGCCCGTCGCTCACACCTGACACATTGGCGCATGCATTTGGCCAGCTGGAATGCGTCCCCTACGCTGCGAGCCATGTTAACAATGTTGTCCATTGTTAGTTCATTGTCTTTTTACCTCGACTGCCCTGTCATAACTTTACATTGCCCTCCACACTTCAGTTTGTGTCTCGGTCGCTTTGCTTTTGTGATCCGCTTGATCCATTTGATAATGCAGCACATACGATAATGCCCATAAATAATTCGCCATTCGATTATGTAAACCCTTTTTGGGTGCTTCTCTTCAAGCCAAGTTGTTGTTGTTGTTGTTGTTGTTGTTGTTGGCTGTCGTCTACGCTGTGGAATTCGAAGCAGACGCCTGAGGCGACACTCCCAACAACAGTTCGACATTCAACATTAACATGAAACACCGCAAAACTGTCGGTTGTTCCCCTCCCCTCTCTCCCTTCAGCAATCTTACCATCTCTGGGGCTGTCCACCTTATCTACAAGCGCTGTCCACCTCACTTCTGCCGCTGCTATTTCTTGTCTTCTGTCTTCTGTCTGTCAATTGCATTTGTGTGGTGGACTCTCGACACCAAAATCGAGCCAGCAATTTGCCATGTGTTGTTGGCAAACGCATTTGCACCGCCTCTGCAACCGCAAACGCAAACGCAGTTACAGTCGTCACAGTAATAGCACCAGAGTTTAATTGAGTTTTCGGTTTTCGGATTTTATTATTGAAATGCTTGCCACACATTACACGAAAATGCCGCATGACCTCAAAGCGTTTCCATTTTTGATTCATTTCATATCATTTGATACTTTTTTTTTCTTCGTTGTTGTTGTATTATTTGATGTCTTCTTTTATTATTATCTTTTTGTTGTTGTTGGATTTTTTGGCGGAACGCTTTCTTCTGTGGCAGACAGTTAGAGAGTCGAATCGCAGGCCGCACGCATTTTATGGCGCGTAATGAGCAAATCACTGTTTGGCTCTTTGCTCCGTTAACAACCGAACCTAAAGTATTTTTCGATCGAAAAAATGCCAACGGAAATCGATCCGAGGAACAGAAGAAGCTACAGATAAACCTGAAGCTGTTCAGGTGTTGAAGGTCGAGACTAGAAATAGAATATTGGAATCTTTTAAGACTACAAATAATGAACAGAGAAACTAGACATATTATGAATGAATCTATGTGTATTAAGACGAAAAAATGGGATTAAAAAAGATAGAAGATTTTGACTGGACCCATTAATCAGAAGATGAATTCAAAAATAAATTTTTTTTGAACAAAATAAAATGAATACGATTCCATAAGTAATGAGAATAAATAACACAAAAAAAGAAAATAAAGGTCGCGAAGAGCTCAACAAAGAACTAAAGAAATGTATACAAATAAAATTATTGGTATTTTTCAGTATGACCCAAAGAAATATTTCTTTTATCCTACTTACTCATCATATGTATCATAAGTGACAATCCCAATTGTGCCAAAGAGTTTACTTTGCGATACTTAAATAAAATATCTTTCATCGATTTAAGATCTCGATCGCTACTTTTGGTTCACTTAAGTTCGCTGTGAATCTGATTATGAAGTACAATAATTAATAATAAGTAATTAATAAACATTGAAAATACTAAACTATTTTTGGGGGAGATGCAAAATTTGCCTGCTCTCCTTACTTAAAAATGTGCCAGAAATCAATCTGATTTCAATGTTTTATGGCGATTACAGTGGTAAATTGGAAATATCCCGATAATCTGATTTATGTTAAGGGCAAATTTAACAGAATTACATTGTATATGGTAGCTGTAGCTGTAATGTCAAGGCATGCACCTGATTTAGATTCGAAAAATGTGATTAAATGAAAAATACGAGTCAACTGACGAGGTCTAGGCTAACATTGACAAGATTGCATTGACAGCAACTGTGCAAAGCGAATTCCACAACACGAGTGTGAAGACAGCAGAAACGATAAGAAAACAAGCAAGCAAGTAGAGTGTGCTCGACTGGGGGTACCCGCTACCCACTTTCAATAAAACTATACTTTAAAAACCTTACCAAATGAAAATGTCAAAATATACTAAAATATACCGAAGCCTGTATTTATTATATTGATGTAGTCGAGTGGTCTCGACTGTGAGTTACCCGCTACCCATTTTCAATAAAAACTATTCAAAAATATACCAAATTCAAATACCGAAAAATACCAAAATATACCGAGTCGATTGTGCTTGACTATGCGATATCCGCTACCCAATTTCATTAAAACCATATATTATAAAAAATATACTAAATTAAAATACTGTAAACATAAATATACTAAATTAAAAGACCACAAAATACTAAAATATACCGAAGACACTATTTTGTATATCGATGTAGTCGAGTGTACTCAATAAAATTATATTTTAAATAATATACCAAATTATAATACCGAAAAAATACTAAAATTTGCCGAAGGCTGTATTCGGTATATCGATGTAGTCTATACCCGGTACACATTTTCAATTAAACAATATTTTCAAAAATATACCATATGAAAATACTAAAGTATACAAAAATATACCGACAGTTCTATTTTAAAATTATATTTTAAAAAATATACCAAATTATAATACCGATAATACCGATATATCGATGTAGTCTATACCCGCTACTCATTTCCAATTAAACAATATTATTTTCAAAAATATACCAAATAAAAATACCGTAAGTACAAAAATATACCAAAGTCTCTATTCGGTACATCGATGTAATACTAAATTCCCCATTTGTGTAGCGGCAAAAAGCAGCTAAAGCTGACTACGTAAAGAGATTTAATCAATTCGACTTCAAGTTGATGTTGGGGAGCTGTTTAATGTGGTGTCAATCAGTGTGTGCGCAAATCGCCACTGAGCATTGAACAGTTACAGCCGCTGGCTAAATGATCAAATGATCAAATGAGCCACCGCAGTCGATCAGCGACTTGAGTTGGGGTTTTAACTTGAGCTTTGTAACGGCTCATTTTAATTTCGAATCGCACTTGACGCACAGTTTGGCCAAGCGCCAGCCAACCAGCGACTTCAAGCGGCTTCTCTTCCTCCTCTTCCCCTCTCTCTTTCTCTGATTTTCCTTCTCCTTTGGTTGGCCAAACCCCTGACTCTTGTTGTTTGGCATGCAAAGCCTGACGACAACTTGACAACCTGGCGTCGATTTATGCGCAAACGATTTTCCCAAACAGATTTTCCGCACTGCGCGTGCTTCGCATGACCAAAGACCGAAAAGCCGAAGCCTGAGTTCGAGTCCGTTTTGTGACCAAATTCTCTCTCTCTCTCTCTCTCTTCTTCTCTCTCTTGCATTCAACATTCTCCATCTTAGCAATTGCCATTTGCCATTTTGCCGATTGCCGATTGCCAATTGAAACCGAAACGGTAAAAAACAAATCCAACCACAAAATAAATAAACATGGCCTGCAGTCGTTGTCGATCGATAAGAGCACAGTTAAAGCCAAAGTCGTTGCCAACCAGCTAGCCAGCCAGCCGTTGTCAAGGCTCATCCATCAGCATTTTGCTTGGCCATTTTGGCCGTGACATAAAGCCAACGCGGACTTTGTCAGTCAGTCACCCAGTTGGTGGCTAGCGAAGCATTGCAACGTGTCGCCTGAACCCATGACTTCCAATGTGACCCAAAGCCTTCAGTTTAACATATCCGTTTTTTTTCGGTTTCTTGTGTTTTCTTTGGCTCAGTTGCTCAATCATCCTCTCAGCTGTAAACTGGGTCAAGCGATTCTCCCAAATTGCACTCTGCCAAATTATCCAGGGAAACTACAAATTCAGTTGGGAATTTCATAACTTTAAAATAGCAGTTTGTATTTAGAATTCTTGCATCTTTAAGTATTTTTTGCAATTACTCTTAACAGTATTCGTACTTAGATTCGTCTAATTTATGGTCGAGATAGATTCCTATTAATTTCTACTTTATACATATTTTAAATTGTCAACTTTGTGAGCGTTTTCAGTAAAACAAAAATAAAGTAGGAAAACTACCCGCTACGCATTTTCAATAAAGCCATATTTCATAAATATACCAAAAATATACTATACCATACTAATAAAATATACCAAAGACTATACATGGTATATTCAATTAGTTATACATTCAGAATATAGCAATGAGTATTGGTATATTTTGTTCTCTACGCATTTTCATTAAATTCAAAACAGTATTATACAAATGTGCCAAAATAATATACCAAATACTATATTTTTTATGGATATACTATTATTATCCATTTCCGCTAAAACTATATTCTACAAATATACCGAAAATATACTACAGAATTACTAAAATATACCGAAGGCTATATTTGGTATATCAATGAAGTACTAATTTCAAAATATATCTTAAATAAATTCAAAACAGTATTATAAGAATATACCAAATGAGTATCCCAATGACTATATTTGCTTTATCGGTATACTATTAGTGTACAAAATATACTATGATCACTAGTATGAGGTCGGATGATGACTCCTTATGACTGTACATACATTTTCTGGCAGTCCAACGTTATAATACCCTATAAAAATATTCATTATTTGTTATTATATTCAAGAATGTACTTGGAATACATGTATAAGATTATTACCTTTTACTTTATTATATACATACCATATAGTATTATTCTTTACATATTATATCTTATTATTCTTTTCAAAAAATCTCCTTCAGCAGAGCTTTAGTTTTTATATTTTATGCTATTGTTATATTCTTTGCTATTTCAAAATGTAGTTTCAACATACTAAAGTTTTACTTACAATATGTAATTTTTCCAATTTCCTCAGTTGCCATAAAATTAATGCTGAAAATTACAAATTTTCAATACTAACTTTTAAATCGCTTTTTATTATATATTTCTTGTATATTTTATTTTGTGAAAATTAGTATAATGGCAAAACAAATTTCTACTTAAATTTAATTTAATTTAATTTAAAGGAAAATAATGTAAGGAGTTTTTTTTTTAAATTTTCATCAATGCATATTTTTGATTATGATTTCATAGATAAAATGCTCGATACGCTTGATCAATAAACATGTTTGCTTATGCAACACGATTGCGTAAATTTGTCTTCCGATGTTCGAATAACTATTTGCTATGCAGCGATCTGATAAGATCTCTTATCGATCGATTGATCTGTTTCTCGGCGTTTCTCAATCTCTCTCTGTGACTCTTATGCAAGCTGTTTTTTTTATAGGGATCAATAATCATAATATTCCAAATATTTCGAAAAAGAAACGTGTGAAAAATGCGAGTCAAAGCGTTTAGTGTTCCACTATCTCTCTCTCTCTTTCTGTCTCTCTCTATCTCTCTCTGTGTCCCCCTCTTGTGCTGTGTTTATGGGCTATTTTTATGGATCGCAAAGCGATCAATTTACGGCAGGTGATAAGAAACTTTCGCATTGTTGTTGCGATTCAATAAAGCTGATGACTAAGCTTTGCAGATGCCGATAACCCCACCAAAGAAATATACATATGAGGGGAGAGGAGGGGGCGTGGCATCTCGCAGCTCGATTGAATCATCGTTCGGTTTTGTTTTTCTGTTTTTTTTTTTTGGGCATCCATTTCACTTTCATTTCTTCCTAAACTTGTTGACTCGCCGCTGTTCAATTTCTTCTTCATGGGCAGCTCGCCACGCCCCACCGTTTCACTTTCTTTTGACTCATCCCACTGTGCATGTGTGTGTGTGTGTGCATGTGTGCATGTGTGTGTGAGTTTGTCGTTTGCTTGATTTATGTGGGTGACGATTGCAACATCTTGCGGACTCTTTGTAAGACAATGCCATCGCTTTGTTGCAAGCTCTTTCGTCATTTTGCCAGCACCAAAGTTTCTTCTTCTCCATCTTCTCCTTCTCCCTCTTCTCGCTCTTCTCATCGTTCATCATACACAATTAATGTGCATTATTGTCGCTGTGGCCCACAAAAAAAAAAAAAACAAAACCGACAAAAAGAAAAAGATCAAGGAAAACGACAAAGAAATTATGGAACAAAATAAGTAAGTAAAATGATGTGTGTGGAGTTCGTCTCTTATTTTGCTATAGTATTATTTTGTTACAGTAGAAATTGTTAAGCAAATATTTTGTTGGCCGAAAACTCGAGGAAAGGAAAGGAAAACACAACAACAACAGCAACAACAACAACAACTGCAACGACGACGACAAAAAACCTGTCGTGAAATTGAGAAAACATTTTTGTTGGGCTGCTTTTTGGGCTCTCTACTCAGGTGTGAGTGTGTGTGTGTGTGTGTGTTTGTATTTGCACAGTTGCTGTTGCTGTTGTTGTTGTTGTTGCTGGGCAATGTTATTGTTGGAGATGTCGTTTTCGTTTTCATTTTGGTTCGAGCTCGCATTGCCAGCGCATGACTCAAAGGCCAAGCCAAAAAATCAACTAAACTAACCGCGAATCGAACGCAGCTCAAACTGTTAAATACCCTGTAAAACATCAAAATTTTGTATTTTTAGAAATGTCAATTATTTGCCTTGCTGCTTAGTGTACAAAATGTTTGAAATGTATAACAACAATTAACAAGCAAAACAATTTTTGTTTTTTAAGCCCGCTAATAAAGCTTTTGCTACATTTTTTTTGCGGTATATTAATTTGGTATATTTTAAAATGATATTTTTTTGATTTTTTAATACTCCTCAATACAGTATATTTGCAGTATATTTCAGTATATTAATTATATATATATATATTTTTTTTTTAATACCTCATTGCTCATAGTCAAGAACACTCGAAATATAAATACTATTATACTACTATAATAAATACTATATATTGAAATACTTAATAATTTTCGAATGGCTAGAATTATATTTCATGTAAGGTTAAGGTGATTTTAATGATTTTTAGATAAAGTATTTTGGTTTTTATTTTTGGTTTTAAGTGAGAACACCTCTTTTTGGGCGATGTGTAATTTACTTTATTTATTTCAACAAAAAAAGTTGTTGGTTTTTGTTTTTATAAAGCTTTTAGGCAGTTATATTATACTATATATAGCCTTAAGTATATTTATTTGGTATATTTTTATAATATAATATTTAATAATATTTAATGACTACGAAATATAACAGTACTCAATGTTATATTTAGAATTTGGACTCAGGTTTATTTTAGTATTTTTCAGCATTACATTATTTGCAAATTTATAAATCGGAAATGGGACATTTTGTTTAGTTCAACTTAATTACTGTCAAAGCAAAATAGAATTGAATTGAAATATTTGAAACATATCAATTGGCTGCTCACCTACTATTTACTATTTACTGTGTGCCTTACAGGGTATGACAACAAAGTTGCGGCCCCGTTCGATGGATGGATGCGAAATAACAAAAAGAAGAAAAAAAACTTTCTTTCATCCGTGGGCTCAATTCTGGCGACGGTCACGTTCCTTCAACTGCCCTGAATTGTCCCGAGTTCATTCGCCGCAGTCGAATGTTGTTGTTGTTGCTGGTGTTGTTGTTGTTGTGGTGTTGCCATGTCTGGTGGCAAGTGGTCAAGTGGTCAAGTCAAGTTTAGGTATTGGGCCGACGACGCTGTGCACAGAAATCATAATTTGCTAATAAATTTTCATTTCCATGTCGCGTTGTCGTCGTTGTCTTTATCGTTGTTGCTGTTATTGTTGTTGTTGCTGTTGTTGTTGTTGTTGTTGTTGTTGTTGTTGTTGTTGTTGGCGTTGCTCACATTTTTGTAAAGTGAAAGTTCGCCGGGCGAACACAACATTGCCAAACGATGTGAATAAGGCGCCGAAAGCTTTTCTGGGCCCAGGCCAAAAGTGTGTCTTCCTCTTCCCACTTCCATGACCCTCTGTCTCTCTCTCTCTCTCTCTCTCTCACACGCTCTGTCTCTCTCTCTCCCTCTCCCTCTCTCAATCTCTCAATCTCTCTCTTTCTCCCTCTCACTCTCCTTTTCCTTCTGTACACTTGACCAAACAAAAGACTTAGAACACGAACTTGATATTCACACTTCCTTTGAACGATTTTCGTTGATCTTCTTTTTAACATAGCTTAAACATTATTAACAGTACAGGGTATAGAAATGCGTATACATTATTATGCTGAACCAGTTTGCCAATGAAATTGCAAATTAAGCTAATTTACTCTTACTATTATTATTTGTTTATAGTATATACTTATGGCGATTTTCTCCAGCATGGTACAAAATACAAACAACACATATTTTGCTCTAAGTCTATTTTACAGGGTATGCTATTTTACAATGCTGCTTAATTGCGATTTATAAACATGCTTGAAAAATCTGTAGTTGTGCTTAAAATCAGCGTGTAAATGCAATTTTGAATGGTGCCCATTTACTGTACAGGGTATGTACTAGTCGATCATTATTTTATTGTCAAATTTCACTTTTCACTATTATGTTTATCGATTCATATGTCTGTCGGAGACCTTTTAAAGTTATTAGGAGTATTTCAGCTGGCTAGTTGATTACAGGGTATGTCCAAGTCGATCATTTTTTTGACTAATGTCTATTAATGCTGGTTGTGTAGCGTCTGTAGTTGTACTTAACATCAGAGTATAAGTGCATTTCTTTGTTGCACTCTTTAATGTACAGGGTATGTAATAGTCGATCATTATTTGATTGTCAAATTTTACTTTTCACTCTGATATTGATCAATTTATCGTGTTGTCTTAGTTACAAATCACCTACTAAATGGCCAAATGATTACAGGGTATGTGTTAGTCGATTATACTGCGTCACTTTTTGGCGGGCTAACTCAGTTACAGGGTATGTGATAGTCGTCCATTAGAATTCTTTTGTCCATTTCAATGAAAATCTTTGTTTAGTTGATGACTTTTGTTCCAGCGACTGACGAACTTTTGACACAGGGTATTTGCCAGTCGATCATGCTCGCATACTCTTTAACATTTTCTTGTAGTCTCCGAATGCAATTACACACACATTGTCTGACAAGATATTGGATTGTCGTTTGAAATGTTGTTGTTTGTCGACTTTTGTTCGTCTTCGTTTCGTTGTTGTCTCGTTGTTGTTTATTTAGTTGCGTCTAATTGAAGCATAATACTAAATAGACATAATACTTGGTTACTTGCTTGTAGTCAGTCGCTGTACTTGTACTTGTCCATCTCAAAATTTCACTCTCGTTTTCTGTTTAGAAAACCTCAAAAAGCGCTCTGAATGAATGAAATGTATTTGGATGGATGGATGGATGGATGGAGAGTCGAGAAAACTAGTTTCTTCTTGTCGCTTTTAGCTTCTTTCTTCTGCGGCAACAAAACAGTTAGTTTCACTTTTATTAAGTAATTTTCAAGAGACGTCGAACGGCAACCGCAACTGTTGCTGCTGCTGCTTGCTGCTGTTGCTGCTGCCACTTGTCAATTGCAGAGAAATATATTGAGATACGGATGCGGAATGCTGCTGCCAAAGATACAGATACAGATACAGCAAACAAACAGCAACTAACAATAGAGATCAACACAATTGAGCTGATGAGGAAAAAGCAAAATGCTGCGGCAAATGGCAAATGGTAAATGGCAAATGAAACAATTAAACGGCGGCCACATTCAAAAGCAGCTCTCAAATGCTTCAGCAACCAAGCAGAGAGAGAGAAGGTGGAGGAGAGAGCACGGAGGGGGGAACAGAGTGCACAAGTCTTGGCGATGCATGTGTGTTGATAGACAGAAAAGTAAGCAAAAGAACGTAAATTTTATGACTGCACATTTGGCACACTCAAAAATGCCGCAACAACAACAAAGAGAAGAAAAAAAACCAATCAGGGCAGAGCAGAGCAGAGAGGGAAGTCAAGAAGAAAGAAGGGAGGAAGGGAAGCGGGGAATGCTGTGGAATGGGGCACATTAAATGCGCGTACGTTGCTGATCAAAATCGCAGCATAAATTGACTCAATTTCAGGCCACAATAAATTCCAGTGTCTCTCTGTCTCTCTCTTTCTTTCGCTCTCTTTCCACTGCGTTCTTTTGTCAAAGCGTTGTCCATGGCCGTGACGACTTTACTCTCGTTTTCCAGCACTTTCTTCATCTGCACTGCATATCAACTGCGATCATCATCATCATCATCATCAGGCAGCAGCAACAACTTCCAATCTTGACGCTTCGATCTGCACTTTGCTTTTGACTTGATTCTAAGCGAAAGTTTTTTCTGTTCGCTATTTTGCCCTTTAATGCTCCGCAATCTCATTATAATTTATAGAGCATATATATAGTATATATGTATGTACATTTAAGTTTGCCCAGGCAATCGGATTGCCATCAGTGCAAAAAGTTTCTATTACTAAGAAACTATTTTTGGTTTTCAAAATGTAGAAGCAAAAGTTTAACTATAAAATCTTGCACATATTGAATCTTAATGTTATTTTCTCTGTCTGGTTTATTTTGTATGCTATGGTATATTTGGAATGCAGAGTTATATCGATATGTCAAATAGAGCCTTCGGTATATTTCAGTATATTTTCGGTATATTAATGTGTATTATGTATAGTATTTTATCAACACATCAAATAAAGCTTTCGGTATATTTTAGTATTTTTGATATATTAATTTGGTATATTGTGTAGTATTATATCGATATGCTAAATAGAGTCTTCGGTATATTTTAGTATTTTATCGGTATATTTATTTAGTGTTTTATGTAGTATTATAACGCCATACCAAATGTGGTTCTCGGTTTGTTTTAGTATTTTTAGGTATATTAATTTGGTATATTATGTAGTATTATATCGGTGTACAAAAAATAGCTCTCGGAATGTTTTAGTATTTTCGGTATATTATTCGATATACCAAAAATGCCATTCACTATATATTAACATTTTTTGGGTATATTAATTTGGTATTATATTACATATTACATCGATATAGCACATATAGCATTCAGTATATTTTTGTAAAATTTTATTCGGTATATTTATTTGGTATATTTTTGGTTAAGCTCACACGGCTGTAGATTTCTTAATTTTCTTACTTCTTACACATTTTTAGCTGTTTATTTTTTTACTTACTTTTATTTAATTCAAAAGTTTCTTAACAAATTTGTATTTGCTTCTTCGATTTTTAAATTATATTATGAATTTCTTTTAGGAGCTTTTTGTAAAAGAATTTTAATTTATTGTTTTTAGTATCTTTTTTAGGTTTTTAACGATGTAATTTATCGGATTCTGTACCAACAATTTGTATTTATTTTCTTAGCAATTTATTTTGTAATCTTCTGACAATCACTTTGACACTGCAACTAACCTCATGTCATTTTCTCAGCGATTCTCGGCATAACAAAAACAAGCAAGCTCTACAAATTCAATTCAATTTAATTCTTTAATAGCATTTATGCAATTAAGACATATTTTCAATTTTCCATCAACTATTATCAACTGCAGGTCAGCAAACGTTGAACTCTTGGAACGGACAATTGAGAAAGCCAAGTTTGAGCTTTCTTTAAGCCAACAAGTTGTTGCATTTAACCCCTGAAGATTTACCTAGGCCCAAGTTCTTCTCTCGCATTTATCTTCATTTTTTTTTCCTTTCTTAAAAGCACTTTCGCAAAGAAATTGTTGTTGCTGTTGTTGTTGTTTTGTTGCAGGTTTTTGTTGTATTTCTCACGCATTTGTCACGTTGATTTTTCCCCCTTTCAGTTTTCAGTTTGCAAGTTTTTGTCTCAGTTTTAATGAGCGGGTCATCAAGGCGACATTTGGTCATATCATAAATTATATTTGCAGCATTTCACACACACACAAAATACTCACACACACACACATACACAGCTAGTTGGCAATTGTCACTTACACAATGTTTTCGTTTTCATTTTCCATTTTTCGCGCTCATTTTCAATTTTTCACATGTGTATTTTGTGGCATTTGTTTAGCTGTTGGTGAGGCCGGATACCCTGTAAATGGGGTAGCTGCATTTCAAGGCAAATACTCGAACTTGTGTGGAGTGGAAGGGCTTAGCAGACAGCCCTCTCTCTTTTATAAATACTTGATTTAATATAATTAATAAATAAATAATAATAAATATTTTCAAATATCAAATCATTAGGTCCAGAAGACATTTTTCCAAAATAGAAAAGATTTTTAAAGAAATATTTATTATAGAAATATGAAACATATTCTCGAATTTTAGGTTAAGATATTTTCAAAAAATTATTGGCAATTTAAGCTTAGATTTTTCTATAAATCTTACCTTTATCATCTATTAACAAATAAAAAGCTACATTAGAGTGTGATCAGCTGTAAGATACTCGCTACCATTTTCTATATAATCATATACTAAAAATATACCAAAAAAAAACAACGATAAGATATCGAAGATTAAATACTTATTTTTAAAATATACTAAATCAATACATCACAAAAAATATTAAAGAATACTAAAGACCACACGATGTAGTACTTCATTCGAAATATATCATAGAAATATCATCAAAATATACCAGAATGTCCATAGGGAGGAATGGTATTAGATCTTTGAGCTTCAGGAAATTTATATTGCTATGGCTGACAATATGGTATATTTTGTTCGTTTTGGTATATTTTAAATGTAATCAATATAGCAAATATAACCTTTGGTGTATTTAAGTATATTTGCGGTATATTAATTGGGTGTATTTTAAGAATAAAACCGCATTTTGATTTTATTATGTTGCCAATATACCAAATCTAGCTCTTGGTGTATTTTTAGTATTTTTGTGGTATATTAATTCGGTAAATTTAAAAATTAATACCGCACTGTATTGATTTTAATAAAAATCGGTACCAGGTATCTCACAGTCGATCACACTCGACTGCAGCTTTCTTACTTGTTATTGATATTGCAGTGATAAGCGTTGTTGCCACTTAGTGGAATGGCTGCTGTTGCATTGTTGTTGCTTCCCATGGCAACACGGGGCGTATGCGCAATGAAACCTAGCCTCCAATTTCTGGGATGCCAACGGACTGTAAACGACAAGCAAGCAAGCAAGAAAACAGAGAAAAACAAAAACCGAGGCACGCCTAAATTGTGACTGCAGTTGACTGTGTGTTGAAGTGCTGTTTATTTGGGCTGTGACCTTGCAACCCTGCCACAATCACTGTGCGGCAGCTGCCGCAGCAGCAGCAACAGCTTTCACGCGCCGCGATGCGATGCGGAAATGTGGCAAATGTTCGTTTGTGTGTGAGTGTGTGTATGTGTGTTTGCTGCTGCAGATGCAGCGCTTGCTGCACTTCCAGGCCATTCGTCACACGTCTCGATTCGCTGACAACTTGCAATCCTCGCAGAGCAACTGCAACAACAACACTAACAACAACAACAACAACAACAGCTAATCATAATTTCTGCCAATTTAGCGACAAGTGTTGCTTTTGCTGTTGCAGTGACTTTCTCCCGACCTCGTTTAGTTCGAAGCGATTCCAATTCCGATTCCTAAAATAAATTATTGACACACAAATTGTTGTCGTCGTTGTCGTTGTTGTTGTTGTTGCTGTTGTTGTTGTTGTTGTTGTGGTTGTCGTCGTCGACTCACGTGCGTCTATTGACCCGCAGCAGCAGCCCCAAAAAACCAAAAACCAAAAATCCCGAACAAATCCGAAATAAACAAAACGAAAACAAAAACAGCTTTTAGAAACTCTTGTTCAGTCGCTTGGCTCTTCTTTTTTTCTCTGTTGTTTTTTTTTTGGCCAGACCATAATCGTAAGCCAAGTAAGAAGACGCAACAACTACAAAAACAACAACAACAGAGACAACAACAACAATTTATTTGCATATTTTTACACTCAGGCAAAGGGGAAGAAAAAAAGGGGAGCGGCAACGTCACTATGGACTCACGGGTCACTGGGCAATGCGTGGAATGCGTTAATTGCCCAGGCAGCTGGACGTCAAAGCAAAGCACATCACATCACAAACCGAGTAGGCACGACTAGCAGATGCCCTGGAATGAAGAATAGAGTGTTAATCTTAATATACACAATATAGTAATATAAAATCGAAATAAATCAAAAAAGTGTTAATATTAATATACATAATATAGTAATATAAAAATATATATAAAATAAGATCTAATAGATCTTGATTAGGTTGGAGTATTAAACAAACGATTCGCGTGAAACTCTCAGAACATCATTATCAATATATGTACATATATTCTAGAGCTAACATGCCAAATATGCAGACTAAAATATGATGTTCAAGAGCTGTTAAAGAAGACAAAGAATTTAGAGAATGTAAATAAAGACATCAACAAAATAAGTAAGCGTCAAAATACCATAACATTCATAAATTTCTCTAAATTCATATTACTCTTTGATATATTTTGAATATACCAAATATAGCCATTATCTATTTCAGTGATATTTTAGTATATAGTATATAATATGATATTATTCTTAAAGTATTCCAAATTAATATACTAATATATTTATATACTATTATCAATATACTACTACTTTCAAAGTATACCATACATTGAAAGTAGAGGCCGTTATCATAAATTTCTCTAAATATAACCAGTTTCTAAAATTTATCGCTTTAGTCTTAAAAATTGCGTTCTTAAAATAAAACCACTTAAGGAACAAATTCTTAATACTATGAACATTAGTTTGATAAATGCCAAATTCTCAAAGTAGACAAAAAATACTAGATCTTCGCTTACAAAATTATGTAATCTATCCATTCCTATAAAGTTTTATTCTAGCTTAGAGTGTTTTTGTTCGTAGTTCAGATAGTCGAGAAGTCTCGATCCTTTATTCATTGAAGTTTAAGAGAGGAGGCCCTGGGATAAATATTTCGTAAGTAAAAAGTGATCAACAATATAGCTTAATAACTGAATGCGCTAAATAAATAATAAAATAATAAATAAATAGTAAAAGAAGAATTGAATAGAACATACAATTTTTTTGATTTTGTAATAAGATTTTTGGTCTTAAAACTATAACAATTTTTCTCTTTTCATTAAGAATCTAGGTATTATACAAAATGTTCTTGAAATCAATATGTGTTTTCTAACTTTAAGTCTTTTATGTTCTTGACGCATTTTGAAGACTAAAATTTGTAGTACTAAGACAATAATCTTGATTTTATAAAAATTTTTTCAGTGCAGGATTAATGTATTAAGTAAATATAATAATAAAAACTATATAAGTATATAAATAGATAAATATATAAAAAATAAGATACATAAATTTTGTAAATATTTTAATTGTTACTTTATAAGCAATAAATACTTAATAATCTACCCCACTTGAAACATTTGTAAAGGGTATAGGCTAGAAACAAACAGTTAGGCTCAAGCCTGAGCGCTCATCAGGTGTTGGCAGACCAATAATTTAGCCTCGGGGCAAAAGCGCTTAGAAACCTAACGAACCATAAATTCTAGCTGGGCAGCAACAACAACAAAGCCAACAAAAAGCATTAACTAAAACAGCAACAACAGCAACAACAACAACTGACATTCAATTGGGCATCGAAAGTGCTCACAAAAATTGCCAGTAAACAATTTCTAAATGAAAATATTTTCCAGCACATTCAATTATCAAAATGAAAGTTGCACACACTTGTTGTTGTTGTTGTTGTTGTTGGCAAGAGGGGAGAACGGGGGAAGGGAGGGGGGACGGAGGGAAGGTACGAAGTACGCGAGTGGTTCGTTAACTTGGAGGAGCATCGTCAAGCGGTCAATCGGCACGTAGGCAACATCAATAAAATTGTCAAATTGGCAAAACGAGGCATAGAAGGGTTAAGGCACTTTTTGGGGCGTGACGCACGTGCTTGGCATGAGCAACACAACAAAAATACAACACACAACACACAAATCCACAATTTGCCACATTGCTTCTTTTGCCACCTTTTGTTCGCCGTTTGCCCTTCGTCGCTGGGTGCGACCAAACAACAAAAGACTCAGGCAACGAACTCAGGCTGAGCGCAAAAGACTGAGGCAACAAACTTGCAAAGACTGAGGCAACAAACTTGCACTTCTCGCTTTTGTCTTCGGTCTGATGCAATGCTTCCTGGAATGGCACTTGCCGAGTTATCGCCGATTGCAAGCAGCCACAAATCAAAGTCAAAGTCACACAGACTATAAAATAAAACTCAGGCCACCAATTGTGGCAATGTCAGCGATAGACGCTTTTGTGCCTCAATTTTTAGCTCTGCGTAAAATATGCACACAAATAAAGTGTGGCTTCAATTTTATTGCTTTTTATAATAATTATTTAATTTTATTACTATATGTACATGAAAGGATTATAAAAAGTTTTACTAATTTAATGAAAAATAATTCGATTTTATTTGATACTTTTAAACATTATTTATTAAAATTATGCATGTTAAGTGATAAGATTATCAAAAACATTTAGAACAATTTCAATTTTTTTACATTTTTTAAACATTAAACAGCTCAATTAGATTCTTTTTACAAAAAAAAAGAGCAACAAACAAAGTATTGTAAATATATCAAGATATTTATAGTTAACAAATAATGGCCTCACATTACATAATTCAATTAAATTCAATGCAAACAACTTTTGATCAAATTAGCATACAAAACGACTCAGGTGAATTCTGATTTTGAACTGAGGTTTATTTATTTAAAATTCTAGGTATTATATAGCTTACAATAGTTGCTTATCTCTTTCATCTCTGTGTATGTGATTGAAATTAATATTTTTCTTATACAATATTTATTGTGCTTGAGATGCACTCTGTGATCTTATATTTGAGTCGATTTAGTAATCTACAAATAAGCCCCAAAATTGAGAGGTCTTTTTAGTCTGTGGCGTCTTTAAGTTAAGTTTAGTCTCCAAATAATTTACAAACTGATATTAATAACACATTATCTAAACAGCAAATGCAATCAGCAAGAAGCTGAAAATTATAATAGTACGTATAAGGCTCTAAAGGATATTATCCATAACAATATTAAAATAGACAGCATAAGCTTAGATTACACAAATAAACATCTTATTTTAGGACTTTAATATTGTGACATCTTTTTATTTATTTTTCTCTAATAAATTGCAAGTCTCGACTAAAGATATTTTGGATCTTAGAAAAATATCTTGAAATAAGATTTTTAGTTTGAAAAAATGGTAAATTTGCATTTTGAAAGTAAAAACATCTTAGTTTTAGGATTTAAATAATATGTGATCTTGATAAAATTGCATATCAAGATCACACAATATTTAAATCCTAAAAATAAGATGTTTTTACTTTCTTCGTTAAATTTTGAGATTTATGTTTTCTTCAAACTAGATATCGTGATTTAAGAATAATCCTTGATGCAAGATTTTATTCTTAATCTTAACACTTTTTTTCTATGTAACTTGCAGTCATTGTTTTTCAAGCTCAGCTGACTATGTGAGGGTTTTTTATAGGGTATTATCAGCCGGTCAAGCATACCCACTCTTAAGTGATTCTTCACTTGCTGTTGGCGAGTTCAAATATGTTGCTCGTCGTATGTTTATGGCTTTTGTTTTTCGCATGCGACAAAAGCAAAGCAAACGCAATAGCGAAAAATATACAACAAAAAAAGAAAGAAAAATGTCATCTTTCTGTTACAGTTGCTTGCCCCATTATTAAGTATGACACAACAGCAACTGCGACAACAACAACAACAAGCAACCACTGTGACAACAACAAGACATGAAAAGCAAAGTCAATTCGTCAGACTCGAATGCTGAAAATGGACGCAGATTTGTGCAGCCAGCCGGCCGGCCGGCAGCCTAGATTGTTAGCCAAGTTTTGCGACCTGGTCTATCTGCTGTGCACTCTCTGCTCTGCTCTGTCTGGGGTCTATCTTCCAGTCTCCGAGTCTCCAAAGTCTCCCAGTCTCAGTCTCAGTCCCAGTTGATGGTGCTGCGACTCTGCTTTGCTTTGCTTTGCTTTTGTTTCGACTTGTTTTTTATTTGATTTGATTTTATGCTTTTTTGCAATGTTTATTGTTGTCGCTGTCACACAATTGTTGTTGCTGGTTGTTGTTGCTGTTGTGGTTGTTGTGGGGTTTATGTAACAAATGTTGAATTCTTCGCTGGGCAGGCATTTCACTTGGGATTGTTGCAGTCATCGTCATTAGTGTCCAAAAATGAAATGATTGCAAATACTCGCTTCTCGTATCAAAGCGAGCTCAAGTGGGCCAGCTGCAGTGCGGTGGCAACATGCTGTGGTTGTTGTTGTTGTTATGGTTGTTGTTGTTATGGTTGTTGTTGTTGTCATTGCTGTACTTGCTGTTGTTGCTGTTGCTGTTAAGGGCCAGCTTCCAAAGTTTTTACTTTCGTTTCATGTAAGCGCGCCGCACATTTCACTTTACATTTTTGATACCCGCTACCCATTGGGGTAGTAGGGTGTTATAAGTTTGTGTCTATTGAATATTTATATAACACTTATACTATAAAGTATATATATTTGCAATCAGCCTAATCGATTTAGCCATGTCTATCTGTCAGTCTGCTGCATCTGCCGGATCTTAATTGCTGTGGTGGAAAATTCAGTATATTTTGTACTTTTTGGTGTATGTAATAGATCGATATACCAAATGTATCAATATATCGCATATATATGAATTAGTATATTTTAATAGTACATCGATATACCAAATATAGTCTTCGGTATATTTTTGTATTTTTCGTTAAATTTAATAGAATTTTTTTTAACAATATACCAAATGTGTATATATATTACCGATATATTTTTACTGTAATGTCATATTTTATATATTTCTGTATATTTTCATATTTTTTTTTGGTATATTTTGACAGTAATAATATATGGATATACGGTATATTTTGACTGTAATAGTATATAAATTGGTATATTTATATATATAATACAGTCTTCGGTATATTTTTTTTGTATTTTTCAGTATTTTTATATAGTAATATAACAATATACTGAATAAATCCATTGGCATATTTTCGTATTTTTTCGGTATATTTTGTGGGTAGTAGTATATCGATATCCCAAATGTGACTTCGGTATATTTTGGCATTCTTTTGGTATATCTTCAATGCATTGGAATAGTTTCATAGGTTTTTTTTTGGTATATTGTGACTGTAATAGTACATCGATATATGGTATATTTTGACTGTAATAATATATCAATATACCAAATACATTCTTCGGTATATTTTTGAATTATTCAGTATTTTAATATACTATTATAACAATATACTGAATAAATCCATTGACATATTTTCGTATTTTTTCTGAATATTTTGTCTGTAGTAGTATATCGATATCCCAAATGTAGCCTTCGGTATATTTTGGCATTGTTTTGGTATATTTTCTATGCATTGGAATAGTTTCATATGTTTTTTGGTATATTGTGAATGTAATAGTACATCGATATACCAACAATTCAATCAATGCATTATCATACCAATATACCAAATATAATTATATATACCAATATACCAAATATAATTATTATATATATTATATATCCATTCATATTATATTCTTTTTTTTCAGTATGTCTGTAACTGTAGTAGTGTATTGTTAGTATTTTTGCGGTATATTTATTTTGCTTAAGGCTTCAATTGTGAATGGTTTACAGATAGTCGACAGTCGAGCACATTCCTACTTTAGTTTTCCTACTTGTTTATTATTGTTTTTTGCACTCGCTGGATGCGGTGGTGTTGTGTTGTGTTTTTTTGCGGTGGTGCCGCAGCATAACTGCGCTCAGGGTGGTAATCAGTGTTTGGCCAGTAAGGTATCCAGACACGTAGTACTTCAGTGGGAAGGGGCTTGTTTTGAGCTTTTCCGCTTTTTCAGCGTTTTTCATATTGTATAAGTAATAACCACATTGGCGTTAGCCCCACTTACGATTGCCCACAGGGAAGCTGTGGCTGCTGTTGCCTTTGCTGTTGCTGTTGCTGTTGCTATTTACATTTGAATTTGGCAATCCCAACCACAGTGGGGAATGTGGGGAGAGCAGCGGCTAAGCGACTAAGCGAATAAGCGACCAGCGACCACTCTTGCCTCATAATGTGGGCGCACAGTGGTGCCAAAAAAACACAAAAAACAGAAACAGAAAACACATTCAACATTCACGCACTTGACGCGCTAGAAAAAAAAAAATAAAACAAAACACATTCGAAACACATTCGTAATATTCACAGCACATTCATCATCACATTCACTTGACTGCGCTGATTTTGCAACACTTTTTTGGTCGCTTCCTTGTTATTGATTTATTGCTGTGGCATTTTCTTAATTAGAATACAATAGATTCGCTTATCACTAGTTTTTGACACTTTACAACGCTTTATGAATTATTGGATATAATCAAAACTTTTCTATAAACAACTTCAAAATTGGTTTATAAATATACCAAATATAAGTATTGATATTCTTTAATATTTTGTTGGTATATTAAGACTATAATAGTATATTGATATTTTTCGGTATATATTTATTTATCATATTTTAGGAATAATGCCAATCTCCTGGGATTCTATTGTGAATGGTTTGCATGTACTTTAAAATAACAACACTTAAATAAAGATAAATAAAAATCATAAATATAAAAAAATAAAAATTTATACATATACCAAATATAAGTATTGATATTCTTTAATATTTTTTGTCGGTATATTTAGACTTTAATAGTATATTGATATTTTTCGGTATATATTTATTTATCATATTTTAGGAATAATGCCAATCTCCTGGGCTTCTATTGTGAATGGTTTGCATGTACTTCAAAATATCAACACTTACATAAAGATAAATAAAAATCATGCCTTTGCAATTAGTAGAAGTTTTTCTTTAACCAACATTAATCAATATCGAAATTCAATATTAAGACTAATAATTGATTTGCAATATTATTAAATTTTCTTTGTTATTCTTGCAAACGTTAAGCCTCATAATATTTCATAATAATAATAATAATAATTTTTTTTTTGCTATTTTAGAATGCAGAAAATTAAAGTGAATTTCAATTGAAGCATTTATTAGTTTGAGAAAATGTAAATACAACTTTTTGTCATTTGTGTGAGAAATATTGAATACATTTTTTTATTTCCTATTCATATTGTAGCTTATCAATTAGAAGAACAAAGCTGGGAATGAAAAAGTTGAGTGATACTTAGAGATTCATTGATTAAATTATGATTGTTTATGTAACTATAAACATGAATTCATTTTTAATATGTGTTTAACTATTATAAATGAAATGCATTAATATTACATTTATATTTATTAATTAAGTTTGTAAAACAAAATAAAAATAAATTTGTAACTATTATAAATGTAATTAATAGTTAAGATTAGATTACATAAATATTAATGTTTTGTGATGAGTCAAAATAGCAGCAATTAAATACTTTCTTTTTTCTTAATTAGAATTGAATTCGTTTTACAAAACAATTATTCTACAAGTAATTATAAGGTAGCATTATATATTGTACATTTAATCGCATTGATTGCCTGATAGAATAAACAAATAGTTTGTATTATATTTGTATGCATTTTATATTGTATTATATGTATAGATTTTAATCGGATTAGAGATGGTTTTCTATTATATAGTATACTACAGAGTTTTACGCATATCGCATCGTATCTAATCATCTATTTTTCTTCTATAAAAATCTAAAATTAGTTGCAAAGTTCTTTAGAAATGTGTGTGTGTGGAATGAGTGCGAAAAGAAGCAAAGTAGAAAAGCGAGAGGCAAGAAGAGAACCCAGAGCTGAATAGCAGCATTTGACTTGACTTAGATTGGGAGAATCATTTGCTGCATTGCTTCTTCCCATTCTGTGCTCATTCTGCATTCTGCATTCTGAATTCTGAATTCTGAAGTGGAGCAGCAGACATTGTAGGCACATTTTCAGGCTGCGGTTGTGGCTGCGGCTGTGGCTCGTGGCAATTAACCAAGCAGAGGGAAGAGGAAAAGAGAAGAGGCTGCAGGGCAACAGCAGCAGCAACAGCAGCAGCTGAATGGGGCAGGGGCAGCGACTCAGAACATTAATCTTAAGACTTTGCTGGAAATGAAAAATAATAAAGCACTAAATGGAAAATGAAGCACGTTCAAATGGAGAAGGGAGCAAAGAGTTAGAGGAAGGTACAGAAAGAGAGAGAGAGGAAGGTAGAGAGAGAGGGAGAGAGCATGTGTGTGTGTTGAGGTTGGTAGTTGGGGTTGGGGGAGAGGCGTGTGGCAGGTAGCGGCAGGTGGAACGCGCGGCACACTCTTAATTGAGCATCGTGAACGCAAATGCAGCAATTCGTTGTGCTTCGTCGGCTGCGGCACGTTGCCAGCTAAGAAGTGGAGAGGGGAGGGGGGAGAGGCACATATGTACATTCTTTCAACTGAAGCTGTTGCGTGCGCTGTGTTTTGCTGTGGCTTCTGCCACCGCCACTTTGATTTCCTTGGCTTGAGTTCGGTGGGCGTCAGTGGCTCTTGGTCTTACTCTTGCTCTGGACTCGTAGCTCTACATCTGAGTCGCGCCCCTTGGCGTTGTCTTCATCTCCTTCCCCTTCCCCTTCTGCTCTCCCCATCTCCCTCCGCCTCTGTTTTTAGACGCACGTGGCGATGCATCAATCCATTCAAGCTGGTAGCGCACCAAGCGTAACAATTGGGCGTTGGGCACACGCCCACCCCTCCTCTCCCCTTCACCTCTCGAATGCGCACCTCGCCATCTGCCATGTCCAGTGGGCAGTGGCACGCCCACAGAGCCCTCGCCCAAGACGAAACCGAAGCCGAAGCCGCTTCCTCATTGTCTAATTAAATGTTTCTGCAGTCATAGGCACAATTTGATTAGTTAACTGTTAACGGTTAAACAAAGCTCCACAACAAAATCAAAGACGAAGAAGAAGAGCAGAAGAAGAAGAAGACGAGCAGATGAAGAAGAAAAAGAAGAAGACTACCTAACGTCAATATACCTAACCTCACAAAATAAGAAAGAATCATCTAAAAGAGATTTGAAACATAATCAACTTAATTTCATTTTAGGAGAACAAATTGAAGATAAGTTTGCCTTCAGATTAATCAATTATAACTCCGAATTCGTGCACATTATAACATTTTAAGAACTAATATTTAAGAGTTAGAATATATTGTAAAATATGCCATAGGAATAAATGGAATGGAGAGGTTGACTAGGTTTCTCTTTCTGAAATGTATGTATATTATAATGCTAGATGCAGGTCGTTGGAACAGTTGGAATTGAAACACATTTTATAACTACACAGTGTAGCCCTAAAATGGGTAGTTTTTTAATCTTCGGAACGAACGGAATTGAAACACAACCTTCAAAACGGAGTCAATTAAATAAGCACAGCTATATTAGCAGCACATTCGACTAGAAACGTTTGGAATTCAAATCTGGAATTATGGGAATGGAACAGCTGTTGTCTATTGTCAGTGTTGAAGATTTCAAAAACAACAGATGCATGAACATGTTAAATAGCTGGCACCAAAAATATTGCCCAAGACAAGGAACGATGGGAAATGAAACATTTTATAAAAATTATTGCTAGTTGAGGGAGTTGGAACAGTTGGAATTGAAACACATTTTTAAAACTGCATAGTCTAGCACTAAATTAAATAGTTATATAACTTTGGAACAAACGGAATTGAAGCACAATACAAAGATGTTTAAAAACGGAATGGAAACATTCGAAATTGAAATGTGGAATTATGGGAATGGAACAGCTGTTGTCTATTGTCAGTGTTGAAGATTTCAAAAACAACAGATACAAACATGTTAAATAGCTGCCACCAAAAATATTGCCCAAGACAAGGAACGTTGGGAAAAGAAACATTTCCATAAAAAAATATTGCTAGTTGAGGGAGTTGGAACAGTTGGAATTGAAACACATTTTTAAAACTACATAGTCCAGCACTAATTTAGGTAATTATATAACTTTGGAACAAACGGAATTGAAACCCAATTAAAAAATGGAATAGAAACATTCTGAATTGAAATGTGGAATTATGGGAATGGAACAGCTTTAGAGAACAAACAATTTTAATGCACGTTGAATAGCTAGCGCCCTAAAAAAATAGTGTCCAAGGCGAGGAACGATGGGAAAAGAAACATTCCCATTACATAACGATTGGAATGGAACACTTAATTGAGCTCTAGTTAGAATCCAATTGCTAATTAATGTGCCGGACAGAACTCAGAACCTCAAGCTGTTGTGCGACAGGTGGCGCCACATGTGCACTTAAGAAGAAGCAGAAGAAGAAGAGGAAGAAGGTTTGAAACAGTTGAAACGAAGTGGAGCAGCTGCTGCGTCTGCATCTGCGACTGCGCCCAATTCTATTGACAGTTGGGACAACTTGATGAGTGGCTGCTGGCCAACAAAATGTTGCAATCAATGTTGTCGTTGTTGTTGTTGTTGATGTTGCTGTTGTTGCTGTTGCTGTCGTTGTTGCTCTGCGCGCTGTCATCACTTGCGGCAACGTTGTCATTGTTTTTTTTTTTTTTTTTGTGTGTGTTTTTGTGTGTTTTTCTTTGTTGCTGCTGCAGCATTTTTAAACTGGGTTAAAAGCACAAACAGCACGCAAAAATGTGACGACAATTCGCTAAAGCAATTCCCCCAAGAGCGCGGGCTAAGTAAAGCACATCACCAACAGCGACATCAATGAGAAGAGCAACAACAACAACAACAACAGCAAAAACAACGAAGACAACGTTTAGCAGACTCACAGAGCTGTAACCAAACGATCATCGTCATCGTCATCATCGTAATGCTCTCGATAGTCTAGAACAATTCCACTTTTGCAATAACTCAATCGCAAGATCTGAAAGCAGATGCGAAGCTAATAAAATTTCTACAATTATTTTAATTTTCTATTTAGAACTACTTTATAATAGCAAAGAAGTTTTCTTAACAGCACTTTATTAAATTTAAAAATCTATTAACTTTACTTTATGGTTATCAAAACAAACGTATTTTTTGTGCTAAGAAAATTGATACTATTATTTTTATTTCCATTTTAGAACTACTCTAGAAATAATAAATAAATTTTATAGCACTTTATTAACTTTAATAATCCATTAAATTTAAATTACGGTTGTCAAATCGAACGTATTTTTTGTGATTATAAAATTTCTAGTATTATTTTAATGTTCTTTTTAAGACAATTCCATAAATACCATACAAGTTTTATATAACACTTTATTTCATTTAATCATTCATCAACTTTATTTCACTTCACTTTAAATTTCTACTATTATTTTTATCTATAAATAACAGTACTTAATTTCATTTAATAATCTATCAACTTAACTTTACGGTTGTTAAAACTAAAGTATTTTCGGGGCTACTCAAATTTCTACTATTATTTTTGTTTATAAATAACATTTTCAACAATATTTTCTTTACAAACTTTATTTTATTTCATAGCATATTAACTTTACTTAACTGTTAACTTAAAACTAAGGTATTTTTACCCCCAAAAAATCGTATATGATTTGTTAAGGTAGTAACTAAAGTATTTTTATTCCCCAACAAAATCTTATATAATATTATGCCTCTTCCACATATGTAGATCTGTTAAGCTTGTATTGAAGTTTTCTTTCCCGAAAAATCTAGTATTATGACTCTTTCCATAGTTTTGTCTTGAATTTAAATAATTAATTATTATCTTATATAAATATAATATAAACATAATAAATATATGAATTTTATATTTATTGAAATGAAAAATTATACATTTCTTCAAATGTCAGTTAAGCTTTAAAGCTTTATTTTGATTCGCGTAGAACTCGCTGATGATTTGTCCTTGAGGGGGACGTAGCTCAGGGGTAGAGCGCTCGCTTTGCATGCGAGATGTCCCGGGTTCAATTCCCGGCGTCTCCAGGTGTCACTTTTTTCCATCAAATTTGCATTAATTAATATTAATATGATAACAAATTGGTTCAATATACTAGAGATAATCTTGCGTTAAGGGAATTTTTGTTCAATATATTGAACTTCTTTGTTTTTTTTTTTTGTTTTTAATTACATTCACGTAATTCTTAATTATTAATAATAACTAAAATAACTAATTATTTTAGGGGTGGGGACGTAGCTCAGTGGTAGAGCGCTCGCTTCGCATGCGAGATGCCCCGGGTTCAATTCCCGGCGTCTCCATAAGGAATATTTTTTCTATTTATTTCCATAAATATTTTAAATATTCCTTTCTTTTACTGAAAATGTACAAAATTGATTTATTTATACAGTTTTACACAACTAATTTGTGCTGCGATTTTCGATAAATCGTTTTTGCAGCCACTTTAATCGAAGGTTTTACATTGCCGTAAATTCTTGCCTTAAAAGGATCGTCAAGAAACCAAAGAAGCAGAAGAAGAAGAAGCAGACGCATAGACCAAAAATTGAGTCTCGCAGTTGTTTAACTTGTTTTGGTCATGTTGCTAGGAACTTGAATCGGAATCACAGATGTCACAAAACTGTGTGCGCTCTGTGTGTGTGTGTGTGTTTGTGTATGTGTGTGTGTGTGTGTGTGCTTAGCATATTCTTTTGGGGCCTTCGCTTTGCATTTGGCCCACATGTGTCACACAAATTGTGCGTTGACTGACCAACAAAAAAAAAAAAAACCCATGAAGAGCGGAAGAAGAGGAGATGAACAATCAAGCGGGATTGTGGCTGCTGTGGCAAACTGTTTGCTCCCGATGTCTGCTCCAATTTGCTGACCATTTGGCTTACTTTGTTTGCTGGCTGTGTTTTGTGGCATGCAAATATGCCTGTGTGCAACGGGGCATCGTTGTTTGTGTGGCAATGAATGTCCAAGATGCCAGCGTGCAGCGTGCGGCAAGCAGCGAGCCAAAAAGCCAGAAGAATTATTTGTGCTGCGGCTGCAATTTGGTGCAGCGTGTGCAGCATGCCAGCTTGCCACAGTTGCATAACCTGTATTAGTTGTTATTACCGTTTTGTGGCAGCAGCGCACAAAACTTTCTTGTCCAGCAGCAACCACAGCAACAGCAATAGCAACAACAACAAACAACAATTTGCCATTGATCGATAGGCGAACGCAGCGCAGCTCAGCTCAGCAGAGCAACACGCAAAAGCCCTAAGCTTCGGCTTAAGAGCTTTGGCACTTGCCAAAAGCGCAGCAAGTGCTCGCAGCTGCGACGGCGACTGCGACTGCGACGTCGGCAGAGCACGCATGCAGTCGAACAGCTTACAAGACGCACAACGCGACGACGCAAACTTTCAGTTGCTTTCAAGCTGCACAAGACGACGGTTCGTTTTAAAGTCCCCCCCAAAAAAACATACTAACAGCTGCTACAACGAGAGCAGCAAAAGAGAAAGATTACGAGAGAGAGAGAGCTAATGCGCATGCTCTCTGTGCTTACGTGAAAAGTGAAAGAAACCTCTTGACGGAACTTTTTTTTTTGTTTTGAGTGCGCGTGCGTCGCGTCTTCGTTTCGTGTCGTGTCGAGAGAGAGAGCTTCGTCTTCGTCTTCGTCTTTCGTCGTCGTAGTTGGCATCGCCTTAAGCTCGACTTGGCGAACGAATTCACAATTCAGTTGCCGTGCTGAACGCCAAGCGAACGGAGTTGTGCGCATCGCGGCGCGTTGAGTTTGGATGCTTATCTACTTTATTTTTTTTTTTGCGTTTCTGTTTTAATTTCTAACGGCGAATAACGGTACGCGCATAGTGCGCGATTTATATGTGCAAAAGTTATAAAAAAAAGAATATACTACTCAAGTTGTTGAGCATTTATTTTTTTTTTAATTCATTATTTTTTTTATAATTTTTGTTGTTGTGCGCGCTTTAATCCTGACACAAACTTTTTTAATTTCCGTACTGGTTTATTTATTTTTGTTATTGTTATTGTATTTGTTTCACAGTTTTTGTTTCTGTGGGCATGTGGAAATCTAAGAAAAACACATTCATTACTTTTGCTCATTAACAAACGTGTAAACAACAAAAAAAAAAAAAGAAAAACGAAAAGAAACCAAGCAAAGAAGGAAGTGTGAAAACAAATTGCAAATTCTGAGAAACAAAAACCAACCAAAAAAACAAAAACAAAACAAACAAGAAAAGCGAAAAAAGAAATTAAGAAAAAAATAAGTAAGCAGCTGAAGCTGAAGAGATCAGCAACAAAATCCAACAAACACACACACAGAGACAAACGCACATTGAGGACGTTGCGAGTGAGCGACAAAATGCAACGCACGCAGTCGCCGCTGTCGACGCTGCTGCTGTTGCTGCTGTTGGCGTCAGCAGCGCAAGCACAAGCGCAGGCGCAGAATATAGGTGAGTGTGTCAAGCGAAAGACGAAAGACTGAAGACGAAAAAGCACATGAAACGAGCAAAAACAACCAGCAACAACAACACCAACAACAACAGCAGCAAAGCAAACAAATTTTCTCTTGGTTTTTTGTTTTTTTTTTTTGTTTGTGTCTGCTGCTGCTGCGCTGTTTACTTTACTTTATTCATCACCCATTTGACTCTTGTTATTGTCGCTGTTATTGTTGTTGTTGCTGTTGTCTGCTTGTTTTTTTCGGGGCGCACCTTTTGAAATTTTTGCATACAATTTTTGTCGCTCGTTTTTTTTTCCAAATTTTTTGATTTCCGGTTCTCTTTAAAACAAAAGCAAACGCGCAGCTTATGCGCTTTTTCCCACGTTCATAAAGCAAACACCAACAACAACAACAACAAGAAGAACAGCTAAAAGTCCAGCTTCAAGTCAAGTGCCGGCAACTGGTCAGCTTTTGCTCTGGTTCTTGTTGTTGCTGTTGTTGCTATTGTTGTTGCCCGCTCGCCGTTTATATCGGTCAGCTTTTGTGCTCGTTAATTGTTTCGTGGGATACGCGCGACAAACCGAACGAACGAACAAGCGAAGAAACGAACGAACGAACGAACGGTCGATCCATTAACACAACTGACAACAATTCCCATATGCATATGCATGAGTGTGTACGCATGTGTATGTGTATGTGTATGTGTATATACCGTAAGCACTTGCATACAGTAAACATCGCCTAAGGCGCCCTAAGCGACCTTGCCGTCAACAGCGTGGAAAGAAAACTTTGACTGCTTAAATTTTTTTTTTGGTTTTCCCTTTTTTGCAACTTGAAATTCAATTTGTAGACTAAAAATTAACATTTTTATAAAGCATATATCAAGAAAACATGAATCGCTTCAAGTTTTAGTCTACATAATTGCATTTTTATATAGTATATATAAAGAAAGCTTTAATCGCATCAAATAAATGTTAGTTGCCTAAATTTAAACTCAAACTGTAGTCCACAAAATCTCATTTTTATATAGCATATCAAGAAAACTTCAATTAGGTAACTTAAATCAACTGATTTCAAACAAAATATACTATTTAACTATTTTGGTATTTTATTTCAAACTTTCTCAGCTCTATTTCTGGGGTACAATGAATCATTCTTTAGTTGATTACATTTATTGACAAAGAAAATATGTTTAGTTCAACTTTTTTTGAACATGGAAATGGGTTTCAAGAACTATCAAGGAAAAACAGCAAATTAATGAAATTGTCGTACTCTCTATTCTATACAAATTATTTGTAGTATTAAATTCTCGAATTTTAGATAAGTAAAGTATTTTTTATTCTGATCATATTAAAATTGAAGAAGTTATTTAACCCAAAAATGCTTACTCACTAAAAATTTTAGCTGCTTTGGCTAACAATTTGGTATATTTTGAGTTCTATGTAGTAATATGTTGATATACCAAATATGACCTTTGGTATATTTTATATAAGTATCTCACAGTGAACCTTTCTTACTTGTTGTTGATTGGTTTCAAGACATCCTAAGCATAAAAGAAATAACTTAAAAGAAGACATCGATTTTTTTTGAGCTATTTCAAAAAATCGATAATTATAATTTCAACAATTTGCAATTTTCAACATTGTTTAAAAAAAAGGCTTTTTAAAGAGTTGAACAACTATTTCTTTACTTTTTGTGGTAATCCTTTGCGAGTGCTTACTGTACAACTTGTTTACATGTGAGCGGTTGGGCGGTGTTGGTCAGCTGATGGGCGTGGTCAGCGAGCGAATGTTGACCGCAGGAAACGGATGTTTGTTTGGGTCAGCAAGCAAAAATAGCGCCAGCAAATGTGAGCGCCAAATGTGTCACACATTCACACACACACACACACACACACACACACTGGCGAAACAAAAGACTTAGGCAACAAACTTGTTGGCTGCTGTTGCTGCTGCACGTGGCAACGTCACCTGCCAGCGGCGAGTAACCAGAGCAGCAACCAAAGCAGCAAAAGCAACCTGTTGTGCCGTTCTTGTCTCCAATTACCAAACCGAGTGTTGCTGCTGTTGCTGCCACGTGCAGCAAGATTGGGTTACAGTTACAACAAAGCAGGTTCACAATGAAGAAGACAACACACAAACAACGCCTTGAACTTGAGAACAAAAGAACACAGAGAACAGAGAACAGAACAACCGAGAGGTTGACTGTTTTTATTTTTTATAATTTTTTTTTTTGTTTCGCCTCGGTCACTTTTACTGTTAGCCAATGTGAAGCTTTTGTTTCTTCTGCTTCGACAGAGTTACGACTCAATTCGTTTCTTGATGAAACAGCAATTCTTCAATTTTTGTCGTCTTCTTTTATTTTTTTGGGGGCCCGTATCTTCTTTTGGGAGATGCGTCGCCTTATCAGAGAAGATGCGTTGCACCGTTAGGCAAACGCATATTTTTCTGTTTGTGGGAATGTATAAAAGAAAAGCCAAAAAAGAAAAAAGATTAATTTAAATTACAAATCAAAAACAACAAGCAGGAAAACCCTAGCTAAACAGACTTTCCAGAGACTAAAGAAATTGTCTAAGAAATTAAAATAAAATTTACGATCGTCTCTTGGCAACTACGAACAAAAATTTCACAACGTGTTGAAGTTAAGTTGGTATTTTTATTTATTTATTTTGTGCTTGCTTGCTGCCTCTCGGACAAATGGGAAAGTTTTTAATATATATTGTATATGTATGTAGTTGTATTTGTGTATGTATTTTCACAATTGTATTTCATAGTGTTGACAATAAGAAAAGTAAAAGTGCAATGCAAACAACGAGTTGGAGAAATGGTGACAATGCTGGCAAATTGTGGGCCAGCAACACTTCTCTCATAATGAGCATTACGTTGTCTTATAGTCTTATATATACATACATATATATAGTAATGATCGTTGTTGAGCCATCCCGAAATTTATGTGTAGTCCAAACGTGGCAATTGTTGTCTTGTTGCTGTTGTCGTTGTTGACAGTTCATTAATATTTTCATGAACAGTTTTATGCGCATTACCAAGCAAGTTTTTTCCTTTCTTTTTGTATTTTTATTTGATGATGCTTAAGTTTAGTTGAGTTCGAGTTATGTTAATAATCATAATAATAATGTGTTGTGCACAACAATAAATGGCAAATGTTTATTGACTAATGTATAATGTTCAAAGACAAGACTTTCTTTTGCATTCAAGAAATGAGCTGCTAACTAATTAGAAATTCTTTAATTGAACTACAAATATAATGGTATTTTTATGAATTATTAATAGCCCATAAATATCGAGAAACATTTTAAAATTTATACAAATTATGTAGAAATTCTGTAGTTTAATTGCAGCATTGAAAAATAAACAACTTATATATATAAAGTAATAACTATAATTAAAAGAGTTTCTTTTGTTATCAAATACATCGACTAACAAGTAAAATCAAAACTGTGTGGTATATATTTTAAAATATACCAAATTAATAAACCGTAAAAAAAACTAAAAAAATATACCAAAGGTTATATTTGGTATATTAGTCTAGTTCTTTATTCAAAATATACCCGAATGTCGACTTAAAAATACTTAAACTATACCAAAAGCTAAGCTTGGTATATATATACATTAAAAATATACCAGATTGCCAGCCAAAGCAAATATACTAGAAATTTATTGAAATTCATTTATTGAGTAAAAATTACAAGTAAAGAACTTGACTTTTGCTTTTCACATCAAATATTATGTTGGAATTCTTAAGCTTGATTTGCAAGCTTAAGCTTATTTTCAAAAATAATATTTAGATAATAATATATAATAACAGAAACTCTTGAAGCGACAAGTTATGTAGAAATTCTCTTAGATATTTATGAATAATGAACAGTAAATTTTATGTTAAATAAATCATTTTCATTTGCATTAGAAATCATGTTGAAAAGTCTGCTGCTCCATTGCAATTATTATAATGTTGTTAAAAAAAAACAGATGAAGTAATAATCAAAGCAAACTTTCGTTTGCATTGAAAATCAAATTCTATAGTTAAGTTGCAATTATAATAATGTAGTTGTTGTTTGAAATAAATGTTGATTGAGTAATAATAATGAGAAGCGAGAAGCGCTTTCTTTTGCTCATTTTGCTTTTCATAAGTGAAATTCTATAGCATTCATGTGCATATCTAATGTTGTTGTTGTTTAATGATAATGATGCTGCTTGTGTTGTTCATTCATGATCATTATCGTCGTCGTCGTCGTCGTTGGGCTAATGCACGCTGTGGCGCATTGCGGAAGCGCGGCGTTTAATTGCAATGCGAAAAAAAATCAAGCATAACTATCCGCAAAAGATGCTCGTATCTATGAGATACATAACTTTCGAGTTTCGAGTTTGTATCTTGCTATTATGATGCCCATGTCGTTGGCTTTTTGCTTGGCTCATTTGCTGCTGCTGCTGTTGTTGATGTTGCTGCAACCACAGTAAACCACACACAATGCCTGAGAGATAGTTTTTTTTTGGGGGCGTGGCACACTGTGCGCGCATGCGTGCAAACATTTTTCGCTGCTTGTTTTTCTCTCTCTCTCTCTCTCTCTATCTGTGTGTTTGCGGTTTGCATTGGGCAAATCCCAAAAACAAGTCGCAGCTGCCCTTATATAATAGAAACAAGGAAATCCACATTGAGGAAGCCACCAACTGATTTGCCTGCCTGCCTCTGCCTGCTTTGTGGGCGGCTAAATCACGCACTTCACTAGACACAACAAGAGAAAAAACGAAAAGAAAAACCATAACAAGACTTGACTTTTACTTTTTTATTGTCACAGACTGAGGAAACTCTCAGAATCGTTAGTTAATCGTCGCTGTCTGTCATTTAACTAAATGATGCAACACTTTATTGATTATAAAAGCTCTTTAATAGCGTAGCGTGGGAGGCGAATCTTTTTACAGCTTTGCCTAAATCCCATTAAAGTCAGAATACATAATCCCAAAAGCAAACATCAAGTGACTTTAATTATGATGAGATTATTGCCGCAATCGCAGCGATAAAGTCGATTTAATGAATTTGATTGCTGTGCGATAATCAACGAAGAGTGTGTACATTTATTTTTTTTGGTTTTTTTTCTGTGTTTTTGGGGGGAGGGCAAATGTCACAAAGTTTTGCGCAATTTGTCACCACTCGAATGCCCCTTCAATAATATGTTTGGCCTCACATTTTTACGCAATTTCGAGTTTGTTTTTCTTTTTTGTTTCTCTCTCTTGCTTTTGAGGTGCAATCTTCATCAAGTGCTTGGCACGTAGGAGTCGAGTCTCCAATGTTGAGGGAGTGGAAGTGTGTGTGTGCGAGTATGTGTGTGTGTGTGGAGTGCGGCATTAAAATGGAAATGAGCCAGTGAACAGCTTGCGCAAGCTGTGCTGCGTTTTGTCAAAATGGCCTTGCCAGTTGCCTCAAAACACACACACAAAATACTGTCGATCATTGATAGAAATTAACTTCAGTGCATGTTATTCAAGTCCCCCCCAAGATCGTTGTTATAAAGTACGACTAACCGCAAAAGATGTAAAAGAACAAGTCAGAAAGCTACTGTCGAAGATGTTTGCAAACTATTTAGAATAAAAACATAAATATACCAAATTAATATACTACAAAAATACTAAAATATAAAGATATAGTAGTACATTCAAAATATACCAATAGAGTACAAAATATATTATATACCAATATACCAAAAATATACCGAATTAATATACTGAAAAAATACTAAAATGGGGAAAAATAGCACTTCATTCAAATTATATCATCTAGTATAAAATATATCATATACAAATATACTAAAATTATACCAAATTTTTATACTGAATAAATACCGAAATATACCAACGACTTTATATGCAAGTATGTATATACATTCCAAATATACAATTGATATTTACAATATACCAATATACCACATTCTAAATATACCATAGGGTACAAAATATACCATAGCGTAGAAAATATACCAGATTGTCCAGTAAAGCAACAAAGACCCGACTGCAGCAGCGGGTATAAAACATTATATAATAAAAAAAAGTTGGATAGCAAAACAATATTTATAAAAATATACTAAATTAATATACTGAGCAAAATACTAAAAATTTACCAAGCACTATAAATTTTTTATATCAATATAGTACTACATTTAAAGTATACCATCGAGTACAATATATACCATAGCCTACAAAATATATCAGATTGTGAAGCCAAGCAACTCAAACCCGAATCCGACTGCAACAGCGAGTATAAAAATAGACCTCGACTGCAACTGTAACTGGAATGCATGCAACCGTTAGAGCAGAACTCGCTCTGCAATTGGAACTGAAATTGGAATTAGGATTGGAATTGGGATTGGGATTGGGATTAGTGAAATTCTCTTTTTAGCCTAGCCTAGATGAGGCGCGAAATCTGATAGCGAACATGGAAATTCTTGGCAAATACACGCATAAATTGAGATCAAAAGCGAGTCGAATTCTGGTTATTGATGACACTTTTATTGCTGAAATGATATCGAATGTTATGTGCTCGAATTAAGTAGCTCGATTAACTGCTAATTGGCCCCAATTAGAAGTTCTTCTGGTTTAGTGTAGACACTTGACATCATTAGTGAAGAGATGCATTAAAAAGTGAAGAATAATTGGCCTCTTATTTATGTTAAAGTTTTGTTTTTTAACAGTATAAGCAAATATTATAAAGTTTTTGTTGCTGTTGAAAAAGTTTGGAACTATTGAAATTAAATAAATTTCGTTGAAATTGGTGTAACTTATTTTATTTTCTATGTCATCTCAAATTAATAAAATGAATAAAATAAGGTTTTTAAATTTGACATAAGAAAACAAAAGAATGAATTCCATTAAATTTATAAATTTTTGGTTAATATGTTAAATGAATATAAACATTTAATAAGAATTCATTTTTATTATGAAAAAGTTATAAGTAATTGAATAACTTTTTTCTATTTTTATAAATTTAGTGCGTTAACTGATTAGTTAAATATAAATAGTAAAATAATTTTTAGATTAGAAAAATTGAAAAATTCTCTTAAAAAATACTTTAAGAATCAAAACTTTAACTCAAAATCAAATCAAACAAATCAAAAGAATAAATCAATTTTTAGATTAAGAAATTTTATTACTGAATATAGAAAACTTTAGTAAAAACTCTCTTCAGAAATTAAATTTTTAGTAAAGTTACTACTAAATGTAGAAAATTGTAGTAAAAATTCTCTTCAAAAATACTCTCTCACAATCACAGTTTCGAAACTAGAAAAGCTGAGGGCCTTAGTCACTTTACAGCAGCTGTTGGCTGACATTATTTTATTTTTTTGGCAAATATGTAAATTACAGAGAAAGCTGCTTTTTGAGGTACTTGACATCGGTTTTATTTGCTCAGATGATGCAATATTTATTTGTGCTGTTAAGATTCTCAGAGATTAGTCAGAGTGGGATGAACTGCGAAAGTTTTGAACTATCAACAACAACAAAAGGCGCAAACAATGGCAAAGCGAAAAAAAATTACTCAGAGAAGCGCAACCCACATATGGATTTCAAAAGTGTTCAATGAGCAATTTCTATGCTTGATTTGTTGTTGTATATATATATAGTATATATCTTTTTTTTGGGTGCAGCTTATTTGTATGAGATTCTCATTATTGGAATTGCTGTCGGCTGCAGTTCAAGAGAGGGAGAGAGAGGGAGAGAGAGACAGAGACAGAGGCAGGTGGGCTTTTGATAACTTTCGCGTTTGTTGCCTAAGTCATTCGTTTGCCAGGTGCTGTGTGTGTGTGTGTGAGAAATTTGTAATGTGTGTCGCAGTGAAATGCTCGGAAAGTGAAACTAACGTCTAATAAATAAATGAAATTGTTTGCTATTAGTAGCGCATTTAAATGACAACTGAAAAGGAAAGAAAAAAGAAAAAAAAAAATAGGTGGACGACAGAATTTATGCGCTTTTTAATTTAATTAATTATAATGAATGTGCGACGCGTTGCTCATTTATTGTTCGCTGTTGTTGTTGTTGTTGTTGCCACCTGGCTGCTGTTGTTGTTTTTGTTGTAATTTCTGCTGTTGCCATTTTGAAATTGCTGGCAACAATTGGCAGCCACCTGATTCACGACTCGTTTTGCCAGCCAGCCAAACATCAATGCCACAGAGCAAACTCCATCGAAATTGTTATAAATAATTGCCTTTGTTAATAACTTTAAACGCTTGTGTGTGCGTGATATTAGTCTATGTGTGAGTGTGTGTGTGTGTTGTGCGTTTCGTCACTGGCCCACAAAATGATTTTGCTATAGCTTTTTTTTTGTTTTTTGCTCTCTGTTGCAATTGCCTTAAAAATTGACTGCCAAATGCGCCACAAAAACATAAAAAAAAGCCAAGCGCAAAGCTAACAACTTGTTGTTAGTTCAGTTTTCCCCTCATTTTCCCCCCCTTTCCCGCCGCTTACCAAAATGAAATATCGCTATTTAAAGAGCTCAACTCATTAGGGCTTTATTTGATACGCTCACGATATTTTAACATTGACATAAATAACAGTTCACTTTGCGATTAAATCTCAAAGCGGCAGAATTCATTGCTTAACTGTTATAAACATTTGAACTCAAAATCGAAATCGTGAACTCGGTCATATCATTTTGCTGCTCACTTAGTTAACATTTGTTTGTAGTGGAATTATTTTATTTTCTTATTCTCTTTTTGAATATAAAATGCACACTTGGAAATTTGTTTATCTCTATTTTTAACAAGCATTGAATATACTTTATTTGTGCACTTTTTCTACAGCTCAAAAGCTGAACAATAATTTGCTTAAAATCTACAAATTTTGAAGTCTTTTAGGGTAGAAGGATATTATAAGAAGGGAAAAGAAGATTTCAATTTGATTTTCAGTACATTGTCAAAAATCTTACTCAGATATTCGAAGAAATCTTTCTCATATAATATCCAAGTGGTGTTTCAAGTTTTTCAATCTTTTCACGATAATCTTGAAAATCTTTCTCAAATATTTTGTAAGAAATTATATCTTTTATATTATATGTGATGATAATCTTTTCTGTTTCATTTAAGATTAATTTTAAAAATATAAATTTCTTAGTTAGTATACGAACTATATGCTTTTGGCATATTTGAGTATTTTTAGTATACTAATTTGGTATAATTGTATACATTTTTCTTAGAATTCATTTTGTACGTAATAGTATATTGATATACCAAATATAGTGTTCGGTATATTTCAGAATTTTTTTTGGTCTATTAATTTGGTATAATTGTACAATAGAAAATTTCTTTATGGGATGAATTTACTTTGGTTTATTGATATACCAAATACAGTCTTCGGTATATTTTAGAATTTCTTTGCTATATTAATTTGGTATAACTCTGAGATTAATCTACTTTGGTAATTTCAGTTAATCTAAAATCTAAAACATCTTTCTCAGTCAATCCAAGAAATCTTGCCCAGATCTTGTTGAACATTGAAAATCATGATTGCCTCTTGTGCTGGATGACACTTTTTATGTGGCAAGTAGAGAGCAAGAGCCATCAAGTGTGGCAAGTGTGCCAAGTATCACGTTGATGTTCTTGGCCAGCAGAGCTGCAGAGTTGCAGATGGGGAAGCTGGCAACCAATAAGGTCACTGGGGGAATATCATCGTATATCGTATTACGTTATATGTAGCATATAAAACGAGATCGCGCAGACAAGTCGAGAGAGTCAAGTTTAGATTACGCTTTGGCAGCAACTTTCACGGGATGGGACGGCGACAGGTAGCGCAAAAAAAGAAAGACGACAAAGATTGCGCCAAGTGTAAAGGCAAAATAGAAGAGACGCCCACATGGCAGAAAGAGAGAGAGATAGAGAGAGAGACAGAGAGAGACAGACAAAAGACAGAAGAATGTTGCTCATGTGGGTGAAAGCCAAGCCCATTTGTTTTTTGAGCCTACAGCTCAGCTTCGTCCACAGCTGTTAAGTGTTTTTTTTTTTGTTTAGTTTTTTTTTGTGTGGTAGTCAGGCGAACATAAAGAACGCGCTTGGCAATAACAATAACAATTTGCCATAGATTACGGGCGCCTAGGACGTTGCCTTTTTTTGTTGTTTGTTGTTGGTTTGAGCTGCAGCTAATTGCGGACATGGACTTGCAACTTGCAACTTGCGAGTTGTTGCTGCTTGGCGATGGCGCCGACAACGAAGCCAAACAAATGATCATTAGCAAAGCGAAAAGCCAAAAGCAAATCATCGAACATTATCATTATCATTATGATAATCATGCTAACACACACACACACACGGAGTTCATTGACTCTCGACTTGGCTAATCCCAAACAATCGGAAGTGTGTGCTGATGATGACGCTGCACTTCCAATCAATAAACAGCAGCCACAGCCTCAGCAGCAACACTTGCCGCACATATGGCCAATTGTTGCTTGTTGCACCGTTGTCCAGCCACCAACAACAGCAGCAACAACAACAACAAGCTCTATATCAAGTTGATTTCATAATGTTGCTGCTGCTGTTGTGGCCAGCGGCAACTGTCTAGCGGTAAATATCGAGCAATTGGAATGCCAGCAACAGCAAACAGCACAACAGCAACAAAAGAAGCAGCAGCAGCAACAGCAAAGAAGTTAAAGCAGCATATTTTATAATCCAGGCACGCTAGCAACAACAGCAACAGCAGCAGCAGCACGAGAACAACAATAATAATGGGCAACAAAAATGTTACTAAAGTGAAATTTTCCATAATAAAAGCGTCGAGCTGCCCACTGACTGCTAAACTGCTTCTAATTTTCTCTCTCTCTAAGCAAAGGTTGAGCGTTGTTGTTGTTGTTGTTGCTGTGTGTTGCTGCTACTCTTCATTTGCATAGCGACGCGTTGACAACACATTTCTTGAACTTTGTCTTTGGAGAAAGGCACGCAACAACAGCCACAGCTAGAAGCACTTTTGATTTATTTAAATTCCCCGTCCATTTTTCTCTTTCGTCATCATTTTGTCAAGCATAATTTTTAATGCGTTTTTTGCGCCCTGTCCCATTAAAAACGATTAAGCAAATAAAAAGACAAACAACAACCACACGAAAAATTCTGCGCAACCACAAAAATGCCATAAAAAACCGGCAGCAACAAAAATGTGGAAAAATTCTTGGCAGCGTGTGCAACAAATTAGGCACAAACCAAAAATAAATGCAAAACGAACAAACGAAAAAAAAAAATAACAAAAAAATGGCAGCAACACACACACACAAAATTAGCGACTGCAATGAGAACGCTTCTCGCAACCAACACACACACAACCACACACACACACAGAGCGCACGAGCCGCAAAGTCAGTCAAAGCCAAAGCCAAAGCTTGCCCCCGGTTGTTGCAGGTGTTTCGCAGTGGCTGCTGTTGTAGTTGTGATTGTTGTTGCAGCTATAGTTGTTGCTGCTGTTGCTTCTGTAGCTGTGGTTGTTATTGTGGCTAAAGTTGTTGCTGCTGTAGTTGTGGCTGTTGTTGCAGCTATAGTTGTTGCTGCTGCTGCTGTTGTTGTTCTCGCTGCATTTGGGCTCGTCTTGACCCAGTTTATGTCTAGCAGGACCAACTGTTGCTGCTGTTGGCTGGCAACACCTTTCTTTCTGCGCTTGCACATTGATTTGTTGTCTCGTCGCGGAATGCGGTCAACTGGCAAACAACAACTCCACAGCAGCAGCATCGTTTGTTGCTTGGTCAATGTCGTCGATTGCTATTGGATGCTGCTGCTGTTGTTGTCGCAAGTTGCCGTTGCTTGGCCTTGCTTTGGTTTAGCGGGTAAGCATTTCCTTTGCAGCCGCAGCCGCAGCAAAAAACAAAGTGCCGCAAAAATCTTATCGAACCTGTTATATGGAAGAGACTTGCGCTTGTCTTGTCTGATTCTGATTGTGATTCTGTGATTCTGATTCTCTCGCCGATTCTCAGAGACCTTGTCAGCACTTGTGTGCTTGAGACCCAATGAGTTGAAAGATGTTGCTTGGCTGTGCTGATTATTATTATTGTTGTTGCTTAGTGGTTGCTGTTGTTGCTGGTTGCTGCTGTTGATTCTATGTCTATGTCTGGAGCAAGCTTGTCATCGTTTTATGTAACTGTTTAGAGCTAGAAAATTTATTATTGTCTGCGTTGCTGTCGGTGTTGCTGTTGCTGCTACTTACCGTTACATAAAAGCCAAGTCAAAAGACAAGTCAAGACAAGTCAGCGCATGTTGATTTAATACGCTTAACAGCTTTTAGCTGGACATCGACAACTAAACAACAATCAACAGAAAACAAGCAGCAACAACAACATGTTGCTGATGTCTCAATTCTGCAAGCAGAAACAACTACAATGAACTTGAGCGGAAGTACAAATCAAAAGACTTAGGCAACGAACTTGCTGGCTCTGCTGCTAACTAGCAATTTTTTTTTTTTTTGTACAACAAGGCGGGCGCATCCATTGCAAAGTCACTTGCGAAATCACTTTTAACGAGCTGCCACTAATTTTTGCCCGCCAGCAACAAGAACTGCACAACAAGCAGCAGGCAGCAAACCAGCAACCAACAACTAGCAACCAGCAACCAACAACAACAGCAACGTGGCAGCTGCTAACTGGGTCAGGCAGCGTCTGCCTCAAGAAGTTGCTGCGGCTTAAAATGAAATTCTCAAAAACCGGCCAAGTGAAGCAACGCGCCAATTTATGTAAATCCAAAACCAATCAGCCTCAAACGGCAACAACAACAGCAACAACAACAACAGCAGCAAGAACGACGAGCAGCGTCATCATTATGAGCATTATGAGCGCTGATAGGCTAACGGTTTAAACCGTTTCTTATTTGACAAAAGCAGCGGGAGAGCAGCGCTGAGAAGGCGAACAAAGACAGCGGCAGCTTTAGAAATTGTTTTTTCCTACACCCTGTAACTAAGCGCACAAATTATAGTGGGTAGCTTGAAGTGCAACAAAGAAGTTGAGAAAATTTAAAAATACTAAAAATACATATACATATTTGTAATATCAATAATTTAAGTGCAAGAAAGAAGTTGAGAAAATTTAAAAAATAATATACTTATAATATAAATATTTGAAGTACAAGAAAGAAGTAGAAAAACTGCGTAAGAATAGGAAAATATATATAAATAATAATTAAAGAACATAAAAGTAAGGGGAAAGCAGCGGAAAAGTAGAAAAATGTTAAAAATATATTTGAATTTAAAAATTCAGACTATTGAATTTATGTGTTGATTTATTAGTTGTAAATATTGTCATAAATATTCCAATAACTAATGTTTACAATTTAGCAAATTCTTAGTGCCTTTTGAAGTTGTTTTTTTAATAAAATTTGTATGAACTTTATTTGGAATTTTAATAGCTGCAGATTCAAGATTATACAATGTCGACACTAAACTAAGAAGGTTTATTCTTAAATCAAGACCAAAACGGAATAGAATTCCAACATTTTTAGAAACATGAACAAAATTCTTCAATTTGAGATCTTTTTAATCTTAAAAGAACATTTTGTTGAGGCACAAAATCTTCAGTATTTTTTTGCAAGATCGAAAAGTTCTTAAATTAAGATTTGAGAAGAAATAAATCGATTTTAGAAAAAATTAGTATAATGTTGTTAATCTTAAAATGCAAATGTTTCATAAGAATCAAAATTTGCAATCAACTTTTCAATCACTCTCTATACAAATTCATATAAATGAAGTGAGAGTCAACTGGGCAAACTCCACGCTATCGCAATTACAGAGTATGTGGTGGTCATTGCACGCTTACTTACAGCGATTTGTTGCGTCTCAGCACGAAACTAACGAAAATTAGTTGACCCATGAATCATTGCGGCTTTTTTCGGCTAGACCGAGATTGTCCCCTAGACCATCTCTTCATCTCCATCTCTTTGCCTCGCTGACTGTGTGGAGTGAAAAGCAAAGAAAGAAAAGGGAAAACCTTTTCTTAATGGGCGCTTTGCTTTGCATTGCTTCGCTTTTTGTTTTTTTTTGGACACGCTGCGCTTTTCACTCGCCTCGAACTATCACAATTGGGTCATCAGGCAGCAGTTGAGGCTGAAGCTGAAGTTGAAGTTGAGGTAAAGGCAAATGTTTGTGTTGCCATCCCATTTGCGGCGCACTTGCACTTTTCAATTTCGTAATTGAAGAAAGGGAATGGCAGAGGAAGAGGAAGAGCTGAATACCACAGCAACAACAGCAGCAGCAGCAGCAACAGTTGCCGAAGCGTGGGCGTTGAGCAATCAGCGCATGACGCCAACTACATTACACTTCTTCCCACTTCTCTTCTCCCCCACTTCTCTTCTCTTCAGATCAACTGAAATTTGAGCCTAATATCTGCTTGACTATCTTGATGCCTCAATCTTCTTCTCTAATTAGCTCGGTAGTGAGACCCTCAAAACGCAAGCTGACAAATTCACACGACATTGGTCGAGGCCCATTTACAGCTACTCAAAGAGAGTCTTTCCCCTTTCTTCTTTCCCCCTCTTCTTCCTATCTTCTCCTCCTCCTCCTCCTCCTCTTCGTCGTACATCTTCTTCTCAGACAATTAAGAGTGCATTTCTCTAGCATTGTTGTGCATTTAAAATGAAATTAACCGCCATACGCAAATTGTTGTCGCCATGCGAATGCAATTGCGAATTGCCTATTTAACTCTCTATCTCTGTCTCTATCTCTATCTCTATCTCTGTCTCTATCTCCGTCTTGGGCTTGGGCCAGAAAGTAGAAAGTGCTGTGCAATGGCCAAACACAGCTTACTTATGGCAACAAGTGGCCAAACTGCAGTTGCAACAGCCAACAACAGCCAACAGCAACAACAACCACAACAACAATGCCAGGCAAACAACTGCTTATTAAAGTTGAGCCAAGTCTTTTGCTTAAATTCCAGTTAAAAATGCATTTATATAAGCTCAAGGAATTCTTTGAAATCATGCAGCCAATTGTACTCTAACTTTACTCAATTAAAATGTGCTTGCACTTGTTTTTTATTGAGTTGCCAAATTAGTTGCAGTTACTATAAAGGCCGTAAATTTGGGCTTTATTATTGTGCTGTCGTATTAAATTCAATTACAATAAATAAACAATTAAGTAGTAATGAAATATGCAAAGATAATGTACTGACAAAAATACTAAGATATACCGAAGACTATATTTGGTATATAAAACTACTGCAAATATACCGAGGGCTATAGTTGATATATCGATAAAATACTTGTGCAATAAAAGTATTACTATTAAAATATGCACTGACAAAAATACTGAAAATATACCGAAGACTATATTTGGTATGTAAAACAACTGCAAATATAGCAAGGGCTATAGTTGGTAAATCGATAAAGTAGTTTTGGGCAATAAAAGCAAAACAGTGAAGTATTATTCTTAAAATATGCACTAACAAAAATACTAAAAATATACCGAAGACTATATTTGGTATATCGATATAGTACTTGTACAATAGTCGAATATATTATTAATTTCAAAATATGCCAATTTAATGTGCTAACAAAAAGACTAAAATATACCGAAAGCTATATTTAGTATATATTCCAAATTTTCGAATTTTGATTTTCAAATTTCCATTACAACTATTTTAGGAATTTCATTTTGTTAGCAACTGTCCTTAGAAGCTTAATCCTAACTCTACCTAAGCTAAGATCATTCTTTTTGCTTATTTCAGTTTTTAATTGATTTGTGTTGCTAGCTATTTGTGTAACTAATAAGATATTATTTAGTTTTTTGCATTTTATTTTTTATATACAATATATAAATGTTTTTCGCACGTGAGACGAAACAAGCACACGATTAAGTGTAACCAACTTAAGTATGATCATAAAATACTAATATTAATATTGATCGATGATATTTTTGTATGTTTGTCGGTCGCTGCATTTGAACTTTCTTCTCTCGTTGAGCTAATGTGCATCAATTGTGTCAGTTTAGCGCAAAGTGCGAACAAAAATGAGGTTCACAGTTCATTGAACTAGTTCGAAGCGAGCGAGAGAGAAAGAAAGAGAGAGAGACACTAATTGAGTGATTAGCGCGTCGCATTCAATTCACATGCAATTAACATTTCACCTGTGTTCGCATTCGCATTTGGCCAAAAAGGCAAGCATACTTCCCTCTTCTCCTCCTCTCATCTGTATCTCTCTCTCTCTATCTCTTTCCAGCTGCCCTTATCAATCTTTGTTTTTCTCTCTCTTTCTTGCTTTGGCCTTGTTGACCTGCCTTGTGGACGTCAGACAAAAGCTTTCGCTTTTTGTTTGTCTATTTTTTTATACCCCTTACCCATAGGGTAGAAGGGTATTTTAACTTTGTGGAACCGAAGCAACTCGGTTGATAATCTGGTATATTTTGTACGTAGTACAATATCAATATACCAAATATAACCATTGGTATATTTTAGTATCTTGTCTTTTGCGGTATATTTCAAATGTAGTTTTATGTCAATATACCAAATGTAACCTTTGATATTTTTTTTTTTAGTATTTTTGCAGTATATTAATTTGGAATATTTTAATACCGCAGTGCATTTATTCAAATGGATAACTATAGCTTTCGGTATATTTTTAGTACTTTTGCGGCATATTAATTTGGTATATTTTAATTAAAAAGAAACCGGCTTTTGAATATATTATATTTATATACCAAATATATTTTTGGTATACTTCTAGTATTTTTGTAGTATATTTATTCGGTATATTTTAATACCGCATTGCTTTGCATTTATTCAAATTGATAGCGAGTACCTTATCAACATATCAGCAATAGCTTTCGGTATATTTGTAGTATTTTTGTGGTATATTAATTTGGTATATTTTAATAACAAACTTGTACCTCGTTTTTAATATATATACCAAATATAGTTTTGGTATAATTCTAGTATTTTTGGTATATTATGGTATCTCACAGTCGAGCACACTCCACTCTTAGCTTTCTTACTTGTTGTCTTTTCTCTCTCTTCTCTCTTCCCCCCGCTCCACTCGTGGTCAGCGCAAACAATTCGATATTGTTGCCGCAATGGACGAGGCGTTGATGGCCAATTTGTTACAACAAAAGGAGCGGGCAACAACAAAACAGCAATTGTGCATGCCATGTCCAAGTTGAAAATTATAACTGTTATTATTATAATTTATTATTATTATTGGATGATTTTTACGGCGCACACACAAAGCATAAAGTTGTTCAGTTGTTCAGTTGCTCAGTTGTTTTTCGTTTCTTGTTCGTACAAATTGCTGTTGTTGTCACTGCTTGAGTGTGTGTTACGTGTGTGTGAGTGTGTGTGCTGTATGCGTGTGTGTGTGTGTGTGCTGGGTATCACTTTCACTAAGTTCGCGCACGTAGAAAGCAAATGAAAGCAAAGCAAACAAAACGTTGCACGCCCCAAACCAAGTGGAAGTAACAACAACAACAAAAGCAACAACAATACATGCAACACACACACACACACACGTAGCGAGCTACCTACTACCTTTGCAACTTTGGCAGCCCGCAGACAATTTCCATGGCTGGCCGCCTTTTGGGGCAACCTTTTTTTGTTCATCGTTGCTGCTGCTCTTCTTTTACCTTTTGCTGTTGCTTCTTGGCCATTTTTGTGGGCTCGTTTCAGCGCACAGCGTGGGAGTTGCCACCAAAAAAAAAAAAAAAAAAAACGAGAAAAAAACACGAGTCTTTGACAGCGTCTGAACTGAAATTGAAATTGAAAATTTTCATGAACTTGATTTCTTCATCTGCTGCTGCTCAACTTCCACACTTCTCTTCTCTCTCTCTCTCTCTTGTACAACTTAATGAATTTCTGAATTTGACTGAACTAATTTGTGATTGTGATTTGTGGCTAAAGAGCGTACCGTTATGATGAAATTGCGATTGTATAAGCCAAAGCAAGCGAGCAACCAGCAAGCGAGCAATGGTTGCAGCTGCGTGGAAAGTTGCATTGGTCAAAAGCAGCGATGCTGCTCAAATGAATGACTAACTGAGTGAATGACTAACTGACTGACTAACTGACAGACTGCTGTGCTGTCTAATGATCTCTGCCAGCAACATGAAACAGGCAGACAACAACACCAACAAGCAACAAGCAGCAGCAACCACATGAGCAACAAACGGCAACAACTGCGCTTAGAACGTCAATGAGAATAAGTTTAGCTTCGGAATTCTGCCACAGATTTGGAGCAACACATGCAACATGCCACATGCAACACAAACGATTAACTGCGGCTGCTGTTGCTGCTTCTACGGCGTCTTCTGCCCAGTGGCCAATGGTCAGTGATTAACTATTCAAATCTCATCATCATTCGATTTGATGCCTCGCAGTTGCAGTCGCTTGATTCTCGATTCTCGATTCTCTCATGCAAATGCGCCTGGGAAACTAACTAAATTGAAAATGTAATCACAGCATCAACAGCAGCAACAACAACTGCCATACATTTGATTTTTTTTACTGCTTGCTGCTGCTGCTGATGTATCTGATAGATGCAAAAGATACTCGTATTAAGATACTATATGCGAATACATGGCAGCTAGACAGCAGCAGCAACAACAACTTCGCGTTGCCACATGCGTCATTCATCACGACACAAAGGCGTAATTGCCACTTTGGCCATCTAACAGCGACCTTTTAATGCCCTAACAAAAGTACAAAAATTGTACTTGGCATCTTTTTTTTCATTTTTCATTTTGCAAGAATTCAAATGCAAACCGATGAGAACTGAGAACTGAGATTTGAGAGTTCTATGCAACATTTTGAAAAAACATATAATTGCAAATTCGAATTATGCTCAGTTGTGTGAGAATTGAAGAAATAATACAGGCATAATGGATTTTTAAACGCGTCTTGTAAATGGTTAAAAACACTTTTTAGACAGCTCAAAAGAAATCAAATTAAGCAATTATTTATTATTTATGAACTGAGCAAGTATTTACTATTTACATAAAAAAGCTTAAAATATTTTAAGAAATTAATAGGAAAGCTGCAGTCGAGTATGCTCGAATAAAATATTGCAGTATTATTCTTAAAATATATCATATTTATATACCACAGTTACTTTTGCTGTCAATCTGATATATTTTAATTGCCATCAATATGCCAATGATAGCATTTGGTATATTTTTGTATTTTTTGTGGAATTTTAGTTGGTGTATTTTAAGACCACACTCGTTTTCTATAATTGAATAAGGGAAGCGGGTATTTCACAGTCGAGTACGTTCGATATTATTCTTAAAATATACCAAATTAATATACCGCAATAATACAAAAATATACCACAGTTACTTTTGCTGTCAATCTGATACATTTTGAATGTCATCATTATACCAATTATAACAATTTGGTATATTTTAGTATTTTTATTTGGTATTTTCGTATTTTAGTTGGTATATTTTAAGAATAATACCACACTCGTTTTCTATTATTCAATATGTGAAGCGGGTATTTTACAGTCGAGTACGTTCGAAAAATTTAAGTCTGAATAAAATCAAAACAGTGCGATATTATTCTTAAAATATACCAAATTAATATACCGCAATTATACAAAAATATAACACAGTAACTTTTGCTGTCAATCTAATATTTTGTGCGGTATATTCATTTGGTATATTTTAAGAATAACATCGCACTCTTTTTCTTTTATTCAGTCGAGTACACTCGCAAAAATCTAGATTGAAAAGGAGAATGGAAATATTGATTTAGGAACTTTACAAAATCTTCAATCATCTCGTTTTTAGATTACAAAATATTCTTTTAAGTTCAAAAAGATCTTAAATTCAAGAATTTTATTCATCTTCTCTGAATTTAGAACCTAATTTATGGTGTTGTGTATATGTTTGCTTTTAAATGCCAACAACAACTAATTGACTACACAGAAATTTCAATATATATTCTTAATATTTAAAATACGTTTTATATAATTTATTATAGTCACCTTTTTGTATACTCCACTATTTGTTATTGTTGATTGTTTGTGCTGCTTAACACAACAAAAGTTAGAAATGCTAAAATTCATGATAGAGACAATTATATTCAAATGATTTTAAATGACATCAGATTACCGCTATAAACGATCGTTTTTGAAAACTAATTTTAGAACTATTCGCTGCTGAATGATGCGTCATCTTTAAGCATGACAAACTGTCGAATAGCAAAGTATTGAATTTATTAGTTATTAGTTTTTGATATGTTAAATTAACAACTATTTTTTTTTTGAATGCTCCTAAAATTCCTCTCGTCTTTGTTTTGTGCTGTTTTTGATCATTTATTTCGCTTGCAAATTGCATCATAAATTTGTATGGACTCCGCTTGGACAGAGCATGGAAAAATGCCAGTTAAATTGATGGTCTTTTTATTGTTGCTGTTGTGCTTGACAGTTGCCGCCGCTGGTGTTGCTTGCTGTTGTTGTAGCTATTTTCTCACGCTTTGCATTGACAACAACAGCAACAACAACGACGACAACAATAACAACAACGAGCTGAGAACATTTTGCAATGCTGAATACGTGAATTGTTGGCATTTTTGAGGCGTTTTGTTGACGCCAACAACAAGTGAGCAACAACAACAGCAGCACCAACCAACAACCACCAACAACCAACAGCAATTCACCGGCAAGTCCAGCTAACGATGCAAACTGGAACGGAACTTGCTTAATTGCCAGTCGACGAAGCCATGGCTCAGCTTAACTCAAACTCAAACGCAAACTGAAACTCAAAACTCCAAGTCAACTCTGTGGCCAAAAGCCATTGCCCAGTTAGCCAGCTAGCCAGCTAGCTTGGGAATTTGACAGGTTGCTTTTGGCCGACAAAATGTCGACAGAGGCGGCGATGCCGTAACCCAGGATCTGTGTGTGATCTGTGAATTTGTGTAACGGCATCTTGGCATTTCTCTTGAGGCATGATCATACGAGTATAAAATGACTTTAGCCGATCAAAAGTTTGTCAAAAAAGCAGGCACAAAATGCACTCTCTTTATTAATGAATTCTTTGTTTTTCATGCACAAAAAATAGTATTTAAGCTGACTGCAAATAAATCTTAAAAAACTAATTGATATTTTTATACTAATTTTTAGACACGAGTCTTTCAATAAGTATTAAATATGCCACTTAAGAATTTTCTTTTTGTTTGTTTGCTCATTATATGCAAAATTCATTTATTGATATAACAAAAAACAATAATAAAAATAACATTTAAAAGTTTAATCTAAACTATACATAAAATGCACTTCTTAAAAGAAAGAAATCTTCATTTTGTTCGCAAAATTTAAATAGATACAAAATGTATTTTATTTGTATGTCTAAAAATTGGAAAAAATGCCGAAAATATTTAGTATATATTCAATATATATTCAGTGTATTCAGAATATTTGTATTTTATTTGCTTGTTTCATAAAATTAATTGTGTTGAACTCAAATACAAAATGCTGTAAATATTCAGTATATTTGGTATACATTGAGTATATATTCAGTATATATTGAGCATGTTTAGTATATGTTCAGTATATTTTCAGTATATTCAGTACATATTCAGTATATTTGGTGTACACTGAGTATATATTCAGAATACATTCAGTATATATTCAGTATGTTCAGTTTATTTTCAGTATATTTTCAGTACATTCAGTACATATTCAGTATATTGAATATATAATTGTTGCACTTTTCATAAAAAATATAAAGAATAGTCAGTATGTTATTTCAGATAAAAAAGCAATTTATAAACATTATTGAGTGTCATGTCAAAAACTAATATAATAATTCACATTACAAAATTGTTCCCAAATACTTCTAAATAAGCAAATGAAGTAGAATGCCACAATATTTACAAAGCTTAAAAGATAATAATTTGCATTCTTAAATAAGTTTTTTTTACAGCTTCCCTCCAAAGTCTGCAAAGTCAGTTCAGTTCGTTAGCGAAAACACAAATCGTGACCCAAACCTGCGATTATGAATTGTTTTGTTTTATTTTGTTTTTGGAAATTAATTAAGATTTCATTTACATGTTTTTTTTGGGGAGTTTCAGCTGAAGTTTTGAGCATGAATTAAGAAATCAATCAGCGCGGCAATTTAATAACTTGGTCAACCAAAAAAATGAGCCAAGAACGGCTTTATTAATCAGCAGCAAGAAGCAGTTGAGAACGTTTCTTCGCTGCTTTCTGCGTCTTTTGTTTAATTGATGAATTTTTAATGTGGTAGACAACGAGTTGTGGCTGCGCATAAATGAATGCTTAATTTGAATGTGAAATTTCTCCAAAAATATGTTAAAACTTGGCTAATTTTGTTTTATCTTTCTTTACTGATTATGTGTTTCTCTCTCTCTCTCTCTCTCTCTCTCTCTCTCTCTCTCTCTCTTCGTACAGATGGAGCTTGCAGTTTTCCTGGTTCACCGGCGCACAGCAGCGTCGTCTTCTCGAGCGCGAATCTAACGCAGGGCACCGTCGCCTCCTACAGCTGTGAGCGGGGCTTCGAGCTGCTCGGACCGGCCAGACGAGTGTGCGACAAGGGGCAATGGGTGCCAGAGGGCATTCCATTCTGTGGTAAGTAACGACAACACAACATAACAGAGTCTCATAAATGCCACTTGCATATTTACACACATCATACACATTGCGGAATGCGGAATGCGGTTAACAAGTTTCAGTTTGGTTCTGCTCGCCATCAATTAGCAACTGTCTCTCTCTCCATCTCTCTCTCTCTCTCTCTCTCTCTCTCTCTCTCTTTCGGTGCATTTGCCATCGAAAATTATTCATATGCTAGTAGAAATTGTAAATTTACTTAAGGCACAGAATAAACAGAGTAGCAAAGTGAAGAATTTCGAATATGCAAAATAAATATAAATATGCGAAGAGCATAAACTCAACAATTGACTTTCTTTTAATAAAAGTAAATATGCATAATAAATTGATAGGTTTTTAAGCTTAAGACGAAATCAGGTCTATTTAGAATACGCCAAAAGTTATATATTATTCACTTTAGAGTGAAGCTAAAATAAGCTTAAGCAAAGTGAAGTATAATATTTCAGATATGCAAGTTATAATATAGAAGAAGTAAGAAAAATACAGTCGAGTGTGCTCAAAACAGTACAGTATTATTCTTAAAATATACCAAATTAATATACTGCTAAAATACTAAAAGTATCAAATGCTATATTTGATTTAATACAAAAAAGTATAGTATTATTCCTTAAATATACCAAATATATACCAAAAATACTATAAAAATACTAAAGGCTACGTTTGGTATATTGATGTAGTATTACATTCAAAATGTAAGAATACCGAAAAATACTAAAAATATACCAAAGGCTTCATTTGATATGTTGATATAGTATTACATTCAAAAAATATACAAAAAATACTAAAATATACTGAAAACTGAAAGGTTATATTTGGTATCTAGTGCTACATACAAAATATACCAGAAAGTACAAAATATATCAAATTGTAAGTCAAAGCAACTAAGAATCCATTGTTGTAAGCGTTTTTAGACACACACAAGTATTTCTTAAATAACTTCAACAACAGACGTTATTATTTAGCATATAAATCGAACTAAAATAATGCCAAAATCTTTTTTATATGCTAATACAAACAATATACATTTATTTAGTCAAGTTTTTGGAGAGTTCAATTGACTATACAATAAAAATAGTATCAATAAAGAGCACAACTCAACAAATGAACTTTACAGCGAAAAAAGTAAAGAAAATAATGAAAAATAATAATAATAAAGAAACAAGCATGCAAAATAAATAGAAAGATTGCAGATTTGAGGACAACGATTCGAAACGGAACTTGGCTGCTAATTTCAACTGTTTGCAAGTGTTTTCACTTTGCTGCAGTCGCAGTGCAAAACAAAAGACTTAAGGCACGAACTTGTCGCACATACAATTTTCGATTGAGATTTTGTTGCCTTGTTGCCTTTTTTTTTGATGAGTTTGTGGAGATGTGTGTGTTTTGAGCCGTCAATTAGCACCTTGAAGTTGGCAACGCTTTGGGAAGTTGGCAAGTTGGCAACTTGTTGACTGAAATCGAATTCCATGAACTTTCACCAGCGTGTTCTCAATGAAACACGCGCGCCACGCGGAATTCGAAAAAGCGAAGAGTCCGAAGAGTCCGAAAACCGAAATCAAAGTATCCCAAATTCAATTCCAATTTCAATTCCAATTCCAAATGCAAAGTGTTGTGTTGTGTTGTGTGTCGTGTCCAAGTGAAACATGATTAACACACCACACATAAATTGGGCTAAATGCCATATGTGTGTGTGTGTGTGTGTGCGTGTGAGGTGTGTGTGCTGTTGATGAAAGGCGGAACAGACAACAACAACGACAACAACAACAAACATCGATCGAGTCGAGAATTTAACGTAACGAATTGACCCACATTTTTTTTAGTGGCTCGCTTGTTGGCTCTTTTTTTTTTTGTGTATGGTTCGCCTCATTCAACACAAACGAGAAGAAAGAAAATAGCGTAAGCGGGAGATAGAGAGGGGGAACGTAACAAAAAAACGATATTTGTGTTTGTTCATGTTCTAAGCGAGGCTCTGAAGTCGAGTTCGAGTCGAGACAACAACTTCCGTCGCGTGATGCACAAACAAACATCAAATTGATTGACACAAACGGTTCACGATAAATTGAATTTGAAATTAAAAAGCAGTTGCCAAAGCCAAGTCAAAAGCAGACTCAACTCAGTGAGTGAGTGAGTGACAAACTGCAATGCTGCGACATCAGCCTTGACCCAGCAGATGCCGCAAGCAGCTGCAACTACAATGTGGCAACTTAGTTCGTTTACATTTTGCCAATCATTTGTGGCTGTCTTCATTTCAATTTAGTTATCAACTTGGCATAGACTAAATTTCAGCTTTGCCGCTTGCCTGATTTGTGTACTAAGGAGTTGAACCGCTTTTGAACCGGTTCAAGCAGCTAAATTATTCAATTTGTTGGCAATTGTAAACTTTAATTATTGATTTTGAATAATACAATAAAATATATTTATGTTTTGAATGTATGTAGCAAATTTTAGGATTTCCGCTTGCCTAATTTGAGTGCTATATAGCTGAACCACTTTTGAACCGGTTCAGGCATCTAAATATTTAAATATGTTTGTTGGTGTAAGCTTCATTTACCGATATTTAGTAATATTTTTAATATATTTATGTTTTGCAAGCATGTACCAAATTTCAGCTTAGTCGTTAACCGCTTTTGAACCGGTTCAGGCGAATAGACTGTTAAGTTCGTTAGGCGTTACAGCCAATGACATTTGTATTTCAGCTAGCAAATTTTACTGGATTGCAAACTAGTTTTAGTCTCGAAATATTGTTTAATATTTGTATGTTTTAATTTATATTAATATAATGATCCAATGGCAAAAGCTTCAATGTGACTATCGAACAATACTTGTGTAAAATGTTTTGAAATGCATTTTGTCATTTCGTATTTGAAATACCAAGATTTGTTTTAGTTTAGTTCGAAGTTTTATTGACTATATAAGCATTATATTTATTTAAATTTTAATTGAAATTTCAAGTATGAAATGATGTATCATTAAGCATAAATAAATGCAATCAATTTAGTAGTTTCTAAAGTTATTGTGTGCTTCGGATAGAGCATAATCAGTTCGTTGTGCATTCAATTGAATAGTTGTAAAACCGCTGGCGTGATTTGTTGGTTGGTGTGTTGGTTTACGGCTGTCACTAATTTCGGCCTGGTAAATTGAGCCCAACGGCCGCCAGTTGCAAGTTTGCCAAGCACTGATCTGTGAGCTGTGAGCTGTGAGCAGCGAGTTTGCCGGCAGACAAATTGCCACTCGTAAGACACACACAACTGAACTGAATGGAAGTGAGCTGAGAGCTGAGAGCTGAAGAGGCAAGGGTAACCCATAGCCAGCGGTACGAATCAGCAATGCCCATTGATTAATTGAACAATAACAAAAGACAGAGAGAGAGAGAAAGAGACAGATAGATAGAGAAGCGATCAAGTGAGCTAGAGAATTGAAATAGCGCAAAATTGAATGAATGACGACGATGATTGAGGCACAAAGATGATGACGCAGCAGGCGGCAAACAAAAAAAAAAACGAAAAAACACTAAAAAGTCGAACAACAAATGTAGCTGAAGAACAGTTGAACAAATGAAGAATTGAAATGGAAATGGAAATTGAAATTGAATTAGAGGGCAATTAAAGGCATTTGTCACACACATTTTTGAACGAAAGTGCAGCCACACACAGCCATACAGCAGCTGAAGAAGAAGAAGAAGCAGTTGAGATCTTTGCCACCTGCCAACAGAGAGTAGAAAGTCGAGTGAAGCACATAAAGATCTTTTTTACGATGCGATCTGTGAACACACTGAGAGCGAGATCGCTGACTGTGTCGAGTAGTAAAGTCGGTTTATTTCTTTTGGGCTTTTTGCTTTTGTTGTTGTTGTTGTAGTTTTTATCCGACAGATGCATCTGATTAATGAATCTCAATGCTGCCTGCCACACAAAATGCGTAGCAATGTAATTAAGCCCAAGCCAACAACAATTGATGCCGCGTTGAAAGAAAAAGTTGAAATCAACACAAAAAGCCAAAAATTTCACTTTTGCTTGAACTACGAATTTTTTTTTGTTTTTTTTTTTTTTATGTGTGCGTTGTGCTTTGGCAGCAATTTTTCGGGTTAGGCCTTGTGATCACCAACATCAGATACTCGCTGAATTCTAACTGTGTTTAATCCCTCGTCGTCTACCTCAACAATTAACAATGGGCCCAGGCCAAAGCAATTGGCGACTGAAGGTCACTTAGTCAGTCTTCGACTTGACAAAATTTTGCAGGCAAACATAATATTTAAGTATACCCTGCACACAGTAAAAAGCGATTGTGGGGTATGCTAAATTGAAGCTGCAGTTGCTGAAGTTAATTTATTAAACCAAGAGCCTAAATGTTTAACTAACTTAGTTGAGCTTTTGGTGGAACTTCCATTCTTTCTCACAGTTTCAAGCTCATTGCTTAACTTAAAAGCTTAACAAACTTTGTTGAGATTTTGGTAGAACTTCCTTATTCCTTAAAGCGCATTACCAAAGCTTTTGAATAAGCTTTAACAAACTGTTGCTGTGCTGTTAACTATTTATTTATAAATATTTCTTACAGTTTCAAGCTCTTGGCGACCATTGGTAAAGCGCATTAACAAAGCTTTTTTAAACAGCTTTGACAAATAGCTTGAAGGAATCAGCCTTTTGTGTTCTTTTGACATTAACAACTATATCACTTCTATAGCATTTTAATATAGCTTTAAAAACATAGCTGAGCATTTGACAGAACTTGAATATTTGTTACAAACATTTAGTCATTTTTGTCAACAATAAATGAAGAACATTAACAAAACGTTTGCAAAAGCTTTAACAACTTTGCTAAACTTTATAATTAAAGCACATTGTCAAAGCTTTTAACAACTTATCTGAGCTTTATAGAGAACTTTCAAACCCTTTTTGACTTTAAATATTATATATTTTAAATAAATAAATAAAATATTAATTATTAATATATATAAAATATTACAATTTTATTAAAAATTTCCATAAGTTATTTCTATCGCAACTCGCATTCCATCATTTACTGAGTTTTGTTTCGATTGTGTCGCCAGTGCCAAGCAGAAGAGTTTCAAAGTTGAAGTAGAAGTAGAAGTAGAATAGGAAGCGTGTCAGGGCTAAAGACTAATGTGACCAACTGTGGCTAACTGTCTTAGCCCTGGCCAATTGCCCAGACCTTGTCTTTGCGCTGGGAAAATGAACAAAAGAACAAATAGAATAGAGAAAAACAACAAACAATAAAACAAAAGCCTAAACTTGTAAACAAATCATCATCATATCTCGCAGATCTTTTTTGTTTTTATTTTTTATTTTTATTATTACCGAAACTACAAAAACACAACTCTCTTTTGTTTCTCCCAATTCCAAATTCCCATTTCCCATGCACAGTTCTCAATGTGGCTGCTGGCAAGGCGCCAATGCAAATCTCCACCGATGGCGCTGGCGCTCCACAGAAGGCCATCGATGGCTCCACGTCCGCCTTCTTCACGCCGGACACTTGCTCGCTAACAAAACCGGAACGCTCGCCCTGGTGGTATGTGAATCTCCTCGAGCCCTACATGGTTCAGCTGGTGCGTCTCGACTTTGGCAAATCCTGCTGCGGTAAGTCTTTAACCCATTTTGTATTTAAGCTAATGATTTGCTGCACAATTAAGTGTCAATTTTGAGTTGAAAAACTAGAACTGTATTCATCAAGTAATACATTTATTAATGGTGACTGACTGACAAAACAATTAATGCTCAGTCAGAGTATAATCAGAGCTAGAAAGCTAGGGATTCTAGTTTCAACTGGATTTGGATTTTAAACTGCTAACAAAATCAACAAAAATGGAAGCAAAGTCTATAAATTCAATTCAATTTAATATAGTAAAGAAAGGCAACAACAAGAACTTTAATGAGCTTTCAGTTCTGAACTTAAATATGGAAGCACTTTAGCTAAAATTTGCACACAAAACAACGGATAAGCATTACATTCCGAATATGCTGTTTTACTTTGAAGGGATAAATAAGTTATGGATGAAGAATATGTTCTTTGAAATAACAAAAAAAGCTGATTTAGCATATTGCAAACAAGATTTAATGAGATTTTTCATCAAAGTGAGAGAATACAAAAGGCTAAAAAGCTTAACTAAATGAACTAGTAAATTTGTAAGGTGCTTTTAATGCTTAAATAAGCTTTAAGTTCAAAGTGAAAGAACATACAAAGCTCCAGAAAGAACTCAACTAAAAACATTTAAGCTTTAACGTGATTATAAGTTGCTTAGAGTTTAATTCAGAATATACGCTTACTGTTTAATTAAAATTAATCTTAATATGAAAGTGAAATAATTCCAAAAGCTCCAAAGAAATCTTAACTAAATAAAATCAAGTTAGCTTATAGGTGCTTTTAAGTTGCTAGAATATACAAAGAGTTCCGATGAAAGCTTATTTAAACAAGTCAGTAAACTTTAAAGTGACTTTAAGTTGTTATAGATTTCACTCAGAATATATGCTTAGTATTGAAAGCTGCGCCAAAAAATCATTTAAAAATGTGCTTGAATTAAGTGCGCAACTTTTTTTCCACTGCAACTGCTAGAACAACGTAGAAAAGACAACAACAGCTTAATAAACTTCAGCTGCTGAACTGAAGCAAGAAAGAGGAGGAGAAAGAGGAGAAGTGGGGGGAAGGCAACAGTTGAATGCAACCGCAGGCTGACAATGGCAATTGAAGCGACAGCGCAGGGCCAAATGGCAAATGCTGCACGACACAAACTCAACTCCAGAGACAGACAGACAGACGGACAGACAGACAGACAGGTAGAGTGGCTAGACTCGAGCCAAAAAGGGTAGTCGAAACGCCAAGCAAAGGTAAACAACTGTCAGGCGAGTGAAAGAGACAGGGACAGTGAGTGCAAGGGAGAGGGAAAGCAGTCGAGTTAGTTAGTCAGTGAGCCAAAGAGTTTTTTTTCTTTTCCCAAAAGCCTACTAAAAAAATACAGAAAAAAATGCTTTCACTTGGCAGCGCATGTTATGTGATTTTGCAGTCAAGTTAAGAGTGCGGTGACTCAGTGGGGCAGCACAGCGCAGTAAAGGTCAGAGCGAGAGGGGGGAACAACAAGTTGAAAGAGAGAGAGAGAGAGAGAGAGAAAGATAGAGGGCATAAAAGGGGCAAACAAACTCAGCGCCTGGGAGACTTGAATTTATGTTTACTTTCACTGCAAGTTCGCTTGCCACATGCCGCATGCCACAGCATCTCACTCACTCACTCACTCATCTTTCTTTTTCTTTCTCACAGGCAACAAACCCGCCACGATTGTGGTGCGTGTGGGCAACAATCGTCCCGATCTGGGCACAAATCCGATCTGCAATCGTTTCACGGGTCTCCTCGAAGCCGGTCAACCGCTTTTCCTGCCCTGCAATCCACCGATGCCCGGCGCCTTTGTCAGCGTTCATCTGGAGAACAACGCCCCGAATCCGTTGTCCATCTGCGAGGCGTTCGTCTACACGGATCAGGCCCTGCCCATCGAACGTTGTCCGACGTTCCGTGATCAACCGCCCGGCGCCTTGGCCTCGTACAATGGCAAATGTTACATTTTCTACAATCGCCAGCCGTTGAATTTCCTGGATGCCCTCAGCTTCTGTCGGTCACGCGGTGGCACCCTGATCAGCGAGAGCAATCCGGCGCTGCAGGGTTTCATCAGCTGGGAGCTATGGCGTCGCCATCGCAGCGATGTCAGCTCACAGTATTGGATGGGAGCTGTCCGCGATGGCAGCGATCGCAGCAGCTGGAAGTGGGTGAATGGTGAAGAGTTGACGGTTTCATTCTGGAATCATCCCGGCGGGGATGAGGATTGTGCTCGCTTTGATGGCTCCAAGGGTTGGCTGTGGAGCGACACCAATTGCAATACGCTTCTGAACTTCATTTGCCAGCATCAGCCCAAGACTTGTGGTCGCCCTGAGCAGCCGCCCAACTCGACGATGATTGCTCTCAATGGCTACGAGGTGGGAGCCCAAATCAAATACAGTTGCGATGCGAACCATTTGCTTGTCGGTCCCGCCACACGCACTTGCCTCGAAACCGGATTCTACAATGAGTTTCCCCCAGTTTGCAAATGTAAGTCTTATCACTATTTCAATTATTTCATCTCTAATATATCGTCGCTCCTCTCTAGATATCGAATGCGGTCTGCCGGCAAGCATCGCCCATGGATCGTATGGTTTGCTCAATGGCACCGTCGGCTACCTCAGCCTGGTGAAGTACGCCTGCGACGAGGGATACGAGATGATTGGACGTGCTCTCCTCACCTGCGACTTTGACGAGCGCTGGAACGGACCTCCGCCACGCTGTGAAAGTAAGTGAATGATCTATAAATAGATAAATATAGATAAATTTAAATAGATATAGAGAGATATAGGTACATATAGATAGATAATAAGATAGATATTGATGGACATAGATGGAAACAGATAAATATAGATACATAGATACAGAAAGATATAGATAGATATAGATAAATATAGATAGATATACATAGATAGATACAGATAGATATAGATTAAAATAGAATAGAAGATTGAATGCAGTTGTAACAGCTGAAAAAAATATGTATCCTATATGGGTAACTAATACAATTTGTAAAATAAGTAAAGGTTATTCTTATAGCTCTAGAATAGCATTATATTTAGAGCTAAGATTGGTTCTAGAAACTTTTTCTGTTTTACGATCAAATATTCCAATATATTGCTCCTATATGAATTCGTTCATTTTTTGGTTTCCGTAGTAATTCGTTAATTTTTGCCATTGTCTTATAACACAATAAGAATCCCAAAATCATTCTAAGCTTTAATTAAAGTGCTAATCAAGAGCTAAAAAATCAATTTATTAAAAATAATAAAATGTTTTGGTAAACTTATTTTCACTTTGGAAAGGAAAATTACCCATATGCTGAAATAATCCTTTTTTGCCATCCGTCTGGCTGTCCGTCCATCAGTTTGCATAGCGACAACTAGTAAACTTGGCCAGCTAGCTTCATGAAATTTATATACAAAACTCTTGTGTGCATAGCTATGTTTTAGTGGATAACTACGCCCCCTAATGCCCTCGAAATGTACTACCTCAACAACGAAACACTTTTAAAGCATTCCGGCTACATTTGCCCTAAAGACATGAAACGTACACCATAAAAATAAAGCTGTAGTTAATAATCACTGCACACATTATTGAAGTTAGCAACCCTATCTTTCCGTCTTTCTGTCAGTCCGCGCGCAAGAACATCTATAAGTCAAGAACTAGTTAAGCAACAACAATCAAATTTATCAAGCTTATAGTTGTGTCTCATGCGCAGCTATAAATGATTTTACACCTTAACGAAGCCCCCAAAAAGCGTATAAAGTTGCCAGACTCCTCTTAGTACGTCCTTTACTCACTCACTCTATTTTTTTTGCCCTCCACAGTTGTTGAATGCGACACTCTGCCCGGCAACTACTACAACACGATCATCAGCGCACCCAACGGCACTTACTACGGCTCCAAGGCGGAGATTAGCTGTCCACCTGGCTATCGCATGGAAGGACCACGTGTGCTCAGCTGTCTGGCCACCGGACAATGGAGCAGCGCTCTGCCGCGTTGCATCAAATTGGAGCCAGCCACGCTAGCGACATCAGCCGCACCACCGCCACCACCACCGCAACCGCCATCACCTGCCTCCACGGCGGCAGCGCCCACTCGGCCAAAGGTCACGCCCAGCACAAGTCGGACGCCCGCGTATCGTGCGCCAGTTAGCAGCACCACAAGCACAACATCGAGCAGCTCAGCGGCAAGTTATCCGCATCCCAGCATTCACACTCCACAGGTGGAGATCAATGGCGAAGGTGAGTCAATGGGATGATGACAGAATTGAATGAAAAATACAAAAACGAAGTTGGAATAAAAGCAAAACAGTGCAGTATTATTCTTAAAATATACCATATAACGTACATATATACCATATTAATATAAAATACTAAAATATATCAAAGGCTATATTTGGTATACTATATACATTCACAATTTCGATATTTTTCTTAAAATATACCAAATTAATATACCTCAAAAATTCTAAAAATATTCCGAAGTCTATATTTGGTATTCTTAAATATAGAAAATTATGAGATATATTATTTTTGAAGTTCAAGTATATATTCTCGTAGATTGCACAGAATAGTGTCAAATCTGTTATGCCAATATTGAATTGAAATTGAAAGAAAATTTCAAATCCAGATGAAACACACTTCTATATTAGATCATTTCATTTGTATTTTTTGTTTTTTTTTTTTTTTTGTTATATTAAGTTGCGCTTACTAATTAATATGTTTTCTTTTACTAAGAACAGTCTAAATTTTAGAAGTTGAAATTTATTACACTTATACACTTTTTAGGAAAATCTTTTTGAAGATTTGTACTCTGATGGCATGAACGATATTTGTTTTTTAATAACTCATTAAAAAAAATATATATATTTTATAATAATACACAAAACTCTTGAATTTGAGAAATTTTCGAACCATGAACTCAGATTTAGAAATGTACATACAATATACGATTAAAGATTTCAATTCAGTTCCAAGAACTGTTTTATAAGAATTTTTCTTAATTGCTATCAAAGAATAACTTTTCTAGATCAAAAAGTGCTCAAATTTAAAGTTATTTGTTACTAGTCTTTAGAACACAACTTTTCTGTCCGTTTTTATAACAACTAATCTGATAAAAACGTCTTTTGCTTAGCCGACTCCGATGAGGATATCATCAATGTGCCAGTGCCCGGCACCGTGCGCGAAGAGTTCCCACCACGTCGCACCGTTCGTCCCGTGCTCATACCCAAGAAGCCAAACAGCACGCCAGCCACCAGCAGCAGCTCGTCTTCATCCTCTTCATCCTCATCCTCCTCTTCGACGAGCACCACTCAGTACGCACCTGGAGCACCAGTGTCCACATATGCACCAACACCGCCTCGAACTCGTCCCACGCTGGAGACGACGACGCGCAACACTCAGCAGATCATTCTCAACTCGCATCCGCAGGATAATGAGATTGCCGATAGCGTCAATATACGACAGAATCAATCGCCCAATGTTAATGTTCCGTTCGCTGTCGACAATCCCGATCGCAAGGAGACCAAGGAGGCAAAACTTAATCTGGGCGCCATTGTGGCGTTGGGTGCTTTTGGTGGCTTCGTTTTCCTTGCTGCCGTCATCACAACGATTGTCATTCTGGTCAGAAGGTGAGTGGCGAGCTATATTCCCCTACATATTTTGTTCCCCCCACTTTTTCCCATTAATTATTCACTGCAATTTAATTTGGAATATTACCACTTTCACAACATAAGCTTAAAGTGAAGTTGTTTTCAGTTCTGTAATGAGATTGAAATAGAAATGAGTTTGAACTTATAGCAATGTTTCATCAGTTAAACCGGCGAGCATTGAGGAGCCGATTACCTTATCTTACTTATCTCACTTAAGGGTCATTTCAATTAAAATTTATACTTTATATAGAATATTTAGTAAATTACAACCAATGTTTATTATTTGTCAGTTAATACAGCAAGCATTGAAAGAGTATTTCAAGTTCACAATTAATCTTCAATTAAAGCGAATACACACTTACCTCACTTAAGGGCCACTTCAATTTAAATCATTTATACTTAAAGGAAGGTCAAAGGAATGTTTAGTAAATTACAAGCAAAGTTAATCTGGTGAACATTAAAAGAGTATTTCTAGTTCAACATTAATCTTCAATTAAAACTTAACTCACTTAAGGGCCATTTCAATTTGAATCATTTAAGCTTTAAGGAAACACTATGGTGTGCTTAGGAATATGTTTTTGCTTGACTTAACGCTTTTATAAGCTTAACTTAACTTTATGTAAAGCTATTACACGGCAAACTTGCTTAGTGGCCACTTCAAACATAGTAGCCAATTTAATTTTTTGTAACAAAATTTACTTAACATAGTAGCCTAAATACAATTCAAAGAAAATTCTTCCGTAGTTTTAGATCATTTTGTAGATGTACTTAACGTCTTTGCGTTTAGTGGTCTATTTTTATATATTATTCAGATTTTTAATTTAAAGCATTCAGATGCAAAAGTATTTGAATTGGCTTCAAAATATTAGTTTAATGACTCATAATTTTATAAAGATAATATAAAAGCTAATATAAAATTTAACTCTTTTTTAATGTAAAGAGAAATGTTAAGCATATTTAATGACTCACAAATCGCTAAAATGGCAACATTAATGGATTTCTTAAAGTGCAATTGAAATTTGAAAAATAATAATTTAATTTCAATGAAAGAAAAGTCGCTTAAATCATACTTTATTAGCTTAAATTTTATTTAAACGCATTTGAAGTAGGAATTTCAATGAAAACTCGCTATAAACTGTTATTTATGTTGTATTTAACTCAAATCGTTTTATTAGTTTATTTGAATGATAATTTTGTGGAGTTTATTAGTTGATAGCTTAAACTTTAGCTAGTGATCAATATTTAATATGTGAACGAACCTGAACTTCGGGCACACACCAAATTCCTCCCATTTCCTCCCCTTCCCCCTAAACACCCCCAAAACAAATTGCTTCTACTTCTAGTGCTGTTTGTTATTCTTTTGCTCTATGTCGTTGTGCTTCCTCTTCTTCTTCTTCTACTTATTCTTTTTCTCCTATAACTATTACTATATATAATATTGTTGTTGTTGTTGTTAAGGCTGTAGATCGCTTCCTAACGCTTCTTTTCCACAACTCTCTCCTGACTTTTCATCACCATGCATAAAACTGTACATTTCCCCGGCGAAAAGAGAGAGAGCGAGAGAGTGGGAGAGAGACTCTCACACACTCAGACAAAGCAAAGAGAGAGTCTCTCCCCACACACACACACACCCATACACACTCACACACACACAGACAGAGACATGTTTACTTCAAACGCTTTCTCTTTCTTGTTGTACAACTCTCTTTTTTCGTTTCTCGTTCTCTCTCTCTCTCTCGTGATCCAATCAGCACCCCGAACAGCAAACGGCGGCACCTTGCTAAACATTTAACCAATTACCATCATCACCATCAACATCATCATCATCAACAACAACATCACCAACATCAACATCATCAACAACATCACCAACAGCAGCAGCAGCAACGAGAGAAGCGCCAGCGACAACATCAACATCAGCAACATCAGCAGCAACAACATCAATATGGACAGCCGTCATCGGTCACCCGGTTGCCGAGTTATGCCACAGCAACTGCCACAAGTGCCACCAGCTATGCCTCAACAGCTCAACTGACACGCTGCAGCGGCGGTGGCGGTGGTCACAAGGGCAGCTGCAGCATCAGTTCGCGTCGTGATCGCAGTCGTGGCTATCACCTGCGTCTCTTTGGCGACGGAGGCGGAGGCGGAGGCTATGGCAGCATTAGCTCCAGCACTCGGTGCGAGGCGACGACGACGCTGGGGACGACGCCTTCGTTGTGGTACAGCGTGCTCGCATTGCCCTTTGATGATCAGAAGTTGGCGCGACGAGAGCTGAGCACCTATGGACGTGGCTATAGAGCGAGAGCGGGACTCTTTAGCAGCACGCACATGTGAGAAGAGATCGAGATGAAGAGAGAGATAGAGAGAGGGAGAGTAGGAACGAAATAACATAATAGAAGAGAGCTCAAGCCAAAGAAGAACCGAAATGAGCGCAAAGAAACGAATGGAATTGGAACGAAACGATATGGAATGGAACGAAAATGATGTGGAATGAAACACAAACTGCCACAATGTCGAATGAAATGCTACGAAAAGGGGATAAAACAAAGAAACGTGGAATGGAACGGAATGGAATGAAACGCAACGTAATGGAATGAAGCCAAAAGACGTGGAATAGAATAGGATGGTAGGAAACTGAACGTAATGGAATACAACGAAGAGACGTAGAATGGAACGAAACTGAATGGAATGAAACAAAGAGACGTGAAACGGAACGGAATGGAATGAAACGCATGGAATTGAACTGAATGTATATAATAAACATCAAGCTAAAGCTAATTGGAATGCTATCAAAATGAAAATGAACGCAAGCAGAATGCAATGGAATGAAACGAAACGAAGTGAAATCAAAACCGAAAACTACCTGCGAATCAAATGTGAACGTGTGCCAAAGATCAGCTACAAACAAAAACAAAAAACAAAACGAAAACAAAACACAACAAACACTCCACTCCACTCTTCTCTATGCAAGCAATCAATCAATCAATCAAGCACTCAATCAAACGAAATCAGAGCTTCAATCGCAACCGCACTACGGCCATACACACTAAATGTAAGCAGCCAAAAACAAAATACCAAATGTACAATCAAACTACACCAAACAACAACAGACAACAACCACAACAACAACAAACACACTCGGCTCAATCAGCGAGTCAATCAAGCAATCAAACACAATACAAAACTCAAAACACACAAGTCAAGCAAAAAAGCAAAAAAAAAACACACACACACAACTTGGAAACATTTTGTTTTGGATGGAATGCTGTGGGGGCTGCCTCTTTGCTGGTTTTCATATTGCATCAATCAGTCAATCAGTCAATCAAGCTGTTGTCGGGTCACACACACACACATACACTCACGTACAACATTCACACGCACACAAACACACGCAAAAACATGCATCCATTGTACATGCTCTGTCCCTTTCTGGTCTATGTCTGCAGCGCTCTCTCTCTCTCTCCCTTTCTCTCTCTGTCTCTCTTTCTCTGTGTGTCATTTCTCATCTGTCATCTCTGTCATCTGTGTATTGTAATCTCTGTTGGATGTTGTCGCTAATCTCTTACACTGCACTGCACTCGCTCTCTCTCTCTCTATCTCTCTCTTTTTACCTATCTCTGTCTCGTACCTTCCTCTTGTTTTTGTAACTAACACGCCCCGTTATACAATTTAGTTATAAAAAATACATGAAATTACTGCAAATATATTCAATTAATCAATTTCTTTTTCCTTCTCTCTCTCTTTTGCTGTCTCTCTCGCTCACGCAGAAACCGCACCACGCAACATTATCGCCATCGCGCCTCGCCCGACTGCAACACCGTCGCCAGCTTTGACAGCTCCACATCTGGTTCACGCAACGGCCTCAACAGGTTTGTGTCTTGGCTTACTTTTCACTGTGTACCCTGTAAAACACTTGATGACAAAAGCTAATTGCTATTGTTTGTGTCTTGGAGCACTTTGCAACAAAAGCTAATTACTATTGATAACAAAAGCTAATTAAGCGTTGTGATTTGGCGCACTTTGCACTGTGCACTTTGTATAACACATAATGACAAAAGCTAATTGCTATGATTTGTGTTTTGTTGCACTTCGCAATGTGCACTTTGTGCATTACACAACATGATAAAAAAAACTAATTAATATGCATTGTGCCTTGAAGCACTTTGCACTGTGCACTTTGGACAGGGCATGGTGACAAAAGCTCATTGATATGCTTTGTGTCTTTGTGCACTTTGCTCAACTCATATTGATAAAAGCTAATTGCTATGCTTTGTATCTTAGATCAGTTTGCACTGTGCACTTTGCACAGCACTTGATGACAACAGCTAACTGCTATGTTTCGAGTCTTGGCTCACTTTAACCTGTGCACTTTGCTCATGATTACATGCTTTGCACAACACAGACAATGACAAAAGCTGATTGATATGCGTTTTGCTGCGCTTTGCCCAAAATGACGACAAAAGCTAACTTTGTGACTTCGTTTTTTTGAGCACTTTTCACAACACACGATAACAAAAGCTAATTGCTATGCGCTGTGTCTTGTATCAACTTTCATTTTGCATTCGCACATCACATCACATGATGACAAAAGCTAATTGCAATGCTATGTGCCTTGGCACAACTTGATGACAAAAGTTAATTGCTATGCGTTGTGTCTTTGCACTATGCGCAACCCACGATGACAAAAACTAATTGCTATGCTTTGTGTTTTGCTGCACTTTGCTTAAAATGATGACAAAAGCTAACTTTGTGACTTCGTTTATTTGAGCACTTCTCAAAACACACGATAACAAAAGCTAATTACTGTGCGTTGTGTCTTAGATCACTTTTCATTTTGCATCACATCACATGATGACAAAAGCTAATTGCAATGCTTTGTGTCTTGACACAACATGATGACAAAAGCTAATTGCTATGCTTTGTGTTTTGGCTCACTTTGCACAACATGATGACAAAAGCTATTTTTGTGACTTCGTTTATTTGAGCACCTTTCAAAACACATGATGACAAAAGCTAATTGTTATATGACATTTACCTTGCAGATACTATCGCCAGGCCTGGGAGAATCTGCATGAATCGGCCTCGAAGAACAGCTCTCACAATGCGCTGCGTCGCAAGGAGACTCTCGATCCACCAAGCATGACGCGTTCCCGCGACAATCTGCGCGACAATATGCAACGTTCTCGCGAGAATCTCGACAGGTGAGCACAAAATATATACTAGATATAGAAAGTGAGATAGCTAACCTCTTATGTGATTTCCCTTTTCGTAGATGTGGCCGCGATAATTATGGAATGAGGGACAATTCGGAGATGGTTGTGTCCGATGTGTGCTTGAAGGGCGAAAAGAAGCGGCATCATCATCATCATCACAAGAGCAGCTCCCGCAATGGCGATTATCGTGATCGCGATCAATCCGCTGGCCGGCGTGATCATCACAGGCACAGCGGCGGCGGTGGCGGTGGCGCCGGCGGTGGTGGCGGACACTATTGACCAACCATGATCATAACCATCAGTGTGGAGCAATAGCAACGCGCAGCCTTGGCAAAGAGCAAAAAAAGCAAAGAAAAAAAGAAAATAATCCATCTGCAGCACAACGAGCAAACTTTTTTTTTTTTGTTTTTCAAAACTTACAAATTTTGAACTTAACTTTTAAGCGAGGTATTTTTTTTAAATGAATGTAACAATTTTTTTTTTTTTGTATTCGAAACTATTATGAAATGGGCAGCGCTTTAGTTGTTTAGGTCTGTTTATAGCGAAAACGATAAAAGTTAATGGGTTAGAAAAGGAAGAAGAAGTAGAAAAAGGAGCCGAAAATGTTGCAAGAGCAAATTTAATTGCAACATTTGCAAGTCAATAGCAGCGCTACCATAGCTATATATATATCTACCGTATATCTTACTATATATCGTAAATCGAATATCGTAAATCGAATATCGTAAATCGTATATCGTATTTGCATAATTCCCCCATTTCATCTTGTCTTGTCTAATTTATTCTTCAAGATTTTTAGTTGAAAACTTTTTATGAATTAGTTGTAGAAAGAAAACAAGAAAAAAGAAAATGCAAAAAACAAAAAAAAAAAACGAATTGTGTGTGGCAAAAGGCAAAAGGCAAAAGCGAGGCGTGGCGGTTTAATCGTGTTAGTTATTAATTGAGATACCAGCACAGCCTTCACATTATATCAATATTACTATATATAGTCCCTCACTCCCCCCCCCCCCCCCCCCCCCCTCCCCTCCTCACCACTCCACGCGGCCCCTTCACCCCCCTCCTTCCACTCTCACTCGAATCAGCTGAAATTATGTGCAACTTGGTTTCGCTTGAGGGCGAGAAACTTAAGCCAAATCGACTTGCTCATAGTCGCAATTAACTTAGAAACTCCAGAAATTCCAGAATATGCAATCATAGATCACAAACAAATAAAAAACAAAACAAAACAAAATGATTAAAAAGATACCAAGTAGCAGCAGAAAAAAATTATAAATAATATTGTAGAACGCGTGCCATTAACGGCAACAAAAAGTAAAAATATAAAACGAAACGAAACGTAAACTAGAGCAAAATGTTAACATAATGAATTTACATTTTACATACATATATACATACATATATATTTCATTTCTTGCTGCACCATTTGATTTACATTCATCATATATATTCACATAATCTTTTGTCGCATAGAAATTAGTTACTTTTCCATATAATTTAGAGTGTTTGTTTTTGAGTGTATAAATTTTATGCAAAGACGAAAAAAAGCCGCAGAGTATGCAATATTATTTGTATTTCGTGCATTATTTCCAATGTAAATAATAATAATTTATTTCATAAATAAAACAATGATCATTTTAACTAATATATGAAGCAATTCGTTTTACTTGCGATTCAAATTTAAAAGTTGGCGCCAACATTTACCATCGCCATCTTTGACCAGTTATTTTATTGCTATCATATGAAATTGCAAATTATAGAGTATGCAATATTATTTGTATTTCGTGCAGTATTTCCATAATAATATATTTAATTTATAAAATAATGATAGTTTTAACTAATTCATGTTTTACATGCAATTACATCTGTTTGTTTAAATTGACAAGTTGTCGCTAACCGCTTCTGGCGCCATCTATTGACAATTATTTTATTGCTCTTACGTGAAGTTGGCTGCGCGCGATTCGATAAGCGCAACTATCGACTCCCGATAGACTGCGTGCACAACAGCTGATAGTTTGGTATATTCTGGTATATTGCTGGCGAATACAACCCTGCGAGCACGCCACATTGTGACTGCTGCTGTCAAATTGACATTTGCGCGCTGCACATCTCTTTCGCTCTTTCTTCTTCGAGTGTTCGCCATACAAGATGGTGCGTCTAATACAAATTTTTTTCCACGTTCAACCAAAATTAAAATCGCCAATTTCCAATAACATCCGTGATTATTTTTAACTGAAAATATGTGAAAACGATAGCGTGTGTGCTAAGAAATGTGAAATTCGTAAAATTTTTGCACAACCGGCGTGTGCAAATACGATTTGCCAACATAAACAAATTGGCGATTTTAATTTGTGTTATTTTGTTTTGTATATGTGTTGTGTGAGTGTGTTACTAATTGAATGTTTGTACGCTTTTACAGACGAAGGGTACCTCGAGCTTTGGTAAACGCCACAATAAGACGCACACTTTGTGCCGTCGCTGTGGACGTTCCTCCTACCACATCCAGAAGTCCACTTGCGCTCAGTGCGGTTATCCAGCTGCCAAGTTGCGTTCGTGTAAGTAGTGTAACTGAAACACCCTGTGCTCTAAACTGGCACATGTCAGCATGATATTTATTGCGTTTTGTTTTTCCCCATTAGACAACTGGTCCGTTAAGGCCAAGAGGAGGAAGACCACTGGCACTGGCCGCATGAGCCACTTGAAGGTGGTGCGCCGCCGTTTCCGCAACGGATTCCGCGAGGGAACCCAGGCCAAGCCCAAGAAGGCCCAGGCCGGCAAATAAACTGCAACTTCAACCAACTCCATGGAAATAATTAAAAACATCTTGTGCAGAGCCACAACAGCAAAAACCAACCGCCTAAACATGTGTGTTTTGCCAGGAGCGAAATAAATTTACTTTTTTTTGATTAAGTGAATGTGCGTTACACTATTTTTTTTCCTGCTTCGGTGTGTGAAATGTGCAAGGCGCGAAAAAGGCGTCGCAACAACAAGCAGCAAATGCAAAAAAGCACAAAATACCCTTCTCTTTTTTTTTCTTATGCTTTCGCAAATCTTTTTTTTTTACATTTTTTTTTATTGTGCTTTGCAATTACATATATGATTGTGTGTGTGTTAAAATAATTGTTGTTGCGGCACTTTGGAGAGCTGAACCACATTTTCACGTTGGATGGATGAATGGATTGATTGATTGACCGACTGACACAACACCAAGGTATGTAACTATAGAGACATTTTTCTTTTATTGCAAATATGTATTTTTGACGTACGGCGAATTGAATTGTGTATTGCCTGCCCGCTTGCACCTAGAACGACAAACGGCAGACCTGCAAAAGCATTCAACGACTGTGGCGCAAAAGCAAACAAAAAGCAAAAGGAATTATGCATCTCTATAGTTGCGTGCCCCTCTCATCTCATCTATGTATACCCCGTCCCCCTCATGCATTACTGCGCGCTGTTGTGGGCCGGCAAAGAGGGTGACAATGGGCAAGTGTCTTGCTCTTTGCCTGCCGTGTCCCTTAGCACAGGGTGTGTAATGCAATGAGGCCCCTTTAGCACATCGAACTCATCTCGACTCTTGATCTCTGCTCAACTATAATACTTTATCATCTGTACTCTACATTGCAATACACTACACTACAAGATTCAATTCAAACGCCAATTTCTAATTCTTTTTAAATTCATTATATTAACTTTTTGTATACTTTAAATTATCGTTTGCCATATTTTCAATTTATTTTATCGGTATACACCGATTGTTTCAAACATTTCATTTTTATATATTTAACAATCGGATAACTTCGATTTATATCTTGGCAAATATCTCAATTTTTACTATTGTAGTGTTTATATTTCAATTTTATTGGCTTCTCAGTCAATCATTTCCCATATTTTAATTTATATATCATATTCGCATTTCGAAAAAATTCGATTGATCTTTTGGCAATGTCTTAAACTTTTACCACTAGAATTTCTAAACCATTTTCATTTCTTCATACTTACGCATTTATATCACCTGACTTTACAACTCAGTTCTGAATCAAGCATATTTTTTTTTATCGATCGAGAGACTTTATATTTCTTGTGGCCTCTTTAAACTTGGGAATTCTGGTGTGAATGGATTTGTTGACATAACGAACTTATTGAGAGATGAGGATTGGGATGTGTATTATATTAATGTTGTTAGAAGTTGCTCTTGATATATCTTGAAGACTTATAGTTGTGGGTTGGATCTTTTTTTCAACTGCGGCTGAGTATTCTCAGGTCAACTTTTCACAGCATGCTACAATTGTTGTTTTCAATATTAATTTCTGAAAATTGTATATTGAAATTGGATTTCTCTATTGAGACTTGTTGCTGAATGGATTGTGCTCTTCTCCGTTGGGTTTTGTCTCTGTTCAACATCTGTGGTACAATATTATTGCAACACATTCCTTGTGCTACTTTAATAGCCTTTTCAACAGCTGCTGGAATTTGGAGATGGAAGAATCATTGACACCCCGAAAACTTTGGACTATAGAAAACCATTCTATCAGCTTTATGGAGAAATTATGTATCAGCTAATACAAATACTACATTTTGAAAAAACATCAATAAATAAATATCAACTATAAACAAATGGAATCTTTTTACTTCATTGTCAATTTAACAAATTTCAAAAACAATCTATCTAGCTACCTATTGAAAACGTTGCAAACTGCAAAGAAATGATGAACAAATTGCAAACTAGTCAAGAATTAATACATCTAGCTAGATATTAATATCAATAAATGAATCCATAAATAAATCAAATCAAGACACGAAACAATGACCGACTAAAACCAGGGCTGCGTAGTCATGAGGGAATTGTTGTTGCCGCCTAAAAGTATGCAACAAAAAAGTGACAAATACTTTCGCTAAGCTAACATTAATAATCCAATACGTGTTTCATGTTTTTTTTTTCTTTTTATTAAATTAAGCAAAAAAAAAAAGAGAAGCATTCGACCTCGCTTATAAACTAAATGTCGTAGATGGTAATATAATATGTATACAAGATAAAACAAGAGCGCGTTTTAGCCAAGCAAGATAATATCGTATCGTAGTTATAGTATAAATCAACAAGCAGTGGTTGGTTATTAATGACTATGAATTGCATTACATTAGTTGTTTAACTCTCTTCTTCTCCTTCTTCGACTATTGTTTTTTGTTTTGTTTGCTTTCCTTCTCGATCCATTTGACTAACAGTACAATTTACAATGTATAAAGCGTTTCACTAAAATCTAAAGGGGGGAGGGCTGATCCGCAAGGTTTGGGGCGGGGACGGAGAGGATTTTTGGGGAGGCGGGATATAAAGGACGTTGGAAGTATTAAATATACATATTGCCACTAAATGCTAAAGACAAAACATTTACAAGATACACAAATACAATAATAAGCTCCAGGCTCTCTTCCTAATCGGCGTGTGGATGAGATACGATTTGGGATTGAGGTTGAGTTAGAGTTTGAGGTTCCTTGGACAACAGTGAATGCGTCGTGTTGTTGTTGGCAGTTTCAACTACTTTGGGGGACTTGATTGCGGCGGCGCTGGGTCGCTTGATGAGCAGCTTCTTGAGATTCTGGAAGGGCGCATCGAAGAGCACCGTTAGCGCCACTGAGGCCAAAAAGATGGAGATAAATTCGTTGGTATCCAGCTACAAAAGAAAGAATTCAAATTCAAATTAAAAAAACGTGAAAAAGTTGAACCATGTAAAGACTTACAATAATGGAGACAAAGTTGTAGTAGTGATGAATGTGACGCCTTCGTCCGACATTGTAGAAAAAGACGGGGAACTGCGTCAAGTAGATGGCATACGATAGCTTTGTGGACACCTGGAAGCCGCGCCAGGAGAACAGCTTCGTCAATTGATCTAAAAAATAGTAGGAAAACTATTGAATTAACGGAAACTATGAAAGCAATTCAAAGGGCAATTACTTGTGTAGCCATTGTGGGAGACAAACACGATCCAGGAGAAGAACAGACACCAGGCAATGGGTGCAAATGCCGCATAGATGGCGGCATGCGTCGAATTATAAACATAGTTGATGTCACCCATGGGTGCAGGACCCAGCAGCGAAGCCAGGACACAAACTGTGGCCGCCAGCCAGCCGAGACGCAACTGCAGACTGCTCAACTGGATACCCTGGAATTTACGCAACGCATAGCCGAGGAGTATGCCCATGATGTAGACCGTGGAGCGATGTGGTGGGAATGAGTACATGTAGTCAGCGGTGCGGAACAAGCGTTGAATACTGTCGAAAAGATAGGAAAACAAGAGAACTAAGTATAGGGAAACCTAATAAGCAACCTTATCCAATACTCACTTGGTGCCAAAGTAAATGTAGTTGGACAGCTGATTCACAATGGTTGTGTAATAACGCGCTGCCGTTCCGAGTGTGCAGAGGAGCAGCAGTGTGATCAGGCCACGACGGGGCCAACGCCACAGAACCAGAATGAAGATCGGGGCGACAGCAAAGAGTTCCGTATCGATGCCCAGATGATGGGTGTGGGTCAGACACATTTCACTGAAGCCGAAATAGTTGTGAATGAAGAGCAGATTGCGCCACCAGTGCTGCTTGCAAATGTCCGCATGGTGACCCACAACGAGGTTCCACTGTGGTCCAGAGCCCCACAGGGGCAGCACAAATGTGCAGAAGAGTATCAACGCAGCCAGTGGAGGAACAATGCTGCAAGGGGGTTTAACAAAACGAATTGAAAACTTGTAAAAAGGTTTAAAGTGGGAGTAGTAGACTTGCTAAGACCCTGTATTTATTTTTGTTATAAATATTTTGAGGTATAAATAGTAAATACGTTGGAATAGTTGACTGCTTAAGACCCTTTGGAAAATTGTACTTCTAATATAAATTTAAAGTGGGAGTAGTCGACTTGCTAGCACCCTGAATTTATTTTATCTTAAAGTATTGTGAGGTAAATATACTGAATATCTAGGAATAGTCAACTGTCTAACACCCATTAGCAATGTATACTTCTAATACATAAAAAGTTAAAGTAGTCGACTTGTTAAGACACTGTATTTTGTTTTTTAATATTTTGAGATACATTTAAATTCTAAATACTTGGGATTAGTTGTCTGCTTAAGAATCTTTAGAAATTTGTACTTCTAATATAAATTATGCGATCGATTATCGATGTAACACAGCATATTTGATAAATAGTCGATGTGTTGATACCCTGCAATACGAATTATCGTTTTCTAATAAGCTCATGCTTGGTATATCTGGGTCACTTGTTTGTGCTACGTCCAATAATACAAATATAACATGATTTTAAATAAATCATTAAAGCTGGGGTATATTTGACTACAAAATACTCTATAACAAGTTAAGTTAATGGTTTATTTGAAGGGGTTTCCTTATCATTTTATTATGGTTAATGATATATTCTTTTTTTCTCGCTTATTTGAAACTAACAACTTCAATTACTGTCTGATTAAACCGACATCGTCTCTAACTATTTTTGTATAAGGTTTTTTTTTACAAAGTTTTAAAATTAATCTTCACTATATTCAAATTCTCTCTGTTAATATTAAATTTCCAAATTTGTCAATTCTATAACTATGTTAATATATGTATGTCTGTTAACAAAACTTACCGCATTAAGCGACTGATGTATTCGTTCTTGAGGCGTATGGGCTGTCGCTTCATGAGACGTCCGAAAAGCGAGTAGGATGTCAGCATGCCACTGAAGAGCAGGAAGGGATCCGTGTAGAGCGAGGCAGCGCGTCCAATCACCGTCCAGGGTTGTCCCAAGCTCTCTGACATGGCAGTGCGATTGTTGTAGGGATTGAAGAACATGGCCATCGATTTGTGCGAGAATATCAACATGACGGCATTCAGGAAACGAATGCCATGCACAGCCTCAATGTCTCCCGGCGAGCTGTTCGTGCTGAACAGCCAGCGTAGGTTCTTGTCCAGTGAGAAAGCGGTGCACCAATCATCTGAGGGATTAGAGAGTGACGATTGATAGAGGGGAGTTTTGTGAGGAGAAAAGGTACCAGAGAGTGTGCTCGACTTGAGAATACTTTCAACCCGAAAACTGGGTTAAGGAAGTATTGTCAACTGAGCGGTACATCAATCATCTGAGGAATTAGAGAGTGACGATCGATTGAGGGGAGTTTAATGAGTAAGAGAGATACCGGAGAGTGTGCTTGACTTGAAATTACTTTCAACTGGATAAGAGAGTGACGATTGATAGAGGGGAGTTTAGTGAGGAGGAATGATACCGTAAAGTGTGCTCGACTTGAGATTACTTTTAACTGGGTTAAGGAAGTATTGTCAACTTAGACTCTAATTATTAGAGAGTGACGATTGATTGAGGGGAGTTTAGTGAGAAGGAAAGATACAGTCGAAAAGTGGGTTAAAGAAGTATTGTCAACTTAGATTGTTAGGAATTCAGGATGTAAGATTGCTAGACTTAAGTGTGTTGTACCCTGAGATACTACCTTTACTTAGGGAGAATAGTTTTTTTTGGCTGTTTTAAACATTTCCTTCAATTCTCAACACAATTCCAAGATTATAGTCTCTGAGATGTACATAGATATAGATAGAGTCAGGATGACTTGCAACTTACTCTGCTTCTGTTGAGTCTTGGTGCAGCGATCGTAGACGGTGGAGAGCACAGCCACCGAGAGAATGAGGACAAAGAAGCGCACTGCCCACGTGGTGTTGCGATCCCAGGGCTGAGGATCGCGCACCTGACACATTTGCGGCTCGACGCGGACGTTGAAGGTGATGCCAGTGGAGGCGGTTTGATTGCGCAGATACTCGGCAACGCTGTATTCCACATCGCGGGCCGTGCAACCCGAGGGGACGCAGATGCCCCAGTTGACGAGCGAATAGCGGGGCACACGATGTCCAGGCTGGTTGTGAGAGAAAGTGAGAGCGAGAGCGAGAGAAATTCAGAAACGAGTCGAGAAACTTCTTTTAATTTGATTAGTTGCTATTTTTCGTTTTTCTCTTTTGCCTCTCATTTTTTTTTGTGTTTATTGTGGTTCAGTGAACTCGTAAAAATTTGATTAGCATACGATTATGTCAATATATTGGTATTTTGGCCACAAAGTAGCAACAACTAACTAATAACAACACTAACAACAACAACAATAGTGTTGTCTTTGTTTGCGCTTTGCTAAAATTCGTCAAGTTCAATGCCGAAGCTTGCGATCTCGCTTTAGCGTGAGAGCTTGCGTCGTGTCTACGCGTACGTCTATAGTGTGTGTGTGTGTGTGTGTGCAGTGAGTTGGACAACGAACTTACGTCATTGAATTCACTTCGGAAGGGACCATGCGACTGCAGCTGCTTGAAGAAGGCCTGCAAACGTTTCGATTTGTGTGGCAACACTGGCTGCGCATACGCCAAACAATATTGACCGCGCAGCACGTCACTTGTGACGTCATCGTTGTTCGATGCCTGTTGTTGTATGGCCAAGCACTGATCAAAGTCGCCCGGCTGATTGATGTTGCCATTCAAAATGCCCGAATTTAGTTTGCCGCTTGCATCGTGCACTGCAACGAAAAGCATAAAGAGGTTAAACACGATTACTATTATGTATTATTTTGAGTGTGCATGTCTCTCTCTCTCTGTCCTATGCAATCCAAATTGAATTGGAATTGATGTTGAAATTAAAATTGGCTGCCGTTCATGTTGATGATGATGATGATGATGACCTTGACTGTGATTTCAGCGGGCGTCGCCAGTTGGCAACTCGTTTCAAGCTTCGTGTATATTCGCTTCGTTTTGTTTTGTTTCGTTTCGTTCTGATTCTGAGCTCGGCTCTCGGCTGTTGTCGCCATCTGGCGGCAGTTTGGTGCCAAGTTCGCAAAGCTTTGTTGTTGTTGCTATTGCTGCTGCAATTTGCTGCAGTTGGCTAAAAATTCACTTGTTGCTGCGTTTGGCATTGCTGTTGCAGCCGCTGCTGTGCTGCAAATGTGGGTAAAGTTCGACGCTTGACCTTCACTTTAGCCGCATGACACATGCACACCGCTCGTTACATTTGGCTGTATATGTGTGTGTGTGTGTTTGTGTGTGTTGCTTGCAATTTCAGAACTTGATTATTTGATTCATTTGACTTTGCACTCTTACAATTCATGTCGTCTCGCGTCTGGCGGCCACAATGTGGCTTCAGCTTCAGCTTCGACTTGGCCAGTTGGCAATGACTCGAATTTTGTTTTTGCTAGCCGACTGACTAGAAGCTTGTCTATTCTCTCGATATAAACGGATACTTACTTTTCAAGGCCCACAAATCAAAGTTGTTCAATGCCTGCATATAGCGTCGCATTTGGGCGCGACATTGTGGCGATGCGTCCGGATTGCGTGCGGCATCAAATGGCTGCGAGATGGCCAAAAACCGTTTACCGATATTGTACAAATAAACTGCAAGAAAAAGAAAAAGCGATTAAAAGAAAGTGCATTGTAGTAAATTGTAAAATGGCGTGCATAATGACGCTAGCGCCATCTGGCGGCAGTCAACTTCTGCAAGCTGTGACCTTGACGCGCGCGTTGCCAACGTCATTCGCAATTTGTCACAGGTTGGCAATTAAACAAACGTTCGAAAACGTTTAACGATTAATGTCAATTTTATTATCGTTGCGTTATCAGTGCGTTGTGCCGATGTCGGCACGTGCCCCCCACCACCCAAAGCGAACAAACAGGAAATCCAACCCGAACGCCAAAATATCGACACAAACGTCGACAGATGGCATAGAAATGTGTTTTAATTAGATGCGTCGCATAGACAGACCACAAATCATCATCATCATCATCAAATAATAATTCGATCGATTGGATTCGAGTCGATAGCATTTGGCTCGCTTAAATCGATATTTGTTCGATTGGCATGACGTGCGTGTCGGTGCGTGTTTGTGCATGTCTGTGTGCGTGCGCCAATCCCCATGCCAAAGTCTAATTAATACAGTTACTACTCGTGCCACGATCAGCATGCAGTACGCAACGTTCACTTATTTATTTTTATTTTTTGTTCCTTGCCTCGTAAGTTTCTATTTTTTGTTGTAGTTGTTGCTTTGTTCTTATTAACATTATCATTATCATGGTTCGCCTGTCTTCTGCTGTGTTTTTTTTATGCTAAGCTAAGCTAAGCAAAGCAAATATTCAGCCAGCTTGCTATTTCTTCACTCATTTCGAATTCTGAATGCGTCTCAACACACACACAGACTCTGTCAGCTACGCTTCATTGCCTGCATCCGTCTTGGATCTGTCGATGCTATGCAGACGCTTCAGAAGAGGAGGGGAAAGGGGGCGAGATTTGTGCCTGGGCAGTCCCCGAAGTGCTAAAATGCGTCAGAGAGGCGGCTGCCCTATCGTCATATTCTATATATATATATAGATACTATATGTTTGTGTATTCTCTTTTGGTACAATTTGTATCAATATATAATCTGCCATATGGGAAAATTTACTGAGCGAGTAGAGTAAAGCGAGTAGACAAGGAAGAATTGAAAATTCTATGATCGCAAGTATAAATCTTGAATGAATGTGCTTGGCATACAAAGCAGTAAGTGCGTGTTTACGATCGGGAAATGCCAAAATAAAAGAAGAACTTTGAATTTCATGAAGAATACGCTATAAAAGTGAAGGGAATAAGCTGTCGAATATACTGAGAGAAACTTAAAAAAAAAGATATTGAATACAATACAGAAGATTAGAGGAAAATAGAGGAGACACGATCAGGCAAAGTAAATACTCGATAGCAAGTGCATAAGATCGTAAACAATCGGGAAATGCAAAAAAAAAAAAAAACAAAAATAACTTTAAATTTCAAGAAGAAGACATTACTAAAGTAAAGTGAAGAGAATAAGCTTTCAAATATATTTTGAGAGAAACTTAAAAAAGAATAGTGGAAAATAGGGAAAACACAAATGTTTGTTTTTAACGATCAGAAAATAAATACTGAACAGCAAATGCGTAAGATCTTAAGCGATCGGGAAATGACCAAAAACAATAGGAACTTTTAAAGAAAAAGTGAAGGGAATAAGCTATCAAATAGAAACTTAACACGAGCAAAAAAATATATATTTTAAAATACAAAAGAATAGTGGAAAATGGGGAAGACACAATTGTTTGCTTGTTAACGATCAGGAAAATAAATACTGAACACTAAATGCGTAAGATCGTAAGCGATCTGTAAATGACTAAAAACAATAAAAACTTTTAAAGAAAAAGTGAAGGGAAAGCTATCAAATAGAAACTAAATACAATAAAAAATATATCTTTTAAGATACAAAAGAATAGTGGAAAATGGGGAAGACACAATTGTTTGCTTGTTAACGTTCAGGAAAAATAAATACTGGACTTTATTCGCACGGCGAAAAGCGAGTTGTGAACTTGGGGCTAATCATATAAATATATACGTTAATAAATTGTAATAAACAGCGAAAATTAACGAGCTTGAACTCGTTAATTGGCATCACTTAATTCAAGCAAATGATCATGCGAATAAATGGTAAAAGCCAAAGCCAGAAAGAGCAACCTTTGGCATATTAAATTACTTTGCACACAGTCTGGGCACAACAATCACATAAATTGTCAAAGTTTAGTTAATATATAGAAATATATAAATTAATACAATGACCATATTTATTTGTTTGTTGTATTTAATTTAAAAACTTGAAATTTGGGGCGTTGCTAGATTCCTGTTGAGAGGGAGCAGCGAGAAGGTGACCCGAAATGACGAAAGTTGATCTCAACTTGAGTTGTCTTTAATCTCTCATCTAATACAAATAAATATGCAAATCTGGTTTGGAGTCGAGTGCAAAGTACAAGCAAAAGCAAATAACGATACAATCGCATTTCAATATCAAATTACTTTTGGCCAGAGAGAATGTTATACTTTCATTTGTTGTCAACATTTGTTGTTGGCTTCATTTTTTTCCGTCTAATGATGATGATGGGGCAATTTTTTTTAACAAACTTCTAGTTAGCGGATTTCGTATTCTTCGTGTTGTTATTGCGACCAATTAGCATTGACGCAAGTATCGTACCATATATTATCCCATATATTATCGCATTTCGTACACTCGTATTTGCTTCTACGGAAGGCGCAGACAAAAGTCGAATTTCAATATTTGGCCAATTCATTTACAGTTAGTTTCAGCTCAAGTTGTTTGTCTATTTTTGCCACCAGTTGTTTGTAGTTGTTGATTTGCCGTCTTCTACATTTTTTTTTATTTTATTTTGTATACCCTGCAATTGTTAGCTAAAGTAGTTAAAGGCTACTTTTTTTGGGTGTTTAGCTAGCTTAGTGTATTAAGTATAAATTCTGAAAATTTCATAACGATGTGTTGGTTAATTCAAGAGTTACTACAGGCTAGTATTTGATTTGCTGTCTTCTTTTCTCTTAGTATATCAACCATAAATTCTGAAAGTTTCATAACGTTACGTTGGTTAATCCAAAAATTACAGCTTAGTTGTTGATTTGCTGTGTTCTCTATATTTTTCTTTTGTTTCTGTAGTTTTTATACCCTGCAATTGTTAGCTAAAGTAGTTTAATGCTACTTTTTGTGTATGTTTAGCTAGTTTAGTGTATCAAGTATAAATTCTGAAAGTTTCATAACGTTACGTTGGTTAATTCAAGAGTTACTACAGGGTAACTACAAGTACACACAAAATCTGAAGCAATTAAATGAAACCTTTTGCCTGTTTAACTAACTTAGTGTATCAAGTATAAATTCTTAAAATTTCGTAATGATATGTTGTTTAATTCCAAAGTTACAGGATGATTGTTGATTTGCTGTCTGCTCAATATTTTTCATTTATTTTTTTTTCGTTTTTTAAACACTTCAATGGATAGCTGGCATAGTTAAGTGCAACTTTTGTTGTGTATGTTTAGCTAGTTTAGTATATCAACTATAAATTCTGAAAATTTCACAACGATACGTTAGTTAAATCAAGAGTTACTACAGGGTAACCTTAAGTACAAACATTTACTGCTATACCAAATGTATTTGCTAATCTAAATGTTGGGTAATTTAATGGACAGGCTCTTATATTGGCAAGTAGCAGCCTTTCTGCCTAATCATCATTACCATCATCATCATTGAAGCAAGCAGTAGAGTCATCAACCATGATCATGATCATAAACGTTGTCTTAAGTACTCTTCTTGCAAGTGCTGCTGCTGTGAAACAAGTTTCTGCTCCGCTCGAACTATTTGCCAGTGTTGATTAATGGCAAACACACAAGCACATCGAATGTAGTTGTCACTTTATTAATGTGCGAAGGATTTGCACGACAATGTCAACTGTTTTTCCTGTTAAAATTCACACAAATTACGTGCGAATTCGACACATTTTTAATCAGCAGCAGATTCCAAATCTATTGGCTAAAAATAACTAACTCTCTCGCAAAAAAAAAACTTATTATATTCATAGGCAATGGTGCAGTACTTAGACTCGCAAATATTTGAGCAAAACTTTAAGTACGAAGGCCGAACCTTTTAGCAAGAATTATCAAGTGGGGACAACTATTCGCACAAAAAAAAACAGGGGAAGAGAAATCACTCCCAACTCGATGGGCAGAGGGAGCGGAAAAAAAATTGAAGGCTGAACGAGTTGGGCTTTATTTTTTTATGACACACTTTGCGTCATAAGCCGGAAGTGCCCTAAACAATTAGTTCGGCCTACGTACCAAGCTCTTTTTGTCCAAGACCACAGTTACTTTGCTTTTTTATTTGCCAAAAAAAAAACCTACAAAAAAACCCTCGTAAAATGCCCATAATAAACATTTGCACTTGTAACAAGTAAAGCTATGAAATTTTGGTATTTTGTGACCTGAAGCATAGTTTATGCAAATTTAATAACCGACTCCTACACACATTTTTGTACATTTATGAAATTAAATGACCAAAAAAAGGTGTAAAAAATAAATATGCAAATGAAGTGCTGCAGTCGATTTATTTTGTTATCTTGGCTGTTCTAACTAAAACTTGATAACTAGTTAAATTGTTGCTCTGCAGGTTGTTGACGTTAGCCAACTTTAACTTTGGTCTTTTATGCATTATTTTTTTTGTTTATGTATATAACATTCTTTACTCCTACTAAATTGGGAAAAATCAATGTATTATTTATTCTCCACTCCTACTTAAAATCTTTGAGTTTAGTTTATATTATATTTTCTACTCCTACTTGAATTTAGCAAAAATGTGTGACATTTTATAATCGAACGTTATTTCCATAAATTCTTTATGTAATGCTTTTTTTTTTTGTTAATTTGTATAATATATATATATATATATATATATATATATATATGATAAATTACTTAAATTGAGAAAAATCTATGCATTACTTATTCAGGTCATATCATATTCTTTACTTCTACTTAATACTTGGAAAATCATTTAATATGATATTTTATTTTATTTCCTTTAACTCGAAAACTAAATTAACTAAAAGTTTTGAACAAGTACTGTTAATGTTTTTTGATGAGCTTGAAGATCAATTACTCCCACTTGAACATATTAACATTTGAATATTATGGTTGCTTTTTGTGAGATCTTTTTAAGCAAGTTTATCAATTGTGGAATGTTGTCCGCTATGATATATCTAAACTTTTTTGCTTCAAAATGCAAAATATTTTGCCAACAATTAAATCTATACAAATTATAAAGACATAACATTGCAGTGCCATTCTTCAACAAGGGTTTGTTTGGATCACGTAGATTTTGTCGAGTCCAAGCTGGAGGTTGGTTTTTTTTTTACAATTTCGAGGTCTTTGCGACCATTAAACTTGATGGCGAACGTGGCGAACTCTAACAGCCAAACACACAAAAAAAGGCTAAAGATATGGCTATCATGATATAGCGGACAATTGATTTTGTTTTTTAATTTGACGCACGCTCAGCTTATGCAACGAAATTTGCAGAGAGTTGTGTAAAGAGAAAAAAGGGAAAGAGCGGCGAGGTGTTCGTTGTGTGTAACAACAAATTGAACAGTTACAAATGACAATTGGGGGAATTGAAGTGGAAATTGAAATTCAAAAATTGAACAACAAGCTTTTGCAACGCGTGGGTGGCGTGAGAAAGTCACAAATCGAATTCGAAATCGATGTTGTCTTTAGTTATATTTTTGATTTTTATATCTTTTATAACGTTGTGCCTGCAGCAAATGTGTGTAAGGAATTGTCTATATATTATACTATATATACTTGGTATTTAAAAAATACTTTTATACGGCAAATTACGCATACTGCATTAGGACAATCTGATATGTTTAGTACTATAATATACCATGTACTATATAAATATATCAAAAAATTATTCGGTATATTGTTTTTAGTATTTTTGTGGTATATATATTCGGTATATTTTAAGAATAATACTGCATTTTGAATGTAGTACTATATCAAGATTCCTAATATAGCCTTTGGTATATTTTCAGTATTTTGCGGTCTATAAATTTGGTATATTTAAAGAATAATACCGCTTTTGAAATATAGTACTATATGAATATACCATTTTTAATACATTTGTAATGTATTACTATCAAAATACCAAGTATATGCTTCGGTTTAATTTCAGTATTTTTGCGGTATATAATTTTGGTATATTTTTTAATAATATCGCACATTGAATGTAGCACTTTATCAATATACTAACTATACGGTTCGGTATATTTTCAGTATTTTACGGTATTAATTTGGTATATTTTAAGAAAAATACCACACTGTTTTGCACTTGATTAAAAAAATGGGCAATCTCACAGCCAACTATTATTTTTTTTTGCTTACCTCGCTCATCATCCTCGATGTCATCGTCGTCTGTGACCAACTGACGCAGCGTAAAGTTGCCACTGCCACTGCTGCTGTGTAGCTCCAACTCACTGAGATTCCCTGCTGCCACATGCAAGACATCCAGCACCGTTGCACTAGCTGATGCCCCAGCTCCTGCTCCAGCGACAACATCGTCGGCAAAGAGCTTCAGGCTGTAGTTGACCTTATCCTCAAAGATGGAGGCCATGTGACTCTCGACTTTGGCATCGCTGCTGCTGCCATCGCTGGCCGCTGGCAACGCCAACAGATTGTCACCCAAATTGCAATTGTCCTTCAGGCTGCTGCATGTGGGATTTGCCACAGCTGCCGCTGCCGCTGCGGCGCCATCAGCAGCGTTCAATGCTCGATTGGAGCTGCAGCAAAGGCAGACCAAAAGCAGTGCAAACACTAAATTTCTTTGACACATTTTTGGTGTATTTGAATGAGGCAAACTTTTCGATTTTGTTTTTGGGTGCACTCAAATGGCACTCATCACAACTTTGTGTGGCAACTTTAGAATAACAGCAAAAAAAAAAATGGTAGAAGAATCACTTTAAAGTCGTTTAGTTTTTTTTTTTGATCGTAGTATGTTGCTTCTTCTTCTTTCGGCGTTATCGCGCCCGAGTCGAAAGATGGGGGAGGAAAAAAAGAGGAGGAGGTAGATACTGTGATATATTGTGGTGGCGACGACTAATTCCAACGACCGCCAAGACGAAACATTCAACGTCAACTGATTGTCCAAGTGCCGCCAACCGTACGAAGACCGCTCAAACGCTCAAAACGCCGCCGTTGCCAAAGCTTCGTCTCGTTGCTTCGCAGCTCGCTGATTCGGCTCGAGTGTGTGTTTGTATTTGTGATCGTGTGTCTTTTTTTGTTTTTTAGTAGCCACAATTCGTATTACAAAACCAAAATGCAAACCGAATTTTCAAGCTGAGCTGAACTGAGCTTTAGCTCCCATTCCCATTCCCGATTGCCACTCTTATTTGCTGCCGTTGCTGCTGTTTCGCATCTCGCCAAGAATTGGCCCGGCTTTGATTGCATTGGCTTTCGTGTCGAGCATACGCGAATCAATTACGGCACATTAAATCCGTAAATTGTACAAAACTGACCACAACCGTTGTTGTTGTTGTTGTTGTTCGTTTGCACTCTGTGTTTTTCTCTCTAAACTCTAAACTCCCCAATTTGTTGTCTGATCGATCTCCCTCAATTTGCGTCAATTTTGTGCATTGTGTGATTTCCCACACTCTTTGATAGAACTGTCAATTTTTGCCACAGACACACAATTATGAGAAACACGTATTGCATTTGCAATAGGAGCTCTAATAACGCATTCAAATGCCTTTTTTTTCGCAAGGCTTACAAAACATTTCAATTAAATTCTCAAAAATAATACCCTGTAATCATTGATTAAAGCGAAAGTGTTTGGTGCTTTGCGTTGCGTTGCGATTGCAAAAACCCGAAAACAAGTCTTTAATTTATGTTAAATTGAGAGTGAAATATGGGACGAACATTGTGTGAAATGAAGCAAACTGTCTCGATTGTGAAATTTAACATATTTGTTCTGAATTGCTTTCGAAATCATTTATCAGATTAATTTTCAGCACATCTTTGCATGATTTGCATCTTTTTGCATAAACTCAATATTTCAAATATTGATCTCAAATTATTTCGGTGACTTTTCCCTATCAGCAACAGAACGATATCTTTATTCAGTTGCCAAGTTGTCTGCCAAACTTGAGAATATGCTAAGTAATTAGTCTGGCTTGAGCTTATAATAAATGCCAAGAATTTAAATGCCAAAAAATTAAATGCAAATGAAATTCGCCTCATTAAACAAAATATCAAAAAGCAATGGAATTTAATGCAAATGAAAATCTTCATAAAACAAAATATCAAAATAATTTATAAACTGGTTTTTGTATATTCTAAATTAATAGTCAATTTAGTTTTAAAATAAACAGAATAGAAAGGAAACTTTTTAAATTAGCAAATGTAATATTATATTCAAAAAATTTGTTTACATTTAGTTTTAAAATTAACTGAATAGAAAGGTAACTTTTTAAATTAGCGAATATTATATTCAAAATTAAAAGTAAATTTAGCTTATAAAATAAATACTATATTCAAAATGAATTGCAAATTGAGTTTTAAAACAAAATCTAAACAGAAACCCAACTGATTAAATTAGCGAATATTATATACAAAATTAGTTGCAAATTTTGTTTGCAAAATTAAATCAAAATAGAAAGGCAACGGATTCGATTATATTTGGTTAATTATGCGATAACAACATTTCACTAACGAACCAGTTCTAAATTTTGTTTGTAAACTCATCTTCATTTCGTACTTTGTTCTATATTCTTAGATGACTAAGAATGGAAATGAGTTTGTGTTTGCTAAACAGTTGAATTTCCTTAAAAACAAAGTCCAACAAATTCGAAAAGAAAACATTTCGATGCTCGATTTGCATAACGTTGCGATTTGTTTTTGGGGTTCTAACATGTTTTTTTGTTTACGAACCAAATAAAGAAACATAATAATACTATTATAGAGTAGTATAAAGTATATATTAAGTAGCTGACCGCCTCGAAACTAGGTCGGCGAAAGATGTTCTAGTCTTTGCTGATGACAGCATGATATGTCAAAAAAGAATCGAAATCATATCTAGGTTACGCATAGTTAATGAAGACTGACTGACTGACTGACTGACTGACTGGAATATATAGTAGTCGAGTTCTTTTCGATTCAGTTGAACTGCGGCTGCTGAAAAGTGGTTGATAAGCGATTTTGCAATTGGCCAAAGCGCAGCTCGATCAACTGGCAAAAAGTCTACAAATAATTATAGCCAAGGTATTGGCCAACGCAGCAGCAATCGCAGCCGCAGCTAAAGACAACAACTTGTTTCTTCAGTTGTATGTGTGTGCTTTTTATGCCTCTCTCGCGAGACAAGCGCCTATAAAATTCAGAAAACAACAACTTACTGAATAATCTGAGTTTCATAAGGCCAAACAGCTGGACAAAAAACCAATTGCTGCGCAAGCAAAGAACCAGCAACAAATCTCTTATGGTCGATAATTCGTCACTCTTTCGATTGAATCGAATGTTGAAATCTCTTCTCTCGTTTCCTAAGGAATCGATGATTCATTTTCACTATTTAAGCCATTTAAGAAATTCTTTTGTTTGTGAAAAGAACGTCTACGTACTGGTCTTAGTTGGTTTGTCTGTCAATCTGATATATTTTGTGTTCTGTGATATAGTTTGAATTTAGCACTATGCCAATATACCAAATATATCCTTTGGTATATTTTCAGTATTTTGAACTCTATGGTATATTTGAATTTAGTTCTATGCCAATATACCAAATATAGCATTTAGTATATTTTCAGTATTTTGTAATCTATGGTCTATTTTGAATGTCAATATATCAAATATAGCCTTTGGTATATTTTTAGTATTTTAAACTACATATATGGTATATTTGAATTTAGTTCTATGCCAATATACCAAATATAGAATTTAGTATATTTTCAGTATATCAATATACCAAATATAGCCTTTGGTATATTTTCAGTATATTTAACTCTATGCCAATATACCAAATATAGAATTTAGTATGTTTTCAGTATTTTGTGATCTATGGTCTATTTTGAATGTCAATATACCAAATACAGCCTTTGGTATATTTTTAGTATTTTCGCGGTATATAAATTCAGTATTTTTAGTTTTATTCAAAATGGAAAGCGGGTATATTTCAGTCGAGCACACTCGACTGAATCTTTCTTACTTGTTTTTGTATTGTTCCTTTAAGCGATCTCAATATAGAATCTTCGGATTTGTAACTAATTGATTTCCAAAGTGGACATAATGTTTATAGAAAGTTTTTTTATATGCAATAAAATTTAATTTAGAAATTCAATTCATTCGATTTTAAAGTTTATTTAAGAACATAAGAAAATATTTTTGAATTTTTATAAGCCACACCTAAAATCAATCAAATAGTCGTTAGGATTCTGCCTTTGATTAGTTTATTTTATTTTCAGAATTCTACACAGAAGTATTCTAGAAATTTTGGCAAATATCTTGATAAATTTGTTTGTAATAAAACATTTGAAAATTTTGAACAAAATTAATCAAATATTTCTGCTAAAAATGTTTACATTGGTAAGTTTAATCATACCAAACTTTAATCTATGAATTTCTGCTACTGTGTTGCATTCTTGCCTTTAAAAGGTTGTTGATTTTTTGTGGCAGTGTATCGATATCGAGATCCGCAAAAAGCGCCAAGAATCGCCCAATGAGGGCCACAATTAGTTGTGTGTTTTTGTCCGCGGGATGACGTCGCTGAAATGCAGCAGCAGATGCGAAATGCGCTGATGATGAGTATTGAACACACAAACTGGACGGCTTAAAGGCTTAACTCTGAAGTGTGCCTAAAGCAAATGACATTTTGTGGCATGTGGCAGGCAGGCAGCTGGCGAGGAACAAAACAAAAAACATCTACAACAGCTATGAAGTGCAATAAACATAAAATAACGAAAAAAAACTGACGCAAGTGCATTGAAAGTGAGCCTGGTTGCCAATATCAAATTACCCAAGCGCCTGCCCACAATTTGCAGCTCGCTTAGCCATAAATATCGCGAGGGGGCGAGAGTGAAGAGAGGAGAGTGGCGAGCAGCGAATAGCTATAGCGAGTGGTCGGTCTTTGCCACTGAAGTCGTTGAGTTGCGCGCTCGATTCTTGCGACAAGTAAATTGCGAACGGAACGGTACGAAACGGAAAGGAATAGGAGGCAGCAACCGATAGACCACATAGATCACATTCTCTTTGCGGACCAGAGTCAGCGGCGACGGCGGCGGCAATTAGGCCGACCGGTGGCCAAGAAAGAATGTGGCAATGTGCTGCTCTAAGAGTTGTTGTTGTTCTTCTTGTTGTTGGTGCTTGAACGAGTTTGGTTCCGCGGAACCAGCACAAGAAGCGGTGAAGTGTATTGGTGCGTTTGCCACACGCTTTTCAAGTGGCAAGCAGCAAGCAGCAACAGGCAACACACAACACACAACAGCCAATGTACAGTGAACGCAATCCAAAGCCAGCGGCGAATTTGATTTAGTTGCCTTAGTTGCACTTGCCGCGATGTTGCAAGTTCTTGTCGTCGTCGTTGTTGGCAATTCAAATGCCGCTTTTTGGCTTTTCGGCATTTTCGTGCGAAATTCATTTTGAAAACAAAAACAAACGTACAAATTACGATATGCGCCATGCTTTATTTCGCTCTGCTTTAGCTGAGGAAACGCACCAAACAAAAGGTCGCGCTTCATTGATGATTAGTTCTTGTTTACACAGCGACAACAAGCAAAATCCAAAACCCAAAACTCAAACAAAACACAATCAGAGACAGAGTCAAAGCATAAAACACACTACAATTTGCGGCAGGTCATGAAGCAGCAGCGTGTCCAAAAAGGTAACAACACAGACACAGACACGACACGAAAGAAACAAACCAGAGCTAAGCCAGCGGAGTAAAGTATTTTACAAACTTTGGTCTTCAAAATTTGTGAGGCGGATCCAACAATTTGGCATTTAAATTAAAGACTCAAGTTCGTTGTTTAATTGCAATTAAATAGATAAAATTGTTGCCAGCCTGACAATGTGGTATATTCATTTTGACTCTATAGTATATTTTTGACATACTGGTATATTCATTTTCTCTATATTTCTCACATTCTGATATATGTATTCATTTTCACTCTATGGTATATTTCTCACATTCTGGTATATTAATTTTCATTCTATGGTATATTTTGAATGGTGTACTAGAACAATACGCCAATTAAAGCCTTAGTTATTTTTTTATATATAGTACATATATGGTGTATTGTAAATGCAGTACTATATGAATATACCAAATATAACTTTTGGTATATTTTGAGTATTTATATGGTATTTATTCAAAATGGATAATGGGTATCTTAGCGTGTATTTATATAAGTAGTAGAAATTTTAGTATTTTGTGGTATAATTTTGGTATATGTGTAGAATATTTCTTTTTTTTTTTTAAAAATGGGCATATTTTGTAGACTTGGTATATTTGAGGTATAGTACTATACCTATATACCAAATATAGCCTTCGGTATAATTTGTCAGTATTTTTGCGGTATATTGATTTGGTATATATATATATTTGAGGTGTAGTACTATATCTATATACCAAATATAGCCTTCGGTATTATTTGTTTAGTATTTTTGCGGTTTAGTATATATTTAAAATTATACCCATATCTACCATACTTCAAAAATTTACAAAGTACTATATCAATATATCAATTTTGAATTCAGTATATTTTCAGTATTTTTGCGGTATATTTATTTGGTATATTTTAAGAATAATACCGCACACTTGACTGTAGCTTTATCACTTATTTTTCAGCTTATTTATTAAATGCATTTATTTACAAAAAAAAATGCTGTAATCCATTTTTTTTTGTATGATTTATGAAATTTTATCCACTGTTGTCGGCTTCTTTTTTGTTGGTAAAAAGATTAAACCAGTTAGATGCAAACTATGCAAATGCAGAGCCCTTTTCTTTGTCATCAAACCACACACACACACACAAAAGCCGCGAATGCAAATGCAAATGCATAGAAACAGAGAAGGGGGAAGGGAAAATATCGACAGCAAATAGTGGAGTTGAAAGTGAGACCGACAAAGAGTTTAACAAAAATTGTTAGCTTGTTAACTTGCATTGGCATTGGTGCAGAGAAATAAATGAAATATGAATAGTATTAAAGACTATTTGGAAAAGTTTTGATTTCGCAACATTTCCGATTGTTGGAAACATTTAACAAAATATGATAAGCTAATAAGATTTGAGAGTTTGAAGTGTTCAAACTTGACTGAGACTGAGACGTGTTTGCGTTAGCGTGTTGAAACATGTTTGTGCTTGTCAAAAATTCGCTATGCAACTGCGACTAGTTCTCTGTGCTCCTCTCTCTCTCTCCCTCTCTTTCGCTCTGCCTTCAACTAAACAGTCTAACGTAATTTTAGGTTATAGGTTGCAAACCCATCACAAGTCAAACAAACTGCAGTGCGTTCAAAATTGCCGTGGGAAAAGCGAGCTGCATGGTGCGAGAGGGAAGCCGGGAGGGGAAAGCAATCAAGCTGGTGGCAATCAAGTTGCTCGCCTAAGTCATTTGCCTGCAAGTTGCTCGCTTAAGTCTTTTGTTTTTCATTTGCTTTTGGCACGTGAATACGCATGACGGTGGCCGCCTCGCTCGCTCCCTCGCTCCATTTATATTGGCAGCCATTTGTTATTGCTTATATGCGACTAAATAAATTTTGTTTTCTGTATTTTTTTTTTTTGGTTTTTAATACTGCATTTGGGGTCGCTTTCGTTACGTTGAGTTTGCGTTTGGTGTCGTTTCGTTTCGTTTGCGTTTCGTTTTTCGTTTGCAGCGACCTTGGCAATTGTAGCCCATATTCGACAATCGCTGCAACGATTCGTATCTGGAATTTTAAATAGTCTTGTCTTGAATGCTTCATGTTGCGAGCAAGTAGCTTGTGTCTTGTCTCTTGTTTGTTGTTTGTTGGCTTTTGACCAAATGACGATAATACATCGCATTTAGTGCTGGTGCCTTGTGGGCGGCAAGCGGAGGGGGCGGAGAGGGCGAAGGTATTCTGCGGTAGATGTGGGGATGAAGGGCGATTCGATGCCAAGCTAAGAGCTAACTCTTTGAAGGGCACTGAGCTGATCCAATCAAGCTGCACAGCGAACACAGTCGCAAACCAGATCTCCAGACTCAGCTGCTTAGGTTCAGGTCCAAGCGGAGGGGCATTAGGCATTGTTTTTAATTGGCTCTTTGTCTAATTAACAGCTCACAATTTAATACACAAACTTGTCTCTGCGACTAATGCAACGCATCAAAATTTAAATTACGCCTCGCAATTACTTTTAAAACGAACCAAACAAACAAACAAACAGACGAAACGAATTAAATATAAAATATCAGAATTTGTATACCTTTAAGCATTATTGTTCGACTTCGACTTCGACTTACTTAACTACTGCTTTTTAGTATGTGCACTAAAAATTTCATGAAAGGAGGGTTGCTTGATTTCTGCGGGCAAAGGTGTTTACGCTTTTTTCAAATACGTAATTGAAAATCTAAACAAATATTTCAATTGTAGACAGAAAGAAAAAAAATTTAAATCTTGATTTAAGATTTAATTTAAGATTTCAAATACATCGTTGAAAATCGAAAGAAGTTTTACAATTGTACAAAAAGAGAGAAAAAAATGTAGATTGAAAAGTTGATTTCAAATCTTGATTTAAGATTTTTTCAATCTTAGTTCAATTTTGAATTATTTAAAATGTTAAGAATTGCACACAAGGAGAATAAAATGTAGATTGAAAATTAGATGGCAAATCTTGATTTAAGATTTTTTTCGATCTTGCTTCAATTTTGGCATCACATAATATTGCTCAAAGATTTTATTTTTGATTTTATAACGCTTATCCTTTTTCTGTATATTTGTACAATTGAAATAAATAATTGAAAAATCTTTTTTTTTTAATAGATGTTAAAACAATATACATTATTTTTTTTTATTTTTGAATACAAGCACTTTATTTATGAATATTTCGAACAAATTTTTGCGTGCATTTTGTTAAACGTATTCTAAAGAAAAATCACAAAGTGCTTGTTATTCAATTGACTGAAAATTATGTTTCAATAGTTCTTACATCTATTAAATAAGAGATTTTTTCAACCTTATTAAACCTTGTCTTTACACAAATGTAGAGTATTTAATATCTTACTTTTGCATTGTAAATTCCTTTCCCTTTTGCTTTGATTTGCGTATATTTTTTGTTAGCTACAAATTTAATGTGCAATTAAATATATAAAATGAAAAACCCGCAAAACAAATAAACATTTCATTTAACTTTGTCATTACTTTACTGCCTTTGGTAAATAAATTTGATTGGCGCTCTTTTTTTGTTGGGCTGATACGGCATAGAATGATTTCTTATTTTTAGATTGGACTTTGAAGCTTTGCCTAACTTTTCTACTATGGGTGGAAGAGAGTGCCAGGGGGGGGGAGAGAGAGGGGAACGCAAGAGTGTTAAGTGAATGGTCAGTCAACAAAAGTTGGTCATCACAATCGTTCACTCAGTCAGTCAGTCCCTCAATCGGGCAATCTTTAATGTCAATGGCATGCCAGAGGCAGCCAACGCCCAGTTCATCATACACACACACACACTCACACACACACACACACACACACACACACCTCTCGTTCTCTGTTTCAGTCATCAGCGTAACATACTTGTTATACATGCATGTCTTTAATTCTCTTTGAGAATTATCTATGCAAAGCTCTTGTCCTAGGAAATTTCGTTTAATAACTTTGCACTACACTTTGCTCAAAGAAGAACTTGTTTCTTTTAGTACTATGCAATTAAAATTTACAGGGTATCATTTTTTTAAGTTTTGTATACATAAAAAAGTTTACAGGGTATCATTTTTTTTTAATTTTGATGCGATTTTTGTTGTATTTATAACACAAATTCACAGCTTATTAATGTAGTTTATATTTCAAGTATATTTTATGCTCTTGTTTCTTTTCAATACACATAAATATTTAAAGGCTATCAATTTTTTTTTTTTTATTTTTATTGATAACTCAATTGAGCGATTATTAATGTAAATTTATTTCTTTTAGTCCTGTGCAATTTTCCATATACACAAATATTTACAGGGTATCATTTTATTTTAATTTTTGTATTCTTAATTGATTTGTATTCTTATTCTTAACTTAATTCATAGATTATTAAGGTAGCTTTCTTTCTTGTAGTACTAAGAAATTTACAATATACACAAATATTTACAGGGTATCACTTTTCTTAAATTCCAAATTGATTTTTATTGTATTTATGACTTGTTTCACAAATTATTAATGTACATAGCTCATATTTAAAGTATATTTTGTGTTCTTTTTTCTTTTTAATATTTACAGGGTATTATTAGTTTTTTTCATATTTGTTTTATTTTTATTTTTTTGGTATTCATAACTTAATTCATAGCTCATATTTCAATCATATATTTTGCACTCAATATTTTGTACCTTTTTAAAGGGTATATTTTAGTCGCTTTCAGTTACGGTTTTTGATTGAGATTTCTGGGATGAGTTTGTCCCGGGTTTGTAAAGAAGAAGAAGAAGAAGAAGTGGAAACCTGTTCAATTAACAGCAACGTTGTCACCTTTTGCTAATGTCAACTTGCCTGGAGTTGGGTTTTATTTAATTGAAGTCAGCTTGAAGAAGAACAAGGAAGAGCAAGCTAAGATAGCTCTGAACGAGCTCAGTGACCAATTCGCTTGGCTCGTTTCAAACCCACAGGCAATAAATCTACAATGTACGCTTGTAGAATCTTCCCCAACAACAACAAGTGAATGCAAAATAAACATAACAACAACAGCAACAACAACAATGACAATTCGACAACAATTTGAATGCTATAAAAGCGATTTATGAGCGCGTATTTCACGCCTCTTACTCACACACAAAAGCTCACAAAAACGCTGAGACTGAAGCTGAGACCGAACTACGCTGTACTAAACATAACTCGCCTCCACTTAAAATTCCCTCGACAAGTTCAAGGCATTGTCATAAACACAAAAAAAAAGATGAAGAAAAAAAAAACTAAACTGAGATTTATGTTTACAACTCGCAGAAGCCAAAACAAAACTCAAGAAGAAAACGCAATAATATGCCAAAAAACTTATCAACAAATTCCAAATATTTTAAGTAGTTTCAGCTACCCTGTAATCTAAGATCGTTGGTTAGTTAAAGACCAAAAACTAAAAAGTTTTACCTTTAATTTTCTCATTTTCGCAGCACTTTAAGTTTAAAATGTTTCAACTCGAAGTTTAAGCTTCAAATTTTCGAAACTAGTTTCACAGGGTATTTCGTAGTGTAGCCCACTTTTAATGTTTGTTTTCTTTTGCTTACATCAGCGATGCTTGTTTTGCCATTTGCTTAATTCTATTTCCATTTTTTTTTTTTTTTTTGTTAATGAAGACTTTCCGGCAAACAAGGAACTAACCTTTGCACCGTACGTTGAGCTTTAAAGGAACCTCGATGCTTGATTCTTGAAATTATTGGCAAACAACTTCTGGACTACTTAATCAATCATTATGATTAGTATAGTAGTAAATTATTAGCTTTAGGGTTTCTTATTGGATTTATGTATTTTTTGTTGTGTGTGTTTGAAAGTTGTTCAAACTGCCGCGCAAATTAATTGGAGTTGGATTTTTTATGCGATTGATTCGCGTGTTCGCTTCGATAATTTGCATAATTTGAACGATCATTGTGACTGTCTGTCTGACTATTCGAATAGTTCACTTACGGACACAGACAGCGCCCTTTAGTTGCTGTTGTCTGTTAAATTTATTGCCAAAAAAAAGCAAAAGCAAAAGCAAACGAAAGCAACAGATCGTATCGCGATTGACTTCAAAGAGATCGATCAATTGATGTGCTATTATTTGCAAATTATCACACGCTTCTCTCTGTTTTGTCGCGTCCTTCAAATCCCATGATATACATATATTATTATTATTATCATCATCATCATTGTTGAGATCGAACTGAGTATTTGCCCGGAACTGGGCGCAACTCACTGAGGCGCGTCGAAGTGCTCAAAGATGATTCCAAAGGTTTCGAACTCTCGATGAAGTCTAGACCAAATTTTCCAGACGAAATACCAAAGCAACTACTGAGTCATCACCAAAAGATGCGGATAAAGTAATCGCAATGGAGCTTGACGACCCCTCCGCCCGCCCTTCTGACAATATTTTCCATTTTAGGTTTATTTTTGACTCTTTTTTTTTTGGCTTTTTGCAAAGTCATCGTTGTACACTCGACTTTACGATCGCTTCGTATTGATTCAGCTTAACTGATATTTGGTCAAGTCTCTGTCAACGGAAGTCCATAGCGTTGTCCAACACACCGAGTCTTTAAATATTTGCTCAACTTATTTGGACGGCTTTGGATTGACGCTGAATACACAATTCAATCACATGCTTAGGCGCTTCAATCTGCTTGAATTAAAAGTGATGTCAAAGTAAAGAGGAAGTGTGAAGAGGGGATGGAAGAGGATTCGATTCGAAGGATAAAATAATAGAAATGAAATATTCACTTTGTTTATAAATCTTCAAAAAATATATTTCGAATCAGAGTTTTGAAAAAAAATAAGATATTTCTGTACAAAGCAAGATACTTTTACATCTTTTAGTCAAAGAGAATTATCATTTCTATGCATATTAAAAATATTCAGAGATTGAAAAAGCGAATAAGATATTTCTGTATATATCAAGATACTTTTACATCTTTTAGTATTATTAAACACTAACTGCTAAAATGTAATTTCTCTTCAGAAAGAATATGCACTTAGTATACAAAATTTGAACATACATTTCGAATCGGAGATTAAAGAAATGCATAAGATATTTCTGTATAAAACAAGATATTTTTATTTCTTTTAGTATTTATGAAATACTAAACGCAAAAATGATTTTTCTCCTTAGAAAGAAAATATTCACAATGTTTACAAATGTTAAATAATATATTTCGAATCGGCGATTCACAAAATGTTCAAAACAATTCTTGCTTCTGCTAAGCACGCGATACTTTTGTATCTTTTGGTATTTATTACAAAAATAATTGTAATTTCTCTTCGATATGAAAATATTCATATAATTTACAAATTTTACAAATGTATTTCGAATCGGAAATTCATAAAATGCATTCGATATTTATGTACAAAGCAATTCTTTCTTCCGCTAAAGATACTTTTGTATCTTTAAGTATTTATTACAAAACAAAGTGTCGTCGAAATGTAATTAGTTTCTTGATGGATTGACAAGAGAATTGACTCGACGATATAATATATTCAATACAATGGCAGAGGAATTAAGACTGCATCAGATAAATACAATATTAGCTATCTCTCCATCTGCAGCTTTGTTCAGTTTTGAGTGGAGTTGTAAAGCCAATTAAAGCTGTATACTATAACATATATTATACATTTTTAACATACAATACAGCAGTAAACTTATCGCCAGATTGAACATGCACATATGTGTTTCTCAGTGCTGTCAGATTTGTAATTTATGTTAATTTCGGCATAGGGAAATTCCGAATTCGTTTCAAGCAATTGCCAGACTTAAAGTAGCTTCGCACAAGCTACGTGCATTGAAACAAAAAACAAAAAAAAAAAACACAAAACTCCAAAATACACTCATATACAGGTAGTCAATGGGTCGGTCGAGCGTTGACTGATAAAAGCCAAATAATGAAGATAATCTGTGTGCTATGCAGTTAACATTTGCATATTCAATTTGTCGTGGAAATTGAAAACTGAAAACTAGAGACGGAGAAAACAGGTTTTGCCGAAAAAAATAACTATTTTATTTTCAACGTTGTAGGCGGTCATAGGTTGGGTCAAAGCTTTTGTCAGCGCGTTCAAATCACAAGCGTCATCAGTATTGACAGCGCCCCCTGGCGGCAAGCAGCGAGACAGACGGACAGACAGCCAGCTGCATTGCATTTGTGGAGCGTGCGTTGTTAAGCAGTTTTTGGTATGCCAAGGTCAAGATCGGATGCGATGCGATGCGATGTGTGTTGTGTTGTGTGTTGTGTTGTGTTTTGATGCATTCGCATTGAAGACTGTTTTATAGACGAAGAGGGGGGAGATGAAGGGGCTGCCGCTGCTGTCTCGGCGTTTTGATAATATTTCCCAGATCCACAATCTACTTAGCATAAGCATCAACATGAAATACAAAACAAAACCTAATATGAATGCAAATGCAGCGAACTGTAAATATGATAAATACGATTTTTCAAGAGCATTGCAAAGACCTCACCAAGGCAACAAACTCGAAACTCATTGTAAACTCATTGATATGAACTCTTACATTAACAATTTTAGGTATATTTATTTGTACTTTTACATTAACAATTGCAAAACATTGTGAATAAATATCGCATAGAAGTTGAGTATAAAATACGTTTGTTCTTTATGGTCTATTTTGTACTATATGGTATGTTAAGAATGAATGAATGATATACCAAAAAAAACATGCATCGGTATATTTGTAGTATTTTTTAGGTATATTAATTTGTACTCTTACATTAACGATTGTAAAAGTAAACATTGTGAAAATCGCATTGAAGTTAAGTATGAAATACTATTGTTCTATTTGGTATATGATATATTTAGAATGTACAACTATATCTATATAGCAAATATAACCTTTAGTATATTTTTGTATTTTTGCGGTATGTTAAAACCACATTTTGAATGTGGTACTATATCAATATATTAAATAAAGCCTTTGGTATATTCTTAGTATTTTTGCGGTATGTCTATATGTATGTATACACATTAAAAAAATACCTTATTTTTTCTATATCAAAAAATCAAATAAAATCGTCTGTGTATTTTCAGTATTTTTTCAGTATATTTCAAGAATAATACCGCACAGTTTTGCTTTTATTCAAGCCGGGTTGCGGGTATCTCGCAGTCGAGCACACTCCACTGTAGGCTACGGTATATTTTTGGTATTTTTTCGGTATATTAATAATAATAATACCGCACTGGTTTGCTTTTATTCTAACTAGATAGCGGTTTCTCTTAGTTGAGCACACTCAATTGTAGCTTTCTTACTAGCACATATTTATTTCTCCGGCTACTCGCAAATCTTGAAAAAAGAAAACGCAGTTGCAGTGCAGCTCTCCAGACTCCGCACACAGTTCAGTTGCTTCAATTATTATGCCAACGAAATGCTTAACAAATTTCACAAGCTTCACTTAACAAATGCCAAAGTTAGTCAAACTAATTAGTGTTGTTAGTGTTGTGTGTGTTTCTTTTTTTCTTTACCTCTTGTCTAAATGTTACTGTTGGCTCAATTGGTCTGCAGCGTGCATAAATAAGTGCAGAAAACGATATCATTAATTCCAAAAGAAACAAAATTAAAATACTGCTATTGTCGCGATGTTGAGTTGTTGTCTCTGAACTGGATAAGGCGACAGCGACACGTCCAAGCGAACACGTTCAAGTGCGTAATATCAACCCGATGCGATGCAGCATTAAACTTGGTCAATTGGGCAATCTGTTGGCGATCAACAACCATCGTTGTCCATCGTCGTCCATCGTTCCATTGACAATCTTGGCTGACAGCTCGTCGAACACGTGGATGGCCAAACGAAACTGTCCCCAAAAAACGGGGGCGGCGACCTTCAACACTGCGTTGGAGGGGAATGTCCAACAAGTTGTGCATATGCCAATAACATTTGCGAAAATCTAAATTATAGATGGACTTTGTATTGTAAATAAAACGTAATATTCATGCTGTTGTATTTATAGAGTTGATCTAAGATATTTATTGCGATTGAACCTGTTCTTAAGCCGAAAATCTTATCAGCGTTTGTTACAACATCCAAAGTTGACCCCTCCGACTGGTTTCTCTTCATTGATTTATCTGTACAACATTTCGGTTTCATTGCTTTGATATTCTTCTTCATGTTACAAGCGAATGAAACTTGCTTTTGGAATATAGCAAAATGCCTAAAAGTATTCCACGCAAAAGTATTGACCAAACGCAGCCCAGCGAAACTTATGAATGATGTGCTTATCTGTTGATTTGATTTCTATTTTTAGCGCTACTTTGTCGACTATTCATGAGTAGTATTCATAAAACGTCTTGTATTTGTGTTTGGTCAACATTATGAAATTCTAAACATGTTCTAAGTAAACAACACAGCAAAATGGTTAGTTTGCGTAGTGATTAGAGAATTCATACCTTGACTTATTAGCATAAGATATAAATTGAAATCGAGCCGGTTTGCAAAAAATAGCATTCATTTAAATATACTTGAGTATTTATAGATTTCACCGAATGAGTGTGAACTTGTTTGGGCAACAAACTTCTAAATTGAGAATTAAAGTTATTGAATGAAAGAAGAATAAGATTTGTAGAATGCACAGCAGAGGTGAACTTCTGAGGGAAATTTTGTAATTCAGGACGAATAAGAAAATTTTTTAGAATGCAGAACAGAGATAAAATTCTTAAAGAAATCTTAAACTTCAGGACAAAGAGGATAATTTAAATATACATCAAAATAAAAGTAGCAAAAGAATAATCTACAATTCAAATATCGATATTGTATTACATTCAGAACATATACTCGTACAGTACAAAATATACCAGATTTTTAGCCCCAGCAATTAAGACCCAATTGCAGTAGGCGTTTTTTCGCCACACAAAAGTATTTCTTCAATAACTTCTACAACTTTTATCGGATCCAACCAAATGCACAGGAATTATAAGAACTGTAGTTATTATTGCATATATCTAGCTTCAAAATCACGCTTGTTATTAGAGTTTTTTCAATTTTCGGGAGCGGAAGTGGGCGTGGCAAAAATTTGAAACAAACATGCGTGCAAACATAACAAGTGCAGTCGAAAATTATATCTCTGTCTGTTATAGTCTCTCAGATTTAGGTATAGATACAGACGGACAGACAGACAGACGGACATGACTATATCGTCTCGGCTGATCAAGAACAAATAAATATTACATACATTTCCTGCAAGCATAAAGTGATAATTCTATAGCACGCTTAATAATTGAATTTCGATAAAAGTCAGCTGCAAAATGAATCTGTAATGAGCTGTAAAAGTTGAAATCTAAATTTCTGAACTTGAGTGTAGCAAACTAATCAAATTGCACACTTGCTAGCCAGATAAGTACACATTGATACTAGACGCCGGCTTTGCCGAACTTTGCACTGCATTTTAAATATAAGTGTGTCTATAGTAATAGTACACTGAAGAAAAATTAAAAAATTCAAGATTTTGTCGCGATTTACACAGCATTTAAACCCGTCTGGGGTTGCCTTCTCATAGACTAACTGAATTACAAACAAAAATACTCAAAGCTAGATAAAAACTTTTTGGGAATTTCGATGGATTACAGAATTTTGCAACCTTAATCTAGTATCTTTGGTGTTATTTTAAGAATTTGGAATTTTTTAATTCTAAGAAGAATTTGTTCTTATTTTAAAAACACAATTTATAAGACAAGTGTTCTTGTTTTTGAAACAAGTCATTTTTCCGTTTTTAGGAATTTTAATACAGTATTTTGTAACTTTAATCTAGTACTATAATTGTTGGTTTTATTTTGAGAATTAAGTATTTTTATGACTTCTTAGTTCTCAGTTTAATGAATTTGTTTTTAATGTGATGTTATTTTAAGGACACAATTTTTAGAGTGAATGTTGTTTATTTTAGAAACTGGTATTTTTTCAGTGTAGTAATATGTGCAAAACTGAAAGTTTCGCAGCATTACAGCATTTTGTAATTCGAATTTAAATTTGGCATTTCTCAGACAAATATCCTTAGTTTTAAGAACTTGTTTTTGAAGTTTCTTTATTTTAAGAACACAATTTTTTCAGACAAATGTTTTTGATCCCGAAACTAGTCTCTTTTAGTCCATTATTCTATACAATACTGATTCGCAGCGTTTAATAACTGTTCTTTCTTGCAGTGTAGTATTATATACAATAAAAATTCGCAACATTGAAAACTAAGTGTCGTTCGTTTGTCGAAAAGAAAAACAAGCTAATAAAGTGCAGATAAGATAGAAGTGAAACTAATGGACAGACTAGTCTGCAGTATAATGCATTTTATATTATATGTTATGATTCAATTTTGGATCGCAGTCTAAAATTGCAAGTATGCATGTATGTAATATAGTGTAGTCTAACCTCCGCTCGGCGCGCGACAAATTGACAGTGTTCGCTATATTATTTATGTGGGTCAGGTCCGACATTGTAACTCGTTTTGTTTTTCACATTTTCGCAATACGCAATAAGCGAGGCGGCGACAGCTCACTGGCAAGAGAGAGAGAGAGAGATGGATAGAGGGAGAACAACACCCCGCAATCGTTGTGTGTGTCTCTGATAGTTAAGCGAGTGGATCGCTCTCTTCTCTCTGGACAGGTTGTTGCTATTGTAGTAGTTAGTAATAGTTGTTGTTGTAGTTAGTTGTTGTTGTAATTGTAGTTGCATGTGCTCTACATTATGTCTTGTTGGACATAGACGAATCATCGTCTCAGTTGCCAAAGTTTTACCGCTTTACACTCTCCTCACAACTGTTTTTTATAGCTGACTTTGAAATGAATTTTACCTGAATCAGGCATTTTAATTTAATTACTCAAAATGGGCGCGGCACAAGCGATTAGCAATCAAAAATGCTGCAAACCTTTGCTTAAAGTACAGCATTTTCGATACTCTTTAAGAACTGGCGTAAAATTGAATTCAAATTTGATATAGAACAATTCTCTGACGATGCATAATACTAGAAATATTTACTACAAATTGTATGCAGAAAGAATTACTTGAAAATGTTTATATAAAAACATCATAAGAACCAAAAATGAATCAAGCATTTGCAATTATCATTGTATATAAACAAATTTGTGGAGTATTAAAAAAAAATTGCGCAAAATTTCTTGAAATTTTATAGAAAACAATGCACTGCTTTTATTATTATATTTATTATTTCTTTTATGGAAATTATCGAGATGCATAATGCTATAAATATTTGCACAAAGTTGTTAAGCTGCTGAAATAGTATTGCTTTGAAATTGTATCTAAAAAAAACATATAATCATAAAAACCAGAAATTTATCAAGCATTTGCCATATTCATTATATATAGAAAATTTGTTGAATATTAAAAAAAAGATACCTTAATTTTGTTAAGAAAATTGTTTCTTATGGGAATTCTAAATTTTCATTTATTATATTTATTTTTTGTATTACGCAAATTTAAGCCAGAAATTCTATATTTATATTATGCATTTTCTTTTTTTTATTACGAGTATTGGAGGTAGATATTCTATATTTACATTGACAATCGATTCTTATGGGAATTCTACATTTTCTTTTATTTATTTCTTTCTTTTTTGATGTTGTAAAATCAAAACTTATTGTATGCTCAATAAATTGATGTACTTTTCACGCTGCTCACTCTATTAAAAAACCACCTTATCTCTTAAAATTAAAGAGCATTTGTCGCGGCTTTTAAGAACTGAGTTAGTTTGTGAAAGTAGGCGCAGAACTTTTTTGCAGGGCATTCGCAAGTGCTGCAAACATCGGTAGCCACAGAAAGTGCTCAATCATCGTTGGAAGACTTGACAATGTTTTCATTTTTCAGTTTTTTTTTTCTGTGTTTTGCAACATTTAGCAATCGTTTAGTCGAGCTTCACAACGAGAACCGAACGGTTGTTTGATTCGCATTGTTGCAAGCCCCAAACACACACAATTTTTTTTATAGACTTGCAATTGATCGACGACGATGAATACGTTGGCATTGATTGCGTTCGCCTTGTGGGCGCTTTTTATGCGATACTTGCCGCACATTTTGCGCTTCTTGCAGCTGCAACGCTTTAGCAAAACTTTGCCGGGTCCCAGCATTGGCGAGTTAATAGCGAATGTCAAAAAGGGGGGTAAGTAAGGGAGGAGAAGAAGAACACAATGATCAAGTATTCAATATGCAACTCTGCCTTCGATGTAGAGATCCTCAATTGGCTGAAAGAGTTGCGGGAGCGACATGGTCCGGTGTTTCGCATTTGGTTCGGCAAGGATCTGATGGTGTTCTTCACCACACCCGAGGACATTAAACAGCTGCTGGGCAACAATTCGCTGCTGCAAAAGTCACGCAACTATGAGTTAGTCCAGCCCTGGTTGGGCAAAGGTCTTCTCACCAACGGCGGAGAATCGTGGCATCGTCGTCGCAAGCTCTTGACACCTGCGTTTCATTTTCGCATTCTCAGCGAATTCAAGGAACCAATGGAGGAGAATTGTCGCATCCTTGTGAGTCGATTGAAGCAGCATGCCACAGATGGCAAACCCTTTGATATCTATCCATACATCACACTCTTTGCCCTCGATGCCATCTGTGAGACGGCGATGGGCATCAAGAAGCACGCTCAAATGCAAAGCGATTCGGAATATGTGCGTGCGGTGCAAACGTAAGTGTGGCAACTTCGAACTTTGTACTTGCAACACTCTTCAATCTCTTTAATTTCTTTCTTAGCATATGCCACATCTTGCATCGCCAGAGTTTCTCGTTCTGGCAGCGTTTCAATGTCCTCTTCCGCTTCTCGGAAGCGGGACGCACACGCAACGCCGCCTTGAAAGTGCTGCACGAGGAAACCTATCGGGTGATCAACATGCGACGCAAACAGTTGCAGGAGCAACAACTTAAGGAGGAGGAACAGAAGTCTGCCTCGGAGGCAGACAACGATGTCGGGGGCAAGCGACGTTTGGCCTTCCTGGATATGCTGTTGCTGTCACAGCTTGAAGGAGGCGGCTCCGAGTTGAGCGATGTCGATATACGTGAAGAGGTCGACACGTTCATGTTTGAGGGACACGACACCACAAGTTCGGCCATCGCATTCGCCATCAGTTTGCTGTCGAAGCATGCGGCTGTCCAACAACGTGTCTACGAAGAGGCCGTCGAGCTAGAGGGCAGGGAAAAGGAATCGATGCCGTATCTCGAGGCGGTGATCAAGGAGACGTTGCGTCTGTATCCCTCGGTGCCGTTCTTTTCACGCAAAGTCCACGAGGACTTGAGTGTCGGCAAGCTCACGATACCCAAAGGGGCTTCGGTCAGTTGCCTCATCTATATGCTGCATCGCGATCCTGTCAGTTTTCCCGATCCCGAACGCTTTGATCCCGATCGCTTCTATCTCAACGAACAGCAACTGCATCCGTTTGCCTTTGCCGCCTTTAGCGCCGGACCGCGAAATTGTATTGGGCAAAAGTTTGCCATGCTCGAGCTGAAATGTTCGCTCTCGATGCTGTTGCGTCATTATCAATTCCTGCCCGTTGCCGATCATCAGCCCAATCCTTTGGCCGAGCTCGTCATGAAGAGCGGCAATGGCATCAAAGTCTGCATAAAGGCGCGTAGTTAAGCTAAGCACAAATATCACACGACTTGAATCTTTTCCAGTATCGGACAAAAATCGTATAACTAGCTAACAAATGTACTTTAATTCCAATTTTTTTTGTTGTTTATGTTAAGTAAGCGAAATAAATAATTAACAATTACGTTTAAGCTGTTGCTTCATTTTCATTCAATTCAAAAAGACCTTCTTCAAACCAGTTTTTATTGGACATTGAACTGCAGTCGCTTAACTTCAATTAATCAGTAAGAACTGAAATTCTTATCAAGTCAAACACCTGATTTTAGATGCACTTTGTGTTCTATTTTATGATCTCGCTTCATTTAGATTTCCATTATTGATTGCAGCTGAATTCAATAAAACTAATATATAGAATAGAGTAACATCTGTTTCCCATTGCTTTGTAATGAACTTGAAGATTAGATTGCGGCCACAAAAAAGACCCCCACTCACACTCACACTATTTATTAGATTAGAGTTGGCACAGCTTTATGTTGAACTTTGCCTTGCCTTCGCCTAGAAAATATTGCAAGCTTTATCACTGAACGAAATGTGGAATTTGATGCCAATGATCTGACATGAATACAATAGAATTGTGTTGTTTTTCTAACCGGTACCCATATTGTAGCATTTGGAATATGTTAGTATTTTTTCGGTATATTAGTTGGTATATTTTCAGTACCTTTCGGTATATTAATTTGGTATATGTATATAATAATACCGCACTGTTTTGCTTTTATTGAAAATTTATGATTGAAGGATAGTCGTCGGTATATTTTTAGTATTTTTGGTATATTAATTTGGTATATTTTTATAATAATACCGCCTCTTTTTTCTTCTTTTCAACATGTATAGCGGGTATCACACAGTCAAGTGTGCTCCTACGCATGATCTTTACTATTTTATGAACTTCCAAAGATACCGCAATTTTCGCATTTTCATCTAATTAGTAGGCTCAAGATAAAGGAAAACTATTTTGCGCATCACGCCATCATAAAGTAGAGCACCATTCATTTAACCTTGAAGTACCCCAAAAAAAAACTATCTCAGATTTTTGTTTGTTTTTGGTTTATGACGAAAATTGTCAAATTCTTTTTAATGAGCCCTATTCGATTGTTCAATGGAAACTTATGCGTAATCTATATGAGGGGCCACTTAAGTAATGTACATGGGGCCCCCCCACATGCGTTGATATATGGCTAATGATACTGATTACGAGATGTGACGCACTTTATGGAAAGGGTGTGTGTTTTTATACCCGTTACACATAGATTAGAAGAGTATTATAACTTTGTGTCTGCAGAAGGAAGCATCTCTGACCTTATAAAGTATTTTTCAGTATTTTTGCGGTATATTAATTTGGTATATTTTTAGAATAATACCGCATTTTAAATGTATTACTATATCAATGTATCAAATAAAGCCTTTGGTATATTTTAAGTATTTTTGCGGTATATTAATTTGGTATATTTTAAGAATAATACCGTATTTTGAATGTTATATCATATTAATATACCAAATTTATCATTCAGTATATTTCCAAAAAAAAAAATCGGTGTAATAATTTGGTATATTTTTTTTTAATAATACCAAATTTTGAATGAGAACTATATTAATTTATCAAATTTAGCATTTAGTATTTTTCAGTATATTAATTTGGTATAACTTAAGAATTATTCCGCACTGTTTTGCTCTGACTCAAAATGGCTAACGGGTATATCATAGTTGAGCACACTCGACTTTAGCTTTCTTAGTTGTTTTTTCTTGAAAAAGTTTTGACTTTCAAAATTGGAACAAATGCTGAGAATAGAACTCGCGTTATCGATCGAATGTGGCCATGAAGCCAAAAGCGAAACAAGAAAACAAACAATATAATAATCATATTTATATATATATATATATTTTTTGTTTATTTCACGCACTTTTGAACTATGGAAAATACAATTTATATTTATTATTATTATGCATTGGATCGTATAATGTATGTTGTATATATAATATAGTGTTGTCGTATTGTATTGTAGATAGCGTAATATTGTTCTCTTGAGTTTAACATCTAAAGCCAACAACTGTATCTGGTTTTAACAACAAAAATATATATCGTACATATATAGTATGTATGCTATAGCATGATTAGAGTTCGCGATTAAAATTACTTAGGCTGATCATACATACATATTGCTCTCCCAACTCCGATTCTGTTGGCTGGTTTGTTTCTTTGTTTGTTGTTTCTTGTGTTATGTTTTTCTTCTTGTTGTTGTTGTTGTTGTTTGTTTGTTGTTGTTGTAGTTGTGTTGTGTTCCCTGACAATTCCTTAAGCTAGCCCAACTGGTTATTATCATTTATAGATCGTAAGTATAGGTATATATGTTATATGTATATCGTATCGTATATAGTATAGATGTATGTCGATTGTTAACAACTAGATAAATTCCTTTACAATACGTGTTCATTGAATAGTTTTAAGTGTGTGTGTGTGTGTGTATCGTTTATTTTATTTTTTTATTGGTATGTTACATTTCCCTAACTAGATTGCCTTCAATTTCCTTTAGGTATTTTGTGCCCATTACGGTCAAGGCCCGATCGCCTCTTCCCCTCCTTATTCTGCTCTTTCTTCCCTTCTATATATATATTGTAATTATATACACACAGTTCTCCCTCTCTCTCTCTCTCTCTCTCTCTTTTTCTCATTATAAGCATGTCGACTGTTATTGATATGATGCGGCTAAATATTGTATTACATATAGCATATTTAGTATATATAATATATAGATATTTTGGTATGGAGAACTTGATGAGAGAGCACACTCTACTATAATATGTTGAAGTGTAGAGTCGACTCTCTGATACCCTTGCAGCATAACAATAAAGTTTACTATTTTGTTGACTTCTATTTATTTTTATATATATATAGTGTCTCAAGCACATACATTCAAATAACACATTGTTTATCGTTATAGTTCATAATCGTAGCTAACAGATTGACAGACTTAAGCAACAACAGCTGCCATAGGAACAAGCGAGGGAAAAGCTTTGTTATACTTCTTAGCACTGAAAGCTGCTTTGTACACAGAGAGAAAAAAGAGTAAATTGAAAAAATCTTGATATACGATATTTTCAATCTTTAAAAGAACAATCTTGAAATAAGATTTTTAGGTTGAAAAAATGTTTGTGGTACATTTGCATTTTAAGATTACAAACATCTTATTTTAAGATTGAAATCTTGAATGCCTTATTTCAAATAAAAAAGTAGATTGTAAATCTTGATTCTAGCACTTTTTTTCTTTCTGTGTACATGTGTATATGAAAGTAGCTATGTAACACGCGGGGATTTCTGCTTGGGTTCGTAAAAACTATAAAGCTGTCTCATTTTCATTTAGCTAAAGCTTAGCCGACTTGTGTTAAATTCTGTGGAAATCTAAAGCTAAGCTCATTGCAACTTTCGTTTATTATATACACTTTAAACACAAAGCTCATTAAAGCTTATTACAAACACAAAGCTCATTAAAGCTTTTCACAAACACAAAGCTCATTAAAGCTTCTTACAAATACAAAGTTCGCTTAAGCTTTGCACAACTATAAATCTCATTTAAGCTTCCTACAAATACAAAGCACATTTAAGCTTTGCCACTCCCTCTCTATTTCTCTCTGACTTTCTCTTTTATGTTAATCAGCTTTTGAGCTTAATCTATCCAAAGCTTCCTCTCTTTCATTTAGCCTGCTGTTGGTTTTTAGGAACAGTAACAGAAACTGAATTTAGTATGTGTTCAAGAGGGCTAATCAAGAATTGCGAAGGCTTCCACATTTTTACCGGACGAACGTTTCTTATCATAAAGCTTTTATTTTTTGTTGTTTGTTTAGATTTCTTATATGTGTTTAGCTGCTTAGGAACACAACGCAAACCGAACATTGATCTAAGGCTACCTAGAGAAAAAACGCGCAACTATGCTCTGCAAGGATATGAAAGCTTCGATTGCCACCGAAGTTACAGCCAGGGTATGCAAATGGTGCGACAGACATCGCGTCTGTGATGCGGCTGTGGATGCGGTTCTTCGCCGGTTGGGCCACCGCCTCCTCCACCGCTGCCACCTCCGCCACCGCTCTTAGCACCTCCTCCTCCTCCACCGACGTCCGCACCAGCAACAGCTGCTGAGCCAGCGCCTGAACTGAACTTAAAGAAGGAACTCCTTCGTCAGTGCTTGCGATGGGCCTGAGGCGATGCTGCAACATGGCTGGGACTAACGACGCCCTCAGGCATTGACTGCAGCGCAGCGGCGACGCTGCCGTAGCTGGCGCGCTGCTGTGCATGCGATTGCTGTTGCAGCTGCTGTTGTTGCTGCTGAACCAACGATTGTTGCTGCTGAAGATGATGATGATGATGATGTGATGCTGATGACGATGACGATGCTGCTGTCAGCGTTGAGGCGCGTGCCAGACGCTTGGGTATGACAAAGGGCGGCGGCGGCTGTGGCATGTATTGTGGCGGCGTCGAGTTCGCCGACGCCTGACGCACAAACGAGCGTGTTGCTGTTGTTGTTGTTGCTGCCTGCTGCACCTGCACCGAACCGCTGCGCGCTATCGCTCCGGTCCGTGGCGGTATCGCTGGCGGTGGTCCCGGTGGCGGGGCAACGCGTTGCTTTGGCGGCGGCGAACTGATGCTCGCCAGACTCTCCGTCGATGGCTGCGATGGGACTCGCGGCGGCAGCTGCGGCAACTGTCCATGCGATGTTGTTGTTGTTGTCACAACGACACTCGACGTCGAGGTCGTTGAAGGTGGCAACTTGGCTTGCGGCTGCACCGTGGACATCGTGATGGTCGGCTTCTGCATGGGCATCGTGTGGCGTATGGTGATCGTGCCACCTCGTGATGGGGCAGCTGTTGAAACAGTTGCAGGCGCTGTGGTTGCTGCTGCTGCTGCTGTTGTTGCTGCCGTGTTTGTAGTGGCAACAACTGCGGCCTTCTGTTGATGCTTCTGCTTCTGCTGGGCGTGTATGTCCTGAATTTGTGGTGTTATCACCACGGGATTCTTCTTTTGATCCTGTCCAGCGGCGACGTAGCTGAAGACGCACAGCACCGAGTAACAGATCTGATCCGACTGCGCCAATTGCAATTTGTTTATGGTTCGTTAGTGTGGCAAAACAGATGAACACTGTGTGTCTGTGTGTGTTGTGAGGCGGGGATTTGATTTGATTTTTTTTTTTTTTTTTTGGGGGGGGGGGATGGGTGTCTGGTGGTTTTATTATTTTTGGGGTGTTTTGGTGTGGATATCACAACGAGTAACAAAACTAATGAACGAACAAACAATCGAACGAACGTACAAGAAAACTAACTGAAATAAATGCATGCAGTGGTACAATGGAATGGAACACAAAATGAAAAAAAAAAAAACGCAACGATTTCAACTCAAATTTCAAACTATAGTTTATATTATATATTCTTTTTTATTTTCTCTTTTGGTTTTGTACAACTTGCGTGACATGAGTGACATTTGTTGTTGTTTGTTGGTTGTTGTTATTGTTGTGGCTATGGATGCATTCACTCAAAACATTCACTCAGACACACACACACTCATAAATAATTTGTTGTTGATTTTATTTACAGAAAAGTTATCTAATGCACATTCTCGATTGGCAGCGTGGAAAGACTTGTATCGATAGTTAGCGGCTCTGTCATCGCGGCCATTTCCATTGGTGTTTCGTTCTCTGTTTCAATGCCAGTGTTCCGTCGCATCTTCTCCTTGTTGAGGTGACAAATGTACGCAAATTGCACGGACGTCACCCGATGAAAGCTCAGCACAATTTCCGCTGCCTGCACACATTTTCACATTTACATTTTTTGGATGTTTCATTTTTACACGTTTCAATGTTTCATTCACGTTGTGGCAATGATGATTGACGATCGTACGATTTGTTGGATGGAATGATTGATGTGTTGTTGTGAGTTGTGATGTGGTGTTTGATGGTTGTTGTTGTTATTGTTGTGGTGGTGGTGGCAGGCATGTTGTTGTTGTTGTAAGTTGTTGGAATAGTTGTTGTTGTTGTTGTTGTCGTATGCATAGAAAATGTTGACACAAGGTAACAAACGAAAGTGGCAGCAAAGAACGAAACGAAACGAATAGAAAAAGGTAAAGCAAATCAAACATATTTATATATTCAAGATCGGAGTTATATATATAATATTATTATCTTTATGTATGTACAGAATGTGTGTGCATGTGTGCGTGTGTGTGTGTGTGTGTGTGTGTGCCAACTATATACATAGTTAATTATACATATAGTGCGCTTTATTATGATGAAAGGTGAGACTTAAATCAAGTTTCGATTCGAGTGAAAGAGATAAAAAGTGCTGAGGTGCAATTCGATGCATGTTGCAAGAGAGGGTGTATGTATGTGTGAGTGTATGTGTGTGTGTGTGTGGCACGAACTTACCATGCTCGATTGATATTTGCGCTGTATGAGATTGCGTGTCTTGGGATCTGCAAGAAGAGACACGAAATGGAGAAACGTTTTGGAATTGGCACACTCTACTTACTGTATTCCTCCAGGACGAAAATTCCACCTTTTTGTGTAAAACATTTGCGTATGTGATCCAAACGCACAAAGAACTGCAATTATTTGATTTAGATAATATAGATATTATTAGCCAGGCTTCGAATCCCCAGTTTCATCATCAAACAGGAACGCAAAAAACTTGAAACACGAAACGAAAATGGAACATAACGGTAACGATATAACGGTAACCGAAATGCAAATGAAAAAGCCAAAGAGTAGTTGACGACTAACCGAAAATTGTGAAAACACAACGAAATGAAAAGGGAAACCGAAAAAACTGTACACAGAAAATTGTTGTAAATTGTGGATAGTAAATACGAGAGACGGTATTATTGTTAGATATGTATATTTATAAATATATTCTTATTCATATACATACACAACTTGATATGAGTATATGATAAATTGAATCGAAATTGTAAGTTGCATTTAATTTCTTTTCATTTTCCTTTTTTTTTTTTCTTTTTTTTTTTTGATTTGTCAGTTTTTGTTTCACGTGTTTTTGCGTGTGCATGTGTGTGTGGGTGTCTGTGTGTATGTTTGTGTGTTTGTGAGAGGTGGAACTAACGTCACGGAACAGAAACAGTAACGGAAACAGAAACGAAACGAAAATCATTTTGAAATGCAAGTATGTTCAAAACAAAAGCTAAATGCTATATGGCAAGCGCATGAACAAAGCAAAGCAGGCAGCAGCGCTCCATGCAAAGTAGAAGTAGTTGTCAGACATGTTGTTGTTGTTGTTATTATTGTTGTTGTCGGGCACATGCATGCAGTACAAAAGGTGATTAGCTTAGCTTAGCTGCTGAGCTTTGAGTGTCGTAGCAGCGAGCTAACAACAGTTAAAGCGTTTACACTTATTTACAAAGACAAAGGGGAAGACATTTACACAATCAGCAAGTGGTCAGCACTAATATTATATATCATATAATAGTAAGGGCAAGAGATCAACAAAAAAAAAAACTGATAATCAGAATTCGAAATTAAATACAAAATGAGTAAAATATAATATATTCTGCTGTTGTTGAAGAAGGATACGCAACAGAAACAATTGAAAAACGTAACAACAAATGGGAAATGAAACATTTTGGAGAATGCAGCAAAATCAAAAAAAAATCTTGTTTTTTTGTTTTTCTTTTTTTTTAATGGATTTCATTTATATATAAAGAATATTTTTGTTTCTTTTTTAAGGTTAACAATATATATATATATCGATTATATATATCGATTATTTTGTTTTTTTTTTTTTTTTCTTAAAGATTGTTCTAATTAGCACTTGTGAGATGGTCGTTCATTAATTTGCTTGGATTGGATACAAAAAGGCGTTTTGGTATTTGGTTTTTTTTTGTTTTTTTTTTTTTTGGTTTGGTTTCATGGGAGGTAGAAACTATTCAAATTGAAAGAACTCTCAATTCAATTTTGCACTAATACAAAAACAACTATGCATTATACTCAAAGGCTGTATGAGTTGTGAGTGTGTGTGTGTGTGTGTCTGGCGTAAGTGTGTGTGTGTGTGTGTGTGTGTGTAAAGAGTAAAGAATACGTTTTTTTTATAGTAGAAATAAGAGAACCAAAAGGATTCATTGTAGTTTTTAGTTTTTGGAGGGGTTTAGCGGCTGTCTGGATTGGTGCTATTGTGGTGGCTCATGTAGCAATAGAAAGACAGAGAGACAGAGAGAGAGAGAGAGAGAGAGAGAGTATGCGAGATAGAGAGAGAGAGGGAGAGTATGACTAGTGAGGGGAATGCACTAAGGCGGCGATTAACAGCGTTTTATATGAAAAAAGTTTCTTTTTTTTTTGGCTTTTGTTTCTCTTTATTTTTTTTAAGTGTGTTTTGTGTTCTGTGTTTTGGTTCAGGCGGCACACACACGGTATTTTTGGTAACAAGTAACGGCATGCTTGCACTATCACAAAAGGTTCTAGAAAGTTGTTTTTTTGTCGAATGGAGAGCGGGAGAGTTCCAGCATTAGCATCAACAATATTTTTGTTTTTAACTTTTTTTTTTTAGTTTAATTTCTCCAAAGAATAAAACCAATGTGAAAACTTGAGAAACGAAATGGAAATGTCTAACGCAAAAAAGATATAGAGAAAGATAGATACAGAGAGAGAGATATAGAGAGAGAGAGAGTGAAAAAGATCAGAATGACAGAGATAGAGTAAGCGCTTAAATTTATTTTAAAAAACAAATTTCAATTTTTTATATATATATATATGTATGATCAATTTGGGGAATTTTGGAATTTGTTTTTGGCAGACACTCTCAGGGAGTTGCTTATGAACTACAAACTACGATTTTGCGTTTTGAAATCTTGTTTTTTTGTTTTTTTTTTTTGTTGCTATACAAAAATGAAATCTACACAAGCATAAATAATAACACATGAACAATGGAATCCGGCAAGCCGAACTTTGAATTTTCTGAACTGCTAATCTGCTGGCAAATATCATTGCTTTATTATAACATTTGTATTTGGGGCACAACCCAACTAATTTGGGAGGCCAGAACACAGCTAATGAATGCTACGGGCTACAGGCTACAGGCTACAAACTATAGATATATAGTAACTATATGTTTTGATGTTGTGGTTTGTTGTTGTTATTGTTGCTGTTGCTGTTGTTGTTGTTTTTGTTATATATAACAATAATTTATATATATTGAAATTGTGAACAGATCAGTTTTGAGGCATTTTTTTTTTTTGGTTTTTTTTTTTTTGTTGAGCTGTGTGTATTTTGTGGGCGTATAAAACATTCAAAGAACTTGCTCTTTTACCTTGTGCCAAATCAAAATTGACAAACTCATAAATTTTGTAACAGTGTGTGTGTGAGAGAGAGAGAAGAGAAGTTTACATGTGTGTGGAAAGAGACAGAGTGAGAGAGAGAGAGAGAGAGAGGGGGCGATTGGCAACCAGTTGTGGAAGAACATGCGACGACGAAGGGTGACGACGACGGTATTTGCTAGAGATGCGTGAGAATCCATTGAATGTTATCGTTATCGTTTATCGCTTATCGATAAAACGGTATAACGAGCCATGCTCCAAACACGCACAAACAAACAAGCTGGTTCAAAAGCCCCCTTAGCTGTGTATTTTCTTGTAGCAAGAGATTGTGTTTGTGTGTGTGTGTGTTGTGTATATGTGTGAGATAGAGAGAAAGAGAGAGAGAGAGAGAGAACTGAAAACTGAACAACACACAAGAGAAAGTGGCTTACAAATAAAAGAGTTATATCTAGATATATTTATGTACTAGTTCCAAAACGTTCCAAACGCCCGCTATGTATATGCAGTATTTTCGTATTTGGAATTGAATCGAAATGATTTTGAGTTGTAATAATACACTAACAACAAAAAATCGTTAAATGGGAATATGAAAACGATAACGAGTTAACGACAACAGAAGACAGAAGAAAAAGTCAAATTTGACTCAACAAAATTATAAGCAAGAAAATTTTGTAACTAAACTTTTTTTTTTTTTTTTTTTTTTTTTTTGTTAAGTAGGAAACGTCAACAAGTTTACGGCTCTGTTTCAATGTAACAAACAAACCAACCATCCAACCAACAGTTTCAAAAATAATCTTGAAAACTTAAAAGCTTTTGTTTTTGTAAATAATATACATCATTTGTCATATATAGTATATTATTTGCGGTATTTTCAGTATTATTTAAATATCAACTACTAATTTGGTTTTTTGTTGAATGCCTTTTTTGATAATTATTATTAATTTTTTTTTTTTTTTTTTTGTGGGTGTATACAAATTAAGTGTCTTTGGAAACGTAAAATGTGACGTAAAATGGTATTTTTGGATTAAAGAAACGCAAATGTTTTTGGAGGGGGGGAAACAGGGCTTAAAGAACAATAGTTGTTTATAAATTTAAATTCAAATATAACAAGAAATTTGTTCATTTCAATACCTCGAAATCCTTTTTATCGTATTTGTCAGACGTTATACGATATTTTTCGGTTTTATATTTTTGAGTTGTTTTGTCAGATCATTTTTTTGAATCAATTCGATTGAGTACATTTGTTTTTTTTTTGTTTGTAATTAGGCAGACATTTTTTGGACCAATCATTGGATATTTGTTCGTTATGTTTCGATTTCAATTTCGTAGGGAACGTGTAATTTTTTTTTTTTTTTTTTTTTTTTTTGATCAGAGTCCACGAATGGGAGAGAGCAACGGTGCAGCGTTCCACGTACGACAAAAAACATTAAACAAACAACAAAGAAAATTATAAAAAGAAAGTTGAAAAACGCTTTTTGATTTATATATATAAAAATATTTTTTTTTTTTTTGTTTGGTTTCAGTAAATTTTTTTTTTTTAGTTTTAAGTTGGTTTCAGTATTTTTGTTCAATTGCAAAAATTTGAGTAAAATTACTAGCGAATTTTGTTTAGAAACGATATGAAATGTGGTTGTTGTTGTTGTGTTAAGAGTCGTTTTTTTTTCTATATATATATTTTTTTTTTGTGGTTGGGACATTTTTTTAGAAAGGGGGGCTGTATAATGGTAAACGGTGGAAATTTTTATTTAATGGGTAAGACATCTAAATCTTAGTTATTGTTGTTGTTATTGTTGTAGTTTCTGTTGTTGTTTGTGGTTTATTATTAAATACAGAACAGAAAATTCGAAATCATAATGAGAACAAGTTGAATAATACCAAGAAGAGGGAGAAAAAAGAGAGAGAGAGATAGTGAGAGAAAAAACAATATACTAAATAATATTCAAATTTTGAGCGGTAAGAAAGCTAACAAACTTTTAAGAAGAGACAAGTGAAAGAAGAGGAGAAGAAGAGAGCGAGAGATTCAGAGACAGAGAGAGAGAGAGAGAGAGATAGAGAAAAATTAGAGAATACCGAATAAGTACAAATGAAAGAGAAAGCAAGTATTGAAAGGAAAGAAATCAAAAGAGAACAAGAGAGAGAGAGAGACAAACGAAATCTGCAAATATACACAAGGACCATCTCAAAAGTTACCAGTTTAGAATTATGCACAAAATCAATTGGTATTTTTTTTTTCTTCTTTTCTCTTTTTCTTTCATATTTTACTGTTTGTTTTTTTTTCCTCGTTTTTTTTTTAATGGATTGACTGAATAAGGACATATATCGAGAATTGAGAATTGACTGGTAGAGCGAAAGAACGAAAGAATATTGAAACGTATACGATAAACGATAAGAGGTAAGGTTAACGATTAGCAATGGCGATTAACGAGCCCGATAGCCTCGCTCGATAACACTAATCGACCCAGAGACCGCTCTCTCGCTCTCTTCTGCCTCGACAGCCTCGACAACAGCGGACAGCGGATACGAAAGAGAGCAGATCGATAGGGCTCTGCAGACCGTTGGTGGTAGTAATAGAAAAAACGTACGCTTAAGTTGTATATACAGTTAATGAACTTAAAAATAATCAGAGACGACAACAAATTAATCGATAACTGAAAATGCAAATGCCATAAATTTTTACGATATATTGTAATAGAAGTAGTTATAGTAGTAGTAGTAGTAATAGTAGTTGAAGAAGTCGAAAACTATAATTATTATTGGTTCGTTTTGTAGGGAAGTTTTGGGCCTAACTAAAAGCAATCCTAACTTGACATATATATTTATTTTTATTTATATATATACTTTATTTTTTTTTTTGGTTTTCTGTTGATTTGAAAAAAATTGTACACATTACAAAAGTAGCGAAAGAAATTGGAAAAAGAATGACAATGATGAAATTTGCCTTGGGTAATTCGATTGAAGGAATTATTTGAGTTAGAAAATAAAGTGAGGAAAAAAATGTAAATGTTAAGAAATCAAAGAGAAGTTTCGATAACAAAGAAAACAAAATGCCCAGTTAATCAGATAATGATAAGGAATCGTAATTGTAATCATAAGATGATAAGAGAAATGTGTTTTTATTTTTCATATATAGTTTTTTTTTTTTTTTTTTTTTTAATTGGTTAGTTAAATAAATAAAGTAGAGAGTATAATGAATATAGCATTCAGTACATTCACTAGCACAATATATGGGTATGATATATGGGATTCTCATTATATTATTATTTGTTATAATTATTTTTCATATCTATTTGGGATTCGTTGTTTGTTTTTTTTTTTCAATCGATTATAGATTATGTGGTTTCGTTTGCGCTCGTTTATAAACGCACAAATCGTACATAAGTTATTATATATAGAGGTAGGCGGGAAAAAAAAAGATAACCAAACATAAAACGAAAGCCAGAACACTAAAATAAAAGTACGTGAGACAATGGTATCGAAATATTAAGTTAAACCGAGTCGGTCATTATTCCTGAGATTCAAATTTTTGGGTCGGGGTTTGCGTTATCAAACGGTTTTTGAGTCGAGAGGATGTGGGAAGCGGTTTAGGGTCTTTACGGCTACAGTTACTATATTAATTCAAAATGACATCTGCAAGGAGAGGTTCTATAGGCTGAGTCTGTGATTCGACTGTCCAGGCCAGACATAACGTTTGGTCATAGATCTAGGCGCATCATTTTTTGAGTGGACGGAAAAAAACTTTGAAAATAATTGGCAAAAATATTGAGAAGATCCTTGTATTATTTGAAATCTTTGCTTTGACAGAAACTTGAGCAAACCAAGAGACCAAAAAGAAAAGAAACAACTAAATTGAATGCAAAGTGAAGCAAACGAAAACGAAACACAGACACAGTTGAAGGGAAGAAACATATTGAAAAGAACAAAAAGAAAGTACAAAAATTAGAATGCGCCCAAAATTTGTGAGTACAAGTAGTTTAGTATGTATAATATCCTTCATATTGCATTTGTACTGTACTTTTAGTCTTATAAAAACGAAAAGAAACCGAAAGAAAAATAAAACATGAAATTGACGCACATTTGAAACACATTTTCTTTATTATTAATTTTTGTTTTTTTTTCTTCATTGTTTTGAGGTTAGTTTTTTTTTGAGACTGGACTTTTTTTTTTTGGGGGGGGGGGGGGCGGTTAAGGGACACTTTTAATCCTGGCGCTGGTGTAGATCACCAATTTGCCGGGGAACAAACTCTATGTAAGAGTCGATACATGGATAAGATAATACGAGTACATTAAATGTCTGTATAGTTTTAAATGAGAGATTTGATTCGAATGAATACTTTTTGTAGTCTTTGTTGATTAATATGTTTGGGTTTTGAAGTGTCTTTGTCAAGAGTTCGAGTTAACGACAGACAAAAAGATTAATTTGACGGGAAGGGTGGGAGGAAGAGCGAGACAGAGAGGCGGGGGAGAGAGTTAGCAAGAGAGAGAGAGTTGTAATTGTGTTGGCTGGGCCAGGGTTGGACTGAGTTCAGGGCCGGAGTAACGTTTTTTGTATTATTCTTAAGACTGATGCTTATGTTTATGGCTTTTTATAGATGCAGAGATTTGTTTATATTTTTTTTGTTTTTTTTTTTTTTTTGTCACACAAAACGAGTATTTTTAGAGAGCGGCGAGTATGTGTATGTGTGTGTGTGTGTATGTAGATTTGAGTATATGTGTAACTGTGTGTGTGTGTGTGGGTGTATGTGTGTGTGTCTATATATATATACTGTATATTGATTTGAAAGAACCAAAGAAAGGAAGAGAGCAACACTTACCTTGCTGTTGGAGAACAACAAACCGACACCCTCAAGACAGACCTGCAGTAAACCTCCCTCGCCCGTATTCATATCCTGCACGGGAAACTCACCGCCCAATTCGGGTACATTTGTGGGCGTGCCACCACGCTCCATGGCCTCCTTAATGCAATTGTACAGCTCCTTGCACTGCAAACGCATAGAGTTAATAAAACCTAGTTAGAAAGAGAAGTCAACCTTTCTCACCTTTCGTGTGTAATATTTGTGCAGCTGTGTCTGTCCGCCATTGCGTCGCCAAAGACAGAGCAGCTTGGTCTTTGGCGAGTAAGTCATGTTCACCAGTCGCTCATACCACCAACGTTCCACAATTGTACCATCGACGGAACGCAAGACGAGACCATCGTCGCGCACTTCCATGAAACGCAGCGGTCCATTCACATCGGTGCCCTGATGAACGGTGAAACTCTGGCGATGCAACAGTCGTGATCCCAGCGGCTTCAGGTCGATGTCATTGCCATTCTGTGGAAGATGGAATACACTCCTTTATGAACTCGACTTGATTTACTTATGCATCGCACTCACCAGATTGTTGATCTGATCGACCACATTGTGCACTTCTTGCGAGTAGACAAGTCCAATGTGACTTTTGCCCAGCAAACGTCGGATCTTGCGACGTATCTCGTCCTTGGTCACATTCAGCATTACTAAAATCGCCGTCAGATTGTAGAGCATAGTGCTCAACAGTCGATCCTCGTCATGCTCCAGTCGCTTACGCTCCGATTCGCTCAGCGACTTGTAACGTTCCATCATCTCAATGGGACCCTGACGAAGGGAAAGAGAGTTTTAGTATACAATGAAGTGAAGTGAATCCCTCATAACCGAGACTTGCCTGATCCATGCCGATCATATCACGCTCCTGGCTGACCGCATCCAAGAAGGCATCCTCCCAGAACTGCATTTGATTCCAGAGATTCAAGCGATCCTTGCCCAGCAGTCCCTCGAATAGATAAACCCGCGGACTATCTGGCGATGGGGAAGACGAAGTGTTGATCAAATGTCCGCCCGTATAACGAAAGCCGGCGCTAAGCGTTGATTTGCCGGACCAAAGGTTACCGCTGCTCCGTTTCGAATCTTTCGATGTAGTTGTCTAAAATGATACAGCACACATAAGCAGCGATCCTAAGTCATACAATAAATGGGTAGACATTTGGAGGCAAAGGAAACCCGTAAAATGAGCGGTGCAGATCACTTTTCTCAACAAGAAGACAGCAAGACCATTTTGTTAGCGGTATTTCGGTTGTTGGAGGGGGGGTTTCTGGTGGTTATCGATAGCAGGTAAACGGCGATATCGATACAGCTGTACTTACATTTTCGTATTCGGTGTCTGAGACTGTCGAACGGCAGCTGGAGGGCATGCGAACGCTTAGACTGCCAGCGGGAAGCAGATCGCTGACCACGGAGAGCGCGCCCGTAGAGCCAGCAGCCTACGAATGTACAATACGATATACATACGGATATTGACTAGGTATATGCTCAAGCGATAACGATAACGATTACGATTAGTTACGACACGACGTGGCCCGTTAAACAAAAGTATGCGACTAAGTTGGTTATTGATAAGCGATATTACTACAGTTACGATATATACGATTATATGTATATATATATATATATTATTATTATTGTAGTATATATTATATACACAACGATAACGATTACGATTACGAGTGGGCGATAACGATTAACAATATAGCGATGCACGATATTAATAAGCACTGGGCACGGCATTAACTAACAGTGAATGGATATGGAAATGCTCATGGGGACATGGGACATTTTGCATGATTGCAGCTGTGTTGCGAATGTGATTAAATGATGTTTGGCTAACTAGACGATTATCTTTCTTTCTCTCTTTCACTTTCTTTTCTTCTCTTCTACTTACATCCGAATCGAACGAGGTGAGCATGTTCTTCAAGGCACTTCTCTTCTGCGACAACATATCCTTGAACATCTCCGTCGTCGACTGACCATCCTGACTGTCCGTCGATGACAAGCGACGCGACGCCGCCGTCGAAGCGTGCAACGCTGTGTGCGTGGAACTCTTTCGGGACTCTTGCGGCGATGCCCATTCGCTACCCAGACCCGAATGCGAACCGTTCGGACTGCTCGGCGAACGCAGATTCTCCCTGCTGCCCATCGGACTGGCCGCATGACTCGACAGCAGACTGGAGGACATGTCGCTGCCATCGGTGATCTCCTTGCTCCAGTAATGCGTATGCGCCACCTCCATTAGTTGGAATACCGAAGCCATGCCGCCGAGACCAAAGTTGCTGAACGTCACATCCAAGCCAGCGGCAATTGCCTGCACACACTTGAGCATGCCCTTCCACACGGGCTTCGTGACGCACTAGTGAGAGGGAAAAAAGAGGAAAAAGACCGATTTAAAGGAATTCCCATCCCAAAATAGGAGAAAACTTTAACGAGGACTTACCACATCGTCAATGTGATCGTCCGGTGCAATCTTCTTATCGAGCGTCTTGTTGAGCTTGCTCAACACCAGCGTGCGATACGATTCATCCTCCATGAGTTTCTTGAACCGATTGAGCTTCAACCAGCCGACACCTTCGCCTGCGAGCACCTGATTGGTCACATCCTTGAGGAACGCCTGATTCTCGGCATTGCTGTGCGAACGCTCCTGATTCTGTTGGCGCGTCAACTCTTCCTGCGTTTGTCGGGGTCCCGCGTGCTTGATCAACGGTGTGCGCTCCACGAGTCCCTTGCGACCCGGAAACGGATCAAAATTGATGCCCGTCTTGTTCTTGGCCGGTGTCACATTCGTCGGTTTGTGCTGCACCGCTGCCTGCTTTTGTTGGTTCTCTGCGGGTTCAATAAAACACACATTACATAACTGAAATTACCGAAATTTCTGAACTGATCTTACTTTTGCCAAACATGCCCGAGAACATGGTGGTGGTCGAAGAAGCCAACCCATTGAAATCGCTGCCAATGGAGCTAAAGAAATTATTGCCACCACCGCCGCTGCCGCCACTTTGTTGCACCTGCTTCTGTGTGGCCAACTGGGAATTGGCAGCAGGGTTCACAGGATTGTTGCTGACACCGACGCCAACGCCTGGCGCAACTCCGCCATGCTCCTCGATCTTGATGATGCCCTTTTTGGTGGCCGCCTCCTTGGCGGTCTTGGTGAGATCACCCAACGTTGATTTGCCCACATACGTGAGATCCTCCAGAGTGTTCTTGCTAACACCCGCCGCCTGTTTGGACACCTCAAGAGCTTGCTTGGACGCCTCCCCAGCCGCCTTCTTGGCATGCAGCGTAAACTGTGTGAAGGGGAGAATAAAACAAAAGAGATTAGACGAGTGTTTACGTACGGAAATGAAACAATGAAACTACGGCAGACAACAGATTGCAGGGCGGGATATAACGACTACTCAAGTCTACGAACTATGTTGAAGAAGCCAATTGCTGTTGTCCGAAAATAAACTTTGAAAAGCAACTTAAAACAAAACAATGCAAATGTCTAATGCACATTTTCCTTTCTCGTTGCGTTCTATCGCGAGAGTTTTTTTTTATTTTTATGGTTTACTATTGTGAATGTGAGTGAGTGGGTGTGAATGTCTGTGTGTGATTGTGATTGTGTGTGAGTGGCTGAGTACCAACCTTTTCAAAGGTGTGACGCATTTTGTCGTCGAGATCTTCGTCCAGTGCATGCTATACTTAGTTATATAGTACATATATCGTTTTATATAAGTAATAGACACTTAGAACGTGCTTTTTTTTTCATTTTCATTTCTTAAATCAACTGAATTTCGCTTCTGTTTTGTTTACCATAGAAACACAATTAAAGAGAACAGTTTTCTTCGGCTGGCCGAAGACTTAATAGCCTTGCAGTAGAAGCCGACATTAATCGATTTCTTATGTTAATGAAACATTAATACGCAGAAAGGTGAGATCACATCGATAGTTAAACATTTTTTATCTTGTTTGTAGTCTAGAATTATACATTTTATTTGAGATAAATGTATTTATTTATTACTAGTACAATATCATTAATAAACAAGAAGGTGAGATCATTTGGGTAGTCAAAAATATTTTTATTTATTAGCCACAATTAATTTTATTCAATTTGACCCCAAGTCACATAATCTACATCGTATTTGATATATAATAAAGTGATCTTTAAGTGATCCTCTAACCCTTAATCCCCATTGTCTATATTGTACTTGAGGTTGAGCAATTTGTTTATTATTTTGATGACTGCTAGACAAATATATTCACTTATGTTATGCTATTAAAAGTTTTGTTGACGTCTGTGAACCTTTATCACATATTCTAGAGCTTTTTGGCAGACAAATGGGATGACTTTGGATCATGCTTTTTGTTTTATTATCTTGGTCATAATTAAAGTTGATTTGTCTAAACCTTTATCACAGACAAATGGGATCACTTTGCTCATGCTATTAACTTGCGAAATAAACATTCGATTGTTATTTTACACTCATAATTAAGTTGTCTATCATCTTCCTAACTCCCTCTTCCTCTCTGCAAGGATACAAATAGGTAACAACAAACAGTAGCACAACAACATACACACACATTTGATGCACAGCATATCGTATCGTATATTGTAATATTCGGGAGCTCCATTCTCAAGCGTTCACTCACCTTGTCCACGTGGGCAAGTAAACCCTCCTGACTGCTCTGGCGTGTTGTTTCGCGCACCAGCTCCTTGGCATGCGAGGCAAAGTTCTCAAAGAGCGAGCTCTGGGAACTCTGGCGTCCCGGACTGCTGGAACTTGAGCCTGAGCTTCCGGTGCGTGCCAAAATGTTGCTCACTCCCGGCTGCTTGACGGGCGGCGTTAAAGGCGGCTGCATAGAGAAAAAAATTAGTTTAATTCATAACGAAAGTATATATATTCCTTACTGGTATCTTCTTCTCGGTGCGCTCCAAATCGCTGGTGTTGCGCTGCAATTTGTTGCTCGCAATGCTCTTCCCGGTGACCGTCGATGTGGTGTCCGATTCCGCTTCGATGCTGGCCATCTTGATGGTCGCCTCCAGTCGCATGGCCAACGGCGTTGCCAACTCAAATGGCGCAGGTGTCGCTTGTTGTCCGCCCTTGGGCTGAAAATCAAATTCCGAATCCCGATTGAAGCTGGGCGAACTCAAGTCCGAGCGACTCGACGACGATGACACCGGCGAATCGGCACGTTCCTCGTCTTCTTTTTGACTCGCTGCTCCGGCCAAACCCTCAGGATATTGCAGTTTACTGGGCGGATGATAGACCAGGGCGGGATCCAGATTCGAGGATAACGTTTGTGGCACCACATGTGGTCGATTGTACGAGCCGAAAACATCATGCAAACTGGGCGACAGATCCGACGATGCCATCTCGGAGACAAAATCACTCAGCGAACTGTACGAGGAGCTGCTGCTGTCGGCGCCCTCCGAATCGGAGCCGCTCTCATCGGTGGGCTGGCACTCGAGCTGCTTGAGGGAACGCAAGGCGCCATTCAACGAGCTGCCATCGTCCCACACCGAAAACCGGATGGGCGTCAGGCTGTGAGCAAACCATTTGGGCTTATCGCCAACCTGCATGGGATCCATGACGCCCGTCTGGACGCGCAAGAACGCCACATTCGTCGGTGTCAGCGACCACTCCGCAAGGAACTCCACCGCTTGGGTGCGTGCAAACTGATTGAGGAACATCGAGGCACGCGGACGCGAGCGCAGAAAACTGTTGATCTGAAAGGCGACCACGGGACGCGGATACAAACGCAAAGTGCGCGTATGTTCGGCGAAATTGGCCAACGTATTCTGTGCGTTGAAGAAACGCACCATGGCCACCCGTGTGGCCACATCCACGGAATCGACATCGGTGCCATACACAAAGGGATTGAGGGCCGGTGAATTCATCGGACTTGGCTGGCGGGACATCAGAGCGCCCTGTGCGGATACCGAATTCCTTTGACTCGCCTGCGCCGAATGCGGCGGCGTTTGTAAAGGCAAACGCACTTGGGATACCCTAAATGGAAGATTAAATTAGCTTAGAAAAGGATTTTGCGCATTCCCTTAGCTTGAACTTACCCTAATAGCGGCGGCTCCTGGAGACTGTCGCGCACCGAGGGCAGCAGTTGTTGCGAGGACACAGCCTGATTAGTGGCCGTCATCGAGGTTAATGCCTGTTCGTGGTGTGGGGGGAAGAAGGTGAGAAAGTGAGCGGGTTTTATTAGCTGGCCAGATAACGGAGTGCACAACTAAGCTGTAACTTTAACATATGCTAACTATATGTATTTAGAGAGGGAGGTAGAGAGAGCGACAGAGTCAAAGAGGTCCATTGGCTAGTGGGGAGAACTCAAGTTGCTTGGTTCTAAAAATACACACTAAGCAGGACGGAAGCATGCACACTAAAGAGAGAGAGAGCTTAAGGCGAAAAACTACAGTTAGGGAGCTACAAATAGATAGAGAGGGAGAGAGAGGCAGTTCAGAACAGAGACACAGAAATGATTAAAGAAGAAAAGGTAGATAGGGAGGTCTCATAATCTCTTATTTAGTAGACAACAGAAGAGAGTTAATATATTAATTGGAAAAGAAACAACTCAATTGATAAAATAAGTTAGATCAATTGAAAATGTTACTTAACTTAAACCTACACATAAGAGCTCAGAGCTTGACTTAATAGTGAGTATTAAAGGAAACCAAAACAAGAAAGAAAGGGTCGAGTGTGCTCGACTATGAGATACCCGCTAACCATTGTGAAAGAAAGCAAAACAGTGCGGTATTATTCTTAGAATATACCAAATTAATATACCGCAAAATACTAAAAATATGTCAAACGCTATATTTGGTATATTGATATAGTAATGCATTCAAAATGCAGTTTTATTATTCTTAAATTATTCTGAACTGATATACTGCAAAAATACTGAAATATACCGAATGTAATATTTGGTATATTGATATAGTCGTATTGAAAATGTCGTAATATTCTTAAAAATATACCAACAATAATATACCACAACAATACTAAAATATACCCAAGGCTATATTTAGTATATCGATATAGTACTACATTCAAAATATACCATATAGTACTAAAATATACCAGATTGTATTAATAGAAGTTGACCCCTTTACACTATGCATAGCGGGTATAAAAAAAGAGAGGTTTAAAATAATAGTTGAAAATGAAAAGCACACTAAAATTAGGAAAATACGGGGTAAACGAAAGAACTCAAGAAGAGCGCTTGCTCATGTTAACGGTAAGTTTTACATTGACTTTAGCGACACGTGAAAGTTACCATGAGCATGAGAACCTTAACCAGAAGAAGAAGAAGCGAAAGGGATTATGCTAAAATCTAAGGACAAGTTGGACTAAGGGCTAGACATTTACTTTTTTGGGCGATCACATTGAGCGATGTGTGTTTAGATATATTGTACATAGACGAGTATTTATAGAGAGGGTATGACTGTATGCATGCGTATATAGATAACGTATATATATGGTTATGTATCGGGTATTATAATCACAGCACGCCGCACTAGTATTAGTATAAGTCTTAGTCTTAGTTTTAGGTTTAGTTTTAGTTTGCTTTCTATGTACAAAACGCATCAAACGAAAAACAAAAAAGAAAAACAAACAAAAAATGTTTGGTATTTGAACATTTATGAACGATATTTACACCAAGTCCAGCTTCATCCATAAGTAGCATAGCCTGCAGTAGTTGTTGTTGTTGTAGTTGATGTTGTTGTAGTTATTGTTGTTGTTGTTATGATGAAGTTTAATTAAATCGTTTGAATATATAGAGATAATGCATGAATGTTAAACGTAGAATAGTAGTAGAGAGCATTAGGCACAGACAGAGATAGATAGATATAGATATAGATAAAAAGATAGATAGATCGATAGAGTGAAAAGTGGAAGAAGTAGAAGACGAAAAACATAAGCAAAAATATAAAATATATGTGTGTGTGGGGGAATCTTGTGTGTTATATACTTAGCATTATATATAGATCACAATCATACAAATTCGCATAAAGAAATTTGAACAGAAATGAGAATTCAACGCAATGCGAACTCTTCAATCGATCGATCGAAGATTGAAGAGATCGCATATCGCATCAAAAAAATATGATATATGCATTTAGACGATCACGACGACACGTTGACTGACAAATTTGAAATGAAAAGCGTTTACCATATCAACATATACACTTACATATCGCGTATAGTATATATGATATGATATATACAAATGAATAAAGTCAATTAAGAATACAGTTTGTGAATGTTTCGAGAAATACAGAATCAAGTTTGCCGTATGAAATGTGAAATCGTTGCAGTTAAAGCATTTTTGGGTAATACATTGACAACAAAATTATTGTAAATTCGACTGCAGAATTTCGACACATGAATGGGGAAAAACAACCTCTATCCATATGCTTGGTTAGTGGAGAGTGGAGAGTTGTAAAACCTCAATTGTTTATAAAGTAAATAGCTAACATATACAATTAACAAATAGTTAATAATAATAATCGAACAATCATTCTTTTCATTTTCTTCAAATTCTCAAATTAATTCAAATATTTTATGCCATCCACACTTGTCTACTTGCATCCTCACCAAATCTTCAATTTTGGCGCTAAAGTTCTCAATTTTTCCCTACTAGTTAGGCGATTGACAACTCTTAATATTCTCAAAATTTCATAATATTCTCTAAAACAATTGCTATTCTAAGAATTCCTACAAAATGTGCAATTTTAACCTAATTTTTCTGCTAGCTAGTTAATTGACTAATCTTGTTATTCACAAAATTTCATAATAATCTGAAAATTATACGCTACACAAAATCTGTGCTAATTTTTCCGTTTCTCGTTAGTTTATTGACTAATCTTCATATTCTTTAAATTTCAATATTATCTGAAAACGTTATGTTATTTTAAAAGTCCCCACAAAATTTACAATTTTTCTAATTCTGATTCTTTCCCTACAAATTTCAACATAATCAGAAAACTATTTCTGACTAATCTTCATATTCTTAAAACATTCCATGTGTCTTATGTCAAAATCGAACTCGTTTTTGTTAACATACTTTCTGCTGACAATTGTAATCAATGTTTTTCGGCACTTTCGTTTGAATTTCGTTCAATTTCTTATCGGTTTTATCGTTTCCCGTATTTCCCTCACAAAAGAAAGAAAATCACCATACTTGTTTTGTATAATGTTTATGCCGGAAATCGCAACAATATCCAGCGACTTGGCCGCCACACTGAAGCACGCCGATTGCCTGACCAATTTACGCTGTTCGCTGGATCCCCGACTAGATCAGTTGATTGTCTACAGCTCCGTGCTGGAGCATTTGTTGCAGCAGAAGCTGCACTATGAGAAGGAACACGACACGGAGTTGAGGCGACTCGAGCGATTCAGATGCGATGGCGTTAAGGAATATCGGATCAAGGTGCAATTGCGTGTGATCAACAAGGTGCAGAGCATGCTGCCGAACATTGTCTATAAGATGCGCAACGAGTACGATAAATTCGAGCGTTTTTTGTTGCAAGAGGTGTCCATCAAGGATGTCGATACTGAGCTCTACAATCGGGGCTGGCAATTGTTGAACACCTGTCGCGACAATCTGCGACTAACTCATTAAGCATATGGATAAGGTTTCCCCTTCTTCGATACTTTCATCTCCATTTCGTATTTGTAAGTGCAAGTGCAATTTATACGTACAAAAAAAGGTAGTGGGAGACATTCACTTACCTGTTTCAAGTGATTCTTTAGTATAGTGCCCTCGGGTTCGGGCAACGGCGGAATCTCATCATAGCCCCCCGTTGGAGGTGTTAGCTTTGTCGAATCCAAGTCCACCACCCAAATGTCATCGGGCAACCTAAAAGAAGAAGACAATGATGTTTGAAAATAAGTACATCGAATAATGGATTGCACTTGAGCTTACCTAAAGTTCTTTTTGTAGATGAGAAAGGAGGCGGGCACACCGATGACAAAGGGCGTGGGCGCCAACAGCAGCTGCTCGGCACAACTGAGACATGTGGGGAGCAACGGTATCACCGGGAACATGTACTCCAAGGGATACAGCATCGTCACGAATGCCATCACGGACATGGAGAGCGCATTGTAGTCGCGTGATTGGAACAACACCTTGTTCTCCAGTATTATCAATGTCCAGACCTTCAGGCAGGTCTCCACGCCCAGCAACTCGAGCGGCAAATGCAACGGGAAATCAACCAGCGAGAATCGCGTATGATCCGGCAATGCAAAGAGCAAAGGTTCATGCACAGTGGGCGACAGCACCTCCACCTGGAGAGAGGATCGAGGATAAACAACAACAACAATTAAGTCTAGCGTGTGGGAAACTAAATTTCGTTTTTATTTGCCAATCGCATAATTTCTTAATGAATGTCTTTCTCAACCGGGCAAGCAGCAAGAGATTGGCAAATAAAAGCGATTGGGAAGCGTTAAAAAAAACTAAAATTTGTAATTTAAGAAATACGATAAGCAAATAAAACCAATTCAAAATATGAACTGATTAAATTTGTAATTCATCTCAAGGAATTAGTTTTGCATTTCTGCTTACTATTTGTATACTTAACATTCTCAGAACCGCATGAAATTGCGGTTGATATTAAAAAAAAATAATAAATAATAATAATAAATACGAAAATGCACACTAAACTAAGAAATACATATAAAAGCAGGCTATAAGGCTGCTACCCATTTTGAATAAGCAAATCATATATAATAAGCAATAAACAAAACTGAACAGTATTATTCTTAAAACATACCGAAAAAATACTGAATTGTACCGGAGACAATATTTGTAATATGTATGTATGTATTATAAAACCCTACAGAGCACAAATTAAGTATTTTGCAGGCAATATACCAAATATAACCTTTGGTATATTTCAGTATTTTTTCGGTATATTTTAAGGAGGTAATTGCTTATTCAAAATACTTTATTTGTACAATATAACGTAAATATAATTGAAGTATATAAAGTATTTTTTAAGTAATATACCATATCTATCATTTGGTACATTTCAGTATTTTTTAGTATATTTTAAAAAATGTATTGCTATTGTATCTCATATATTGTCTCTGATTCATAATAATAGACAAACCGACGAAAACTTGTTAATCTTCAAATTATTCTACTCTAAAGACCTTTAAAGTAATATACCATATAAAGCCTTCGGTACATTTCAGTATTTTTTAGTATATTTTAAAAAAAATGTATTGCTCTATTTCATATATAATTTCCGATTCATAATAACAGTCTCCAAATTATTCTACTCTAAAGACCTTCAATGAATTTGTGTGCTGTAGATCAAGCAAATAACTTTGTACATTATCGACTATTTTTGAAAATATTTGAAAATAATAATAATAGTGCAGGCCTGCACCAACGATTGTTACGATTACTGATCGATAAAGTACAAAATTGTTGAATTCAAATCAAAATCAAAAATGGAACTTTGGAATTCTCTTGCACGAACTCACCTCGACACGCGTGGAGCCCGGCACCGGCACCGGCGTGGAGAGCAGACGGAGGATCCAGGTCTCGATCTCGCGCACATCGTGGAGGACGATGGAGGGCGTCGCCTCGCTGGCATGACCCGCCAGCACCGTCCAAACGTTATCCCGATTGATTTTCTGCGATGCGCCGACTCGCTTCGGTGACGACGATTCGTTGCAGGCATCGATCAGTTTCTTCAGTATGAAGAGGCACTCGCGGAACGTGGTAAAGAACGGATGATGCGAGATGATGCACAGCGAGGTCAACGATTGATTGCGCAGCTTGGTGCGTTTCCTCGACGCTCGCGGCGATGGCGAATGGCTGCCACCCGATTCTGAATCGGCTGATGGCGCCATTAAACCCAATCGGGGCACCGATTGTGGATGCTGCTGCTGCTGTTGTTGTTGCTGCTGCTGCTGCTGATGATGATGCGAGTGGAGACGCTGTTGATCGGAGTCGCGACGCGAGGTCAGTTCACGATCCGAATCGCTGGGCGCGACGTTACTTCTGTAGTCGCTAGAAGTAGTTAAGAGGCCGTAACTATTATGGAAACGTGGTTTGGGAAACGTTCAATTAGACCAACAAGCGACCAACAAAGCATCTCGAATTCTTAAGTTCTTAAATTTCAATTCATAGATTATCATTTTACAGTGCGTAATTCTTAATGAACAAATATTATTTTAAATAACAAAACGAAGTAGTTTTCAATATAGTTCATAGACGATATTAAATAAATATAATAAAAAAAGTTAAATTAAAAAAAAAACACATTACAAAAATGAAAAGGAATGGAGTGAAACTAAATGAAATGAAATGAAATAATATGAAATGGAATGGAGTGAAATAAAATCGGAATGGAATGAGATGAAATAATATGAAATGGAATGAAATGAAATGGAATAGAATGGAATGAAATGAAATAGAATGGAATGAAATGAAATAGAATGGAATGAAATGAAATGAAATAGAATGGAATGAAATGAAATAGACTGGAATGAAATAATATGAAATGGAATGGAATGAAACAGAATGAAATGAAATAGAATGGAATGAAGTAAATTAAAATTAATCAATTAAAACATACATAAATAAAATGATCAAATAAATAAATAAAATGATTAAATAAATAAATAAAATAATGAAATTTATAAATGGAATGAATGAAATACATTTCGTTTTCTTCTATTCCAATTTAAATATGAATGAAATTCAAATTAAATGAAATTATGTGAAATGGAATGAAATGAAAAAATAAATAAATAACACGGAATAGAATGGAAAAAACGAAATGAAATTAAATTAAAAGATATTAATAAAAGTAGAATAGAATAAAATTAAGTTAATATAAATTTAATGTCATAAAAATAAATTAAATGAAAAAAAATAAATTTAAATAACACGAAATGGAATGGGAAAAAAATGAAATGATATTGAAGAAAATTAATAGAAATGGCATGGAATAAAAAGGTAAAAAATAGAAATAGAATGAAATAAAATGGAATGAAATGAAATTAATGGAAATAAAATGAAACGAAATGAGATGAAAGAAATAAATTTAAATAACACGAAATGGAATAGAATAGAAAAAAAAATGAAATGAAAATAGAATGAAATAAAAGAAAGTGAAGTGAATTAAAATTAATCAATTAAAACATACATAAATAAAAGACTAAAATAAGTGCAATAAATAAATGAAAACTTGCAACAGAAAAACGAAAACAAAAACTTGCCTGCTGAATGCGGAGTCCGAGCTGCGTTCCATGCTCTTGCGCCACGATTCGCGTCTGAAGGCGGACGAGCGTCGTCCCCTGGCACCGCTGCCTCCCCCGCCATGACCACCGTGGCCGCCATGTCCGTTTCCGGCACGTTCCGCACCAGATGCGGCACCGCAACCGGACGCCGAACTGGGACGTTCGATGGGTCGATAGAAATTCACACAGATGCCGTAGCGTGTCTTCCCCGAATCCTTGTCCGTCAACGCGAACACAAACGAGGTCATATCCCGTATGGCGGAGCCAGTGCGTCGTGGTCCAACGCTGGTGCATCCCTCTGGCTGGCAAAAGTAAACCATATCGAGGGGCAGCGGAAAGTCAGCATGATCCGACGGCGGATAGCGACGCAACAGATCGGGAACCTGCAAAGTATTTAACAAACATTTTGAATTGAGCAATCGAAGCTTTTTCCAGCTGCCTTAACTCACCTGCACCGGCGGCGCTTTGCTGCCCTGATTGCCCTTGGGCATCGGCGGCGTTGTGTGGGCGCCCACAATGGCCATGTAGTCGACGAGGCGAGGACAGAGCGAGGCACGCTGCTGGTCCGACATGATCCTGATCCTTGATCCTTAGACTGCAAATGGAAAAGCAGATTGCAAAGTGTTAGCGAGCAAGAAAAGAACAGCACAGTTTAAGAGAAATATTACAAGTCCAGAGAGTTGACACAAGATTTGAATAGGAAAAGGTAAGTACACTATAGTTGAGTGTGCTCGACTGTAAGACATCCGCTACACATTTTGAGCAAGAGCTAAAACAGTGTGGTATTATATTTAAAATATACCAAATTAATATACCACAAAAATACTAAAACATACCGAATATGGATTTGGGAATATGGATATAATACTACATTTAAAATCCGATATTCATCTTAAAATATACTGAATTGATATACTAAAAATACTAAAAATATACCGAAAGTTACATTTAGTATATTGGTATTGTACTATATTCGACATGCGGTATTATGTTTAAAATATACCAACTTAATATACCACAAAAATACTAAAATATACCGAAAGCTTTATTTGCTATATTGATACAATACCAATATACCACAAAAAATACTAAAACATACCGAATATGGATTTTGGAATATGGATATAATACTACATTAAATCTTAAAATATACTGAATTGATATACCAAGAATACTTAAAATATACCGAAAGTTATATTTAGTATATTGGTATAGTACTATATTCAAAATGCGGTATTATGCTAAATATATGTCAACTTAATATACCGCAAAAATACTAACATAAACCGAAAGCTATATTTGGTATACTGATAAAGTACTACATTAAAATGTAGTATTATTTTTAAAATACACCAAATCAGTATCTGCAAATATACCTCAATATACCAAAAGTTATATTTATGTAGTGCTTTATTCAGAATATACCAAAAGTTTATTTATTAAATAACTGCTTCAAAAATGTTGTCTTTCAAAAAACACAATTTTAATCTTCTTACCAGCATTCATCTACTATGCTCAGCTTTAATTCAAGATTTTAATCTTTACACCTTTGCACCTTTCTTTGCTGGCTGCGTAGTAAGCAAGAGGATAAGTGAGAGCTGCCAGAGGCAGAGAACGAATTGCTCCATTAGCCTTTTGTCGGGCAATAGAGTTAAGCTCCACAAATAAACACACACATACACACGAACACACACATGCGAGGCTGCATCTCTAAATTGAATTTAAGCCTCAACAGGCTGCAGCACTCTCATTCTCACTCCCTCTCTCTGTCTCTCTCTCTCTTTCACTGCACACACATTGAATTGAGTTGGGTGTGGCAGCCACAGGCTAAACACAGCTGACAACAAAACAAATGTTGCCCCGGAGCGCATGCTTTTAAAACTCTTAACCTCCACTTAGTTTAGTGCTCACTCTAATCGCAACTATTCAATCGCAAGCATTTGCATAATTCAACCCAAAGATGATCATCTCATCGATTGAATGGGCAACAGGCAACAGCAAACAACAGGATTTTCGTATAAGTAAAATGATTTATTTGCCCCGATTGAATGTCGTTTAAATAATAATCGCTTCTTGTGTTCGTTTCTTGCTTTTCTCTTTCAAATATTCCAGTTGAAGTCTTTATCTCTAATGTTTTTCAGTCTCAACTAAGACCGGAGTGCATTCTAGCAATGATTTTACTCTTACGTATACTTAATTTTATCTTAAATTTAAAGTTTATTGTGTTCACTTTTTGCTTTACAATTCGAAATGCTTGAAATATTCCATTTAAGCTCTTTATGTAATGCTTGCCAGCTTTCAGCTTAAGACTGGAATACAGTCTGCCAATGATTTTACTCTTACGTATACTTAATTTTTTAGCGAATTTCAAGTTTTCTTCTAATTGTTGCTTGTGTTCACGATTTTCCTTACAATGAGAATGTTCTCTTCAAAATGTATTCCAGTTGAAGTCTTTATTAAATGCTTGCAATGATTTTAATCTTACGTATACTTAATTTTTTTTATAGAATTTTAAGTTTATTTCGAATGTATCTCTTACATTCTTTTCTTATTCTTTTCACTTCAAAAACTTGATAATGATGAAGTAGCATCAACAGGTCTTCAACTATGGAAAGTCAGTCACTAACTACTTCTATTTTGTGTTATATTACAACTTGGATAATAGCTTTTAGTTTGTCATTCTTTAATACCAAAATTAGCTTTTTTCCTTTTAAAATTGTGGCATCTTTAGGTAGCAAAATGCAACATTTAGCTAATTCTCACAGGAATCTGTCAGAAAGAATTTATATACTCTAAAGACAAAGGTGCAAACTTCTCTCTTCAAAAGTGACTTTCAACTAACTAAGTCAGCAAGTTCCTCTCAAAAACATCTACAACTTTTTTTGAAGTGTAAATTCAACATCATAGATTTTATTTTACTACTTTTCATATATACAAAAGGAAAAGTATTATTCAACATAAGCTATGAAATCTGTCTTTCTTTCTCACTCTCTTCACATTTTACTCCAATACTTTACACATGAAAAATCGTTATTCCTATTTCATACGCAACTCTCTACGGACAATCAGTAAGTTCGCTTTGGCTTTGGTTTAATCAAAGCGCCAATTTGCGCAAGTCAATGTGAAAAAGTCATTAAGCAGCAGCATACAAATTGACGTTGATGGACGTTGGTTGGTTTTAATCGCATGGCAAAGGTCAAACATCGCTTCATCGGTTGCCACATGACGACGGTCATGTTATCAAACCGCGAGGTCATCAAAAATGCAGCGAATCGAATCGAGTCGAATCGAATGGAAACGAGTGAAAAGTCAATAAATCAACGAACTGGTGAAAGCAAATCAGTCGCTAAGGAGTCGTCAAATCAAGTCAGTGGCCTGCTAATGACCTTGCCGAGAGCAGAGAACATGGAAAAGATGCAAGTTAGGTTTTGCTTCACACAAAACAAAAAAAAAAAGAGCCAATTGCATTGACGTCACGCGCACAAATCAATCGGAGAAAGGGGAAAGGAAATTAAAGTAAAATGGGAAAATGCAAATGTGCCTTGCGGTGCGATGACAGCAAGTTCATTTCGCTCGATTGACAGGCAAAGCAGAAGAGCTTAGAAGTGTGGGAAAAGAGAGGAGGGAACGAGAGTAGGGGAGGCAGAGGAGGAGTTGCTGCAGCGCAGCAGATGAGTCCTTGACAACTTGAGTTGACGACGAGCTTATGAAGCGAGTCTCAAGGACAACAAAATAGCAGCAGCTACGTCGACAAAGTCAAAACAACAACATTTTACCAGCAGCTTAGGGGATTGATGCAAAAAAGCAGAAACAAGTAAGAATTTTAAAGTCGAGTGTGCCCGACTATGAGATACCCATTTTTAATGAAAGTAAAACAATGCGGAATTATTCTAAAAATATACTAAACGTTATACCGCAAAAATACTAAAACATTAGGTAAGACAAATTTGGTATTGTGATATAGTACTACATTTAAAATGCGGTATTTTTCTTTAAATATACCAAAAATAATATACTGCAAAAATATTAAAAATATACCGCGAGATACATTTGGTATATTGTCTTAGTACTACATTTAAAATGCGGTATTATTCTTAAAATATACCAAAAATAATATACTTCAAAATACTAAAATGTACCGTATGTCATATTTAGTATATTTACATAGCAATACATTCTAAATGTGGTATTTTTCTTAAAACATACAAATATATACTCCAAAAATACTAAAATATCCCGCAGGATATATTTGGTATATTCTCTTAGTAGTACATTCAAAATGCAATATTATTCTTAAAATATACCGAATTATTATACAGCCAAAAATACAAAAATATACCGCAAGCTATATTTGGTATATTGTTTTAGTACTACATTTAAAATATACCGAATTAAAAGTCTACAAAAAATACTAGAAATAATCAAAGGTAATATTTGGTATATTAATATAGTACTACATTTAAAACTTGTCAAACAAAACATTTCTTAAATAAATTTTACAATTCTTATCTGATTGCAATCAGAATCATAGTTTATACCAAAATTCTCTAGCTTCAAAATTACGCTTGTTATTCGATTTTTTTTTCGTTTTAAGGGAATGGAAAAGGACGTGGCAAAAATTTGTAACAAGTGCTGTCGAAAAAAATCTATAGCTTTATCTCTTATAGTCTCTGAGATCTAGGAGCTCATACGGACGGACAGACAGACAGACAGACAAATGAATATGGTTATATAGTCTCAAATGATGAAGCTGACTAAGAATATTTTTACTTTAAAGGGTCGGGGATGCCTTCTTCTGCCTGTTACAAGTTGTAATCCCCTTCTACTGGTATAAAAAAAGAAAAGGGAATTCGCTTGCAACATGCAACTGCGTGCTTAGCCTTCAAGTCTGACAATTTTCATTAGAGCAGCAAACGAACAAGAACAAAAGTTTTTTCCCCACTATATTAGTGCACTGAAGGCTGAAAGTGTGCTTCACTTTGTTCGCTGTGGTCCAGTTTTTTTTTTGCCAAAGACGTGGCACATGTGTCACGGCTAATCGTGTCAAGGCTGCGCAGTGTTCCTCCCGCTTCCCTCCCCCCTTTGCATCGCCCCAAATGGTCCATTTGCAGCTGCATTAGCTGGGACAAGACTGAAATGCCAAAATGGCGAAAAACGCACAGCAGAAACATCGAGAGCAACTTGGCAACCATCAATTTCAACTAATGGCGAGCCATCATCAGCTGTCTCGCTCTCTTGCTCTCTCTCTCTCTTTCTAGTTCTAGTTTTAGTCCAAACGCCAACGCAGTTGAAGTGCTTTGGCATTATGACATCAGAGACGGAGACGAAGCGACATCAACAGCAGCCCAGCAATTGTCTTGCCTCGTTAAAAATAGCAAACAAGCTGAAGCTGATGCTGATGCTGAAGCTGACGATGAAGCTGAAACTGTCATTAACCAGCAACAACAACAACAATAATAGCAACAATAAAAATGCTGAGCGCGTTTGCTTATGAAATCATCCAAACGCCAAAAGGAATTCAATAAAAAGAGAGCATAACATAGAAGAAAAAAAAAAAAAAGAAAAATATAACCCCACGCAGTTGGCCGCACTTCAAGTGTTTTCCGCCTCGAATGAGGCCATAAATTAAAGCCATTTGATTGATATAGTTTATATAGTTTCCAATTTCACAACAGCATCATCTAAACCCATAATTATAGATAGCACTTTCATCACTCTACTCTAAATGCCATCTGCGTGAAGGTCAATGCTTGGCGATTCTAACAGCTAATGACTAACAAATTGCGAGTCGAGCATAAAAGCTGTAAACTGAAATTTAATGATATATTAAGTATACGCAAGACAAAACCTTGCCAGATTGCAACTAGAATATTTCGAGGTTAGTGTTTGAATCAGAAATATTAAGAAAAAGTAAAAAATAGAAAATTATTCTAAACGAATTAAGCCATATAAAAATTATACAAATATTAAGTATACGTCTTGGTAAAAAAATAAAGTTTTTTTAAATTTAAATATAAGCTTATGGCATGTAATTATTTCATTTGTTTAATATTATTAAGACCACCAATAACTACCAACTAAATTGCGCAGCTGGAGACTAAAAAAACAATTATACAAATATTAAGTATACGCACAAATTAAAGAAATGCATTGTTCCCCAATTTCTTAATTGTGTAATATTAATACCGAGACAGCTGACAGCAAAAGCAAATTGAGCAGTTGAAGACCAAGAACAAAAGTCTCTACAAATATTAAGTATACGTAAGAGTGGAAAGAATGTTTTTAAAACTTATTCCATTTGTAAGATTGTCAGAGTTTATCGTATGTAGCATATAATTGAATATTATATTGGCCTCCAATAACTAAATTGCGCAACTGGCAACTTTAAAAATCGAGTATACAAATATTAAGTATACGCAAAAATTAAATAGATTTATTTTATAACTTATTTCATTTACTAGATTGCCCCAATTGTGTCCATTATGAAATATAAATAAGGTAGACAGCTGACAGCAAAAGCAAATTGAGCAGCAATTGAAGACCTAACAACAATCTCTACGAATATTAAGTATACGTAAGAATGGAACAAATGTTTTTAGAACTTATTCCATTTCCGAGATGGGCAGAATTTATGGTATGTGCAATATTAATGAGAAATATAAATAGAGACACTGAAGACACTTAATAACCAGTAATACAAATATTAAGTACACGTAATATTGTCATACAAATTTCCACATCGAAGCTTCTGGAATGTACAATATTGCTAAATTTTGTCGTTTATGATAACAATGAGAAAGTCAACTGAGTAATTGAAGGCTGAATAAAATAAAATCATACAATTTAAATATTAGGTATACGTAGTAGTTGCAACATTTCCAAAGAATTTAAAGAATATGAAGACATTAAGAAATAAAGAAACATATATTTTAAAATGTTGCAATAATAATTCGTATTCGAATTTCTAGTATAAGAAATAATATGCGTAACTGAAGATTGAATAAAATAATTATACAATTCACATATTAAGTATACGTCAACATTTCAAAATATGCAAAAAATTTAAATGGTATTTTGACATTAAGAAAGAAAGAACAATATTTAAAATATATAAAATGTTCCTTTAATAACTTTGTAGAGTTTCTGGTGTAAGATTATTCTATTCCTAGGTTTATTAGAATTTGTTCACTAAGAGTATTTTGACAAAGAGAATCATTCGCGGCTTTTGTCAAGCATTTCAAACCTTTTATCAATTCATTATCTGATTCTCTTCACACTCGTGTCTTTAGGCAAATCTTTTACTTAAAACTCAATCTTCAATTTTCAAACCTTTCACCAATTCCTTAGACCTCTTCACATTCACATTCGCAAATCTTTCACTCAAAATATAGTCTTGAATTCCCAAACCTTTCACCAATTCGTTAACTGAATCTCTTCCCTGTCTCACTCAATCCAATCAGTTGATGAAAATCCTTTTTTTTTGCAGTCATTGCAGTTAAAATTTCGCTTGTTGCATAAGTTGTTGTCGTAGTCAAGAATCGAATGAATGATGACACACATAGCACTCAAGCAGAAGGCAGAAGAAACTGAAGAATGCCAGCAAAAGAAGGCGGAAACAGCAGCAAATAAATGAAGGGAAGAAGAACAAGCAATAGAAAATAGAACAAAAACTGCAACCATAAAAAAAGAAAGAAAAGAGGAAAATGGGAAATATGTCACAATAAGCATAACAATAAAACACGAATGCACGAAAAGCAACTGCGCGTGGGGAATATGAAGACAACGACAACAATGAAGAAGAACAAGAGCAAGAACACGACGAAGAGGAGCCAAGAAATGCGACAATGCGACTGCGACTGCGAAACAGAGCGTGACTTGCAGTTAGAAACGACGTGGGAATACGCTGCTGCGCCTTTCGGGTCTTTCAACTTTTGCAAGCACACAAATTGCGACGGCAAACAAAAGAAATTTTACAAAATATATGTGCACCACATCAGACTTTGAACTTTGACTTGCTCGATTTAATGACCGCAAAGTTTAATACTATAATCTATAATAATCTTAGAGACTATAAAAAATATATATATATTTATATTGAACTTTGACTTGCTCGATTTAAGGACAGCAAAATTTAATATTATTATCTATAATAATCTTAGAGACTATAAGAGATATACATATTTATATTGAACTTTGACTTGCTCGATTTAAGGACAGATAATCTTAGAGACTAGACGAGATAATATATAGCTAAAATTTATATTATACTTTTTTGGCAAGAGAGTTAAGTTTGTTTCAAATGTTTGCCACGCCTATTTTCATTCCCACAAATCAATAAAAGTCGAATGACAAGCGTAATTTTGAAGTTACGAGTCGAATTCAGGTACAAACAATAACAAATACAGCTGTTTTGATTCCTACAAATTTCATTGTGATCGAAAAAAATAAAATAAAAATTGTAAAATTAAGAAATACTACAATCGGTTGGCTAACAATCCGATAATGTTTCACTCTATGGCATAATTTGAGGACAGTACTATATTTGTATACTAAATATAGCCTTTGGTATATTTGTAGTATTTTAGTGGTATAGTAATTTGGTATAATTTAACAACAATACCGCATTCTTAATGGAAAACTATACCTATATACCAAATAAAGCCATTAATAGAATATATTTAGTATATTTGTGGTATATTAATTTGGTATATTTTAAAAATAATACCGCACTGTTTTGCTTTTACTCAAAATGTAACAGGTATCTCACAGTCGAGCACATTTGACTGTATACCAAAAAATATACCACAAAAATACTCAAAATATACTAAATACTATATTTGGTATATTAATATAGAACCATTTTATCTCACAGTCGAGCACACTTGACTGTATACCAAATAATATACCACAAAAATACCAAAAATATACTAAATGATATGTTTGGTATATTAATATAGCACCACTTTAAAAATGTGGTATTATTTTTAAAATATACCGAATAATATACCGTAAAAATAATAAAAATATACTAAATGTTATAAATTACTTCATTCGAAATATACCATAGTGTTCAAAATATACCAAATTGTCAGCCAAAGCAGCTAAGTAGACTTAATTTACCATTCACAACTATTTCTTAAATAACTTGAACTAAATTTATGCCATTTCCATATAAAATATATGTCGAGGGAAACTGAAATGCCAACTAAGTAGCTCCACTCGTCAATTCATACACATACATATATATTTTGTATACGAAAAAAGAAAAGCGCATTTTGTGCTACTTGCGGCATAAGGAGCTTTAGAGAAATAAGCTTTATGGCTTAAAATTGAGAAATGTGCGGCGTATTCTTATCAAGTAGCTGCCTGGATAGTTCTCTTCCTCTTCTTCTTTACTCCTGCTTCACTGTTCTGGCTATTTTTACTGCCTGCCTTTTACGATTATTTCCCTCTTCCCTCCTTTCCTGTTCTGTCTGTTGGCTGCTTAAGTGCAGCACAAAAGTATGCAACGTTAAATCAGCTGCAACCTCAAGCTGTTTAAAGATGTGAAATGTGAATGAGGGAATGTGGTTGTAAATGCGTATGTGTGTGTGTGTGTGCCACTTGCTTATAAACTCGAGTGATGGGGCAATGTCTCGCCCTCCCTTCCCTTTCCCTGTCCCTTTCCCTCCTCTCGTATCTCACTCGCTCCCTTGGGTGCATTGCGTTTTTCAATTAATTTGACGTAGTGTGACTCGTTTTACACATGTCTCCACATATGTGTATATGTGTGTGTGTGTGTGTGTTGAGTGCCCGACCCTTGAAATGGTGTGAATGACTTGTTGTTGTTGTTGTTGCACGTGCCTCAGTTGTTGTTGCCTGCTGAGGCATAAAATCAATAAAAGGCTCGTCAAATGCAATGCGTTCTGCGTTCGCTATGATAATGTTGATGATGTTGGTCAAAGACAGTCCACCAAAAAAGAAGAAGAAAAAGTATATGCAAAAACACAAATGCGAAAAAAGACAGAAAAACGAGCAGCGAGCAACGACAAAATGGAAATCAAGCAACATCATCAAGGCCACAAAATGACGACGACGCTTATCAAATACAAACACACAGACACACACAAAGAGAGTAGCAGAGGGAGAAAGAGAGAGAGAGAGAAGAGGGAAGCGAAAAGAGGGAAGCGAAAAGAGGCAGCTGAAATGTGATGAGCAATTTCAATTAATGCCCCAACACATAAGCACAGAAAAATAGCAGCATAATTTTGCTGCATTCAATATTCATTGGAAATGCGTATAACAAAGGCAAACACCAGCGAAAAGCAAACGCAAAAGCACAAAGCAAACACACAAACATTCACACACACACACAGACTCACACTCACACAGACTCACATACACAAACACTCACACACTCACGAGTAAACACATTTACAATTTAAAAGTATGCTACGAAAAAAAAAACGACAACGGAGACAAAAACGAAAAAAAAAATATCATTGGACACTGCGCGACTTCCAAGCTGGCCAAAAATATCAAAGGCAGGTGAGGTGGATAGAGCTGAGGTGGCTTTTGACAAGGCTAAGCAGCAACCACACACACACACACATGCGTATGCGAGAGTTAGTCGGGCAAATGAACGATTTACACACACACACAAATACGCGCAACGAACGACCGCGTACGCAACAAGGTCACTGGAAAAATCGTTAAGCAGCAGCAGCAAAGCACAATAACAACAACTACAAGAAGAGTGGCGTCAAAGCACAATGACAACAACAACAAGAGTGGAATAAAAAGCAGCACAATAACAACAACAACAACAACAACGACAAAAGTGCCGTGAAAAGCAGCGCAGTCAGCGGCAGCATTGAAAAAACACAATAACAACAACATGTGCAAAAGCAGCGCCAAAGCAATGGCAGAAAAAAGACAACAACAACAAGAAGCAGCAAAAGCAGCATAGCGGCGAAAAGAAGCAATAAAAGCAACAACAAAAACAGCGCCAAGGCAGCGCAGTTTGCACCACTGAAACAGAGTAACAGCAGCAGCAAAAGCAGCGAAGGGCAGCAGCAAAAGCAGCGCAGTCAGCAGCAGCGAAACAAAATAACAGCAAGGAAGAGCAGCAGCAAAAACAGCGCCAAAGCAGCGCAGTCAGCAGTAGCGAAACAGCAGCGAAGAGCAGCAGCAAAAGCAACAGCAAAAACAGCGTCAAGGCAGCGGAGTTAGCAGCGCCAAAGCAGCGTCAAGGCAGAAGCAGCAGCAATGAATGTGTCGATACCAAAGCTGCGAGCGCTGTTGTTGTACACACACACACACAGATATAGAGCCACTCGCATTTGCCTGCCTGCGTATGCGTGCTTGATTGGCCTGTTAAACATACAAGCACACACACACACACACATACACACACACGCACATATACACACACACTCGCATTCCAGCATACGCGCTAATAGTAAAATTTTGTATTTGGTCTTTTTTTGTACTTACTTGTCGCTTTGAGTTGTAGTTGTGTCGCTGTAGCTTCTTCTTCTTCTATTGCTTTCGACTATTAAGTTGTTGTTGTTGTTGTTGGCTCAATGCGTCAACATTTTCGATTTACAATTGTTGCGCTGCATTGCCGCAAAAAAATGTTTAAAGCACGCGTCACACACACAAGCACCCACACACACACGCAAAAAATACGCGATTAGCAATTTGTAGTTATTGCTTTACATTTGTTTTTTTTTTGTTTGTGGTACATTTACTGTTACTTGTTTAATAATGTAAAATGTACATATTATTTATGTTTTAGTTTTTTGTTTGTAATCTAACTTTACTGTTTCTTTTTTTGTTGTGTTCTTGCCACGGTCAGCGAAAAAAAAAACAAAAAACAAAAAAAGTGCAGCTGGTGGCTCCACCTGGCGTCTTTAGTGCAAACTAATGCTGGCTGGCGCTTCAAACGTCTGAGCTGCGCGCTGGCCGTGGTGTAACTGAAAATGCTTTCTGACTAATCAACACAACACAACCCAACTCGCATCCAGGACGCGGGCTTCGCTGTGGTCAATTTCACAGTGTTGAGTTACGTTCCTTGCTCTATGTGTGTGTGTGTGTGTGTTGGGCACGTAAATTCCTATACGCGCTGCCCGTTGTCAGACTGGAATGCAAAATGGAAATGGGAATGGTGGTGAATGGAATGTCGAGCGCGCGCGTCTTTTCCATGCAAGAACATTTTCCATGCCGCACTTGTTGGATTCGCACACAGCACACAGCACAGCACAGCACACAGCGCATGCCAGCTGCCAGCTGCCAGCCACGTGCGTTCCAATAATGCTTCATCTCCATGTATGTATGTATGTGTGTGTGTCAAATTGAGTTAAGCATACAAAAAAAAAAGAAAAACGGGAAAAGGCAAAGCCGAAATGTATTTATATTAATAAATGCGTTATACACACACTTACACACACACACACACATTGACTTGTGTGTGTGTGTGCGCGTGTATTTTGTCATGTATGCTGCATATTTGTGTGTGTAGAACTTTTTTCCGTTAGCTTAAGCCCGCAATTATTGAACAGCAGCAACGCTGAAAAGTATGCTAAAGAAATTTATATTAAAGTTGATATTGCATTTCCACAGGAATTTGCAGTTGTGTTGACAATGTTGTGGCCTTCAATCTCACACGCTTGCGAGCACATTACTTAAATCTATATGTAAAGCGGCGAACGGAAAATAAAAAGTATGTGTATACTTCCTTTAAAATACAAAAATCAAATTATACCAACATCTTTTTCATATATTGCTTTTTGTTGGATGTATTCAACCCTTTCTCTTAGATAATATATGAGCCCACGAACAATTTTCTCTTTAATATTTATATATATTTAAAACGAGCAATAAAGCTACAGTCGAATGTGCTCGACTGTGCGATACCCGCTACCTATTTTTAATTAGAGAAAAACAGTCCGGTATTATTCTTAAAATATACAGAATTAATATACCGCAAAGTAATAAAATATACCGAAGGCTACATTTGGTATATCTATATAGTATTACATTCAAAATTTAGTATTGTTCAGAAAAATATACCAAACTAATATACCGCAAAATACTAAAAAAATATAGAGTGCAGTATTTGGTATATTGATATACTATTATATTCAAAATGTTCGAAATAAATATACCGAAATCATATACCGCAAAATACTAAATATATACCGAATGCCGTATTTTGCATATTGAATTCAAAATGCGGTATTATTCTTCAAAATATATCAAATCAATATACCAAAAAATACTACACATATATCGAAGGCTTTGTTTGGTATATTTGCATGGTACAAACTGCATTCCAAATATACCACAGAGTACAAAAGATACCAGTACTACATTGAAAATATGCCATACAGTACAAAATATACCACATAAGAAATCAAATAAAAAAAACTATAAGTAATGCTTTATATACATATGTATTTTTATTATTGTTATTTATAATTATTATTTTAATGTTTGAAATAATAAAATACATATACAATAAATTTATTAACTCCCGTTATTTTTTTTTAGAACACTTTCGTTGAAAATTATTTTATATATTACAAATGGGTGGGATTTTATGATGTAAAATCAAAAGTGCAGATCAATCTTGATATCTACTTAAACAGATTAATAATAAAGCTATAGATAAAGAATGTTAGACACATTATATAATATATTAAACTATAGCTCTCTTTATCGAATACATTTCAAAAGACTACATTCAAAAACATTCTATCTCTTTAAAACAATCATCCCATGGCTAAGCTTTAAAGCTCCGCCTGTAAATGCTGCACATATACTCAAAAGCTCTGCAGTTTAATCAGTCAATCATTATTGATAAGGTGATTAGACAGTCTTCAGCAACAAGATTACAAATTACATCTAAAATGTATTACGATTTCTTTTAAACACTCTTCCTATGACTGAGCTTGAAAGCTCCGCCTGAAAAGCTTTGCCGATCAATCAGTCAATTAACCGTGATTGATAAGGTGATTAATAAGCTGGTAAGAGAGACAAACAAAGGACGCAAAAGTTCTGTTTAAACCATCGGATGTTTATTGGACAGCCGTATACAACAAGATTACAGATTACATCAAATACATATTCAATATTATTATTAAAATCTATGACAAAAAAGAATACAGTTGCACTGTATGATAAAGACTACACATTTAACACTTGAATAAACAAATTTTTGATTTTAAAACAACAAAAAAAAAAGGATAAAGTTTGGGACAGTGTGACCAGCCGATGTGCGCTGAAGCTTAAAGCTAAGTAGACAAAAGCTCGAGCTATGTCTGCTATATAAATGCACGTTCTGGAAGTTTTTAGGAAGAGCGCATCACATGGCCAAAACACACTTCAAAAAAAGGGTGGGGGGAGAAGGAGAAGAGTAAGCAAAGCTTGTTGTAAATAAATGCATTAGAAAACAGCCTTAACCGTTGATCAGTTGATCGAGGTGAGCCTCGGAAAACCGGTGGAAATCGTGCTCAGTGGAGCATAAAGAGCGCCGGCTGCTCCAGATGTTGCTTCCACACATTCGAGAAACTGGCCATGGTAACGCCATCGATGACACGATGATCAGCCGACCAGCTCACACTCATGATGTGCGCCTTGATCACCTCATCGCGATCATTGAAACGCGGTACCGCCTTCGTGCGTCCCATTGCTCCGATTGCCACCTGAGGTGCCATGATGCAAGGATGCGTATAAGTGCCACCGACCTGGGAAATAAGCAACGAAAAAGAGAGAGATCGATATATAGTAAGACTGTATGGTAAAGAAGAGTACAGAGATATATGTATATAGGTGTGAGAAGTAGAAAACCAAATGAACTTAAGAATAAACTGCATTTTACAAACTGAAACTTTGAGAATCTAAACTACATTTTATAAAACATTAATACTAAAAACATACCAAAGACAATAAGTGGTATATTAATATAGTACTAAATTCAAAATGAGGTATTATTCTTAAAATATACCAAATTAATATACTATAAAAATACTTATAAATATACCGAAGAACATATTTGGTATATTGATGTAGTACTAAATTCAAAATGCGGTATTAATCTTAAAATATACTAACTTAATATACTATAAAAATATACCGAAGACCATATTTGGTATATCGATATTGTACTACATTCAAAATATACCATGGAGTACAAAATATAGCTGGTAGCTGGTATAAGAACTTAGCTATAGGTAATTTTTAAAACTTGCTTGTTTAACTCGGAAACATTGTAAAATTCTTCGAATATATCTAGGGTGCGATTTCTTTTTGATTCGACCAAGAGAGTATAATAGTGTGGTAAAATTATATACTTAAATTCGAGCTTTCTTCAGAGAATATCGAATATTTTGTAAAAGTTTTTGGTAAGTCTGGCTTTCGATAATCTTGGGCATATTCATTGTATATAGCATAAGCGGACAGACAGAGCTTTCTTCCCCTTCTTAATATTCGGACAGTCAGAGCTTTCTGTTCTTTTCTATTAAGACTCTATCTATTACACTTAAAACTTAAGATAAGTTATACTTAATTAGAAATAATATAGGAGTAAGTTATATTCTTAAATTTGAATTTGCTATCTGTCCCTTAATATTCGGACAGACAGAGCTTTCTGCCCTTTACGCTACTACTCTTAATATTCGGACAGACAGAGCTTTCTACTCTTCTCTATTAAGACTCTCCTACGCTATCCCTTTTAAAAAATAAACAATTTATGTGCGAAAGCGGACACACAGAGCTTTCTATTCTTCTCTATTAAGACTACTACACCTAAGACTCTCCTATGCTATTCCTTTTAGAAATAAACAATTTATGTATGTAAAGATGTCATCAGCAGGCGTCAAGACGCAAGAAGCGGACAGACAGAGCTTTCTGCTTATTAAGACTCTACTACACTTAAGATTCGGACAGACAGAGCTTTCTGCTTATTAAGACTCTGCTACACTTAAGATTCGGACAGACAGAGCTTTCTTTTCTATTCTCTACTAAACCTCTACGACACTTAAGACTTTCATACGCTCCTCCACTATCCCTTTGGGAAATAAACTTTTGTTTTGTGCACTTACAATGCCAATGTTGGACAACGAGAAGGTGCCATCGGCAAAGTCCGCAGGCGTCAAGGAGCCAGTGCGTCCGCGCTCGACGAGCGCATTCAGATCCTTGGCAATCTCAATGATGTTCTTCGCCTGGCAATTCTTAATGTTGGGCACCACCAAACCCTGCGGCGTATCGATCGCCACACTAATGTTATGCGATCCCTTATAGATGATGGATTCGCTTGCCAAATCGAGCGAGCTGTTGACAATCGGATACTTGGACAACGCAATGCTGGCGGCCTTAATGCAGAAGGGCATAAAGGTGAGCTTGGGCACGCCCTGCTCTGCGGCAGCTGCCTGGAGTTGGGTGCGGAACTGGATCAGCTTGGACATGTCGATCTCATCGCTGTAAGCGAAATGCGGAATTTTCTGTAAGATTTAAACAATTCATTAAATCTTTAAGTACTTGAAAGGGGATTAAGAGTGATCGACTTACCAGCGACTCGCTCATGGACTTGAGCATTGCCTTGCGCACTCCCTTGAGCACCTCAACGCGATCCGCAGGAGCAGCTTTCGGTGGAGATGAAGGTTGAGAAGCAGCAGCCGGAGCAGAAGCAGCTGTCTGTTTGGCCACATTGCTGGGATGTGGCACATTAGTGCCAGGTGGCACTTGACCCAAGAATTCCAACACATCACCCTTGAGCACACGCCCATTTTTACCAGTTGGCGTCACCTTAGCCAAGTCCAATTGATGCTCCTTGGCCAAGCGACGCACAGCTGGCGTTGCTGGTGTTATAATACGTCCACCAACGGCAGCTGCTTGCTGCTTTTCCGCATCGCTGTCCGAGCTGGAACTCGAACTGGAACTGGAATCGGAGGAGGTGTCATCGTTGTCCTCTTCTTCGTCAGCTACCTCGAATTCCAGCAAGGGTTTGCCAACCAACGCCAGCTCATCGATGCTGTGAAAGATCTTGGTGATCTTGCCGTCGTAGCGACTGGTTATGGTCACCGATGCCTTGTCCGATTGCACCTCGCAGAGATTGTCAAACTGTTCGACGGTGTCGCCCACCTTAACGAACCATTCCTTGACCGTCACCTCGCGAATGCCTTCGCCAATGTCGCTGAGATTGAAGGCTACCTTCTTGTCCAGGCAGCTCGTTAAATGCAAGCAACGCGACAGCTAAAAAATACAAAATTCAGATATAGCTCTTAATAGATGCGGACAGACGGACAGGCAAACTGATATGTTTATATATATTCTATATTTGTAATGCAAATTGACATATAATAATAATTTACTTGCTACTATCTGCTACATAAATCTTTTATAGTTTTAATAGACTTTAACACCAGCACCAAATGTGCATAAAACAACGTAAAACATTGCAAAGAACAGAACACAATTTTCAAAAATGCAAATTTCGCGAGCCAAATCAGCGCCATCTTGCGGCAATCGATCGCAAGCGAAAAGCCAAGCGACGAATTGCAGAAACAGCGCGCGTTTGGCGCGCTGCCTCTCTGTCACACCTGTTGCTGCTGTGTTGCGCGCTCGCTCGCACACACACGCACACCCAGCACTCTGCTGTTACATAATAACGGAATGGAATGCCACAAACTTTGTTTTGCTATTAATTATTATTTTTAACTATTTACTAATTTGCGTGCGCAACATGTGGAGTGCATTGGCCACATTTTGCAATTACTTTAAAAGCATATGTTACTCACAGCGATGGGTTTTGTGCGACGCAGCCAAAATGTGCTGCCATTGCGTAGCAAGTGTGTTGCCATTGCCATAATATGCTCTGCAAACGAAAATGTAATAAAGCATGTCAATGTAAATTGATTAACAATAGCAAATAGAATTTGCATTGAAATACCTGTTAATTTGCGGCTGCTTTAAATGCGTACGAAAATCAGCAACTCAGCAACAAACGATCGACCTTATCGCGTGTAATTGCGGCCGCGTTCTAAGCAAATTCAGTTTGTTTTGCATTAGCCAGCTGTTGTGGCAGTCGATCGTTTTGTTTTTGTTGTATTGCCTTTTGGCGCCATCTATTGTAAAGCCAGCGATAAATGCAAAAGTATAAGTGATAACGATAGACATCATGTGGTCGTGAACGATATCGATAAGTGCGCACAGCTGTTGCACAAACCAAACAATATAAACGTGGTCGCCGCGACGATGGTAAGTTTGTTGCTAAAAATGCTACACAAAATAAATAATGCAATTTATTATTAATATTAGGCAAACTTACGCAAGGAGCTAGAGAAATGCAAGCATCCCAACAGCCGCAAAACCAAGGCGTTGGGTAAAAAGGCACGCAGGCAAAACAACAAACACAAAACACGCATGGGACATGCAATCAAAAGCAACATTATGGGCGAGAAGCTGAGCTGGTTCCTGGGCCAAATCGATGAGGGACGCACTACGCCGCTAACGCCACAGGAATTCGAAGACCTTATTGCGTTGTACCTGAAGCGTTTCGACGAAGAGCTCGAACAAATCGCACTGAAACAATCCATTGGCAAACATCGGGCAAATCAACATGCTGCACGTCAGGATGTCATCAAGATTACGCTGGAAAGGGAACGCAACGAGTACCAGAGCGGTGGCATGGGTGAGCAGCATTTAACCATATTATATTTTTATATATAATTCATTTATTGTTTTTCAAACAGAAATGCTGAATCTCTGCGATCCGTTGAAATTCAAGATGCTCTTCGATTGGGATGGCAGCGCATTGAGTGTGCAACACTTAAAGCTGGATCTGGTTTCGTTTAATATGCTGCAGAGGCTAAAAGAGCCGCAGGCAACTGGAATGGAAACCGCTTAAAATACAAATATACAAAAATAAATTTACATAAACAAATCCATATTTTGTGTTTTGTACATTCCGATAATTATTTCGATAAACGCATGGCTGCAATGTAGTATTTTGGTATTTTTCACAGCGTGAAATTCCATTTTTGTCGTAATACAGTACGGGCACATTGTTGTGTGAACTTGAAATAAATAGAATGTGGTGAAATATTTCTCACATATTTTGAAACTGGTAAGTGTTTTTTATTACATAAACAACACATATCTAATCAGCAGTGACCAGTGAGAGTGTTATTTCTAGTGCTAGTCATTCATCAATTCGATTCGCAAAACAACACAACACAATGGGCAGCAACACATCACATGGAGTCGGAGTTGTCGAAACCGCCGCAGCGACTGCAGCCAAAGTTACGGATACCGCTGCCGCCGGCGATAAACCGAAATGCAAGGCATGCTGCGCTTGTCCCGAGACGAAACGTGCACGTGACCAATGGTGAGTGTGCAATTTTGACACCGTGCCACATGACGCAACTACATATACATATTGAATGCATCTCTTGTTTTTTGTAGCATTGTGGAAAATGGCGAGGAAAACTGCACGAAACTCATCGAGGCGCATAAACAATGTATGCGAGACCAGGGATTCAAAATCTAATTGGTCGACTGAGCGTGGGAAAGGCGTCGCGCGGTGTACTTAGAAGGAATATTTCAGTCGTCACGGGGGAGAAGATGCGGCTAAATAATTAATACATGTATATCTCTTTCTCTCTCTCTTCGCGATGTTTTTTTTTTTTTATTTGTTTTGCTATCTCAAGCTAATTTTAGTTAATTTAAACGAAGAGGAAAAATAGAAACCAAAATTGTTGAACCAAAAAAGCGCAATTCTATTTGTTTACTAATTAATGTATAACAATCTTGTCAAGGTGCGATTACTATGTAAGGTATACAACGCTTTGCGGCTGTGACGTAAGGCTTGCATTCGACTGCAGCCGTGTAATTGGCAACTGCGACGTCAGCGCTGTGCAATTGTGACGTTAACTGCTGTTTTGACGAGCCACTTTGCTATTATGACGTCAGGACAGCTCTGCGCTGCAGTTGACTGCCAGTGGCAACTATGACGTCAACAACGTACTTTAGTATATTGCATTTTATTGTAAGTTGTACTACAGCCCTAGTTTACATACATGTGTGTGCAGCCCTGATCAAACCGGTAAAACTGTGACGTCGTCGGCGTGTCGTTTAACGCGCCTTTACTTAAACTACCCGAATCTGTGTGCGCGTGCGTGTGTGTGTGTTGTTTTTACTATTTAATACTCTAATTAAATAAAGCTAAGCGTACGCAAGGCCACAACGGCGGCCATGTAGAACGTAATCAGCAACATGGTGGCAAAGGCCAAAATGCGCGATGGCTGCGGCACTGGATACACGGCATAGACGAGCGTATGAAGGATGCGTGCAACGGCGGCAACGCGGAATAAATTGCAGGCCACCGTGGGATTGGGATCGGTGCTCAGATAGATCAAACCCATAATGAAATATGGCAGAATGTTCTCCATGTCATTGCGATGGGCTCTGTGTGTGTGTGTGGGAAGAAAAGAGATAGAGCAACAGTTGTGTGGACTTTATGTCATGTCTGGCATACCTGCGAACGCGTTCCACATGTGGATCGTCGAACTGCACTTCGATGTTCTTGAAAAACAGATCCTCTTCGTTGGGGAATATCTGCAAGCAGAAAAGCATTAACAACTATTCGAATTTTTGTTATGCGATGGAATATGTGGAATGCATTTTTGTACCTTGCGCCGCAGCCCCAAAGGCAGCAAGCCCAGCAGCTGTGGATGATGTGTGGATGGCATTGAGAAGGTGGAATACAATTTGTTGTTGTGTTGCTTGTGGTGGACTCACCTTGTAGCGAAAACGCTGCAGCGCCGTTAGCAGCGACATTAGCAGCATTTTCACAACCAACACAGTGGCCCAAAATAGATAACAACAGAAGACGGGATTATCCAGGGTAAGCAGCTGTTCCTTCAACATTGCACTTGGCGTAGACATTGTTGTGTTGTGTGCAAAGATTGGCAGATGAATGAATGTGGTTTAGATGAAACACAAATCAAAATCATGACTTGGAAAACAAAATCTACGAAACTGGCCAAACAGGTTCCACATGGCCGGGCATCAAGTGCGCACTGCGCAGTGTGTGTGCTGTGTCTGTGGATGGTGTGGAGTGTAATAAAAAAAAAACAAAACAAAAAACCATAACTCTCAGCTCTCCGCTTCAAATGTACTTAATGGCACAGATGAGCACATAGAATGCCTCAAAGATCACAATGCCAAAGGTAATAAAGAAGCTTAAAGCTCGCGTCGGCTGCGGCAGCGGAATGCAAGCATAAACAATGGTGTGCAAAAGTCGAGCACTGGCGCCAATGCGGATGAGCATCTTGGCGGTCAACGGATGTGGATTGCTGGCCACGTACGCCAACGACATGAGCAGAAATGGCAGCACGTTCTCCAGGTCATTGCGATGCGCGCTGCAAGAAAGCCGAAGAGAGAGAGAGAGAGAGCAATTAAAAGGTGAGTACTAAAGCTTTGCTATTGTTTGTGTGTGACGTCACAAATGCATGCAGCTGCTGTGCACTGTGATTGGTTGACGTAAAATACGATGACGTTGGAATGGCACAAATGCTGTGTTTAGTAGTGTATGTTGTTTAATCACTTTATTAATAATGTTTATTAGAGTTATTTATGTATTATGTATGTATTTTTATACCTGCTACCCATAGGGTAGAAGGGTATTATAACTTTGTGCCAACAGGAAATGTATGTAACAGGTAGAACGAGGCATCTCCGACCCTGTAAAGTATATATATTCTTGATCAGCGTCAACAGCCGAGACAATCTAGCCATGTCCGTATGTCCGTCTGTGTGTCTGTCCGTCTGTCCGTATGAAACACTGGATCTCAGAGACTATAAGAGATATAGCTATAATTTTTTTTCGACAGCATTTGTTATGTTTGCACGCAGATAAAGTTTGTTTCAAATTTTTGCCACGCCCCCTTCCGCCCCCGCAAATAAAAACTAAATCGAATAACAAGCGTAATTTTAAAGCTATAGTTACGAATTTTGGTATATACAATAACAACTATAGTAGTTATGATTCCTGAAAATTTGGTTGCGATCAGATAAGAATTGTCGAAGTTATTAAATAAATAGTTTTGTATGGGCAAAAACGCCTACTTACTAGGGGTCTTAGTTGCTTTGGCTGACAGTCTGGTATATTGTGCGGTCTATGGTATATTTTGAATGGTATATTTTTTAGTATTTTGTAGTATATTTGGTATTTTTTGAGAAATATACCGCAAAATATATTGCTTTTATTCAAAATGGGTAGCGGGTATCTCACAGTCGAGTACACTCGACTGTAGCTTTCTTACTTGTTATGTATTAAGCTGCTAAATAGTTTTCTAATGTTACTTAGTAAACAAAAAAAGCGAATTGAAAGTCCTAAAAACAAAGTTTAACGAAACATGACAAAGCTCAATCATTCATTCAATCAATCAATCGATTACACTCAATTTATTTGAAGCAGCTTAATATATTAATAATGTTACTAGAGTTATGTTTACTAACTTTAATTAAAATTTGATTAATAATGATAATTAACATTTAGTAGAGTTATGTTTAGTAACTTTATTTTAAGCTGTTTCATATATAAATAATGATACTTAGTAAATAAAAAAAATCGAAACTTGGTGATGTTAAATCCTTAAATCAATCAATTGATAACACTCAATTATTTTAAATTGCCTAATATATTAATAATGGTAATTAACATTTAGTAGCATTATGTTTAGTAACTTTATTTTAAATTGCTTAACCTATTAATAATGTTACTTAGTAACAACAACAAAAAAACGAAACGAATTAAAAGCGCCATAAACCAAGTTTAACGAAACTTGACGAAGCTCAATCATTCATTCAATCGATAACACTCAATTGTTTTAAACTGCTTAATATATCTATAATGTTAATTAAAATTTAGAACGTGTCGTACTTAGTAGCCAAAAAAACAACCAAAAAATTTTAATAAAGGCGCCAAAATTCGAGTTTAATGAAACTTGTCGATGCTTAATCAATCAATCAATCAAGTTACAGCACTCAATTATTTGAAACTGCTTAATAATCTATAATGTTACTTAACATTTAGTGTGTGTCGTATTTGGTAACCAAAAAACTCAAATAAAAGGAACTAAAAATCCTTAAAACAAAGTCGTTAAACTTGCCGCTACTCAATCATTCAATCAATCAATCGATTGCACTCAATTGTTCCACTCACCGTCGCATGCGTTCCACGTTGGCATCGTTGAATCGCACCTCTGGAGTGCGTCCCATGCGTAGATCCTCGGGATTGGCAAATGTTTTGGTCTTGATGCGTTGCCTTGCCGTCAGCAAGGACATTAAGAGCATCTTGATGATGAGCAGACTGCTCCAGAAGAGATAGCAACAGAATACGGGATTCGATTTGCTTAGCAATATCAATGGCTGATCACTTTGTTGTGACGTTGTGGCGACAGGCACAGACATGTTCATTGTCCCGTTGTTCACTGCTTACTGGAATACTTGGAATACACGTAGTATTCATTTTTGCCACTTTCTGGGCATCGACGTGTTATTATTATTATTATTGCTGGGCAGCTGCAAGTGTTCCCAGACAATGTAAGTGTTCCCTGACCTGGTCTAATAACTGGCCGACTGTTTCTCTCTGCATTATTGATGCCTTCCAATCGACAACTTGGCCTAAATTATTGATGATGATTTTCTAAAGCGTGCTTAAAACGGGAATTGCAAAAAAATATAGTTAGGGATGTTATTGTTCAAACGTAGACTTTTCTATATTTCAGTGATTTAAATACTAAGATGCTATCTATATTTCTTTGATCTAAATACAAAAATTCTGAAATATGTATTTTTAAAAGTAATCTATATACTAAAATTCTGAAATAATTATAAAAGTTAATTTTCAATTATTTTGAATTTTTAATTCATTTAGCAAATGAAACTTTTAAACTAATCTTTCAGTATCTACATTAAATAAATAATACAAAAAAAATCGAATCTTTAACTTGAAATCTAATAATAACTCTTATTTTTTAATTTTCTTGAACAAAAACTATAATTTTTATAAAGTTTGCCTAAAACGGGAATTGCAAAAAAATATAGTTAGGGATGTTATTGTTCAAAAGTAGACTTTTCTATATTTCAGTGATTTAAATACTAAACTAAACTATCTATATTACTTTGATCTAAATACAAAAATTCTGAAATATGTATTTTTAAAAGTAATCTACATATATACTAAAATTCTGAAATAATTATAAAAGTTAATTTTTAATTATTTTTAATTTTGAATTCATTTAGCAAATTAAACTTTAAAACTAATCTTTCAATTTCTCCATTTAATAAATAATACAAAAAAAAAAAAACGAATCTTTAACTTGAAATCTAATAATAACTCTTAGATTCTAATTTTCTTGAACAAAACTATAATTTTTATAAAGCGTGCTTAAAACGGGAATTGCAAAAAAAAATATAGTTAGGGATGTTATTGTTCAAAAGTAGACTTTTCTATATTTCAGTGATTTTAATACTAAACTAATCTCCTATCTATATTTCTATATATTTTTTATCTAAATATTAAAATTCTGAAATAATTTTAAAAGTAATCTAAATACTAAAATTTTGAAACAATTATAAAAGTTCAGTTGCAATTATTTTGAATTTTTAATTCATTTAGCAAATTAAACTTTAAAACTAATTGTTCAGATTCTCCATTTAATAAAAAATTAGTAAAAAAAAAAATCGAATCTTTAACTTTAAATCTAGTAATAAACTCCTATTTTCTAATTTTGTTGAACAAAAACTATAAGTTTTGAAATCTTGATGACTTCAGACCAAAAAATAATTAAACTTACGCTTATTTGGTAATTTTCTTGAACAAAAACTTTAATGTTTATAGCCATCAAGTTTAAAGCAAATATGATAATCAAATTACTTCAATTCACAAATCATCCCACGAAATGAACTTTCCCATCAATCAGCAGAAAAAACAGCTTTCATTTGTTTGTTTGCTGAAATTTGAGTAGAGCTTCTTGTATTGGGAGCACATTAAAAACAATTTAATATTGCTGCCATGTGCTGTGTGGAATAAATATTATTCATTCTATCATCCTATATATACACAGAGGGAGCAAAAGAGACAGCACGATGAAGATTTGTCGAATTCGCAGCCAAAAATATAAAGAAAAAAAAAAAAAGATCAAGGTTGTGTTTTTTTTCGCAAACAACAAACGACAACAGTACCAAAAATAAATAAATAAATCTATCAGAACAGCAACAACAGCAAACAACGAAAAAAAAAAACTAATAGATTATTATAGAAGACAAAAAAAATGAGAAGCGAAGAAGAATATACAAAACGAATTCACATCACATTAAGAATGCCAAAGTCAGCGGAAGCACACATGCTGAAAGCGAGAGAGAGAGAGAGATCGATGCTGATAGACAGACAGACAGAACAAACAGGCTGGAAGCTCAAAGTTCAAACTTATCGGCAAATTCCCAGCGCTTCTTCTTCTTCGTGCATGCGTGCGTGTAAGTGAGTGTGTGTGTGTGTAGTTCTATAACTATCAGAGCTTAAGTTTGTCATTAAGGCAAAAGCTCACGCTGCTGCTGCAGACAACAATGAAATGCAAAAAGCAAAGCGATTCGGTCGCTGCATGTTTGATAGTGTGTGTGTGTGTGTGTGTGTGCAAGTACATGTGCACTCGAGTTGATCCGCAGAATGAGATTTACAGGCGGCAGAGGCAAAAGCAGCGACAGCGACAGCGGCATCTCTTCAATGCGTGCGCTGCGAACGCGTGTGGCATGTCAAACTGTACCCGCAACTACTCACACACATATGTACACACACACGCACTCACACATTTACATGTGTGTGAAATGACGTATGCCAAGAGTTGGTCTTTGGCCGCCTTTAAAACAACTTGTCTAAATTTAGTCAACGAGCAAAAGAGTTTCTTTTCGTTGTGTTCTTCGTTTTTTTTTGTTGCCCACCAGCCAAAAACAAAAAAAAAATACAAAAAAAAGAACAGAAACTTGCGCTCCGCTCATCGAATTTTCTCAACGCTTCGCAGCAGCAAAAAACAGAGAAAAAAAAGCACAACAAGAACAACAACAATGTTGTCGACGCTGACGTCGACGTCGTCGTCATTAGCCACGCAGACGTCGTCGACGCCGGCGGCGACACGTAGAGCGTTCAAAGTCCAAGTGTCTGGCGTGTTTTTTTTTTCTTTTTTTTTTTTGTGTTTTACTTTTGCTTTTGTTTCTGTTGTTTGCTGTTGTTGTTGTTGTCGTAGTTGCTGTTGTTGTTATTGTTTCTCTTGTGGTCTGCTTCATTATGACGAATTCCGTTTAACTTTGCAAGGGGCGGCAGTGTGCGAGTGCGAAAGAGACAGCTTGCTGGGCATCTACTTTGAAGGATCGTTAAGTTTGAATTATCTGCTAGCTGCAACAGGTGCAATTCCTAGTCTAAAGTATTTTTTTTTAAACGAGACCTAAAACATGCGTTGAAAAAAGCGTTTTACAAACTACAAACGATTTGGCTGATGAAATACTTTAAGCGTCTTAAATATTTATATTTTTTAAATAAATTTTTTTCAACTTTCAATTTAAAATATTTAATATTCATATTTTTTAAGTAAATTTATTAAACTTTCCATTAAAAATGTAAACTTCATTAAAAATTACTTATTTTTTTTTTAAATTCTCTAAAGTTTCTAAAAACAGTCTCAAGTAACTCGATATATACTTAAGCTATGCACTTGAACTTTACAACTTAGCTTAGCTACACTCGAAATAAATTAAATTTTTTAGAAATCAGGCATAATCTCTAAGAAGGGATTATGAACAACCTCATGTAACTTGGGATTGGCTAAAAGTTCACTCATGAAATTAATGTATCATCATTTCTTTATGGTTCTCTTTGAAAATAATCAACATTTCAACAACTGAAGCACATTATTTACCAAAGCACGCAATAATTGTGGATGCATAACAAAGACTGTGGGTCAGAGAAGTTCCATTGATGTAGATTCTAGACTTAATTTGAACATGCATGGCTCAAGTGCTAGACAAAGCGAATGTTTCGCAAAGATCTACAGATGTGTGCGATAAGAAATGCGTTAAGCACATCGAAAGAGAGAGAGAGAGAGAGAGAGAGAGAGAGAAAGGGGGTTTAAATGCTCATTCACCATTACGATAATTGTTTTAGCACCACAAAATGGAACAAAATGATTACATACATATTTAACTTGCTTATCAGCACAACAATCGGAAATCTACAGAACTGCGAACTAAGTACAGCACATCCACTCTATATATATATACCATATATACCGATAGCGACGAACAACAAAAAAAATATAAAAAAAGAAATGTCAATAAAAACAGAACAATGGATAATGGGCAACGGGGTAATCGACGACTCACCGAAATTACGCATGAAATTCCATTGCGAATTCTGTTGTACAAAGTCCGAATGCAATATATCATCTTTGCCAAAATAGATTCCCTTGATTACAGTCGAGCTCCTTGAGCTTTCTCGCTCTTTCTCTGTCTCAACTGCCCATTGATGCATGTCGGATGCGACTAAACTTCAGAGTCCGAACTTTACATACTTAGTAATGCTTTCTATAATATACATATAATATTATAGTCTAGTATAGACACGATAAGCAGAATGTGAGTGTCAATAACCGACAAGGTGACGCTTATTGTTAGCATACTCTCCTATATTAATGGGATATTGGGGGGTCTTTTTAATAGAGATAATATGACTTGAATTGCTTTCGACTAAACTTTGACCATATCAACAAAATGGATATACGGCCAAAAGAAAACAAACAGCAAACTCTCGAAGATTTTGATCGTTCTTAATTGAAAAAAAAAAAAAAAACAGAGAATAGACTTTGCTTCAACTGAAATGTTCTAATCTAATGCCAAGATTTGATTGAAATTCTATATATATACATATATATATATAAATATATATTTTTAACTTAAAAATAGCGAATTCCATACGCAATCTCAGAGATTGTATGTAGTATAGTAGTCGAAATATATATAAAGAAGTATCAGATTTTGATTTACGGTTAGTTTATGCAATTAGAGCCTTTTATGAACAGTTAACTATAAGTTTTATTGCTTATTTGATGAGTTTATGATGTTTATGGCATTATTATTTAATCGCTTTGATTACAGTTTCTGTTTGTAACTGAGATTACAACGCTCGGCAAAGTCTCAAAGTCGAAGTCCCGACTGACACAACAAATGCCTCATTATAAGATATCACAAAAAAAAAAATAACGATTGTGACTAGACGATTCGAGTCGTTTGATAACGGTTACAACATTGTTCAAATGCCAAAATAAAAAGGTATCAAAATAATCATGGCGGTAGTACCTTGTATACCACTAAGTGGTAATATACTGAATGACGATGTTGAACTTTGGATTAATCTTTGATATGGGTCTAGACTCTTAAAGAAACTTCCGACGGCTGGGAAACTAAAACTGAATCGAACTACTCAACTGAACTGGGCCACGTTGAGAACGGCTGACGATTGACGGGTAGCGTCTGGCACTCGGTCTTATCAAATGGAACCCAGACGGGGTTGGGCCTCGAAACAAACACAAAAAAAAAATGATATACCTTTGCTTTGGTCATATACAAATTAAGTACATGTTTAATCATTGGGATCAAATGAGTGAAGCATTGGATTGGCGAAAGTTCACATTTTGTCTGTCCATCTGTCCGTCAATTCTCAGAGATCTTAAGTGCTATAGCTATCAACATAAGTTGACATCATGCTTAGGAGAGCTTTCGACATGTTCTATTTATGTTCGCATTCGAATACGTTGGGGAAAAACAATTGCATGCGCAATTTTAGAGCTGCTATTTCATAGTTCAGCACATAAGTTGCATATTGATTTGTCGCTATTTCGCTACGATCGATCGCGATCGTCTAATGTGCGAAGAAGAAGCACAGGTATTGCAACAACATATTGTGTGTTGTACTTCAATACTCAGTACTTATTGTATAAAGGGGTATACCAATGATTTTCGGATCTACTTTTAACTACTTTACGATTTTATTACGATATCATAATTCTTATATTTTTCTTATGAAATATGTTATTAATATTCTATCCAATTATAAAATATAGAACTCATTGAAAATTGCACATTATTCTTCTTATTGACTATATTGTGATAAATTCCTTATGATGATTTGTTCAAATTCCCATATTTTGAGTTAAGCTTTACTTTTAGCTATTTAACAATTTCACTATGATATCATAATACTTATATTATTCTTATGAATTGTAGTGTTAAAATGCCTTCTAATGACATAATATAGGAATTCCTTTAATTTTTACTTTAGTTTTAGTTTTTTGAACTTTAGTTAAACTGAACTCTTTCAAAATTGTATATTGATATCCTTATTATACTAAAACTATAATTCTCAGTTCTATCCATTATTATTTTCGAATAATTTGTTCAAATTCCTATATAACTTTTAACTACTTTTCAATTTCAATATGGGATCTTAATAGTTATATTATTTCTAAGAAATATGTTATTAAAATTCCATCCAATTAAAAAACCAAAATTTGTATAGCCAGGAAAGCTATAAATAGAGGAATTCCTTAGTTAATTAAACACTTATTTCAACTTGATCATAATTTAATAAAAAAGGTTAAATATGATTTTTAATTGCATTGATGATAAATCTTGTCAACTGTTCACATTAACTAGTAACTCGGAGTCGAGCAAGCTCGTTTGTTTTTCTTCGTTGTGTGGCTTCATCTGCTTCTTCTTCTCCTTATTCACTGTGTGGACTTTGGCATTGCGCTGTCATTACATCTGAGCTGAGCAAATATTACGTATTTACATGTAGAAATTGTAGGCATGGCGCCATCCCGAGCCAGAGCGAGAGAGCGAGATGACAACAGAACTCTGGTGACATGTTTTATTTACTATATATGCTACTGTTCACACAACTTGCTGTGCTGTGTTGCCTTATCGTTGAGAGGTGATGGAGGAGGAGGAGGGGGGAGCACGAACAGATCGTTGGACATGTTCAGAGGGGTCAAAGGTTTCGCACGCATACAAACAAAACAATTGATAATAAATTCCAGGCGAACAAAAGTTCTGCAGCCGATGAAGCATGTGGTGGGAACGAGGAGGATTCGTTTGGTCTGCGTGTTAATCTAGTTGTCAAGCATGGCGCGCAGTCCTCTCTCTCTCTCTCTTTCCCCACTTTCGCTGTGGCTCTCTTTTGCGTTTGGCACTCTCTTGCTCTCTTTGATCTGCCGACCGCCTGTGTCTGGTTCAAATTTGTACATTCCCGTTTCCCGTGTTCGCTGTGATTCCAATTATGCAAATGCCAATTGGAAATTGCATCCCACATACTTATGTACATACATTTAACGCACACAATAGTGCATCCCACATTGCCACGCCCCCTACACACGCGCTCACACACGGTAAGTGGCGCCCATTGAGTATGCAAATAAACGTTTAATTTGATTACACCAATTTCGAAACGTCATATTCACATGTTGAAATTCAATTCAAGTCCAAAGTAACAACACAATGCGACACTTACCAACACCGCTGATTGCATGAGACACTTCAAAAAACAACAACAACAACAACACACACACACTGCCTTGCAGCAGTAAATGCTCACACAATCGAAGTAAAGTGTTTTACGACTCCGCCTAGCAACAAGTACGCATACTTTTCTGCTACACTGTCGATCAAGTGCAGCGCTGCCCCAATGCAGCGCACGCCAGCAAAGTCCAAAACTCAAAAGAGAGCGTCAACTGCATGCACACACACACACACACATACGCGTTAGTGGTTGGCGCTCTCTTTGGCTCTCGCACTCTCGCAGACCGCATGCTTTGCCGTCTGGAGGCGAGAGAGCCGACACACACTGTTCAGTGAGTGAGTGAGTGAGAGCCCTTATAATAAACCAGCCGCGCAGCTTGCAAATCAGTCAGAAACGCGTTGAGTGCGACAGCGAGCAGACGTACAGCAAGTGTAACAAAAACAAAAAAGAGATCTTGAAAGTTCTTTAGCTCGTGGTAACCAAAAAAAATCAAATAAAAACGCTCTCATAGAATACATTTTTCTTTGGTGCCAAACACAAAATTCTTAACTACAATACCTACAAAAAAGTGTGGTGCAAAGCATAATATAAAAGTGAAAACTAAGCAAAGCAATAAATAAAAGAAAGACATACACATATTAACAAAAAAAAAAAGATGGCAAGTGCAGAGCAAAAAACCGCCGCCAATGGCAGCGCAGCCAAGCAGCAAAACAACAGCGCCATAACAGAATCAACAGAGCCGCCAAAGGATGCCAAGGATCTGTTGCCGCATCTGGAATCGTTGGAGCGCATCATCAAGCTGCCTGTGGTGAATGCCGCATGGGATAAATCACAAGATGTCTATGGCAAAGTGAAGGGTAAGTGCAAAAGGGAGAGCAGACTGAGAGAGGTTATGTTTTTCTTTTCGTTTTTTTTTTTTTTGTAACTTACTTTTTAGTTGCTAAGTAAGCAAGTCGCAATGGGGGAGCAATGAACTCTAGCGCTGATCATCTAACGGCAGCGCGAAATTCGAAACCAAAGGCAACAAATACAGAAAGAAAAAAAAAATACTGACTGACTGACAACTGGAAAATGAAAATGAAAACGTAACAGAAGAGAAAAAAACCCAAAACCGTTGCTTAGCTCACATTTTAGTCGGCGGCTTCGACTGCGGCTTTCGTTTTGAGTGCCAAAGTTCGCCATTTTGTTAAGTGCAAATTGAGTGGAACACAAAAAAAAAAAAGAAGAGAACTCGAAACTCGACTCAAAACTTTAATTGAGCCAACCGGCAAATTGCAATGGACTGTCTCCATTGCCAAATTGCTGTCAATTAAACTCAATTGAGGCAGCGTTCAATCGACAATCATAACAACAACAACAATAACAACCATGACCTGCACGTTAAGTTGAAAGCAAGAATTTCTTACTTACACCCCGCCCCGCTCCGCTCTCCCCTGCCATCTATGACGCGCAGTTCGTACAAAGTGCAAAATTAAAAAAGAAATTTACATAACTCAAGCAAAAAAAAAAACACACAACACGTAGACTGAACACACTTATAACTTATACTCATACAGGTAAAAATACATGTGTGTGTGTTGAGCTATGAATAACTTGGCAAAGTGCAGTCAGTGGCGTGACCGATAGGGGGCGCCAGTAGCGCTAAAACTTGACGACAATTCAACGCAGCCGCTGCTGCTGTGTGTGTGTGTGTGTGTGTGTGTGTGTGAGTGAATCAACGAATGATATTTATATAGCGTATAATCGATGTATGTGCGTGTGATTGAATTGGACTTTCGACTTGTTTGTGTGGTTTTGTTTGTTGTTGTTGTTGTCGTTGTTGTTGTTGTTGCCACCTCAAACGTTGCGAAGATGAATGATGATCAGGCCGATGACTAAATGGCAGCAGCAGCAGCAACTATCAAAGTCTAAAACTGACTGCGCAGTTTGTCTTATCAATCTGGCAACGCCAAAATAGCCCGATAACGCATCCAGATGCCAGGGCTGACGATACAACAAGGACAAGCTTATCAAACAACAAGTGTAACAACAACTAATCTTGCTTTCTTTCATTCGCCTTTCGCTTCAGGCAAGAATCGCGTCTTCAATTGGGCTCTCAATGCGGCCGAGGATTGTGTGGCACGTGCTGTGACCACAGCAGCACCGATTGTCAACCGTTTGGATCGTCCCATTGCCTATGTGGATCAGACACTGGTCAAGGGCATCGAACAGCTGGAGGTTAAGGCACCCATCATCAAGGATACACCTCAGGAGATTTACACACAGGCCAAGAACAAGGTGATCGATGTGGTGCAACCGCATCTGGAGCGTGTTGTCAAATTCAAGGCAGCCGGACAACAGAAGGCCGCTTCCCTCAAGGATCTGGCCTGGCAGAAGGCCAACGAGGTGCTGGCCACACAATACGGCAGCCTAGCGGTGAATGGAGTGGATACCACAACAGCGTTGGCTGAGCGTCTGCTTGAATACTATTTCCCCAAGTGCGAATCCGATGTGGAGGAGGATAATGGTGAGTTTTGAGATGGATCTTTTGTTTTTTATATGCCACCATATCTGTCTTAGGTCATGCGGGGGGTTTCCTCTACTTTTTCTACTTTTTGGCAATCGAAATATCTTTCAATCGTTCCCATTTTAATTCTCAGATAATAAACAGAATGCTGTCGTGCGAAATGGCAAAAGTGCTGAGAGTGACAGTAAGTCTGGTTTTTGATTTTCAAAATATTTCCGCTTTCCTACCTTTAATATTGTATGTCTGAGCTTTTTTTGTTGCATGCGTAACTAATCCACTCAAATCTAACAACAATTTAATCGAAAAAGTGTGTCAGTTAAAAAGCGGGTTCTCCTACAAAAGTCGGTATTCCCTGTTCCCCCTCAAATACCTTCCCCTAAATAAAAAATCCAAATTGTCTAAAGTGTTGACTAATATTCTACTATCTCTCTCTCTTCTCTCTCTCTCTCTCTCTCTCTCTCTCTCTCTCTTCCTTTCGTCTGCTTTGTTGCGTAGTTGTTGTTATTGGGGAACCCGACTATGATCATGAGATCGATGCTAGATTCTTAGTAGCCGCCTCCACGGTCTTTCTGTCCATGTCCCTGAAAATCATAACCGAAATTGTCGAGTACGTTAGAAGAAATCCCGAGATTGTAGGCATTATCGATAGGGAAATCAACAAGCTGATGGTAAGCACAACACACAACACACAACATACAAAAAAAAAACAAAGCATGACTACTAACAAAGCATTCTTTTTAACAATCAATCAATTGTACTCTTCTAACCTTCTCTCTCTCTCTGTTTCTCTCTCTCTTTCTCGTTTGCAGTGCCAGTTCCCGCCAGCGAGGACCCAGTACTACATACAGTCCAGACAGTCGGCCGTTTATCCAACAAGATCTCGCGTCGCGTCTATCGAAATGTCTCCAGACAGATCAAGCAGGTCCAACAGGGCAACATCAACGATTATTTGAGCTCGCTGATTGCCGCCCTTAAGCTGCATCAATACATCAATTTCATCAACTCATCGATGGGCACAAATGTCGAACAGTCGACGTTAAGCAATGACAACTGTACCCCATATGGCAACAATTCCAATTCCAACTCTACGAGCACAACTCGCCCAGCTTCCAACTCCAACTCCAATTCGAACTCCAATTCGAACTCGAACTCGAACTCCAACAACGTTAAGAGCAACAAACCAGCTGCGCCGACGTCGACGCCGGCAGCGACTGCAACTGCGACTGGGCAGTAAAGAGTTGAAAAAGGAAAAGAAGAAGCAGAAGAAGAAGACGAGGAAGAAGATACATCCCTCCCTTCTCCCCCTCCCGCATATTCTTTTTTAAATTATACTTTATATATCTTTTTTTTTGTTTTTTTTTTTTGTTGCATAAGAAAACGTTAAGAAAGTGGCGAAAAAAAAAGAAAGAAATGTAGCAACAAAATCGCATCACCCAACCCACCCACTTTTCACCCGCCCCCCACCAAATGCTTTGTAAATATTTATTTGAAGTAACTCCCACACACACACACACCAACACACACACACCCATGCATACACACACATTTATATACTCGATATAAGTTGTAGTTGTAGTTGCCTTCAGTTCTTGAAAGGTTTTTAAACATGTTTTTTTTTTCTTTTTAAATATGCTAATTAGTTGTTTTTAGCTGTGCTAAAAAGTCCTAGTAGCGCCATCTGGCGGCCATGCTGAAATCAGCGGCCATTTTGCAATTGAAGCAAATACAAATCGCAAAACGCAACAAAACAAGAACAACAAAAATGCTAGAGCGAGATAGAAAGAGAGTGATCAACGTTTTTTTTTTTTGTTTAGGCATGGCTGATCCTCATTAAATGTTAAATGATTATTATTATTATGATAATTAACCTAATGCTAATGATAAATATGATGAATTATGCTTTATATGAAACAAAAAACAAAAACAAAACCTATATACATAAAAATATATATGTATAACTGCATATATATAACATTATATATATATATAAATTAATTATAAAATACAATACAATACAATATAATACAAATACACTAAAATACTATATGGAAAATGTAATAATAAAACTTGGAAAGAAAACCAAACGAGTGAAAACGAAAAAAACAACACAAAATGAATGAGAAACCGAAAAGAAGTTGTCAGTTTATAATTATTATTATCATCGTTTAGATAACGTCGTATGTCAAGGCTTAAAAAATCATCAGACAAACGGCATTAAATTCATTTTTGTCGTATCAGGAAACCACTCCAGAGATATACCCCCGAACTATATCTTGTATATAAGAATGTACAATACAATACATATAAAAAAAATAAGTATGTATTGTGGCCCATTTATATGATGACTCGACCGTTCCACATTTCCTATTCCAAAGTTCCCTCTCGACCGATAAGACAATGAGCATCCATAAATTACTATATATATGTACATATATAAACTCGTCGAGATATTCGTGCAGTTATCTTTGAAGTAGATCCGGCTCAACTGATATTACTCTCTCTCTCTCTTTCTCTGATCGTAATACCCATTTTGGAATTACCGAGTCGCCAAAAACAAAACTTTTGGCATGCCAAAGTTATCGACGATCTATCTATCTTTATTTTAATTAAGGTCTGCAGACTATCTCATTAGAATAATGTGCGATTGTCTAGGTCTTCGGATCGCAAGCAACCTTTACACTTTGTGGCCATAAATCAAGCAATATATAGCGTATATATATAGATATATATATTGCTTGTCACTTACGTCACGTTAGCGATAACAGCGAAATATTTTGAGTGCGCTTCTCTGTTGAATAATTCAGCTGCATTTCAAGTGATATCCCTTAAGAGTACTTCACTTTAGTCCCAAATTCTTTAGTGGGTCTTTCCTTTTTTAAATGGGTTAAAAAAGTGATTCAGCGACTCTTCAGGGAATTATGAATGGCGTTCTCAAGTGGGGAAAATTGTCCACTTCAGCGGAGTTTTTTGAACTGGAATTTTACTTTGTATTAGATTTTAAACTATATCATAATTAAAGCTAACATTATTAAACTTTCTTTCTATTATATTTCTTACAAAATGAAATATATTTAATAAGCTTTAGGTAAGTAAATGTTTTTGTTTTCTATACTGCTGTGAATTAGTTTCGAGCTTAAAAGTTAACACATATATCAAGTTGTTACAAAGTAAAATATCCCATAAAACAAAAAACTAGTTGCTAAATTTGTAAACATTCTATTTAAGAGCTCTCTTAAACACCTGTATTTCAAGATTGTATATCACTGCCTTAAGCTATCAGCTTACTTAGAAGCTATTTGCAATAAATACTTTGTAGAAATTCTAGTTCGCAAACGTATTCTAAATGATTTACCAGACTTTCATTAATAAATGTATACCCATAGAAGGTAGAAGGGTATTAAATGCACAGAAAGAAAACAAAGTGCTAAGACAAATCGAATAAGAAGCGTAAACTTGAAGCTAGAGGCACGAATTTTGGTGATAACTATAGTAATTTTAATTCCTGGACATTTGATAGGACAAAACTTGTTAAAGTTATTTGAGAAATTTATTTGTAGGGAAAATTGCGCCTTTTGCAATCGGTTCTTAGTTGTCATCTGGTATATTTTGTACTTTATCGATATACCAAATATATAATTTGGTATATTTGTGGTATACTAATTTGTTATGGATTAAGAGTAATACCGAGTTTTAATATACCAAATATGATTATATTCAGACCTCTATGGCATATTTTCGCTACATTTTCGAGAGTAGCGCTCCATAGATATGCCAAATAGAGGCTTCGCTATATTTTTAGTATATTTACGGTATATTTTGTGAATATCTTCGCATTTTGAATGTAGTACTATACAAATATACCAAATATGGCTTTCGTTCTACTTTAGTATTTTTACGGTATATCATTTGGTATATTTTAAGAATAATACCGCACTGTTTTTCTTTTATTGAAAATGAGTAGCGGGTAACTCACAGTCGAGTTCCCTCGACAGTAACTTTCTTACTTCTAATTCGTTACACAATTCTCAATTATTTTGAAGAAAATTAAATTGATAATAAGAATAGTAATATTATTATTTACTAACTTTACCCTAATCAAACTTATAACCAAATCTTGTCTTTAAACATATTTAGTATTTCCTCTCGATCAGTTCTGTTTTCTAATAATAATAATACCATTTATCAACATTACTCTAATCTAAGCTAAGAACCGAAAATTTTGCTTGAAAACAAATTTAGTATTCTTCAAAGTGAATTCTTAAGCTATATCGACAACAATATTTTAGTATTCCCCATAATGAATACCTTGGCTAAATCGGACTCTCGATCACTCTCGATCAGATCTGTTTTTCGGTTGGTTTTTGAGTGGACATGACGCGACATAAGTGCGACGTTTAGTGTTAATGGAAGAGCGAGCGCACTTTGTTGTGGTTTGCTCGTGATTAAATTGCACAGTTACGGTACGATATGGTCTATATACTATATAGAATATATATGTACATATATGTACTACATACCTATATAGTATTTATGGGCATACCATGGCTTTGTGTCGGGGGCTGTATATGGATTGCTTTGCTTTGCTTTGCTTTTTCTTATCAAAACTCAGCACTCGCTGCTCACCTGGTGCCAATTCATGTGAAGTTCAACAGTTGTGCTTAGGCCCTATTTATAGAGCGGGGCCTTAGATAACGCAGAAAGTGTAGACCCACTAAACGAACTGACACAACTACAAAAAAGGGGACGGAATCTAAGGAATTCAATATTTGTATATAAGGTATCGATCTCTTGCTCTCTCTCTGTTTCCCTCTTTCTTTCTCTCTCTCTCCGATCGATAATGATGATGAGGCGTTAATGACAGCCAAAGGGCAATTACAGTCCATCCTTTTTGGAGTTTTTCGATTCGGGCCTCATTTCGTATTCCGCATCCGAAGCCGAAGCAAAAGTTTCGCGCATAGCTCGATTGCAATTTTTGGGCAAGCGAACAACAAGAAATACCACGACGGTAGTTAAATATTTATGTTCAGTTCCCGAACAAACCAAAGAAGCTATTGCCCAAAAACGGATCAGATTCCTTCCTATACATACATATGTACTAACAAACTCTTGCGCATTCTTCACTTTTTTTGTTTTTCTTTTAGTATATGATACTCTGTAAAGTGATCTCGATTATTGCGACTCTTCAAGTTTCTATTTTGCTTTAATTCACTTTTTTTTGCTACTTTTGGCAATTTTGGTATTAGTTAAACTCACATATTGAAAATTCCTATCGATATTCTAAACATTTTAGCATGATTTTTCTGAAATAAATCGTTGTAAAGTTTACTTTTACTAAGGAAAAATAATATAGATATATCAATTTCCATTCTTACTCCTCCAAAGTTTGATATTTCAAAAGATACAACTTTTATTTTGTATCTAAACTAACAGATTGAGCATTCCTCTTGATATTCCGAAACTTTCATTATGATCCTTCTGATATTAATCGTTGAAAACTTTACTTATAATAAGATTAAATAGAGTCTGAAAAAACTATATTTTTACTAAGAAACAAATCAGATACATCAAATTAAGTTCTGAAGATACTTGTTGCTTTCAAAGTTTGCTGTTCTAAAAGATACAATCTTAATTTTGTATGTTATAACAATATTCTGAAAATTTCAGCATTATCCTTATGATACAAATCCTTATAAAGTGTACTGATACCTTGTAAAAGGCAACTAAATTTATGCCAAGGCACAAATTTATCAATATTTTTTTTTTAATTACCTATTCTACACCTTATAAGTTTCTTGTTTCATAAGATACAAATATAATTTTTGTTTAGTTAACATATTGAAAGTTCCTCTTGATATTCTGAAAATTTCAGCATTATCCCTGTAATACAAATCATTTTTAAGTGTACTTTTGATAATGCTTAAAAGTGTGTGATACTTTGTGAAGATACAAATCAGGCATATAAAATTCCATTCTTAAGATATTATATTTATTTTTTTGTTTATACACTTTATAAGTTTCTCGTTTCATAAGATCCAACTTTGATCTGAAAATTTCATTAGTAACCCTCTAATATAAATTGTGTATGATACTTTGTAAAAGGAAATTACATTTTGGCAAAAGTACAAATCAGATCTATAAAATTCCATTTTTAATATATTAAATTTTTTTCTTGATTAATAAGATACAACTTTAATTTTGTATTAAACTAACATATAGATAAGTTCTTTTGATATACTGAAAATGTCAACAGTATCCCTCTTATATAAATAGTGTGTGATACCTTGTATAAGGTACAAATAAGATATATAAAATTTCATTCTTAAGATACAGATTTTGTTAATCTAACTTATTGACAACTGATCTTGATATTCTGAAAACTTCATCTTTTTGATAAAACTCGTTTGCTTTTGATAAGGTATTTACTGCCTCGACTACAGCATAAATATTTGTGACTTCTTATTCATTTATTTTGTTTTTGGCGAGACGCATGTCTTGGCTACTGGAAGAGCGAGTTTGCCCGTCTTTCTTCTCCCATCTCCCTTCTCCTGTCTTCAGTCTACACAGTTCACAGTCTTCTTCTGTCTGCAGTCTAGAGTCGTCAGTCTACAGTCTTCAGACTTTAGACTACAATCTTTAGTTTTCTTTCAGTTCATAGACTACAACAGTAGTCGAGAGAGTCTTCTTTTCTTCTCTCTTTTTTTTTTTATCGTCACTCTTCACGCTTCATATGTTAAAAAAAAAAAATGATAATGATGTGAAGATGAGGTTTGAAATTGTCTTGTTTGCACAGCATGTGAGCGAGAGAGAGAAAGGGAGAGAATTAGCATATAGTAATAATAATAATGCTGAGTGTACGAGATGTTTTTTGGACTTTGTACAGTCTTACGCACTTCTTCCTCCACTCCTTCGCTTTCCCCCCTCCTCATGGCATTTTGTTTCTGTTTTTTGCGTCAGCGTCGACGCTTTCAGTTGGCAACGGGCGACGCGAGACGGCAGATTTCTTATCACAATTATAATGAAAGGCCCCAACTACGAAAATGCTCGTATAATTCATTCTACACACAATACACACACACATACATACATATATAGTACAATATGGGGGAGAGAAAGAGAGTGTGAGAGAGGGAGAGATGGATTGGCAGTGCAGCGACTGCGACTGCGATAAGACATCAGGATGAGGCTGCGACCAAGAGCGAGGGAGAGAGAGAGAGAGCGAGTGTGTGTATGTTCTTGAAATGTGGGCGTTGAGCTCAACGGAAGGAGGCGTGCCACAGCATGGCAATCAACGGCAAACAGCAACCGCAACCGCAGTTGACGTTGACGTTGACGTCGCCGTCGTCGCGCTTCCCGACGACAATTCTCTCAAGTGTCAAAGTACAGAAAGTGGCGTGATTATTATTCTTCTCTTTATTATTATGATGTTTGCACACACACACGTCTAAGTGTGTGTGTGTTTTGTGATCTGTTTTTTTGGTTTTGTAATTGTTGCACTCACATCTCGGCAGCTGCGTCAACTGTTGTCAACACACACGCACACACACAGACAAAGCGATAAGAACAACGATCAACACAGAAGCCAACAGCGAACAGAGACGCGTGCTTTCCAATCAGAATCATTGCGATGCGCAGCTTGCCATTTAGCGGCGACAACAACCACCCCACACACGACATTGTGTTCTGGTTCATGCACACGCTAACTCTTATCAGCTGTTTGGCGACAACGCAACGCATCGCCCCATCTCGCTCACACAGTGTGCTTGCTGGCTTGCAAACTTGCTCGACTGCAAAACACTCGTTAAAAGTTTAACGTAATTTTAGTATTATATTTTTAAGTTTAATACTAAATAATTGTTAATATTTTTGGATTACAGCTTTACAGCGCAGTATCACAAGTGATATTTTTTATGTAACTGTCAGCTTGTAAATCCAGTAGCTATCAGTGTTGTAGCAGCCAGCTTGACGCCGCGATGACAAGCAGCTTTTGCTTGCTCAACAAGCAACTGCTTCAATTTCTAGCGTATTCGAGAAGTTTCTTTTAAAAATTAGAAAGTTGAATGAAAAGTATTGACAATTCCACAAATATTATTCTTATACTCACACAGATGAATCACAGTACATGATGCACGAGTTTGAGATTAATTAACACGAAAATACCTTGCTTAAGGAATAAACAAGAAAGAAATGTTGAATTAGCATGTCAGTGTTGTAGCAGCCAGCTTGGCGCAGCAATGACAATCAGCTTTTGTAAGCTCATTTGGAACTTCTAGCGTTTTTTGGAGACGTTTCTTTTCAAAAGTAAAAAGTTGAATCAAAAGTGTTGACAACTCCCTAGATATTATGTTTATGGCACAGATGAATCATAACAGATGATGCAATAATTTGAGATAGCACTAATTAAGTCAAAAATAACTTGCTAAATGTGATGCACAAAGAAATGTTGAACTAGACTGTCAGTGTTGTAGCAGCCAGCTTGACACGGCGATGACAATCAGCTTTTGTATGCTCAATTGAAATTTATAACGTATTCGAGACGTTTCTTTTCAAAAGTAGAAAGTTGAATGAAAAGTATTAACAATTCCCAAAAAATTACGCTTATACTCACACAGATGAATCACAACACATGATTCAGTCGAAAATAATTTGCTGATTGAGAAAGAAACAAAGAAATGTTGCATCATGCTAGACGAGATCAAAGCAAATAATATTCGGGATTCATTTTGCAACAATTTGCATGTTGATTAAATTTATTGTATGCGACGTTAAAAAACGAGCGCCATATACATATTTTGTTGTACATAGTATAATTCGATCTACGCACGTTTGTTATAAACTAGATATAATAGGTTATAGCATCGGTGTCTTAGCACTTTCAGTTAATATATATTCTATATATATGTACTACGAAATGGGTATATAGAGGGCGGGGTGGGCAAAGGACTTATACATAATGTTAATACAGTTTGTTGTTTCGTTTTAAAATCGAATTAAGTATAAATAGTAGTTGTTGTATTTTAATGTTTTTAAACCAACTTGTGAAGCTGCCAGTGTTTGGTCTCTCGTCTCCTTTTATTTATTGTTGTTCTTGTTCTTGTTCCTGTTGTCGAGTTGAGTGGGGCGTAGTCTGATCTGGACATGGGCGTGGCCGCCCCTATATATTTCCATACATATATCAAGTGTATTCTTTGCAATTTTTATTCATCGTTGTGTGTGTTTGCTTGCTTATCACAGACGCCCAGCGAGATTTGTGTGTGTGTGTGTGTGAGGAGTTTGTGGAGATGGAGAAAATACGATATCACTTGGCCAGATCCTCACAGACAAATAAAACCACAGCGAATGAGGCTGCTTTTCTCTCTCTCTCTCTCTATCTATTTCTCTTCCTCCAACTCTTGTTGCGCGCTTCCAACGCATCATCATCATCCAGCAGATCAGATACATACTATATGGTTATAGAATAGTATTGGGTTTAAGGCTTGGCCACTTGGGCCACATTCGAAGCCAAGCCGCAGGCATCGGCCACAGGCTCCGAGCTCTCTCGCTGTCCATTGTTGCCCAGCAGTTGGTTAAAGTACTCCCCGAAGACGGCGTGATTGTAGGAGACGAGTCGCCGAAATGAGGCAATAAATGCAACCAGCTCCTCCTCGAAGTCAGCGAACCCAGAAGGCGGTGGCGGAATGTTGCCATTGGAACGCAAAGCAACGCGCACAAATCCATTTAAGCGGCTCGCTAGAAAGTATAGAAATATGTTGTAAATTCGAGATACGGAAGAGTTTTTCAGATTTCCCACTCACTCATTAGATTGCGAACCGGCGACGTCTTGTTAGCCAGTTGCTGCAGTTGACTCAGCAGCTGCGTCTGCTGAGCATCGCTCAATGGCTGCATCTGTTCCTTGGCCAGCGATGTGCTAATAAATGCTCGAATCTGTTCCCGACAGCTCTCAATGGCAGCCTCAATTTGACTGCAAAGAGAAGTAGAAGTAGTTTAGGATAGGGAAAAGAGTTTAAAGAGTTTCCAATTTACTCACTCCTCTTGCTTCACATGTTGCATCAGAATCTCGAGTTGTTGGGCAAGTTGTTGGCGATTCTCACGACGTTGCGATATCACTGGGACACTCTGGGCCACCGAGATGAGCGAGGCGCAGAGGATCAAACGCTGCGCTCGCCAGCTGAGACCCTCGAAGCGTTCCTTGTCGATGCGCAGCAGCTCCGGAAACTCCTTGTCCGCCGGATAGTCGAGCAGCTGCATGTACGCGTTGTACGTGATGTCGTCGGTGCTGTTGCAGCCAGGACGATGACGTTGCAGCCAGTCCTCGGTGGCCGGGAAACCAGCTGCAATGAAAATATTCAAATATGTTATTATTATTTTTATTTACAATTCCTTATTGCAATGAGATGAGCCAGAGCGACTAAGGCCCTCAGATTACTTTAAATATACATTATTAGTTCTTCTATATAATTTTCCCAATTTTTTATTAGAAAGCCCTAAAGCTATTTTAAATTTAATTTTAACAAGAAAGTTACAATCGATTGCGTTCAACTGTGAGATACTGGATAAAAGTGCGGTATTAACATTAAAATACACCTAATATACCACAAAAATACTGAAATATACCGAATGGTATATTTGGTATATTGATGAAGTAGGATACTGTAGGATACCGACTACTCATTTTGAATAAGAGCAAAACTGCGCAATATTCTTAAAATATACGAAATAATATACCACACAATACTAAAAATATACTAAATACTATATTTGGTATTAATGTATCATTTAAACAAGTAAGAAAACTAAAGCTGTGAGATTCTAGATAGTAGTGCGATATTAACTTTAAAATAACCGAAATAATATACCGCAATAATACTAACAATATACCGAAGGACATATTTGATATATTGATATAGTACTTCATTCAAACTATATATCATAGCATGCAAAATACTAAAAATATTCCATAGAACATATTTGGAATATTGATTATATACTACATTAAATATATACCGTAGAGTGCAAAATATATCAAATTGTCAGTTAAAACAACGAAAATCGGTAATAAGTAGGCGTTTGCCCTCTACAAAAGTATTTCTTATATAACTTCTACTTCTATCTGCAATCAAATAAATCAGATTCACGACTCAAGCATTCGATTTTTATCTATATACATATATTTATATTTGCGGGGCAGAAGTAGGCATTGCAAAAACACATTTGAAACACACTTGATCTGCGTTCAAACTGAAGTGCTGGCAAAACAAAAATTATATCTATCTCTTATAGTCCCTGAGATCTAAGTGTTCATACGGACGGACAGACAGACGGACATGGCTATATCGTCTCATCTGATCAATATATATACTTTATGGTATCAAAGATGCCTCCTTCTGCTTGGTACATACATTTCCTGCCAGCACAAAATGATATAATACCCTATGGGTAGCGGGTATAAAAATGATCTTGCATATCCCCCGCTTCCCCCGACACTCACCATTGCCATGAAACTCTCGCAAGTATGTGCTGAACTTTTGCTTCTCATACTGCACCGAATTGGCGGCGATGTCACTCCGAGCCACAGCGAGCATAAAGTTGGCCATGTCCAGTTTCATCAGCGACATCGTCTCGAAGATGCCCCTGAACGTGTCGACCACATCCTCAATGTCCCGCAGCTTGGCCACCGTCTCATCTCTGGCCGGTGAGCACATGCTCGCCAAGAGATTGATCACAAAATTGGCATAGGCACGAAAGTCGAGCACTCCACGCTCCGCCTGCTGACGCACCAGCTGCTCGTCCAGCGCCGCATTGATGCGTCCCAACAGACTCGCGTTCTTCGCCGACAGCAGCTGAGGAAAGTCCTCCTTGATCTCCCCGAGCAGCCGAATGGCCTGATCGTAGGCTGGTGGCTGGCGCTCCAGCTGTTGACGCAACAGATCCCAGAACGCTTTGTGCACCATGGTCTTGATGCGACCCTCCAGACTGCAATACAGAGAGAGTGAGATAGCTATAGTTATACAGTGGGATAGAGCAGCAAAGTTGTGGGGGAAGTATTATGAAGAGCACTTTTATAAGTGGAATCTAGGGAATCTAATTTTACTATTCTATAATACACATCAACAATTTTTTTTTTAATATTTATTTCTATTTTTGTTCTTTAAATGTTTTTTCTATTAATTTTTGACTGTGTTTTGTGATTCAGACCTCAAGACGAATATTTTTTATTATTTATGTCTATTTGTTTTTTTTTTAATTTTCTTTTCTATTAATTTTTGACTGGATTTTTTCAAGATGAATATTTTTGGGGGTTTTTTTATGCAAGTTTATTGTTTCTTTTCCGTAAAAGATTTTTTTTATTTTAATAATACCAAATATAGGAAAACTTAATTTTTGTTGCTAAGTTTATTTTATGTCTTGCTAATGTTATGTATTTGAATTATTTCCAATTATAATGTAAGGAAGTTTTTAATATACATATGTTTATCTTGACTACCAGAAAACTATCCTGTCTTTTCCAAAGTTTTTTTTATATTATATTTAAATTATTCCCAATTGTTATATGAGGAAATTTATAATATATGTATGTCTTTATTATTATTCTTTTCTTCTTTTTATTTTAATAATACCAAATATACCAAAAATGAATTTATTTTTATCTTTTTTTATGTCAAATTTTGTATTTGAATTATTTCTAATTTTAATATAATGGTATTTTTAATATATCTATGTGCTTACTACCAGAAAAATGTTCTGCTCTTTTCTTTTACATGAAATTCAAAATATTTAAATTACAATATAAGGGAATTTTTAATATGTGTGTCTTTTAACTACAAAAAAATGTTCTGCTCCTTCCCAAAGTTACATTAAATTCATTTCAATTTGAAATTTATCAGAAACGTTAAAAGAGTATTGCCCTTAGGCAGTCTTCACTGTACTTACCTATCCATTGGCGGCTCGTAGCGCTGCAGCTTAAACTCCGGATTCAGAGCGATTTCATGGGCCAGCTCCATGTTCTTGAGATTCTTGAGCATGCTCGCCACCTCGTCCATGGTGACGACCTTGGGCGGGCTGCCATCGAGGCTGGGAAGGACAAAGCGTGTCATGCTATCCGTGGAGCTTTCGCTGTCCGTACGCAGGCGTGACTCGTCATTGTTTTGCTGCTTGGTGTTGTTGTCCTGCTCCTGCTCATTGTTCTGCTTGGCATCCATTTTGATTAATTTGTGTTTATGTTCACTGCAAATTTGCCTGAAAGCAACAACAAAAAAACAGGGTACATAGCATTTAATTGTTGTGTCGTTCTTTGTTTGCTGTATTTGGACAATTGTAACTGGTTTGGAAACGTGTTTTTCCTTATTGGCTTTCAAATTGCGTCGCATTTCCGCCTGCACAAGGAAATTAAGCAGCAGCAGCAGCAACAGCAGCATTCGCAGTGGAATGCAAGAAGAGCTTTAAAAGCTCAGCTCAGCTCAGCTGAGCTCAGGGTCAGCTTTGTCTAAGGCCAATGAAATGCGCCGTTAAATGCAAGTCAAGTGTGCGAGTGTGTGTGTATGTATGTGAGTGAGACAACAAAGAAGCAACCACCTTACACACACACACATACAGCACAGGCAGAATAGTACTTCACCTACATACATACATATAGCAAGTGGTGGGGGAGGCAGCATCTCTACTTTTTTTCAAGTAGTTTTGCAATTTTGAATTTGTGGCTGACACAGTTTCCAAAATTAACGCAAAACTAGAGCAGCGCATATAAGAAAGAGTGATAGAGAGGGACGGAGGAAGAGATGAATATTGCACAACGCACAGCGAATGGCGACATCAACAAAGAGGCGATAATAAAGCAGCCTATGAAAACAGAAACGGTGAAAATTTTTGTATATTGCGCAGCAGCAGCGCAGCCAATGTGCTGCATGTGTATGAGTATTTACATGCGCGTCTCTGCCTATGTGTGTGTGTGTGTGTGTAGCTCTGTGTATATTGTGAAATGGACACAAGGACGGTGCGATTGGGTGGTTGGGTGGGGGATGGCACAATTATTACAATACATTTAAAATTAATAATAAGCACCATTTAATTACTCACCCGTTAGATGAACAAAATGTGTCAAATTTATATTGTGAATTTCTTAATTTATTTCTTGGATTGTTAATCGAAACTTGCACTTGCACGTTAAATTTTATTTACTTTATTTTTTCTCAACGTATTTTAAAATTTTTAGACCATTATTTGTTGTTAGCCCGAGACAACGCGTCCAAAATGTGAGTAATATTGTAATGAACGTACGAATTCAATTTCAAACGCAGGCCACCTTTGTTTGTTGTGTTGTTGTTGTTGTGCGTTTGTTGTTCGCTTTTGTTCCATAACATTCGAGAATAGGTATGGTACGCTGCTCACAGCTCGCAACAGCTGCTTGCAAACAGTGTTGCCACATAACTTTTCTTTTACTTATGTGTTGATTGCAAAAATTCTTTCATAAATGCCTTTAAATATTATTAAAATTGTACTTAATTTTTATTCAGTTTTTCAATTTAATTGCATTGCAAGTATGCTTTAAATATTTTGTTTGGCTCTGCTGTGTGTGCTGCATACTTGGCTGCAAGTGCTTGGAACTGCCAGATCGTTAGTTAAAGGTGACAGTGTGCACCGCCACACAGATGGCAACGCCATCCAGCTGAACATCAGACGGCAGACAGACACCATAGTATAGAAGAAATTTTTTCGGAACTTATTTAAATTTCGCAACCAAATCCAAAACACAAAAAAAAACCAAAAAACAATAACAAAAGCGCTAAACAAAAGACCCCAGACGAGTGTATGTGTGTGTGTGTCGGTGTACGTGAATGCCAACCAATGTGGTAGACGCAATTACTGTGTGTGTGCAACAAACCCCGTTTCCCCTGCAACACCCCCCGCAGCCCACAGCCAAGTGACACTGTTGAAGCATGGAGAGCGAAAAGATATTGATGGCTGCCGGCGTCACAGTGGCTGCCGTTGTGGGCGCCTTTGTCTTCTGGGGTCCCTCAGGTGAGCGCAATTCCCAATTGGCAAACCCGTTTTTCTCAAATTTGTCACACTTTCCTCATTCCTCAGGCTCACGCTTGCGTCAGCGTCGCGGCCAAATCGCCGGACTGCACAACTTTGGGCGCACCTGCTTCCTCAACACGCTGCTGCAGGCGCTGGCTGCCTGTCCACAGTTTATTGCCTGGCTGCAGCTATACAATGGCGCCACACCGGATCGCAAGAGTCTGATCAGCTCGATGCTGAGCACTCTGGAGGTGGTCAATGGCACACATGCCACGCTGCGCGGTGATCCCCATTCACCAGGCGCTGTGCTGCGTGCATTAAACACACTGGGTTGGGTAATTCCTCAGGAGGAGCACGATGCCCACGAGTTGTTCCATGTGCTGTTGTCATCGCTGGAGGAGGAGGCAACACGTCCTCAGCAAATGGGTTGTCTATCGGATGCACTGTTGCCACCGACGCCCGTGGCTCATGATCTGCTCGACTTGGATGGTGATTATCAGCGTGGATTAGGCGGTGGGAGCGCTCCACATCATCAACGCATTGGCGATCAACCGAATCGACCGTCGAGTGCCATGCTCACCGATTTCCTCAACATGGAGTACGATGAGTCGACGAGCTTGCAGCGTTTGGTGCGCTCCGAGGCGCACACACCCGACTCCCCAGCCTCGGTGTGTGAACGCGACTCGGCAGCCGATGCTTTGACACCGGGTGTGGCCACAAATCCATTTCTGGGCAATTCACCCTTTGGCTATCAATCGGCACTGGCGGCCATGGACTTCATAGAGCCACCCATTCAGCAGCATCAGGGCAATGCATCGCCCATCTTGGGTGGCGAGCGTTTGTCGCGTCCGCGACAACAACAACTCCACAATCAGCAGCAACAGCACCACAACAATCCCAATCACAGCGAGGGACTCAACCGCCGGGTGTCGAGCTCATGCCGTTCACTGGAGCGTCTCAATCGCGGTCCCGGACGTGTGTCCATTTGGTCAAGCATGATGCCCAGCCAGGTGGCGCATCCGTTTCAGGGTGCGATGGGCGCCCAAATTGTGTGCAACGGCTGTGGCTCCAAGTCGGCGGTGCGCTACGATAAATTCGATAGCATTACGCTCAATTTGCCGACGCAACGTCGCTCGGGTTTGAGTTTGGGACACTTGCTCAGCGAATACATCACGTCGGAGGATCTGAGCGATGTCAAGTGCGACAGCTGCAATGAGACAACGATGCACACCAAATCGGTGACGTTTGCCAAGCTGCCCGCTTGCCTCTGCATTCACATTGCACGCACCATCTGGCTGCCCACGGGACAGGTGTGCAAGCGTCAGGATTACGTGCACTTCCCCGAGAGCTTATCCATGGCACCGTACAGTTTTGTGCAGCCGCATCTGAATAGTCAGGTGAGTCAGTCTGTCTAATCTAATCTAATCTATTGCCAAGCAAGCAAGTTGTTTAATGCATCTTCACTTCGATAGGCGGGCACACCTTGGGGCTCAACCATGTCGCTGTATTCCTCCAGTTTGCCCATGAACAATGGCGGCGGCGCTGGCGGCGAAGGATTCGGCGCCATGTTCCCCAAGAATCTGTATCGCCTGCTCGCTGTCGTCGTGCACTCCGGCGAGGCGAACAGCGGACACTTTGTGACCTATCGTCGCGGCTCGCTCCGCAATGCGCATCGGTAAGTGGAAGCTTGGCTACCCATGGGGTAGGAGAGGGGGCGGTGATCAACGCTTAATTTGTATCCCTGAGCTCGGGCATCGTAAGATTAAGATAACACTGCATGGCAGGTGCTTACGTTAAATTTGAGTGAAGTATGTTGTAGAAGAGGGTATTAATTCAAGGAAATATAGTATATTTTGCACTTTATGGTATATTTTAAATATATTAGTATATTACTATACCAAATATAGCCAATTGTATTGTGCATTATATGGTATATTTTGAATATCGTACTATATAATTATACCAAATATACCATTTTGATCAATTTTATGCTTTGAGTGACAATATAGTATATTTTGCATGTTATGGTATATTTTAAATATATTACTATATTAATATACCAAATATGGCCAATTGCGATGTGCATTATATGGTATAAATTCAATATAGTACTATATAGCAATTTTAATATTTTCCCGCTGTATTGATTCGGTATATTTTTAAATTAATACCGCACACTGCAATAGATACTATATAAACATACCGAATGTAGTCGTTGGTATATTTTTAGTATTTTTGCGGTATCGAACACACTCGACTGTAGCTTTCTTATTTGTTTTGTTTTCCTTATTAAAATAATAACTTGTGAAATCGTTATTTAATTTCCATTTGTATTTTTAAAACTTGTATCATATCTCTCTAATGTTGGAATTTTTAATTTGAACTGCAAATCGACATATTCGAAATCTTTTGTTTTTAAAAACGAAATTTCAAATTAGTGTTTAATAATTTTTATTATTAAACATTAAAATATGACTTGAATTCAAATGAATGGAGGCAACTAGATCATATATCATAACATATTATGATGATCTTAGTGATTCAATATATTATTACAATATTAGTATTAAATTTATGCTTAAACTTTCAAATAATTTTTAAAAATGTATATCTATTTCACATTTTTTTTTTATATTGAATTAAGAAATTTAAAAGTTAACTTTTAGTCTGTTCAAAAATATGATGTTTTAAGTTACCTATAATGTATTTTTCTTTGTCTTTTTAGCTGGTTCTATACCTCGGATACCATTGTGCGTGAAGTGACCATCGATGAGGTGTTGAGTGTCCCGGCTTATTTGCTCTTCTACGATCGCGGTCAACAGCGACAGCTGCAGATGCAAATGCGTTAAAAGCGGGAGAGAGAGAGAGAGAGTGAGAGAGAAGATGAAAGCGCGAGAAGTTCTTCGGCCTAGTCATTTATGAAACGAACAACGTGATGTGATTGCGAAACAAAAAGTCAAATGATTATGATGTATAAAGCATAATTATGCAACGGTGGCCATAATAAGCAACAAGAGCAACAACAACAATTACATCAATATTTAAAGAGCATCCTCCTTCAAGCAAAATAGTCTCAAAAGCAAGTCGAGCATTTTATTCGTATTTTGGATCTCAGCAAGCACCAAAAAGAGAGAGACAGACGACAACAAGAACAACAAATGCGTGTGTTGGATTGCATGATGAATTAGTGAGATGAAAGGAAAGGGAGCTAAACAAAATAACACACGCATCTAAAAGAAGAAAAACACCAACTCAATCCCACACATAAACTACATTACTATATACATAGAGATATACAGTTATCTATATATATATATATATACATCATAATTTGTTACATCCAAATGCATTTAAAAATTTTCAAATTGAATTTCAAATTCAAAAATTTCAATCCTAATTCGTCATGTGCTTTTTTTTTCGATCGATGTCTCTGTATTTAGCAATATAGATTCCATAATAATTGCCTGCGGCAACAACAATCGATAATAAGATTATATACATAGTTATATATACATATATATATAATATTATGGTTTGGTTTATTTATTTATTTCGATTTATTTCATTTGGCGTTTGTTCGGCATATTGTTGTGAGCATATTGTATTTTTATATAGTCGTGACCAAACTTGATTGTTTTATGCCGCTCGAACGATATCGATTGCTAGTCAACGATTAGCTGCATTTATCGATAGGCGATGTCGGCAGTGTTTTCCCCAAACAATATTGAGCTATTATTAAATACGAGTAATAAAGTTTCAATAGATCTTTACCAATAACGTGCCAGTTTTATATTGCATGCAATTAAATATATACATTTTTCATCATAGCAATGTTAAGTACAGCGCTCTGTTAAGCTTAATATAATTTGCCAATAAGCAGTCAAATATTGAAGTGTGCACACTTTTTGTGGCTCGCCTGTAAAGTGTGCTAACCTTAACAGAGCTATGCTAAGCTTAACATTGTCCGCTTAACATAACATAATACAGCCGTAAAGTGTACATTTACATTTTACTTAATAAATGTAAAACATATTTATCTGGCAATATTAGTTGTGTGCAAACTTTTTTCTTGTTGTATTTGTTAAATAAATAACAGGCTGATGGTTATCGCACGCGCTTGCTATCGAATGTCAATGTGTACACACCATACGCCATTTGTTTACTGTGTGTGTGGTCACACTGTTTGCACTAACTACGCACCCCGTATTTATTGTGAGTGTCATTTAAAATTCAAACGCGTCGCGGCGGCAATGCCTCAATTATTTTTATGTGTTAAAAACAATGTCGAATAATAATAATAAAAAGCATAATTACGAGCGGAAAGCCAGATCGTCGCGCTTTACACCGAAAATAAGAGAATATCTGGCGGAGATAGCGAATGAGCGCGAAACGGAATTGGAACGCTTCATGATGCTCTCGTCGGCATCGCCAGCGAGCAGCGGCGTCAGCGTCGGCGCGCCGTGTACGCAACACAACATCACCGCCAACAACAATGACAGCAGCTGCAGGGTGTTGGCGGAGGCGGGGGTAGCAGCTGCCGTACAAATTGTGAATATTCCCATTGTGATGGTGAATAAGCAACAAGAACAACAACAAGAGAATGAGGAAGAGGAGGAGGAAGAAGAGGAGCAGCAGCTGCCGCCGCCGCCATCGAAAATAAAGTCAAGCTGCTCTGTTTCTGTGGAGGATTTGCGCACGCCCACAAAGGACACACATACGCAGACGCACACACAACCACAGATGCACACACGTAAAACACAAACTCCGGAATCTGCGCTCAAATCGCACAAACGCTTGGAATGGGATCCCGCTGCCGATGTGGGCTATCATCGCAGCATGGGCAGCAACAACAGTTGCGAGCGTGCCATGTCCACCAGCAACATTAGCACACTGGAACGCTCGGTGCTGGAGGCGGCAATGCAGCCACTGCAGGCAACGCAGCGTGCGAATCAATCCGAGACGGACTTGAAGCGTCTGCAACTGGAGAAGGAACGCGTTGAGAAACCGCCGCTGGCCTCCAGCACGTTTGTGCAACGTGCACCGCGCTCCACGCCCGTCTCCAGCTCCAGGCGTGACAGCTGTGTGACATCCTCAGCGGCCAGCAGCTTTGACTATCAGCCCAATCTCTCCAGGCCAAGCACCGCGGGCACAGGACGCAGCCAGAGTCGGAGTCAGAGTCAGAGTCAAAGTCAGAGCAGTCGCCGAAGCAGCAGCAGCTATCAACAGCTGCAACAGGAGCAACAGTCGCAATCGTTGAATGACGCCGAGTTGAAGCGTCAGGAGCGGGAATATGCAGCGCAGCTGGAGCAAAAGCTTAGCCAGCGACGGAGACAGCACAACAAGGAGAACCAAGAGCCCTCCGTCTCCACCTCTGCCTCCTCTGCCTGCAGCTCGTTGCGCAGCAGCTCTGGCTTCAAGAACGATGTCGATCTGGGCATCGATCTGCTCTGTGCTCTGGTCAACAAGCGCAGCCTGAGCAGTGGCCAAAAGAAGCAACTGGCTCGCGACATCATCAAGCGTCTCGTTGGTCTCGATTTCGTCTGCAGCAGCAGCGGGGGAGGCGGGAGTAAAAGCAGCACTCATGCTCGCAGTCAGCAGCGGGAGCGGAGCAAGGAGCAGGCTCAGCAAACGGAGCAGCTCGAAAATCTGATTAAAGGTGTGTATCATTTATATACTTTATTATACCCGCTACCCATAGGGTAGAAGGGTATTATAACTTTGTGCCGGCAGGAAATGTATGTAACAGGTAGAAGGAGGCATCTCCGACCCTACAAAGTATATATATTCTTGATCAGCGTCAACAGCCGAGACGATGTCCGTCCGTCCGTACGAAACACTGGATCTCAGAGACTATAAGAGATAGAGCTATAATTTTTTTTCGACAGCATTTATTATGTTTGCACGCAGATCAAGTTTGTTTCAAATTTTTGCCACGCCCACTTCCGCCTCCGCAAATCAAAAAACTCGATTAACAAGCGTAATTTTAAAGCTAGAGTTTTGGTATATACAATGAATGTTTTAGTAGTTATAATTCCTGAAAATTTGATTGCGATCAGATAATAATTGTCCAAGTTATTAAAGAAATACTTTTGTATGGGCAAAAACGCCTACTTACTAGGGGTCTTAGTTGCTTTGGCTGACAGTCTGGTATATTGTGCGGTCTATGGTATATTTTGAATGCGGTACTATATCAGCATACCAAATAAAAATACACAAAATATATTTCTTTTATTCAAAATGGGTAGCGGGTATCTCACAGTCGAGTACACTCGACTGTAGTTTTCGTACTTGTTTTTATGCTTATACAGATTAAATAGCGTTTATTCATGACTTGATTTTTGTACGATCTGTATAAAATTCATATATGGGGATTACGACTTTATGGTACTTTTACTTTACTATATTAAATCTAGTATTAAATAAGCTATTTTTGAGAAATTCGTTTTTGTGGCAAATTCGCCTATTGCAATCGAGTTTTAGCTGCTTTGACTGATCTCTATGGTACATTTGAATGTATTAGTACGTCCAAATATATACAAAATATAGTATTTAGTATATTTTTAGTATTTTCGTGGTGTATTATGTTTTAGTTTAGCTGCTTTGACTGACAATCCGGTATATTTTGATCTCTATAGTATATTTTAATGTAGTAGCACGTTCAAATATATACCAAATACAGCATTTAGTATATTTTCAGTATTTTCGTGGTGTATTATGTTTTAGTTTAGCTGCTTTGACTGACAATCTGATATATTTATATATCTATAGTATATTTTAATGTAGTAGAACGTCCAAATATATACAAAATATAGTATTTAGTATATTTTTAGTATTTTCGTGGTGTATTATGTTTTAGTTTAGCTGCTTTGACTGACAATCCGGTATATTTTGATCTCTAGTATATTTTTATGTAGTAGTACTTCCAAATATATACCAAATATTACATTTAGTATATTTTCAGCATTTTCGCGGTGTATTATGTTTTAGTTTAGCTGACTTGGCTGACAATCTAGTATATTTTGATATTATGGATGATATATTTTCAATTTATCAATATACCAAATATAGCCTTCGGTTTATGTTTAGTATTTTTGCGGTATATTAATTTGGTATATGTTAAAAATAATATCACCTTTGAAAGTAGTACTTTTTAAATATACCAAATATGACGCGTGGTATATTTTTAGTATTTTTGTGGTATATTTAAAAAAAATATCGTTCTGTTTTGCTTTTATTCCAAATCGGGGGCGGGTATCTCACAGTCGAGCACACTCGACTGCAGCTTTCTCACTTGTATTACATTAAATCTAGTATTAAAGTAGTTATTTATTAAATACTTCAATTGGGATTAGCTGTTTTTGAATTTAGTACTTCAACAATACCAAATATGACTTTTGGTGTATATTAGTATTTTTGCGGTATATATTTTGGTATATGAATTCAGAATACAAACAATTTTGTTGAATTTGCCAAAGTTAAAAGTTTGTATTTTGTTTTTTACTATGTTTCCTCAAAGAAAACTAATAAGTTTTAAGTAAGTTCGTATGAAATAGCTTCTAAAGACAACACTTGCTGCTTCCGATGAGTGAAAATTAGCAACTAATAAACTGCATTTTTCAGACAACTCTCAAAGGCAGGACGTGGCCACCAATACCAGTCGCAGCTTGCAGCCAGAGCAGCAGCAGCCGAAGCAGCAGCAACTGTTGTCGCTGCCTGTGCCAGCGCCGAGGACACGTCTTGCCACGCCCACCAACGAACATCAAATGGAGCCTTGCAGTTACGCCTCGACGAGCAGCGCGGCATCCAACGAGCTGCTCACCCAGAAGATCAATGTGCAGCGAGCGCATCAGGAGCCCGATGAGCAGGCTGCGGTTCAAGAGTGGCTCAATCCGATGACCCAAAGCGAGATTGAGTACGAACAAAGGCAGCTGCAGCGACAACAGCGAAACAATCTGTCGCTGGAGCGACGCACGCAAATCGATTGGATTGAAGGCGAAATACGACGTTTGTATGCGCTGCAAGAGTTGTTGCATCGCGGGGGTCGCGGAGGTGGAGACGGAGGAGGAAGCGAGGAGCAAGTGAAGCAGTCGTCAAGGGAAGCAGAGCAGCAGGAGATGGAGCAACAAAGTGCAGAGAAAGAAGGCAAGACAACGCTGCCTGTGCCTGCACCGCCAGCGCCGCCAGTGACGCCAGTTTCAATGCCAACAGCAAAAGTGGTTGCAGGCGAAGACAAAGCAACAACCACAGCAGCAGCAGCAACAGCAAGAACATCAACAGCTGATAAATTAGTTCGCATAGAACCAAGAGCTAGAAAAACTTCAGAAACAGTTGAAAAAGTTATACAAATTGCAGCAGCTGCTGATGTTGCACTTGCAGTGCCAGCAACTGTTGGTGCTGTTGCAATTGAGAACAGAGCGACAACAGTTGCTCGTCAGCAGCAGCGCAGCAAAATGGCAACGCCGCAATTAAGTCACTCGGGCAGCAGTGAGAGCGTTTGCTCGTTTGTGCAACAGCGACAGCGTCAATTTTTGGCCCACTATCAAAATCAGCAGCAACAGCGTCGCGAGCAGCAGCAACAGCAACTCTTTCGGCGCCATCAGCAACAGCAGCAATTGTTCTATGAGCAGCATCCCTCTCATGCTGCCTGTCATGTAAGTTGATCTTATATTTATTTGCTACAACTTTCAATAATATTCCTTTTGCAGTTGCATCCACCAACACATTGCCACCGCCACCAGCAACATCATCCGCCGCACTATGTGCAAATGCAATACGCTCAAGCAACCGCTAGTAATGAGAGTGGCGCCATCTATTATCAGGTAGTCAACTCTCAGGAAGTCCAAAGAGCCACAGCAACAACGAAACCAACTACTGCAGAAGTTGCTGGTGTTAAAACAGTGGCTGCTGCTGCCACCGTTGAACGCAGCAGCAACACGAGTTCATCGCTGTTGTGTCTCAGCTCGGAGATGTCAATACCGATGGGCATGGCAACGGCCTGCGAGGCAACAACGACAACGACGACGACAACAACAACAACACATCAGTACGACGATGTGGCATGCCAGCAGTTGCAGTTGCAACAACAGTTGCAGCGACAACGTCGCCATCACACCGTCAAACAACTTGAACTGCAACAGCAACAATTGTTGCAAGTTCGTCCACGTGGCATCGCTTATGTGTTGCAATTTAACAGCCATACGGACGATGATGATGCTGTGGGGCAAATACTCACGGAGACGTTGACGGTTCAGGATTATTTGCAACGTGCGCGACCGGAGTTCTGTGCCAAGTCGAAACAGCGCAAAGCGATACTCAATGAGATGCAGTTGCTGCGCAATGCGCGACGTCGCGAACTCGACGAACTCATCGAGGGACACAGCGTGGACACAATCGACAGACGACTGCAGCAGCTGCCGCCTCCAGTTACCGGTAAGTGAGATCCATCCACTTGTTAAGCTACACCCTCCCAAAAATCTCGCTTAAGAGACGCAAACATTGACTGTTAAGTGAGAGATTAGTATCGGTATTTTACCTTCTTCTTGGTTATGCTTTTGTGTTAGGAGATATTAAGTTAGTAAAGTTGCCGTAATGTGGTTCTTAAGTGGTTCTTCTTCTTGATTATGTTTTTGTGTGAGAAGAAATTAAGTTAGTAAACTTGCCCTAATGTGCATCTATCTGTAAAATACAGTGCGGCTCCTAAGTGAGATGACTGTTAAGCGAAATTGTGATATTGCTTGCCTAGGATTAGTAACGGTATTTTACTTTCTTGATTATGCTTTTGTCTGAGAAGAAATTAAGTTAGTAAACTTGCCGTAATGTACATCTAGCTGTGAAATACAGTGTGGCTCTTAGGTGAGATGACCGTTAAGCGAAATTGTGATATTGCTTGCCTAGGATTAGTATCGGTATTTTACCTTCCTCTTGATTATGTTTAAGTTAGTAAAGTTGCCGTAATGTGGATTATGCTGTAAAATGCAGTGTGGCTCTTAAGTGAGATGACCGTTAAGCGAAATTGTGATATTGCTTGCCTAGGATTAGTATCGGTATTTTACCTTCTTCTTGATTATGTTTTTGTGTTGCGAGAAATTAAGTTAGTAAAGTTGCCGTAATGTACATCTAGCTGTGAAATACAGTGTGGCTCTTAAGTGAGATGACTGTTAAGCGAAATTGTGATATTGCTTGCCTAGGTTTTGTGAGAAGAAATTAAGCTTGCAAAGTTGCCGTTATGTATTTAGTTTTGAAATGCAGTGCGGCTCTTAAGTGAAGTGGCCGTTAAGCTAAATTGTTCTATTGCTAGGTTAAGATTTACCTTTTGGTTATACTTTTATGAGAAATTAAGCGATATACAGTGTGGCTCTTAAGTGAAATGGCAGTAAAGCAAAATTGTTATTGGTTTTCGCTTTTGCTGGAGAAGAAATTAAGCGAGTAAAGTGTCCGTTATGTGCACTTAGTTGTGAAATACAGTGAGGCTCTTAAGTGAAATTACCGTAAAGGGTAATTGTCCTTTTACTTGTTTATTTTTACCTTCAGAACATGACAATTAGAAGTGCTTACTTGCAGTGTAGTTTTCGCTATTATAGGTATTATAAATGAATAGGCAAGAGATTGGCAATTAGCAGACTTTCTTCATTCCTACACTCCCAGCGAGTTTTTAATCAGTATACATAGTCAATATGTATAAAATAAGAATTAAACTTGTTCCATTATTGAGATCCTGTACAAAAGGGTTTCCTAAGTTACACGTATCTTTAGAAAATGTCAATTAGATTATGTTTAAGAGATTATTGTAATTTTAAGTTTTAAAAACCCTTGCTAAGATGCTGTTTGAATGCTGAATGAATCCATAAAAGGGGAAATACCTTCGACAAAAGAACACAACTTATACTACAAGAGAAGCTAGAAAAAAGGAGCAAATCAAATACCTAATTTGATATAAATATAAGGCTTAAAAAAATGATAATATCAAATACTTAATTGGAAATTAATAAAACGTTTGAAGTTAGAAAAAAGGATAAAATGAAGTACTTCAAGACCCGTATCACGAGGATGTCCCAAAAACTGTATATTCTAATAAATTCGTGACTGTTAGGAACATATAAATATGCTGAATCAGAAGAAAACACGACTAAAGCTATAGAATAGAGCCCCACAAGATAAATGAACAAATACCCAGGATACTGCGTTGCCTTGGAGACTCTCATCAATTAAGCTGTCACATCCTGATTAGAACAAACTATCGTCCATTCATCGCACAATTCTCCATTCCATCTCTTAACCTCATCTCAACATACATATATAATCATCAACTGATCGTCTTGAACTCAACAACACTCACATCATTCCACAGCCAAAGTGCGCATCTTTTCGACGCGGGAGATGAAGGCGATGACGAACAAACGCTGCGAGAATCTGCCCGAGGTGCTGGCCGCACAGCAAAGAGAACGTGAGGAGCGTCGCCGTCGCAGCAATCGCATCATGCGTGACGTCTTCAATCGGGTAAGTCAAACTCTTTGATTGATGATTGATTTAAAATAAAACATTTCATTAATATTGATTTCCATTTTGTATTTTCAGCGCTTGCAGCGTCGAGTGCGCAGTGGAAAATTGTCGCTGAATCACAGTCGCACGGTTATCTAACACTGCCTCATTTACGTGCCACAAACTATTGCGTGCCACAGATACAATTTAGCTATAATTTGTTCTAATGCTAATGTAGGCTCAATCTTTATGCATATCTAAATGAATTTGTTTCGACTTTTGAACTAGTTGTTAAGCATCTCTAAATGAATTTGTTTCGACTATTTTATAAGCATCTCTTTTTTTTTCTTTTTGTATTACCAATAAAAGATGTTAAAGTATTTCAAGATTAAGTCCTAAGTCACGAAATTAAGATAAGCAATTCTTGTAATTCCCTCAATTTCATAGTTTATCTATTTATCAATCTGTTCCTCTTCAGCTATAAAAGTGGGAAGGATGTCTGATGTCTCATATGTTGCTTATAAACATAATCTATACTTCTACAAATTTCACTAGAATAGCTTAGAATATTTTACAAACTTTTCCCAGCAGTTTTGTTTATTAAACACTCAAACGTATTTTGTTTGTTTTTTTTTAAGATCCGTTTTGCTTTATTTAAGTTTTAACATTGGCGATTAACAATATGCGTAATAATTATCATGTATAATTCGATTTAAATATTTCTGATTTATTTGTTTATGTTTAATTTTATTTTTCGCAAGCTAAACAACATTTTGTTTTTCTTTGATATCATCGATTAACGTCTCCTAAAATTGTTGGTGTTCTATTCTGAGGAAAAAATCTTAAGATTAACAAGAAAGAAATTGATTTTAAATTTAGTAGTAGTAGAGTATTATTAACAAGACACGACAAAAAGATATTGAAAACAAGACGTACGCGCTAAACAACAACAAATCGAATGCAGCTTCTTCAAAATGCATAATTATTTATAGGTGTATTTTGTAATGTGTTTGTTAACATTATCGATTGCATGTACGAGTTATTTATCAATTAATATCCTTTTTGTGTTTTGTACTAATCAGGCCAGTGTTTCTCTCAAGCAGCGAGAATCACGACCTGCAGAATACATATATTATATGTATGTTAATATATTTTTTTTTATTTATACCACCAGCCGCAATGCCAAATCAGGTCACAAGGTCTCACATTTCTGTCGATTTCATTTCATTCAGAGATCAGATCGCAAATTTGTTCATTTCTTATTGGGTGTTTGTGAGGTTAGGAACATATTGGAATGGAACACGGTAGCTAACTAAACGGAATTGAGTTGATGATGATGCACAAGCAGTAGGCGCATTTCTATAGTCGTTTTTTATGCGGATTATTTGATACGATTGATAAACCGGAATATATATATATATATGTATATATCGATATATACGAGTTAAACATTGCTCATATTCGGGTTTTGTTCACTTAGTCGCTAATAATTTTGCTCTATTTACGGAATATATGGAATACACTCTGCCTCTGCTTCTTATTCTAGCGTGCCACCATATCCAGTCCGCCCTCCTCCTCCATTTTGGACAGAAATTTGATGGCGCGCTGCGATGGTTCCGTCTGTCGTGCCATATCGATCAGCCCCAACAGTTTCTTGATGCCAATGAAAACGCTGTGAGGGGATAAATACAAGAATGATATGAATTAAGGAAGATTTTGAAGGCAAACGTGTTGTCTTAGCTTACCGCTTGCCTGCCATCTTCTTGCCAATGGCCTGGATTTCACCCTTGCTAAAGATGTCCGACTGCTCGAGTACGGCGAGCACATGCTCGGGACTGGAAAGGTTCGGCACATGCAGCACCGAGGTGAATGCCGTTAGCATCTCCATTTCCTCCAGCACCTCACTGCAAGTGAGATGTAAGTTGTATATCAAAGATTATCCCGAGGGAAGACTTCAACTTACCGTCTACTTGAGGTGCAAAGAATGAGCAACTTGCGTCCCTTGGGCGGTTGCTTCTTTAGCAGCACCAACAAGGCCTGCAGCGTCAAATTGGAGTAGCGTGGACCAATCGGACCATAGTCGAGCAGACGTTCCACATTGTCGACGACAATGCAACTGAGCGTACTGCGATACGCATCATCGAAGATCTTGCGAATGTGCAAACACTTGGCGGACTCGGTGTAGCCAACCATGTCTTCGGGTGAACAAACCTTGACGAATGGGAAGTCGGACATTTTGGCCAGCTTGGCGGCCAACGCTGTTTTGCCCGAATTCGGTGCACCGGCAATGAGAACAGAGACCAAACCACTTGATTCGGCAGCCTTGGCCTGTTGCACATAGAGCATGCCATCCTCGAGGAGATTGCTAACCGGTTGACCCCAATTGATGACGCTGCGCGCCAACATATTGTCGAGTATCTCCTGGGCGGTGCCGAACGCTGGCTTAATGTCGTTCTCCAGCGAATGGAGGAAATCATCGCGATTCACTTTCAATTTCTCCATGGCCTCGGGATCCACGGTGACCTTGGCATCGGCCTTGATCAAACGATTCATGGCACTCGATTGGGCGGCACGGACCAAACCCTCGAGCTCAGCACCGCTGAAATTCTTGGTGAGCGACGCAATCTCTTTGTTGTCCACATCGTCGTTGATCTTATTGAAATCCCGCATACGTTTGGTGTGTATATTCAGGATCTGAACGCGACCCGCCTCATTGGGCAAACTGATTTCCATTTGGACCTCAAGACGTCCGGGACGCAACAGCGCCTCATCGATCATGTCGCGTCGATTGGTCATGCCAATCACCAGAATGTTGTTCAACTGATCCACGCCATCGATTTTGGTTAGCAACTGATTCACCACGGTATCGTGGACACCGCTGTTGCCTGCCACAGAGCCACGCTGCTTGCAAATGGCATCGATCTCATCAAAGATTATGATATGCAATCCACTATTCGGTCCCAGACGCTTCTCTTCCTCCTCGGCCTCGGCGAACAGACGTCGCACATTCGCCTCGGATTCACCCACATATTTGTCGAGAATCTGCGGACCATTCACGATCTTCGGTTCGCGGGCATTCAACATGGTGCCAATCTGTCGGGCCATCAGAGTTTTACCGGTACCGGGAGGTCCATAGAGCAGGATGCCCTTCACATGCTTGCAGCCCAGCTGCTCGACCAGCTCCGGTGGAAAGACGCGCGAGGCGAACGCCCGACGGAAGATGGCATTGAACTCATTGTCGAGGCCACCGATGCCCATCTTGCCAAAGTCCCAGTCGGGATTGATGATGGACTGTCGCACCACCTTGCCCTTGGATTTGCCCTGCAGATTCAGCGAACTGTTCTCGGCCTTCTCGAATTGCACCACCGTGTTGCCAAGGATGCGACCGAAGCGCACATTGCGCATGGCGGGTTCTTTGCCCTCGCCAAGGCTCTTGGGATCGATGGCTTCCAGCGACTTGACAGCCAGACCCAGCAGCTTCTTGTCCTTGAAGTTGAAGACGAGCGATTGGCCAACGGTCAGTGCCATGCCAGCGAATTGCATAATGAACTCCTTGGCCATCTGATCCGAGTCGTAGGGCTCCTGGGAGACGCTAAAGTATGAAGGCAGCATTTAAGTTAAGGTAAGTTGAGTCTTTAAAAGTATTCTACAGTAAATGTCCATTTAAATTCAGGGAGTAGTCAATATAATAGTCAGTAATATCGTTTAAAATATTTGTCACAAACTTAAAGTGAGAATTCTTTGCTTAATTAGCTGACCTATGCTTCCCAATTGGCAATCCTTTCAAGGACCATACCGTCGTATAGTCTTGGAACCCTTTAGCAAACATTTACGATACATGTCACATACTTTGAGCAGAATTTAAAATATTTGTCACAATCTTAAGTGAGAATTCTTTGCTTAATTAGCTGTCCTATGCTTTCTAATTGGCAATCCTTTCAAGGATCATATTTTCGCATAGTCTTTGAACCCTTTAGCAAACATTTACGATACATGTCACAGACTTTGAGGAAAATCCTTTGCCCAAAGCTGCTTTATAATATAACATTAGCTTTAACTAACATTAGCATTAGAGTGCATAATATATATTTACTACTTTTAATAGGTCGTCCTTCGACCTAACCCCACTTTAGAACTTATCTAACCCCACTTTACACACACACACACACACACACACACACACACACACACACACACACACACACACACACACACACACATATACCCATGCAAGCGGACAATTGAAACTTACGTCTTCTTTTGCAAAAAGTCCGTCTCGAAGGAGACAGATGTTATGACATCGGAGTTGGCATCAAAGCGATAGGGTCGCACCTCCAGCTCCTGATTGATTGAGAGCATCGCCCATTTGCGTTGCACCAAGGAGAAGCCCACATAGCCGCTGGGCACCTCGACGGTCTTCTCTAGCGCAAAGATAAAGTGTTGTCCCGGTGCAGGCGAAATATCTGCATACCTAAGAGTATAGAATAATTAAAATGTTATTTGTTGGCAGTTTCATGAAAATATCGAGTTGTCTCTCACTTGACATCGTCGGGAAAATCGCCAACATTAACAATTGCACGATTCGTAAGCGAAAGTTCGTCCGTTGGACATTTGGTGGCCTTCAAGCGCTGCAAGAGGTTAAACAGAAACACACAAATATACACACACACACACATCATGAGCGATAATTCTCCATAAAATATGCAACAAAATACTCACATAAGACATGACGACTTCTGCTTCTTCTTCTCAATGTAAAAGAATTTCCTGATTGTGTTGACAGCCTCCTTACACAGACACACAGATTTATCGATTTGTGTTTTTATTTGTTCTTTTTGTTTGCTATTTGCCCAGTAGAACGCGTTTTTAGTACAATGCCATCAATAACTATTGTCTTCAATGTGTCTAGTAATTGACTTTTGATTATGCTGCATTTCTACCACCTTTTTTAGTTCGCTAAATAATACAACTGCTGATGCTGGATGTTGTTTAAGCTCTACACAATTTCACAAGTGAATGGGAAATTTCATTGATTTCTTTTCTCTCATTTCGTTTTCAGAATCCTGCGCAGTTTTACAACGGCACGCTCTAGCGTTGCCAACTCACGCAAAACAGATGCCATCAGTTGGCAACGCCATGCAGCTTTGGACTAACGATAACAGTGGCAGCATATTAATCGGGGTGAGTGCAGTGTGACCAAATCTGTGTAATAAGGTGCGCGCTTTGAATTGTGAATGTGGTATATTCGGTATAGTGTTTGGCTTTAAATAGGTGCTTTTGAAAAACGCGTTTGCGGTCACCCTGAGTGCGTAAGTGCCGCAAATGTTATTATCACGTAATTGCCGATTGCTTTGGACGTGTTCGCGCGTGTCTGCCGAACGACAAACGACGAAACGAGCGGTGTCCGAAACGACGAAAGCGGGATAGCCAAAATTAAATTCTTAACCGTGTTTCTTTTTTTTTTTGGTTTGTTGTCAAGTGATAAGCGATATTTTTTTATTATCAATGTGACTTTGTGTGTTATGCAAAAAATGAAAAAAATAGTAATAGCGCAAACGAAATGGACCTTGCGTAATTTGTAATTTGAGTTTTGTTGTTTTCAAACAAAAAGTTTTGCGCGCTTTTTTTTGCTCGTTGGTGCCGGTGAAAAAGGTCAAGTGAAGCAGCAAATTAAAGCAGAAACAAAATAACAGCAAATAACAAGTGCAGCAATTACAACATCAACAACAACAACAACGACTTGGAAAGCAGCCAGCAGAAGAGTCAGAAGAAGAAGAAGAAGAGGAACGCACCTGAATACACCGAAGACAACGTCGACTACCTGTTGAGCGTAGCGCCGCAGTCGCAGTCGCAGTCGCTGCCGCAGTTCTTGTCGACGGTTGTGACGTCGACGCAGCCGCTAATCCCCTGCTGCGTCGCTGAAGGTTAAGCGGCTTTAGCAACCTGCAGTGATAGGAAATTGTTGCAACGCTGCATGTTGTTTGTTGTTGTTCGTTGTGCCGGTTGCACGTGAAGCGTCAAATTCAAAATAACACACACATACACACAAAATGTTAATAGTCAGTGCAAAAAGAACAGACATCAAAATGTCCAACAGGAGCAGCAGCATCAGCAGCATCAGCAGCGATGCATTTCGCTGGTGTCGACTCATCTGCATGCTGAGCGCCATGTTCATCCTTCTTCTGGTGCCCATCGAGTGCTTTAACCTGGAGCAGCGACAACCGATCGTCAAATACGGCCATGAGAATACATTTTTCGGCTATTCACTGGCCACGCACACTATCGGCGAGAGCAATTGGGCCAATAACACAAAATGGTAAGCGAGACTTTTGCTTGAAACTCTTTTCAACCACAACCGGTTAGCTGTAATACCCTGTATTAATTTACTATGCCTAGTTAAGAACAAGTTTGAACTTGCAAGACACTTTGTTGTAGGGTTAAACGATGGTAACTATTAGTCTCAACTTGACTTGACATGAACTTGACTTTGACCCCATTTTAGTATTCAGAATACCCTATAATATATCAAATACCCTGGAATACATTTGATGTCAATTCTTAGAAAGTAATTAGCAACTTACTTCTTTGATATACAATAAGAATACAATAGTGAATTTGTATTGAAAATTCTTGACAAGCATTTTGAATTAGAAAATTTGTAGCAAAATATCTATAATCTATATATCTAATATATACTAAACACAAAAATAAGATGCCAGTGAAACTGTAAAGTGAAAATAGTTTGTAGACCTAAGTTTTTGAAGTGACTTTTATCGAATTACAAGAAGCTAAAAAGGTTTTAAATTTGATTTGCCTTGCTTTAAACTCTTTTTACTTAAAATTAAACTTTTAAAATTTGTTTTGTTTCAAATTTTATTTACTTGAAACTCAAATTTAACTTCACCTTAAAATTAAAGCTAAAGTTAAAGTTAAACTGAAAGTTAAAGTTAAACTGAAAGTTAAACTTAAACTTAAACTGAAAGTTAAACTTAAACTGAAAGTTAAAGTAAAACTTTAACTTAAACTGAAAGTTAAAGTTAAACTTAAACTTGTATGAAATTATTTTCCCCTTCATTTATTTGGTTCGTTAGTTTTCGACTTCGATCTTCAACAAATTTTCTAGCCCAACTCGCTCTTTATTCTTATCCAAGTAGCTCTTTGAATATCAAAACATTTTTGTAGGGTATTCAGGTGTCGTAGAGCATTTCGATGTCTGTATCTTAATTGACTGACATTGATTATTATTAATACGTTTTGGTTTTGTTATTTTTATTTTTGCTTTTGCAAAATACAACAAAATCGTTTTATAGCCAAAAACAACAAGCATCTCCACAACTATTTTAACAACAACAACATCGACAACGTTTTTTTTTTTCTTTGTCATGTTGCAATTGTTGTTTTTGTTAATGTGCGAAACTTGTTTGGAATTTAGTTGCTGTCATTGTTGTTGTAGTAGTTATTGTTATTGTTGTTGCTAGACACTTCGATTACCATATAATAAAAATGAATATTGATTATTTATAAAGATGATGTTATAAACACACACATACACACAGATGTAGAGAGAGAAACTTTTTGATCAAGTAGCATGTGGATTCCATTAGCATTTGAAGAGCAACTTGAGAGATTTCTCTGCAGATGTATTCGATTCAATTAGTTATACGATCTTAACTAAATATGCATATTGACGATGCTAGAACTAATTGAAAACATCTGCGAATGAATTTGGCATAATTTGATTATCAAAAGATTATTTCAATCTAAATAGTTTAATATTTATTGCCGACCAGAATTCGTTTTGTAACAGCAACAAATTATTTAGCATTTGATATGGGCGATAAAAATTAGTAAACTTCAGTTTCCAAACAGCTTAATGTGATGATAAAATGTTGCTAAAAAAAAAGTAATTCCCCGAACAATTTATCGTTTGATGGATTCCCTGAAGAGAAGAAGAATCATTCATTTATTTAGCGAATTTGTGTTTATTACCATATGAATGTTTTTCTATTTTTCGGTTTTTTTTTTGTTGGTTACTCATTTGAATTTGATACGCGAACGTCACGAAATTCTTTGGAAATCTTTGTAAACGTATCGCAAATAATATTTGGCCAACATTCCAAAATGTTAATCTGTGTGTATTTAGAGAGGAGCGATAAGATCTTTTTTTTTTTTGTATTTACTCTTTTGGGATATCCACACAATAATATTTTCTTGTGAGGCGACTTATTTATATATCATATTTATTTTTTTTTCGCATTCTCAAATATTTATTTATACATTGAAAATGTTATCTTGTTTCCTTTCCAACATTTGTTCTCCTCGACTTTTTCGCATGTTGAATTTTGCTTTAGATAATGGACATATTAACGAGGGTCACAGGAAGGAATGATTCATTCAACGCGACTTGATTCGACTTGACACGGATTGAATGCATTGGCATTGTGTAAAAAATAGTACCTCGAAGTATTATCAGTTCTTAAAACTTGGCAATGGCTATAGCCATTAAAGCATAAAGTATAATTAAGTATACTTTATTATATTTTAGAAAATCATGCAACTATATTTGGCAGACAATTCAACGACTAATCAATTACTCATTTGCATTCGTTGTCCTCATTTAAAAACCTATAACAATTTCGCATTCGATTAGATCCGATACTAATGATTATGATTATGATCGTTAGAGAGAGAGAGAGAGAAAGAGAAGACAGACAGGCTGAGAGGGAAGTAGAGGAGAAGAGGAGAAGAAGAAGAGGAGCCACTGTCTCGGGGGCTAGGCCAACAATAATTCTGCAGACGTCTGCACTAAAAATGGTTACGACAGCAATAACAGCAATAATATCGCCAACTTACCAACTAACTGTGACAACAGGCCCCCGCCCCTCCATCCCCCCATCTCCCCTACAATTGTCCCTCCCTCCCTCGCTCAGTGCTCAGTGTTCATGCCATCCCATAGTCGGCAGCAGACATGTCGGAGCCAACCGCAATGCCAATAAAATGACAAACATCAAGCACGAATCCATCAATGGCATGCAACGAATAACGAATACGCTTCCTCACTCAATGCCAAGTGATGCGAAGAAAAGAGGGAAATACATTTCGAAAGAATTTCACGACAACATTTTTGATCAAATTCTACAACATTTGTGCATTGAAATGTTTTGATTGTCTATTTTTTGACACAATTTCAATGTGTGTTTAACTCTTGGTATAGCTTAGCATACTTGTCTATTTATTTCCGACATATTCTTAACATCTTCATTAAACCATAAAATTATACTTGAAACATTTGCATAAAAGTCCGCTTTAAGTACAAAATCTTACTGGTTTTTTTTTATGGCTTTTATTGTCTGTTGCATACTTTGATGTCTTCATTAGCTTTGCTCATAAAGTAATCACATATTTTCGCTGTATACAAATGTTTATTACTTATTGTATTAATCCTTTAGAGACTTTTTTTTTTGGTTTTTTCTTACCTTCACCTACTTAAGTTTGATAAACGCACTGATGTGCCCATTCTTAACTCTGTTTATAGGGTAGTAAAATAGAAAATCAATGCAAAAGTATGAGTAGCATCTTGGTAGGAAATAGAGGGGGAAGCAAAGTGGGAGAGACAGGGAGATAGACAGAGAGAGAAAGAGAGAGAGAGAGAGAGAGGTCGCTTTGGGGACAAGACAAGCTGAGTTAAACCATTTGCCATTCGCTGGTCGAGACGTCTTATAGCTTATGGAGCCATAAAAAAATGTATTACAAGAGCAATGTGTCCACGTATTTCTTCAAGTTGTTGCCATTGTTGATGTTCCTCTTCTTTTTATTCTTATTCTTTTTCTTCTTCTTCTTGTTGCTGTTGTTGTTGTCGCCATTCAGTCTGTCTGTGGAAGTTTGCTTCGTGGAAGTAACTTGTCCACTTTTGGAAGGCAGTGGGTCAAAGCAATTAGGTTGATGCAATTGCTGCACTCGGAGACATTTCTCCCCAATAAAGTGACTTAATACAATTGCAAAGCTTAAGAGCAAGCGAATTAAGCATTTTCTGATAAAGTTATAGAAAATTCATTTTGTTAATTTTTCAATTTTGCAATTTCTTTTCAATGTTGGGAGTATAAAGTGAGAGTGAATTCTGATTTAGATTAAATTGATAATATTTTAGTGTTCTTTATATAGATTTTCTCTATGCAATTTCTTACTCCTATGATTCAAGTTAATATTGTTAATTTTTCAATATAGCAATTACCTTTCAAATTTTGTATTTTTATATAGATGTTCTTTATGCAATTTCTTTCTATAATTAAAGTTCATTTTGTTACATCTTTCAATTTTGCAATTTCCATTCAAAGTTAGTATTTTCTATATAGATATTCTTTATGCAATAAAGTTAGTATTTTTTTGTACTATTTTGTAGATCGATATTTTTAATGATAAATCTTACTCCTCTAATTAAAACTAATTTCGTTAATCTGTCAATTTTGGAGTTTCCTTTCAATATTAGTATTTTATTTTAGTATTTTTTGTACATCTTTTCTGTATGCACTTTCTTATTCCCATGATTAAAGTTAACTTTGAAAATTTCTTTCTTAGTATTTTTATATAGATTTTATTTATGCAATTTCTTCCTATAAAGTTCCTTGTGTTAATCATTCAATTTTGCAATTTCATTCCAAAGTTAGTGTTTTCTTTTTCTTTTAGTATTTATCCTTTCAAAGTTAGAAGTTTTTGGAGTATGTTTTATATACAATTTCTTAAAGAAATTATTTGATTTTTAGTATTTTTTATATGCAATATCTTTCTTCTTTAATTCCGGTTGTTGTCAAAGTTCAGTCAAGTCTTCTCATAGTTTGCTACTTCATTTCACATGACACACTTTTAAGCGCTGTCAACTTGTAACTGGGAATCCTAGTGACCAATATAATATTGTCATGTCTGTACATGTATATTTGTGTCCTTCTGACCGTGGTTCGACATGTGTTTCCACTGTCTGTCAGCCATGTGGCCGTGCATTGTTGATTAGCTTCCCTCTTAGTCTGGATCTCAGTCTCAGATTGCATTTGTCATGCAGCGCACAGCACAGCAAAGCAAAGCAAAGCACAGCAGCAACAATAAGTGAAGCTTAACAGCCATAAAGCCGCAATGTGACAGCTTTTGGCCATGATCAAGGCTAAGCTCGTAAAAAAAAAACAACAACACATACTGCAACAACAACAACGACAACAAACATAAATAAACAGAACCCAAAAAAAAACAAAAACAATAACGAGGCAGCGACCAAAATGAGACTCACAAATTGCTGGCGGCTTTTAAGCCACCGCCGCCGGCAATCAAAAAGCCATTCACACGTTCAGCACACAACAGCAACAACAACAACAGTGAAGTTTCCTCGAACTACGCGTGTGAGTGGCAAGTCCCAAAAGTCCCGGTCACACTGTATGTGTGTGTGTGTGTGTGTGTCCCATTCTTAGTTCCAATTTCAATTCCAATTCCAGTTTCCAGTTTCACAGTTCTCAAAGTGCAGTTTGCTTTTGATTTGGCTGACAAACGGATGTCATGTTTCGTCATGTTTTCTCGTCTCCAACTGTCCGTCAATTCGTCATTCACTCAATCAGTCACTCACTCAGTCAGTCACTTGAACGTGCGTTTCACGCGTTCGTTCTGTGCGGTCTTCGGTTTTTGGTCGTGCTGCAATCGTGTGCGATCAAAGCTTCCGATAGTCACGCGTGAGCTTTTCAACTGCACTCTCGTGTCACGGTTGCAATTGATTACGAGTTTCTATTTATTTACGTTGTGTAGTAAAGCTTCTATGCTATTTCATTGACTGCAGCAATGCGGAACTGTCGTCTCTGTCTGTCTTTGCAGATAAGCGGCAAGGCGAAACCTTCACAGTTCGCTCTTATTATATAAATACAAATATGCATTTACAAATTAAAAAGTATTTAGTACATTTCATTTGCTTATTTACTTGGGGAAATGCAGGCGATTGTTTTTTTTGTGCGAGCGAATGTCGCAAATCGCAATGCAAATAGCGTTTAGGAGCTGATGCCCTGTTCAAAAATTATGCAAAGAGGTAGATCAAAGTTAGGTTTTATTTTTCATACTTTTTGGTAGTTATGAAAATCACATTTCAATTTAGTAATTAAAAAATTGGAATATGTAGATTGTTAGTTATTAAATTGAAATGCAATTTTTAGAACTATAAAAAGTTTGAACGATATTGAGAAACTTACTTCGACAAAGAGGAAGCTCTTTGCAGAACTATCAAAAAGTCTGAAATATATTAAGATCCTGATATTAAGAAACAGAATATGTAGATAGTTAGTTATTAAATTGAAATGCAACGATATTGAGAACCTGATATTGAAAAATAAAATACGTAGATTGTTAGTTACCAAGTTGAAATGCAATTTTCAGTAATATCAAAAAGCATGAAATATATTAAAAACCTTACTTCGATCTTACTCTTTGCAAAACTATCAACAAGTATGAAAGACATTAAAAACCTGAATCTACCTCAAGAATATGTAGATTACAACAGCTTTATTAATATTATCAATTAATACTTTTATTTCATTTACAACGTTAAGAAACAAAAGCAAAACTAGGATAACTTTTGGGTCGTTGTTCAGCATCAAGTAGAGCATTTCATGTTTATTTTGCAATTATTCAATATTGTTGAATAACAAACACACATCATCATCAGATTCCACGTGCAGCTGTTAACACTCCGTATGAATTCAAATGGGCCATAAGTTTTAATTATTTGTAGCTGCTCCCTCCAGGTGTAAACAAATCGAAATCAAGGTGAAAATGCAAAAATGGAAAAAAAAATGATTCATGATTCTCACATTCGTATTACAATGTTTTGAATTACGCTCGAATAGTTTGATGAAGTCGGAGATTGTAATGCAATTAGTTAAAGTCGGAAAGATCTTTGATAAACGAGTTAAAGTTTTCGTTTTTAGGAACACTTCTTTTCTATTAGATCAAAGTTGAGAACTGCGTGAGTTAAAGATCTGTTTGTTGTACGAAAGTCGTGCAGAAAAGTTTTCTTATTTCTTATCGTTTCGCCCCGTTGTGCGCTTTTGTAATTAGCATAATATGATATGATATAGGGGCAGTTTTAAATGACTTTCGCTTTGCTCTCTCTCTCTCTCTCGCATCAAACTTATCTATTTGCGTGCTTTGCGTGAGCTGCTTATGATTGTTGTTGCTGTTGTTGTTGTTGTTCTTTCTGACTGGGATGGAATGGCTGACACATGTTCTTTTGGGTTATATACGATAGTTCTTAAGTTCTTTCGGCTGTACGCTCGGAAAGTGCGCCAAAATGTTTCGTTGAAATGAGGTCAACAGACGCCAAACAGTCGGGGAGTCAGAGGAGCGGGGAAACCAACCGAGCAGGGGGAAAACGACAACGATGTGTGGGGTGTGTGAAGGGGGCTGAGGGGCATCGAGGGGAGGGCAAAGGCTAGGCCGTTCCGTTAATGGTTATTGTTGTTGTTGTATTCAACTGGGGCGAGCGGTTTGTACATGGATGATGGAACATGTACTCGTATTCTTATTATTCATTCGTATTCCAATTCGCTATTCGTTTCTTACTCGTCTGCGTATTCCTATTCGTATTCATAGGTCTTGCTCTCGTCGCAGCACACATGCAAAATAGTTTTTTGTTTCTCTCTCTTTCCATTTTCATATACGTTTTTTTTGTTTTTGGCGGGCCTATTTCATAGTGCGAGAGACCCGAAAGACATAAACAAATGAAGCCAGCAGCGACCAGGCGAAATAGAGAGATATATGAGACACAAATGTTGGGTAGGGAAACGACCACAACCAACAGCAACAGCAATAGCAAACAGCAATAGCAACAACAACTAGATAACTAGAAACAAGGAAATGCCTATGCAGACACTTGGCAGATAGTGCGAGGAGCAGACGCATTGTGCGAGTACAGTGAATGCTGCCTAAAGCTGTCTACAGCGAGTACGAAGCAACAAACTGTGAGGGTGGTAAAGCTAAGAAGGTTGCCAAGATTCTTTAGGGTTCTTAATAAGACTAAAGTTAGAGTGTTATAGGTGAGACTAAAATGCCAAAGAGCCATAATACTACGAGGCCCCCAAGGTGGTATTGGCTGTGAAGACGTAGCGTAAGTTTATAAGGTGGTAAAGTTATACAGTCATTATTCTACATTGTTTATAGAGTTAGAATGTTAAAATGTTGTTTGGAATAGAGTTTGTAATAAGGCAATAGCTTTGTAGCGCTAATCATAATTCTACTTGTATAGAGTCATAAGAGTCATAATTCTACATTGGAAATCTGAACCGTTCCATCAAAGTAAAGTTGGAAATAAGCCAATAGCGTTGTTGCCCTATGAAGTCATAATGTTACAAACAAGTTCTGCAGAGCGGTAGTGCTGGGAGGTTGTAGAGATGAAGGATCCGTAGTCAGATTGTGAATGTGTAAGGCTACTACTATTGCAATGACTTAAAGTGCATAGACGTAGAGTAAGGTCATAAGATTGTGGTGCTAAAATACTACAAGTTGCGTATGTTGGTAGTCCAAGGAGGCTGTAAAAGGGTAGAGATCGTTGTAAGGTAAAGTTATAAAGTTATTATTTTATATTATTCTACATTGCTGAAACGTTGCAAAGAAGTGGAAATAAAAATAGGCTCATAATGGCACAAGGTCTGTAAAGCGGTAGAGCTGGGAGGTTGTCGAGATGTAGGGTTCGTAAGGTAGTAAGGTTTTCAAATGTAAGACTACTGTCACTATATATTATATATACTATATATGCATAGACGTAGAGCAATGTCAAAAGATTGTGGAACAATAATGCTAGCAAAGTTTTCTAGTTCGGTAAAGCTGCAAGGCTGTGGAGAGTAAACTAATATGCTGAGTAGCATTCAATTGCGTAGTTTCTGTGCGGTGCTCTCTGTGCTATGGTTGCTTTCAAGCAAGCTGCACTGTAGCCAAATGCCTTGGCACATAAACATGCGTGAAAATTCAATTGATTTTCGGAGCGAGTGCTGAGGAAAATGGGGGCGGAGTGGGAGGCGGCAAGGCGGAAGGGAGAGGGCGGCAACTGGAAAAGGAGGCGTGTGTATTTATAGCGCTAGGAAAATTGCCCATCTTTTTTGTTTTTGACTTGACGCGAGTTGAGTTGCTCTGCACTATGAACTAGTGTGTGAGTGAGTCTGTCTGTCTGTGTGTGTGTGTCTCTGTGTGTGTGGTGTGGGAAAACGTTTTGTGGATTCAGTTAGAACAACAACAACAAGAGCAATAGCAACAATTTGAGCGTGTGCAAAGCGATTACAAACTTGCCCAGCAGCTGTCGAGTGTTGAATGCATCTGAGAGATACAAAAGGAGAACTCTTGGAGTTAAAAGCGCAACGTGCAACATAATTTTTGTATGCGCGTTGCACGAATGCAGTCGCAGAAGGGAGCGGGGAGGGGCAAGGGGCTAGGTCAGTTGTGTGCACTAATGAGACTGCGGCCTGAAGTGCTTTCCTTGCACAAGTCAAATGCAATCGTCGCCAGCTAGACAGAGAGCGACAGAGAGAGAGAGAGAGAGTTAGTGATCCACACACGCAAAAACATCACGAGGCAAGCGGCATGTGGCATGTGGCAGGCGGCAGGCGGAGCAAGAGGCGCAACGACGTGTGGGTGTTATGATTTATTGCCAATCGCTAGACACACACACACACACACACAAATACACAGAGCTCGCTCTGTTGGAGTTGCAACTTGAGCTGGGCTTCAACTCGAAGTTGAAGTTGAAGCCACAGATTGCGGCATGTGTGAGTGTGAGTGGAGATGCCACATCGATGCCACACATATGCGAAAGATCATTCATCAGCGTTTTGTTGAATGCGTGTGGGCAACACACAACTCACAACTCACACAACTCTCGAGATCCGAGTTCCCAGATTCGAGGGCCAAACTCAACTACGACTCGCAAGTCGCAAAACTCCAAATCAAAGCCCGTCACGGCCCACGCAATCAATTCACAGGCCGAAAAAGAAAAAGGGAAAAAACGTCGACAAAATTCAAATGAAATTGTCGTCAGGAAGCGAGCGATTGTCGAGCCTGTGATCGTTTCTCTTTTCTTTTCTACTCTTTTTGTTTTTTTTGTTTCGGTCTATCGATAAATCAATAAGCAAAAATGCAACCGCGGCTGCCGTTTCCTCTAATCTTGAGCCTGACAAATTGCCCTGAGGGCCAAGCCAAAGGAACGTCAAGAAAATTACGAAAAGCAAAGTTTATTAGAAAAGCAACGAACTGCAAATACACTGACAGGATGGGAGAACTAAATGAGATTTTTACTAAACGGAGTTAGGGAATCGGATATTTTTCAAAAAGACTTTCTATGACAGAAATTTTGATATTTATTAAGTTTTGTTCATTATTGAAACTTACTTCCGAAAACTAAATAAGACTTTTATTTAGAGAAATGGATATTTCAAAACAAGAAAACTTTCTATGGCAGGGACTTTGATGTTAGACACTTATATAACTTTTATATAAATTTAATTTGATTTCCTTTAAAAAATCAGTTCTTAAGCTAGAACTGATTTTATTTTTCACATTAAGCAATCTAATATAGACATTGGAATAATCATTAGTAGAAACGATTAGGTGTGTGTAGAATAGATAGGACTATCTTTAGATGCGATGACAGTCGATGATATATTGCTTTAAAATTTGATTAAAAGTTTGCCAAAAAACTTCAAGGTGATACCTAAGTGAAACTTAATGTATGAAAAGAAGAAGAAGTTTCGCATTGTTTTATGCGTATTTTCATTAACTATGCCTTGCTTCGGTTAGGGTATAATTAAGTGAGCCTGAGCCTGAGCTTGGGACACACCCAAACCAAATGCGAGAAAGAAAAGACAGTTGCAACCACAAGTCTGGAGTCTCGACTCTCTGGGAGTCTAGAGTCTGGAGTCTGAAGTCTCGGGTCTGGGGTCTTTCATCTCACGCAGATAGTTGTGTATTTTGCGGGCTTTAAAGCCTCCTCGCATTGCGCAGATTTATGGAGCAAAATCGCTTCGGTACTTGGATGCGGGGAAGTGAGGTTGGGATTGAGTTTAAAGCTTGAGGTTTGAGGTAGATCTCTTTGAACGCCTCGAGGCGTTCGAATTGTGCGAATGAAACTCGTTAACCAAAACCAAAACCGAAACCAAAACCGAAACTAAAACCAAAACCAAAAACAGTTGTTGATGTTGCTGCTGCTGCCACAGATCGAAGCACATTTGCCAATAATCCAATACCTGACTTCAGTTCTCAGTTCTCAATTCCTCGTTTCTCAGTTCTGGGTTGTGTCTCCTGCTTTTGCTGCTCGAAAGCTGAAACTTTGGATTTCTTGTTGATGCTGTGTGTGTGTTGTTTTTTTTTTTTAGCTGTGGTTGTGTCTTCAGCCCCCAGTTTACCAACACCAACCAACCAACCAGCTAGCAACTTTCAGCTTCAACTTCTGCCATGGCCAAAGCCTCTCCATACGATCTGTCTTTCTGTCTGTCTGCTTGAATCCGGTCGAATCGCTTCTTTGAATCGTGCTGCCTTCGTCTTCTTCTTCTTCATCTTCTTCATCTTGTTGTTGTTGTTGTTGTTGTTGCTTGTCGCTTGTCGTTGTCGCTTGTAGTAGTTGTTGCTTGTTTTCTAATGAAAATTGACGCCGTGTTGGTAATTTAAGTTGTTTTTCGGTTTTTTTCGGTTTTGGGGTTTTCTTCTGCCTCCTTATCGTTGTTGTTGTTGTCGTTGTAGTTGTTACAACCTCCTCAATCGAACTATTTTGCGTGAGATCGTTTGAATCTTTCTCTCTTTGGCTGGCTTTGCTATTAGCTATTAGCAATGTTAATGCCAATGCTATTGCTCCCATTTGCGGTTGTCTGTATAGTGACAATGTTTTTTTTTTTATAGTTATTTCCTTAGACATTTCTCAGCTGTAGTTGTTGTTGCTGCACTGCGTTAAAGCCATAGGAAGTTGTTACTTTCAAACTTTCTGCTGCTTTCTGTGCAGCAATCTCAACTATTTAGCAGCTCGATTTCAATTGCAAACTGATTTGAACTTGATTTTAATTGCATTTACATATTGAAGACTTTAATCTTGTTTTTGCTTTGCTTTTTTGCTTTTTGAAGAATCGCTAGAATCGCGATTTTTGGTACACACAATAACTTCAACTTCAGTATTTATGATTCCTGAAAGTTTAGTTGCGTTCAGATAAATTGCAGAAGTTATTTAAGAAATAGTTTTGTATGGGAAAAACGGCTTCTTATCAAAGCTCCTAATAAGCTGACAAGCTTTTACTTGGCTGACAGTGTGGTATATTTTGCTCTGTGTGGTATATTTTAAATGTAGTTCTATATCAATATATATTGCCTATATTTTTAGTATTTTGCATTATACTATATCAATATATGACATTTGGTATATTCTTGGACTCTAAGATATATTTTGAACAACCAAATACAACCGTTTGGTATATTGTTAGTATTTTGTACTATATGGTATATCTTAAATGTGGAACTAAGTCAATGTACCAAATATAAACGTTGGTATATTTTTCAGTATGTTTTGGTATTTGGTATATTTTGAATGTAGTACTCTATCGATATACCAAATGTAGTCATTGGTATATTTTAGTACTTTTGTGGTATATTTTTGGTATATTTGTAGAATATGGTTTTATTCATAATGAGTATCTCACAGTCGAGCTTACTCGACTGTATCTTTCTTATTTGCTTATTTTAACTTGGTTCTTTGTAGTTTTTTTTTGTAAATGAAGAGTTTTTCGCTCTTATCTCAATTGATTGAGACTCTTTGTTGGCAAGAAGTATTCTTTTGCTTATTGTCAGCCGTTTTCTTATCTCAACTATTGATTCTTCGTCTTCGGCAGATAATTCGAGAATTTCCAAACTCTTTGCTGACAATTGAACTCGATTTGTAATTGCAGAATTCGTGTTGTTATCAAGCTAAAGTTCTGCTTGTTTTCTTTTGTTTCTTTTTGTTTAGAAATGAGTTTGGTTTGGCTTTTGGTTCTTGCAACAAACTATAAATTGCCAGAGATCTACAGAGAGAGCGAGAGAGAGAGAGAGGGAGAAAGAGAGATTTGGCGTTGGCGCTTTTCAAGGTGTTTTCCAACTCGTGAATTGCTGAGCAATTTTCTTTAATAGTTGCTGCAACACGAAGACAGAAAGAAAGAGTGGGTGAGAGAGGGACAGAGAGAGAGAGGGAGGAAGGAGGTTGAATAGTTTTTGTGTGTGTGTGTGTGTGTGTGTGTGTTTGTGGTAGTGGGAGGCGAAACTTCACATGCAACTGCGAGATTTTTCGTGGCTCGTTTATTTATTATGATTATTTATTTTGTTTTACTTGAGTTGGCTGCTTAGTTGCCACAGATGTTGTTGCAACAGCAACAGCCAGCTGCTGCTGCTGCTGTGTGTGTGTGTGTGTGTGTGTGTCCACATGGCCACATTGAGGCGGCGTTCACAACGTTTGGTCTTTTGCCCCGCAGATTGATTAGTTTCGTTGCAAGTTTTGCTGCCGACACTTCTTTGTTGTTGTTCTTCTTCGTCTTCGTCATCGTTTTTCTTTTCCTCTTTTTTTTTTGTTTGCCAGCTAAGTTCAACAAACGCTGCTGCTGCCGCTGCTGTTGCTGCCACGCCTGCCGCCCACTTTTGGGCCTTTGCCGCGTATTTTGTTTGCTTTTGCTAGCGACGGCAACAAAAACAAATATGAAAGAAAACGAAAAAAAAAACGAAATGAACGAAATGAACATTTCTTTGCAGCTTGGCGGCAACTTCCTTTTGCCCTGCATGCTTCTATCTCGCTTTAATTGCTGCTCTCTCGCTCTCGCTCTCACTTTTTGAGTTTAAGTTTTGGCGTTCGCAATGCAAAAATCCTGTCGGAAATTTGCTGATGCCACACCTACCACGCCCAGTTGCAAGCAGCCCGTTGCAAGTGGGTGTTCCCCCCACATTCACATTCTGCCTGCCTGGCTGGCTGTCTGCTTGCAACATGTTGCATATATGACGAATTTTGAGTGCAAACTTGCGATTGCGTGTGGGCGCCACAAAAAATCGAAAACTCTTGCCACTCTACAAGCTACAGGCGATGGGCGATTGGCGATGGCGATGGCGACAGAGACACGACTCTTGATAAGAATTGAGTCCGGAATGGGGCGACATTGATGTTGACAAACTTGCGGCACGGCGCGGCGTGGCATGGCGCTTTTACCAACAGTAACAGCAACAGCAACAGCAACTACGACAACAACAAGAGAGCAGGCGAAACGAGTTGTCGACGCGTTGTTTTACGTACTTGAGAGCTCCAGTTTATGACTTGTATTAGTCGCACAGACCTGCAGCACTTTGTAGCATATCTTTTACCTCTGCGAGCCGCTTGTCTTCTCTTCACTGCTGCCTTTTTTTGTGTTGTGTGTTGACGACACCCTAACTTTAGTGCTGGCTGTGTTAACTATGTTAGTGAGCATGAAACCAGTCTTAGATAAAGGTAGAGAAAATGGAAATTGTTTGTGTTTTACATCAATAAGTATTTGTCAAAGAACTAAAAGAAAATATACATAAAACCGTCTTAGTTAAAGGCAGAGAAAGGATTGGGATTTGTTTATGTTTTACATCATCAAGTAATTGCCAATGAATGAAATGAAAGAAAGTTAAAAGTAGAGAAAGGATTGAAAGTCGTTTATAATATAACTGCTATTTTAGATAATTGTTAAAAAGAAAAGTACAACTACTAAGTAAAATACAGTGGATCTTTTTTAGTTTGGATAGTTTGATTTAAAGTTTTCGGTTGAAATAAGTTGTGATCCTCTGTATACATAATTGAAGTTAGTAACCAATTTACTTGTAATGTATCGAATCTGTGAATCTGTTGATATAAAAATCTATTATTGGCTTAACAGTTTAACAGTTCTTTTGATCTCAAGATCTATTATTTGTCTATGTATGTTATAGTCCATTTTCTAATTCAAAATGAAGAAACTACTTTTTTGTTTTTTACTGATCTTCAAGATCTATTATCTACTTAGTATTTTTCTCTCTTAGAATTAAATTCGAAATGAAGAAACTTCAATTTATTGGCATTGATCTTCATGTTCTTCTCTTTTTACTTTTTCAACTACTTAGTATTTTTCTATCTTAAATTGTACATCACAAATAAGTTGTAGCTATAGCCACAGTTTAAATCTACTCAGTGCAGTTGTCAGATTTATAGATCATAGACTGATCTTCGTTTTTTATAGTAGCTATGTTAATAGATTTCTCTTCGCTTTTGGTATTTTATAGTCGAAAGTTTTAATTGAAATCAATAAGAGTATTTACGGCTCGTTGAATGCTAGTTAATTGCTTTATCTGGAGGAAGAGCTGAAGAAGGTTTGGAGAGGTGCCAGCTATTTGGTTCGTTCACTCGCCGTTCTATTTGCCTTTGTTCTTCTCGTTGTCGCTCTTTTTTTCTTCATTCCAGGTAAGTCACAACAGTTGCAACTGAACAACGAAGAACCGATCCAAACTGATGGCGACAACACCAACCAAGTGTGTTTGTCATCGCTGTTGTGCTCTTTGTTTGCGTAGCCCCCATGGGATCTACAGATAACTTCAGTATGTTTTTCTATTTTTTTTTTTGTGGGGCGTTGCAAGCCTTAATTTGAGGGCGTCACAAATTAGGGGGCGTTCAACCGAAGTAACGTTATTTCCAGTCCAGAATTCGATTGTTGCTTAGCTTAGTTTTTTCGGATAGAGTTGCACTTAAAGTCTAATTGATTTCCATAGTTTAAAGTTCCACTAGTTCAAATGAACTAACTGTCTGGCAACTGTAATTAGTTCTGCTTAAATAGAGTGCCAATTGGGGCAAGTTCTGGGAACAAGTTTGTTAGTAGCTTTATTATATTTGCACTTTAACTTGTTTAAATTATGAATTGATCTAGTTACACGCTTGTCACTTTTACTGCATAAAACGAACTAGTTCGCAAAGTTCGCTCTCTCTCTGCCTCACTCTTCTTTTCTTGCACTTCTATCGCTTCTTCTCTTTGTGCTGCTCATTCGCAAACGTTTTTCTTCCAACGTAATTTCAGTTCAGAACTCGATTGTTGTTTGGCTTAGTTTTTGTATAGTTGCACTTAAAATCCTAATTGATTTTTAAAGTTACAAGTTCCACTAGCTCAAATGAACTATCAACTGGCAAATATAATTAGTTCGGCTTAAATTTCTAAACAAACAAGTTCTAGGAACAAGTTTATTAATTGCTTTATTACATTTGCGCTTTAACTGGTTACAATTATGAATTGATCTAGTTACACGCTTGTCACTTTTACTGCTCAAAACGAACTAGTTCGCAAAGTTCGCTCTCTCTCTGTTTCACTCTTCTTTTCTTGCATTTCTATCGCTTCTTCTCTTTGTGCTGCTCATTCGCAAACGTTTCGCCGGCAAGCTTAAACTCAAAGCAGTTGTAAAGTGTGCCAAATGAACCATTATGAACCAGTTGGCGAGGCTAAGAGTCAGCATAATAACGGTTATTAATATTCGGCGTGCTCTTTGAGTGAATATCTAAGCATACGACTATTAAATTAGCATAATTGCGTCAAGCTCGGGCCTCGGCTACTGTGTTGTGCCACAGTCTCGAGTGGGTGTCAAATCTTGAGTCTCGTCGTGTCTGCTCTATGAAATTTATGTGCCAGACTTGAGAATATGTTGGGTTGACGATTTTTCCGTTTAATCATAGCGTTGGAAATATGCGTTTCCATTTCTTTTCTTCTGTCTCATTATTTTACATTTTTTTGTAATTAAAAAGCAAATCACGTTTCTTTTTATGACGTTTTTCTTTTTGCGTAGGCAGCGCTTCTTTCGTCTCGTTTCGTTTCGTTTCGGTTCGTTTCATTTTTCCATTTTTTTTTTCGGCTCCGTCAATTGGCAGTGAAAGTGCCGAGCCCAGATGAGAGGGGAATCTCGGATGGAAGGGGAGTCGCAAACAGTTTCCAAACATTGTTCACACATTTTTCATTTCGATTTCCGTTTGCAGTGAAAAATCACAGTTAATTAATTCTCTCCAACGATCATGCAAACGCATTGATCCATGTCTCTCTAAATCGAATCATTCAGCGAATTATGTCACAAATGCGTCGCCAGCTCAACTTAACGACTATTCAATAATATTTGATAGCAGTAATGCTATTTCGAGTTATTTTTCTCAGTTTTTGTTGAGCTCAATTAATTGGCAACGCTTCGTTGAATACCAAAAGTGCACAAAAGCGGGGGAGAGCGGGTCTGCCAAGCCAGCAGATACCACTTAAAATAAGACTAAGGCAAATCTTTCCAAATTAAATGTTTTGCTGTCATTAATAGTAGCGATGATTATCCATGCAATCTTCTAATTCAATTAGCAATCGTTTAGTCGAGCAAGCTCCTTTGTTGCATTGTTGTGTGTGTACAGGGTATAATGAGGTCGGAAAATGTGACAATAAACGCAACTGTTTGCTGCTTAAAATAATTTAGACAACGTAAATTGGGAATTTGGGCAAAAGTCATCAAAAAAGAAAACAACTTAAATACAGCTGCCAATTTGCTAAACTCATTTTTGGCATAAACAATTTTGTATTTATACCCACTACTCATAAAGTTAAAGGGTATTATAACTTTGTGCCTGTTTGTAATGTTCCATCAAGTATTATCTGAGACAATATGTACAGCTGAAAGAAATACTAATATATGGAAGAAAAGGCTTACTTATTACTGGTCTTTGTCGCTTTGGTTGACAATCTGGTATATTTTATAATCTATATACTAAATAAAGCCTTTGTGTATTTCAAATGTAGTACTATATCAAACTGTCAAATAAATCCTTTGGTATATTTTTAATATATGACACTTTTTGGTATATGTTGAATATAGTATTACATCAATATACCAATTATAGCCGTTGGTATATTTTAAATATAGTACTATACTAATATACTAAATATAGTCGTTGGTATATTTTTAGTATATATTTTATGATATATTTTGAATGTAGTAATACATGTAAGTATTTTTGCGGTATATTTTAAAATACCGCACTGTTTTGCTTTTATTCCCAATAGGTAGCAGGTATTTTAAATTCGAGCTCACTCGACTGTAGTTTTCTTATTAGTTTTTTTTGTTGCTTTTATTCCCAATAGGTAGCAGGTATTTTAAATTCGAGCCCACTCAACTGTAGTTTTCTTATTAGTTTTTTTTTTTTTTGGGACTCTCCAAAGTAAATTGCGAACGCGTTTTGATGATGCGATGAGATGATGACAGCGCCAGCGAAAGAGGTAGAAGAAGGCGTTTCCCAATTTTAGATGCCTCAAGTGATTGTCAAAATGAAATTTAGAGTGAACTGGTTCTGTGGTTCTCTCTCTCTCTCTTTCCTGTTGCTGCCAAATAGAACCCTGGGCAATTGTTTGACTGAGTTACGACGCTTTTTTAACTGTAAAACAAGCTGAAATTGCTGTGCATTCATTTTATTGCAAACATTTTTCTGCCTAGCGGTCGCTTTGAACTGACACGAAAAACTGGCGCAAAAAACAAAAACTAGTTGCGAATGCAAAATTGTGCTACAGCTGTCAAAAAAAAAAAATAGTTGCAGTCGCTGTGACACTTCACGTTTGCTGTGTCTTATGGCGCCCAACGTGCGGCGAGTCCTCGTGGCTGCCTCATCCATTTATACTATATATTTGCCTGTCATGTTTAGCTTCATTGATTGCCAACAACAATTAGCGCAAACAAGCAGCGGGAGGCGTCAACCATGCCCAATGACAATAATCTATTGCTGCTGTCGTTGGGTTAACTCCCCTTTTAGCCACCACTTTGGCACGACCCAATTACAGACTAGCTGACTGGCTGACTGCACCCACACACAATAGTCAGTCAGCCCAAGCAGGCAGTCAGTCACTCAGCTAGCTCACCCGCTGGCTAGCAATTAATAAGCCGCCAGTTCAAATGCATTTGCAATCTAAATAAAAATTACGCATACGCCTCGTATGAGTTTTTTTTTTGTTTGTGGTCCCCCTCCTCACACATTGGCATACCCTATACTTAAGCTGCCAGCTAAAAGGGGTGTAACCAACAACAGCAGCAACAGCAAAGCGGAAGCAATTGTTGAGTAATTGAAGTTGGTCTATTAGAAATTTGTGTGTTGCAAGAAGTATTCATTTATTTATTAATCAGAATTTACAAGCTATGTCTTATGGTCTTATAGAAATGAATAGAAGTCTTAGTATATTTCGCATTTATTAATTCTAATTTTTAAGCAATTGAAGTTTTTAGTTTTTATATAGAATGTTAAATGATCTATTAGAAATTTATGTGGATTAATTTTTGTATTAATTCAAATTGAATGCCGAGTGACATTAGTTGTGACTTATAGAAATGAAAATACATCGAAAGATTAACATATTTCGGCTTCTAATCTATTCAAGTTCTATGTTTCACTATTTTGTAAGTTCTTAGATGTTGCATAGGTTGCATATTTGGGACTTCATGTATTCCTTTCATCTTGTATACGCCTACTTACTATGGTACTAGTATTTTACACTCTATGGTATAATCTAGTACTATATACAAAATGTAGACTTTGGTATATTTTCTAGCATTTTTGCGGTATATTAATTTAGTATATTTTAAAATTTATACGGCACCGGCTTGTCTTGTAATCAAAATGGGTAGCGGGTATCTCACAGTCGAGCATACTCGACTGTAGCTTTCTTAGTGTAATATAATATTTCGCAAGTTCTTAGCTACAATTTTGAAAAGATTTCAAATTTGTTGTACAGTTTGCATATTTGTGACTTCAGCTGTTCATCAATTATATTTCATACTTTTATCTCTCGCTCCTTATGACTATATTCCTATATTTTCTATATACTTCATATGTACATTCAAAGTTCACAAATTTGGGACATTATTTATTCCCTTCATCAATTTTTGTTAATACTTTTAAGTCTCGCTCTTAAGCCATTTTTTCTTTATATTTCACACTTTGTATATCCAAATATTCCTTTTAACTACTTTCCACTGCCAAATGAAATACAATCAAGTCTTATACGCAGTGCTTGCCAGTCGATCATACTCCTCAACTGACGTATTTTTAGTGCTTTGGCGCTATTAAAATTGTTTTTGCGCAAAACTGCAAAATGTAATTTGGCAAAATGTTGTAAATGTGGCAAATGGATCTAGCGAATATTTTTGCGCACATTCTTAAGAACTTGTTTTCGGGCCCAGTGAAGTGAGGAGAGGAGGCGATCTCAAAAGATCGAGATCGAGAACCCGAAATCGTAGCCAACTAAGCTGGACAGTCGAGTTTTGTGGGCTGCCCACGCTTTGTGGCAGTTGCAACTGCAGCTGCAGCACTCAGGGCTGCACTCTTTTCGAGTGCAATGTAGCCCTAGTTATATGGAAGCTAATTGCTAGATTGGCCAGAGCCAAAAGCCAAAAGAGCTTCCGTTTCATTGGCATTTTCAACGCTTCGTTCGCAAATGACGTTGACGCTCTGACGCTGATTGCAGCCGGAGGCGAAAAGATCCTCGAAAAAAGATCACACACACAAAATGGATCTTCTCATGGCTATGCGATCCCCATCTCCATCCGCATCATTTGCATTTGCCCAGCTCTCTCATTGAATGTCAGCAATGAGTGCAATTTGTTGTTGCTGTTGTTGTTGCTGTTGCTGTGGCATCCTCCAGCCTCAATTGCCTCAAATTGCTGCGGCTCGCTCTTTTGTTGCTGTTCACAATAAATTCCAATCAAATTGCTGCTGCTGCTGTTGCTGTGGCTGTGGCTGTTGCCCTGGAGTCTGTCCCTGGCAGCCATAAGCAAAGCACAGAGCACAGAATCCGTCTGTCTGTCATTTAGCACACAGAGTGCTGCACCTGTTGCAACATTGATTGAAAACTTGTTGCAACTGCAACAGCAGCAGCAACGCATAGGCGCGGCCCATCAGCTGTCAGCAATTTGTTGTGATCAATTTATTAAAAAATGGCAACGAGAGTTGGCAATGATGCATCTGCATCAGCCTCAATCTCAGCCTCAGACTTGAGCTTGAGCCTGAGAGCTGCCAGCGCAAAGTTGAAGGACGCAGCTCGCCTTGGGGGTCAGGCTGTGCGGCTGTGTTGGGGCAGCTGTGGCAGCAACAACAGCATCAGCAACAGCGGCAGCATCTTCGACACGATAATCACAGTCATCAGTTGGGCCGACTCATCTGCATAAATGCAGGCAAATGGCAATCGTTTCACTAACCGGTCTCTGCTCTTCATTCGCTTCTCTCCTCTCCACTTCTCTCTGCTCCCCGTTTGAAGCTGCCCCACAGTGAAGCTGTTGCCCCTTGGGGCTGCTGCAACCACCCAGCAAGTTCATGGAATTCGCAGCTATTGTAGCACCTTGACTTGGAATTTGTCATTGTTTGACTGTGTGTGTGTGGAAATTTTGCAGTTTTCATTTTTCCATAGTCAGCCAACGACAACGAACGATTCATTTTGCCAAATGATTCAGCGATTTTTGTGTGCTGGGAATTTGAAATTCCTGCATTAAGTTAATATTTGCTAGACAGTAAAAGCTAAGGCTAAAGAAGTAGCTACACTGAACAAAAATTTGTTCTAAAATATAGATTTTAGTCTTAGGACTAAGAATTTTAGTCTCGACGTGTATCAAAAACATGAAAATCTGCGAATTAGAAAAATATCTTGATTTCAAGCACATTTGATATAAAAACCAAGTTCTTATTAGTAGGAGGAAAAAAAACTTATAGTTTTAAGAATTAAAAAGCTTTTTATGTCTCAGAAATCGCTTCCTCTCAATTCCGGAATGATTCCGTTATAAATTTGCTTTCATTCCGGTGGTATTAAATGCTGCCAACTTGAGATATTCAAAGTAAAGGTCAGTGATGTCACATTTTCGAAAATTAAATCATCTTAATTAAGAAAAATTACCCAATGATCTCCTCTCTTAGATTGCAATGTACAATGTTTCATAACAGCTCAACGAACTGAACTATGAACGAAAAAACTAAATGCTACATAAAAATATTATAGGAATTTCGTTGGATTACACCATTTGGTAACCTAAATCGAGTATTTTTCTCAAGGACGCAAAACACAAAACCTACACCAAAAAAAAAAAAACGTTCGTTAGCTTTTTATTGCTTTTATAAGGTCTAATGTTGTTGTTCTATAAATCTCAGTCCGTGCAAAAGCCAAACTTTTTCCTAGAACCAATCTTTACTCTTTAGAGATAAGGACTGCAAAAAAAGTTCTTGTGTTGTTAAATTTGAACACTAAAGGGTTAAAGTGGTCTTATTTTAAGCTCACAATGTTTTCAGACGAACATTCTTAATATATTCGAAACAGGAGTTCTTTTTCAGTGAGGTTCTCTTACGTTTTAAAAAAGCTAAATATTATTTTTTAGCATTATTCTACAAAATATCAAGTTGATTAATGCATCATAAAATTTGAACTAATCAGCGAATAATTTAGATTTTAATGCGGGCGCGCACATTTCTTGTGATAACTAATTTCCAAGAAATATGATCAAATAATTCTAAAGAAATTGAATAACTAATTGCCAAATAAATTTGATAAAAATTCTTAAATAATTCTAAATTGAAATCGTATGTGAAGCAAATGTCATTTCTAGAGTTTAAGAGTTCAGGCATAAAAGATGCACATCACTTGGGTTGGATGGTGATGATAATAATGCTGCCATGCACATTCCTCTTAGAAGAGTTCCATGAAATCTGAGTGAAGTGGCAGGAACAACAGAAGCAGCTGTCATTGTTGTTGCAAATATAATTTTCGTATTCTTTTTTGTGTGTATTTTGCAACGTTGTCATAATTGAGACTGCAAATTAGCGAAGAGAATTCGTTTGGAAGCGGAGAAGCAATGCGGATGTTGTAGCCCATGAATAGAGGCATTCATGTTGCAACTGCAACTGCAACTGCCACATGCAGCATGCAGCAGGCAGCGAAGGGCAGCAATTGATGCAGCAGAGATCTCAGATCACAGATCACGATGTGGTTCGCTCACGCTAATGAACGCTGATGATGATGGAGTATGGATAGCTTGAGATGGACTTGCACTGGACACTTGTCCAACGACAGAGATGGCAAATACTAAGAGAGAGAGAGGGAGAGGGAGATGGAGATAGCTTGGCTGGCAGGCAGATGAGCGACTGGTTGATGTTTTTGCGTGCCGCAATTTCAATTTGTTTGGCACTTGACTTGGCAGCCGCAACTCAACTCAACTCATCTCGACTTGACTTGACTTTTTGTTGTTATCGTTGTTGTTGTTATTGTTGTCTTTCACTTTATGCGCGAGTTGCGCAAACATTTTACTTATGGGAGCCAGTGGAGTTGGAGATGGAGATGGAGAATGAATGCCACTGCCACTTGCCACTTGCGGCCACTTGATTGTGCGGCGAATCTGCAGCTGCACTTGAACTGAACTGAAATGCGTCAGTTTTGTGCCGTTGACAATGCCGCCGCCAAATGGGAAAGTACAAATAGAAACCCGGCTGCTGAGCGTGCTGTCCACTCTTCACTGCGTCGTCGCTGTCCACTCTCTCGACACGGCTTTTGTCCCACTGTGCAGTTAACGGTCCAAAGCTGTTTGGCTTTGCTTCGCTGCATTCGCTTAGCCTTGACAACTCGCTCAGCTTGTAGCTTGTAGCTTGTGAGAAATGCGGCCAACTAGGCATTGCATTGGAAGGGGCTGCCAACTGCCACGCCTAGTTTACACACACACACACACACACACGTGCGCCCGAGTTTACAGTTGAGCTCTTATTAGGCACAGAAACTCTCATTTCTCACCTCGGTTCGCATTGCATCGCAGCGCGCATTATCTTCTTGGCCATGTTTAAACGCGTGTTTATCTGCGTTTGCTTTGTCAACCGAGCCGAGCCGAACCGATATATAGGAGACCTGACCCCCTCCCTCACTCATCCCCTCTATCTCTCTCTTTCTCAACTCTTCCCCCAGCGTGAACCTTTTATGTCGTCTTGTTTTTGTATACCCGCTACTCATAGAGCAGAAGGGTATTATAATTTTGTGCCGGCAGGAGATGTATGTAAGATCAGCGTCAACTGTCGGGACAGTTCATCTGTCCGCCTGGCTGTCCGTCCGTCTGTGTATACACCAAGATTTAAAAGACTATACAAGATAGGGATATAGTTTTTTGACAGCATTTATAATAACAGTAGTATTTAAAATTCCTGAAAATTTGGTTGCGATCAAATAAAAATTATAGAAGCTATTTAGGAAATAGTTCTGTGTGACAAATTACGCCTACTGCAATCGGGTCTCAGACAATCTGGTATATTTTGCACTTTAAAGTATATTTTCAATGTATCAATATACCAAATATAGCCTACGGTATATTTTAGTATCTTTGCAGTAACACAGTCGTTGGTATATTTTTAGTATTTTTGGGTTATATTCATTTGGTATATATATTAACAATAAGTATGGGGTATCTCACAGTCGAGCTCACTCAACTCTAGCTTTCTTACTTGTTTTTATTTTGGCTCGCCCTTTTCCGTTTTGCTTTCCTTTATACCCATTGGCTTTGCACTCTCTCTCTCTTTCTCACTCTCGTGACGTTTCTGCTCCTTGTTTGTTTCCCACCTTTGCTTATCTCACGCTCATTCACACACACACACACACATACGCACACGCACACCTTGAGATGCAAAGATTCAGATACAGATACATTCTGTCTGTTCATAAATTCAAACACTTTGCTGAGTCTTTTTTTTCCTCTCTCTCTCTCTCTCTTCTTCCCTCTGGTTTTTCCACGATCATTGTCCTAATCCGAATTCCCACTACTCATGCATCGCTTCGGTGTTTTGCCCTTTGCACAAACACCAGTTTCTTAATACCCTTTTCCAACAGTTTTGTGTGTATTTTAATTTCATGGCAATTTATCAGCATTGTCAAACACGTTTGTTTGACTTGATATTCAGCTAATTTCCTTTCTTTTCGTAAAAGGTAAAAAAAAATGTTCTATTTGTATACAGAAAATGCATTTGAATAACTTTGGATGAACTTTTTGCTTTTGTATGAATTATTTTTGAAAATGTTGTCAGTAGCATTAACAATCTGGTATAATTTGATATAGTATATCAATATACCAAATATAGTCTGGTATATTGTTAGTATTTTATATTTTATGACATATTTTAAATGTGGTATTCTATCAATATACCAAATATTGTCATTGGTATATTTGGCTATTTTTGTGGTGTTTTTTTTTTTTTTTTTTTTGGTATATTTTATAAATAATACCGCACTTTTTTTGCTTTCATTATTAATCGGTAGTGGGTAGTTAACTTACTTGTTTTTTCTTTAATGTGCAATCGTTGACTTCATGCACATTTATCAGAACACGTTTTGTTTGATTGTAGAGGCTTTCATGTCTTAAAGCAAGTAATACTTAGGGAAAGTCATTCTCTTCTATCTGTTTATATTAAAAGAAAAAAACAATACTAATTGTTTTGTTAATATATTAATTCATTTTTGTATTCTTAACTCTAAGGAATTATTTTATTTTATTATCATTTCAAACGTAAAAATATGTATTTGTATTCTTAACTATTTTTGCGTCAATTTTGTTTTTAATTACTTCTCACTTCAGTTGATAGTTTTGTTGAATTGCGCTTATGGTTTTATGATGTGTGTGTGTGTGTGTGTGTGTGTGATAAATATAATGCTTAGTCTAATTACAACTCTTATATGACCAATTGTATAGTTAGCTGAGCAGAGTGCAGTATATCAAAGATATCTTAAGCAAACTCTGCGTTTATCTTCTGCATTTTAACGCGTTTTTATCGCGCAATGATCTCATCAGCAATTGTTAACCAAAGTTTACTCAACTGTGGCCGAGAAGTGTATTTGGTATTCGAGGTGAATTGGTTTATCAATGAGGTGCCTCCTTGATGATTCTGTTTCTCATCTTTCGAAGCTATTGTTGTTGTTGTTGTTGTTTGTTGTGGCGACAACTATTTGGGCGTTGCACCTTCGTCTCTTTTTCGTTTGCCTCTTCTTAGCCTTCGTCGTCGTCTTCTACTTCTTCTTCTGGGTCGTCATCAACAGCATCATCTCATATTTTATATTATTATTTCTTCTCGTTTTTTTCCATTTCCATATCAATATTTATTCAAGATGAAGCAGGGGAAGAGCTGGGGCAAGAGGAAGTGAAACTTTTTAGGGTGCAGGATCTCTCCTCTCTCTTTCTGTCTCCCTCCCGCTCTCTTGCTCGTTCTTCTCGTCGCATTCCTCTTGATTATTATAATTTGCGGCCTGCAGACGAACCGAAAAATTGATGAGTTATGCGTGAGATAAAAAAGAGTGAGAACAACAACAATAACAGAAACAGAAACAAAAATTTAAGGCGCGTCCAAGGTCGCAACGAGTGTTGCCAGATGGTTGACAGATGCCCGCCAGAGGGCGTGTTAAGCTGCTACGGCTGCTGCTCCCCTTTCACCCCTCCCCTTCTCTTGCTGAAGATTTGTGTTTAATCAACCAACTGTGCACAAATTGACCAACTGACCAAAAAATCTCTTGACTACTGCATTATTCGGACTCAATCGACTGACAGCAGCTGAATGAGAAAGAAAGAAGAGAAGGTGGAGGTGGAGGTGGAGGTGGAGGTTGCCGGAAGCAGTCGCTGGACGGCGTCAAAATCCATTAAGCATAAACCAATTGCCAATTAGGCAGCCCGAAATGTATTAAGTTACACAACTTACCACCGCCGCCACAGCATTAACAACAGCATCAACATCAACATTCTCCATCCATTCCCCCTGGCCAAATGGCTGGCGACTTTGTCACTCTCGCTACTGTGCAAAAATCTGGCCAATTATTATTGTGTGTGCGCACTCAGAAGGTGGTTGCTGCTAGAGAGAGAGAGCGAGAGAGAGATAGAGTGTGAGAGAGAGAGAGGGGAGTTGACCATAGATGGACAATTTTAATTAGCAGCAGCCGTCGACGTCGTCATCGTCATCGGCGTCATCGTCGTCGTCGTCGTCGCGCAGATCGCGCAGTTATTTCATCAATGACATTTAAAGCTTCATTAAAAGTCCTGCCAAACGGGGCGATGGGGCCATATTTGGGGGCGCAGGGCCCCCGACTTGTCACTCGCTAAGCATGCCCAGGGATGCCATCTCTAAGGCCGATCCGATCGCATAAATTTCATTTCGATTGCACTCACTAACGAGCTTAGCGATGAGAGCGTGAGCGGAAAGCGATAATCGATCGAAATAGATACAGATATAGATATAGATATAGATATAGATATAGATATAGATATAGATATAGATATAGATATAGATATAGATATAGATATAGATATAGATATAGATATAGATATAGATATAGATATAGATATAGATATAGATATAGATATAGATATAGATATAGATATAGATATAGATATAGATATAGATATAGATATAGATATAGATATAGATATATACATAGATATATACATAGATATAGATATATACTTAGATATATACTTAGATATAGATATAGATATATACATAGATATATACATAGATACATACATAGATACATAGATTGATATATAAATATAGATATTGATATTGATATCGATAGGCAGATGATTTTAAGTTGTATTTTGAGGCTTCGACCAACTCTTAACTTTTCCACAACTTTCATAAATTGGAAGCGAAAATTGAAATCTTTTTGAACACTAAATCTATTTACAAAACTAACCAAACGTAGCATCGTTAAATAGTTTATCACTTCCTGTGACTCGTCGTTGAATGTTATTTGTCTGGAATAAACCATATTTGAGTCATTGCTTATGCCACATGATTAATGCAGTTTGCTAATGAAATATTTGCAAAAATTATCACAGAAGATAACATTAATTATTAGGCCACCGAATCAGTGAGAAAGGAGCTCTATCATCATGGCAATCATCAACAACATCAGATGTTATCGGGCGACATTCTGCGCCGAGATTGAAGCCCGGCCAAGATAACAAATAACAGTCAATATGACAGAGGGCAAAATGTGTCACAATGACTTTTGATTCATCGTAATAAGCGAGAGATACCGCACAAAAATTTCAAATGAAATGCAAATTCTGGTCAAATGCAAGATAACCTCAGTGAAATGAAACGATTCACTTGTTGAGCGGTAGTATAACAAAAGATTTCTTTCTACATTTTGTTTGTGAATTTTAATTAAAAAGACTGCGATGAATTGTCTTCAATTCGTGTCACGCTGCCATCGCTAGCTGCGACCAAAGATGCTGTCTGCCCACAATTTGTTGCCCACTATGACAAATTCAACGAAGGCATCCACTCGACGGCGACGGCGACGTCGATTCAGCCGCCCATTTGCTGGCTGCCTTCAGCTGGCAGCTCGCAGCTCGCAGCTCCTTCTATCGAGGCAACAGCATCAGCCTCCTTTCGTGGTGCCATTAAAAATGCAAGTTGCTTGGCCAGTTCGCCAGTTGGTTGGGCTTTTGTTTTGTTTCGTTTTGTTTTTGTGTTTGTGTTTGTGTTTGGGATCTTGTGTGCGCTCCTTCGTTACGTTTTGCTCGCCTGTTTCGCTTTTACTTAACATTTTTAGCCTTTGTGCCGCTAATTGGCAGAAAATACCAAAAATGGCAATGCATGACGACGATGACGATGATGACCACGATCACAATGATGTTGATGATGATGATTGTGTACATCATCATAATCATGTTGTTGCTGTTGCTTCGCATTCGCACACTCTAATGAGCGGCATGCCGTTTGTCTAGCATTTGGCTGCGCCCAAAAGGTTTATCGATCACCACTGATCGATTACCGATAAGCCAGTTGCCCAATTGCTCAGCGGTAACCAGCGTCAGTTTATTGATTATCCTTATGTATATTTAAGAGTTGAGCCATTAACAAAGACTCAAATAATAATCATTATTTTAGCACATTTTTATACTACACCCCCGCAAATCGACAAAAATCGAATAACAAAAGGAATTTTGGTACATATAATAATAATTTGGTTGCGATCAGATACAAATTGTTGAATTTATTTAAGAAATACTTTTGTATGGGCATGAAAGTCTTGAATTTAGCACTGTATCGATATACCAATATATTTTTAGTATTTTCCACACAATATATGTTAAATATAGCGCTATATCGATATACAAAATACAGCCCTTTGTATATTTATAGTATTTTCTACACCATGCTATATTTTGAATGTATTAGTATATTAATATACCAAATAGAGTATTTGGTATATTTACAGTATTTTGAAATATATGGTATATATTCAATGTAGAACTATATCAGTGTACCAAATACAACTTTTGGTATATTTTAGTATTTTAGCGGTATTATAATTTGGTGTATTCTAAGAATAATACCGCACTGTTTTGCTTTCATTTAAAATAGGCAGCGAGCACACTCGACCGTAGCTCTCTTACTTCTTTCGTTCAGTTCATTTTATACTTGACTATATGAAACTAACAAATAATTTATATGAAATCACTAAAAATTGCCAGAACTCTTTTTGCTTATCAAAAAGTTTCTTAGAGTTTTTTGATCGACAGCTTTGACTGCACCCGAAAAAGTTGGCGATGTACGATAAGCTAACTTAAAACTTTAGTGCTGTCAAGAAGAGGGCAAGGGTCACACGTTGCTGTCGAATGACGCCTAAAATGTGTCTATCGATAAACGTTTATCGACGCGTTCACCACTAATTGACAGCTCAGGCCAAATGGGCCAAAAGCGGAGGCGTCGCCACATGCATAATAAAAACAATAACCAAATAAAAATATTATTTATGTACAAACACATTTATGTTGACGCTGCGTTGCGTGGGCCGATGGTTGCCTGCCTGGTTGGTTGCATGTGGCACAGTTGCACACACACACCTACGCCAAGGTGCAACAACTGCAATTGCTTGCAAAAGGTTCGTGGCAGGAGCAGCAGCAACAATCGTGCGGCGTGCATCAGAGATCGACAGAAAGAGAGAGAGAGAGAGAGAGAGAGAATAGGGAGAAGAGACGTGTTGCCATAATGCGGCAGCGACATGCAACATGGCAAACGGTCGATTGCCAACATTAATCAGTGCTGCCAACTCGTTTGTCTAACACAAGCGAGAGAAGAGAGGTTGAGGGAGAAAATGAAGAGGAGGGAGACGGAGAGCAAGCTAGCCCTATATATGAACAGACATGTTGCGAGCCATTCTTATCTTATCTTGAACTTGAACTAAAATTAAACAAAAAGGCCTAAAAATATGGCCAAAGCTCGGCACGAGAGAGCGCCATCTAGCCATTCAGCTAGTCAGCCACATTCCGTTGCCAGCAACGATAAATACAGCAAACAATTTCGATAAGCAGCCCAGAGTAAGAAATGATTTACGACCTACAAAAGAGAGCCTCAAATAAATTACAATCTGAAAACTATTAATATATAGTAGATAAACAGCAATATTTGAATATGGAGAATTCTCTAGAGGAATTTGACGCAAAAGAGTAAAGCTGAAATAATTTTAAAAATAGATTAAGTTTAGGAACATTTTCTGGTTTATACAAATTTGTTCATTTTTTCGGTAAGTCCATTTTCGTTGTTATCTTAAAAAAATAATTCCAAAATTCTAAATTATTATTATATTCAAAAAAAAAATGTTCTATTATATATTCTTGGTCAGCGTCTACAGCCGAGACAAAATAGCCATGTCCGTCTGTCTGTCTGTCCTTCTGTATGAACACCTAGATCTCAGAGACTATTGTTACCAAGCGTAAATTTGAAGAGTACATACAAAATTTGGCGATCAGATAAAAATTGTCGAAGCTATTAAATAAATACTTTTTACTACGGGTCTTAGTTGCTTTAGCTGACAATCTGGTATAGTTTGTGTTCTATGGTATATTTTGAATATATAGCCTTTGGTATATTTTAAATGTTGTACTGCATCAAAATACCAAATATAGATTGTGTATTATTTTTAGTAGTTTTGAGGTATGTTAAATTGTTATGTTAAATATTAATGAATACCGCACCATTTTACTTTTATTCACAATGAGTAGCGAGTATCTCACAGTCGAGCACACTCGACTGTAGCCTTATTACGCCACATTTGTGCCATTTACCCATGTAAAGAAAACCAGCCATGAATATGCAGCTGCTGCTTAGTTGGCTGGAAAAAAGCTAAAATGCACAGCACTGTCAGCTCTTGATGCTGTCGAGCGCCAAACAATTTAAATTTGAATTTAAATTAGCTGCTCTCGGCGTCTGCCACAACTGGGCACAATATGTCCCAGTTAGCTCCTCTTGCATTTCCAAATCACAAATCCCGATTCCCATTTCTCGGTTCCTCGTTCCTCGATTCCCAATAGCCAATTGTTGTTGATGCCCTCGAATGATATCGAAGGTCCAATCACGAGATGCGACGCCACAGCGGCTGCAGTGCTTGTGGCAGCTTTGCATTTGCTTGCCACAAGCGCAAAGTTGAATGGCTGCCAACTGTGTTTTGTTGTTGTTGTTGTGTTTGAATGAAGCGTCTTTGTTTTCCTTCTCCTTTCTTTTTTCTTTTTTGCGCGCGCGTAAATTTCTGAAAGCCCCTTCTTTTTATTAATTATATTTATTTGTTCTTTCACTCCCAACTGATTGTTGATTTCCCCTTTTTGCTCTTTCGTTGCAGGTATGTACAACTTTACTTAACTGATAGATCCATTAGATCGAATGTTGCTGTTGCAGTTGGCGATGTGTTGCAGCTGTGTTTGTTTGATTCGAAGATCTTTTGATTAATTAACAAACGCTGCTGCAACAGCAACCAGAGAGAGAGGAGAGAGAACAATTGATATGTATGTAGTATTAAGCATTGTTGTTGCCGCCACTAACAATGGGCACACGCTTGTGGCACGAACGCGGGGCAACAACAACAACAACTACACTGACAGTTCCATTTAAATGTCAATCAGCGACACTTTGACATGGACATGATCGTGGACGTGAACGTGGACGGTAAGCGTTTGTGTTTTTGATGCCTTTGTGTGAGGTGAGCTGTGTGTGTGCGTGTGTGTGTGTGTGGGATTCAGCGTGGGTGAGCACAAAAGGAGAGAAAGGGTTAGGGGTCAGCTAACAATTAATGAAGCTAGCGGAAGAGGGAGAGGAAGTTTGAGAATAATTATTCCTTCAATCAACTATACTTTTGTCCGACGCAACATATACGAAAAGTATCGATAAGTGATGTAATTCGATTACAACAGCGCTAAGAATAATTCCTGCAATCAACACGACTTTTGTCCGATAAATAATAAATGATAAATATTGATAATGGATGGACTTCAACTATAACAGAGTTTTTATTGGTGTATTAAAAGTATAGAACGCAGTTGCATTCAATTGCAAGTTGCGTCGTGCGCACAACTTAAGAGCAGATACTTAAGTTACTTAATTATCGATAGTTATTGACAGTGTGCCCAGATTCCTGGAACATTAGTAAGGTTGCCAGATGCATATTCAATAATAAGTAGATGAGAAAAAATTAAATATTGCATTAATGGGGGGAGAAAGATCTATTTAGCTTATAGGTAGGTATAGAAAGTGACGAAAAAAAAAGAAAGAAGAATGAAAGAAAAGAAAAATGAAGAAAAACAAGGAACTACTTGAATTAGGATAGAAAGCACACACTATTTGGTTGCTTAATAGCAGAAAAAAGACATATTTCATTTCTGAGTACGTGAGCAAGAAGAAATCTTTAATTCGATGAATTAATTAATAGTCGAGTAAAAGAGATATAAGGAAATAGAAATCAATCTACAAACTGTACAGAGGAAGAACAGCTTCAAAATAACGAAGTAGGAATTATTTAATGTAATAGATACATTTTTAATTTAAAGAGAAGAACATTTTATTTATAAATATGAATCTTCAATCATCAATATTTATCATAGTACTCAAATATTCCGTTAACCAATTCATTGCTCTCTCTGTCATGTGCAATTCTGAAATTGAATTGCAAGTTTATTCCACTGTTTAATCGTATGCACACAAGAGTCACTAAATTCATTTGTAGTAGGGGTGAGGAATACACGTCGTATCGTAGCGATTTATCTACATAACGTATACGACACGTTGTCTCTCGTGTTGCGTTGTGTCGCGAATTCATTTAAATAATGTCAACTTCATAAAACAATTTTGACAAATAAATTCATCAACACTTCCGTTGACAACAGCAACGACAATGACAACAGCAGAAGCTGTTGGCTTGAAGATGCAAGTTGAAGCAGAGAGAGAAGACAGAAGAGAGAAGAGAAGATACAGCAGCAGTAGTTGGTTGTATGTGTCAGCTTGCTTTGTTGCCATGTTGCACAGTTGCAAATGTCCACACACAAGAGTTTTACAACTAGCGACAACAACAGTAACAGCAACAACAACTGCAACTGCAACGCATTTGAAATTCAAATTTATTTATTTTTTTCGCCTCCACTATATATATTTAACGAGCACAGGACTCGCGACTGAAGTAGTTGTTGTTGTTGTTGTTGCTGAAGTGTAGTTGCAGTTGCAGTTGCAACTTAAAGTGGACAGCAGCTAGCGCATTGTTTGTGGCTGCAACACAATGGCGACTTGTTTCGCTGCCATCGCTGACAGCTTCAGCAAGCCAACGATACATTCTCAATGCACCCACCAAAACCACCAAACACTAAACACCAGCAACAGCAACCAACAGCCAGCAGCCAAACAGCCAGCAACATGCGCTAAACGGCTGCAGTTTCGCATGAATTTTGTGGTCGCATTTGCGGTCATGTGTCGGAGTCGCAGTCGCAGTCGCAGTCCAAAACTTAATTGAGCATGCAAAAAGATCAGATTCCATTGCCAGTTGTCCGTTGTGAACACACCAGCAACTGTTGGTGTTGCTCTTGTTTCTGTTGCCGTTGCTGTTGCAACGCCTGCACACCCTTTGTTGCGCTCATCAGCAACGACAGCTCCAAATTTGCCAAGTCAACAGAAAAACCAATAAAAAAGAAAGCCTAATTAAGCTGCTCGACTAGCACATACGCTGTAATCAAGAAGTTATCGAAATAACAAATACAATTCTTTATTACAATGAGATGAGACAGAGACCTTAACGTTATTTTTTCCCTATGCTTGTTAACTTCATTTAAGTTTAGTTACTAATTTATTAAATTATTTGCTGTGAGCTCACATAGCACTTGGTTTAGTTCGAGAATTTTGAAGGAGGCACATATTAATTTTATGTAATCAAGAAATATGTTTCGATGCCTTTGCTGAACTTTAGCTTTTTTTTGGTTTTTAACTTTACTTAGTATTCATAGCTGGCTCCTACTTCATGTCAGACTGGCGTAGTTTGTTTAATTCAGAGTTTTATTGTAAAAAAGTATATAAAGTAGTTGCTTTCAGTTAATTTAAAGTTTTATTGGTGTAATACAAAGTATTTTAAATTAGTTACATTCAAAGAGACTCTAACTTCAAAAATAATTGTGTCTAACTATCGATACTTATGGACAGTGTGGCCAGATGAACGCCAGTAGAGTTGCCAGAAGTATTTCCAACATAGACTCTTTTCGTTGTACCAAAAATTATTGTTGTTTATCAAGCGATCGTTGTGAAATTTTTGGGAAACTTAAAGTACCTTTAAAACTATGTTTTCCCCAACTAACGAGGTTCTCTCTTTAAAGTTCCGAGATATATAGAGTTATCTTTAATCTTTAAGTATCGCACTTTTAAGCAAACGTTGCTTCGCATACCCCATTAGCTTTCGATGTAGCATTCGAAATATTTGTTGCTTTGCAGGGTATAAATAAGAGCAAATTTAGCGTAGCTGCCAACACGTGACAGACAAACAGCTAATTCGACAAAGTTCCAGTGTGGAAGATTTGGGTGTTGAGAAGGGGGAACTAAAGCGAAAAATGACAAAAATAAATGCTAAGGAATGTGCAATAAATACAAAAGCAAGGAAGGGAGTGCTACAAAGCGACAGAGAGAGAGAGAGAGAGAGAGAGAGAGAGAGAGTAAAAGAAAGAAAGGGAGCTGGAGATAGGGTCAGAAAACGCATTCAAAGAAATTTCAACTCAAATAATGTCAGCAAAGTCATTTAATGAACGACAAAACCAATAAATTGCATTCAATATGCTCAAATTTCCATATGGCAAAAGAAACGAATTAAATTGTGCTGCAATTTAGAGCTGAAGTTTGATATGACTTAATAAGAATTTTACTTGCAAAGAAACTTTTTATTTTGCTGCTTCTTTATTTGATCGATTTATTTCAGTGTAAGCTGTGTTCTTGCTTTTAACTTTGCACTTCTTCATTACATGTTAAAAATGTGCATTAATTTGAATGATTTCTTTCAGTGTAAGCTGAGTTCTTGCTTTTAACTTTGCACTTCTTCAATACATTCCTAAGATTCTTTTGATCGATTTCTTTCAGTGTAAGTTCAGCTCTTGCCTCTTGTGCTGTTGAGTTCTCAGTCAACTTGTAACACTTTGAGGCATCTCAAGTTGCGTCTCTCTAGTTCTCATAATCGAAGCTTGTCTCCATTTTAGGCACTCATAATTATTTTTGTTGTTTTATGACATTTCTTGTTAGTTTTCAATTTGTATCGCTGATGAAATTTAAATTCTAGCGTTCGATAAGCGCGTAATTTGAGAGTAGATCACATTTTCAACTTTGGGAATATATTTTCCTTGAATTCGATTATATTTATAGTTTCAATTCAAAAGGGTGAAATGAAAAATAGGGACGGGGGGAAAAAAAAAGAGCAAAGAGAAGGGATTTTAAGTACACTCTCAGTGCTTTGTGGCCCCGGGGCCAATTCAAATGAAATGCTGCGGCGATATGGATTAACGTTTCCAATACCAATAATCAATAGCAATAATAATCATTTGACTAAATTCGGGCCACACAACATTCGTGGCGTCGCTTGTTGTGCGTTGAGCATTGAGCATTGAGCATTGAGCGATGTTGGTTTTGTTGTCGTGCTGATAGCCGCTATCTGAGAATTCAATGGCTGCGTTCCAAATACTTGCCCCCAATTTGGTCTCAGTTCAGTTGCAACGCCAGCAAACGTGGCAACCTCAGGCCAAACTTCCGCCAACAAGGGGCGTGGTATCTACAACATTCATGCCATACATACGTATGTAGCATAAGTTTGGCAGATGTTCACAAATCTATTTTCCCCATTGCAGCTGTTGCAAACGAAATTACAATGAATTTTGTAACTGCATGTGGCAAAATACAAAATTGCTAAAGCAAAAGTTTTTTATTTGTGATTAGATAACTGCCAAGTTCTTGTAACAAATATACCCAACGATTTATGCTTTACGTATACTTTAGTTATACGTCAATGAACTAAAAGTTTCAATTGGGATGTTATATATAGTAAAATTTTAAAGTAGAAAATAGTTTTAATAATTGTCAAGTGAAATGTCTGATGAATCTGTAGAATTTGAACAGCAGAATGTAAGATGCTAAACTTGTGCTGACATCTTAGCGGACAATGTCCATAAAAGGCAGTAGTTGGTGTGACGTAGGGCTTGTCGTTTGTTTTAGAGTTGTTTTAATAAAAACCAATCAAAACTATGAATGTAGTGCGAATAGTCAAATGAAATGTCGGAATATTAACTAGAATTTTATCAGCAGAATTTCAATTGCTAAACTTGTTCTGACATCTTGGTGGACAATGTCAAAGGCACTACTAAAAGGCAGTAGTTGGTGAGGTGCAGGGTTTTAAGGCGTCTCGTCGATTGTTTTAGGAAATAGTTCAATGAAAAATTTGAAGATTAAGTATAATTCGTTCAGCAGAATGTAAGTTGTCCAACTAGTTGTGACATCTTAGTGGACAATGTCCATAAAAGGCAGCAGTGAATGTGGCAAAGGGCTTTAAGAGAGGGTGTCGTTAATTGTTTTAGGGTGTGGTCGTATAGTTAAATGAAAAGTCTGATGAATAAGTAGAATGTGATCAGCAGAATGCAAGTTACCAAACTTTCCCTGACATCTTAGTGGACAATGTCAGGAAAAGTCAGCAGTTGCTGTTGCGCAGGGTTTTAAGGGGTGTCTGTTGATTGTTTAGGGTGTCACCCACACATTTGTTGCGCATTCAACAAGTGGAAAATAATAATTTTCTAGCGCTGGTCTCTAGCACTTCTTCAATTAAAACTCATTAACATAATGGGTTTAAAACCCCACAAAAGAGGCCTTGATTCTAGCTGTCTCTACATATATATATATAAAAAAGTGGATGTGTGTGTGTGTGTGTGAGTGTTGTAATTTATGCAAATTTTATGCGCACACAACAGAAATAAAGCGAGTGAAACAAGAGACGACAACAGAAAACAATACGAAAACGCAAACACACGCTAAAAACTGTTGCCTAGAACCACTCGAAACAACTCGTAAGAGTGTTAGGGGAAGGGGGAGGGAAGTGTGAGTGTGAGGGAGGGAGAGCGAAAGAAGGCGAGGGGTGGCACACACACACATACAAAAGAGCCCATCATCAGTGGCATTCTGATGACAACAGCGTGTTTTCGCCTTACGACTTCGACTTCCATTTCCATTTGGTTTATGGTGACATAATTAAAATTTATATGACAATCCGACAAACCGATTCGATTCGCTACGATCCGATCGCTTACAGCAACAACATGCGCCAATGTGACAATTATTAATCGTAATGCTTGCTAGCCCGCATCCGCAAAGGGATCAAAACCCAACTTGAGAAAGAGCAGAAAGGCAGCACAACGACCCAGCATAAGTCAACCAACCAACGAAAACACAAAATGAGCAGAATTCTTGATCGTTTATTTTGCCATCGATTTTAATGGGTTCTAGCTGCCTCTTAGATTGTTCCTTTCTCTGTCATTATCATTCTCTCTCTCTCTTTATGTCTGTGAATATGCTGCTATAATGTGTAGCTTAAAAGTTGATCTAAGTTTAGTCAAAATATTATGTTACGAACTTCTGCTAACGGAATTCTGGATTAAATGGATTCTAGCTTAGATTCTCCATTTCTCTCTCTCTCTCTCTCTCTCTCTCTCTCTCTTTCTGTCAATATATTCCCATAACATGCAGTTTAAAAGTTTATCTTAGTATAGTAAAAATATCATTTTAAAAACTTCTGCTCACAGAATTCTTGATCGTTTATTTTGGCATCGAATTTAATCTCTAGCTCTAGCTGCCTCTTAGATTGTTCCTTTCTCCGTCATTCTCATCCTCTCTCTCTCTCTCTCTCTCTCTCTCTCTGTCTGTTAATATGCTGCTATAATGTGTAGCTTAAAAGTTGATTTTAATTTAGTCAAATAATGTTTTAAAAACTTCTGTTCACAGAATTCTTGATCGTTTATTTTGGCACCGAATTTAATGAATTCAAGCTATCTTTTAGATTCTCCATTTCTCCGTCTTTGTCGCACACTTTGTCTGTCAATATGCTGCTTTAATATGTAGCGTAAGAGTCGAACTCCTTTCCTTTGCTGCTATAATATGTAGCTTAATAATTGACCTTAGTTTATTTAAAATATTGTTTTAAATACTTCTGCTCTCAGACTTCTTTATTTTAGCATCGAATTTAATGAGTTCTAGTAGTTGCCTTTTTCTCTCTCTCACACTCCGTCTCTGTCTTTTAATATCCTTTATTTTGCCATCGAATTTAATGGGTATTAGCTTAGATTCTCCCTTTCCCTTTGTCTCTGTCAATATTCTCCTCTGCCATGTTGCTTAAAAGTTAACCAAAAATTTGTTTTTAAAAACTTCTATTCACACTTGCGTCTACGTTTTTGTTGATTGCTAAAATTTCCAATTTGCCTTATCACGTTTTGAGACTATTTAATAAGCAATTAGCATTTCGCAAGCTGATTCCATAACTTTTATCGCAAATGCTATTCCCTCTCTTTTTTCGCTTTTTAATTCAATAGTAGATCGTCTCTTTCGTTGCCAACTATTTGTTGAAACTTGAGAGACTTCTAACCGCACCCAAAACTGAGCGCCTAACTATTCCGCTCTCCCTCTCTCATTCGCTCTCTTTCTCTGTTTGTTTTGTCGGTCAATTATTAGACCTAATTACAATGATTACGCATCGAGAATCAATCGATCATGCTTACGATTGCGCTTATGCTTTACGTTTAGTCGGACCATCGTCATCGGTTCTCTTGCACCTTCCACTTTACCACAGTTTACTTTGCTTTATGTCCAGCATAAGTTCGGTGGCGGCTTATCACAAAATGTTTCAAACATATTGAATGGCTCTGACAAGGCATTATCTTATCAACTATTAAGTAATATCAAAATGTTCCATATATACCATGTGCGATATGTTATATGTTACTCATTCCTACGAGCTTCCATCTTTTGTACATAAAAAAAACTATAACTATAGGCGCCAGCTGCTCAATATTTCTTCTATAACATTATTGAAAAAGAGTTCAATTTAAATTGATACAGTGAAATTCTGTTTACATTATATTTGGAACTTTTAGCTTTTAAATGACATTTGAAAATCTCGTTAATCCGACAAAAATGTTTCTTTGTTTTTAGAGGAAGAGCTTCAAAATTTAACTTTCATTTTTTCTTTTTTTTCATAATGGAATAATCAACATGCTAGTTTTGCGGTTTTGCGGGAAATTCAATAATTAGCCCACTATTTATTTCAAATAAATGATTTGCTATCAGACCATAACCCAAAAGCGTAGCAACTAAGAGTTCAATAACTCATAGCTGATTTTATTTTAAGTAATTCTTTAAAATAGTCGAATTGGTGTGAAAAATATGTTTTTCGGGTTTGTTTTCTCATAGTAAATATACGTAAATGAGTTGAAGCATTTCTCAATCGAGCAGCTTACTCTATCCATTCTTTGTGTCCTTCACTAAAAAGTAATCTACATTGAACTGTGTGTCTGAAACTGATTTAGTAATTTGAAACTTTCCTTTTCTATATGTACATACACATATTTTTAAATATCTACATTATCTCTATCTCTAATCAACATTTATGATTGTTAGATTTTCTCCTTATTTAATAACATTTAATATGTTAGATTATCCTGTCAGACTTTCGATGTTTCCTTGTTTTCTGTCTGAAACAGATTCACTGCCATGAAACTTTATTTTTTATATGTATATTTATAAGTATCTATATTTTCTCTTTACAACTTTTATGATTGTTAGATTTCCTCCTTATTTAATTGAATAAAATTGAACAGAATAGAACAAAATAGATTCTCCTATCAGACTTTCGATGTTTCCTTGTTTTCTGATCCACATAGCTGTCTAAAAAGTAATCTACATTAAACTGTTTGTCTGAATGTGATTCAATGCAATAAAATTTTCCTTTTTATGTGTACACACATATACTTTTTAATATCTATATTTTCTCTTTACAACTTTTATAACTGTCACATTTGCTGCTTATTTAATTATCTCAGACTTTCAACAGTTTTCTTGCTTTCCTGATCCACGTAGCTTACATTTCCTCTCTTCATTTATAATTGTTTGATGTCAAACTTATTTCATTGAATACAATTGAAAAGTATTTGAATAAATTTTAGTGGTGGCAACCCTGTCAGACTTTCGATGACAGTCAAATGGGGCATGACAAGCCTAAAAACAGTTTCCCAACACCCAAAAGAAGACAACTGTAACAAGTAGTAAAAGAGAAGCTAAAGAGTTATTGCAAACAGGCGCAACTTCGGACGCCTATCGATTGAGTGTGTGTGTGTGGCATGCAACACGCCCACCACACACACACCAACGCCCACGCCACACAATTCTCCCCCCGTTCACAGTTTGAAAGGTTGAAAGGCCCGCACAGTTGCCACCGCGCAGATGTAGATTCTATTGTTGTTGTTGTGGATGCTGTGATGCGTTACCTGCAAGGTGAGGCAGCTCAACTTGTGTGGCATTGTCCGTGGCATGGTCATGTCAGCCAGCGGCGTTTCTCTTCTCTTAGTCGCTGCTTGCTAAAGACTCGCCTGGCCCCTCTGCCAATTCCAATTCCTTTCAAATTCAAAACTCGAAACGAAAACAAAACAACAGCCATCATTTCCATGTTCCAAGTGCTCTACTCTCATGCTCTCCCTCTCTCTCTCTCTCTGTCTCTCTCCTTAGTATTCTCTGCTCTCCCTCTCTCTCTCTCCTCAGTATTCTCTGCCCTGTTCTGTTTATTTATGCGCACGTTTTGAGTCGTCGTTCATCGTCCTTTTGATGCTGCCTTCTTTTTTCTGAAACTTACCTGTATGCACGGTATTTTTGTTTACCTCTTCACAGTTGATAGGGTCTTCGGGTATCCGATACCGGCATTTCGTTCTCTACTCCGGGACCGGGACCGGGACAATTCGAGAACTTGGGGCGCCCACTTAACATCGACTAAGCTATTAGCCTTGGTCGTCGATGTCGACGTCGTTGTCATTGTCTCTTTTGTGGCATAAAAGGATAATAAAAATTCCAAATTATGTTTAAATATGCCAATGACTCGCTCTTCTCCACACGGTATCTACAAACACAAATCTCTCGAGTCCAAGTAATTCCTCCTCCTCTATATCTCTTTCTCTCTGGGGGCAATAAAACAAATACTGACGTTACCTAGGCGTGTTTTACGATTTTTATTATCATTGTGTCATTGTCAAATATATGTTTAGTCTGCAAAGACCAAAGACTCCGCCCTGTTGTCGAAAAACGGTTTAGTGCCCATCATTAAACTAGCCGGCAATATCATTTTCGACACACACTTCATTTGGCCAAACATTTGACTCAGTTTTATGCTGAGTTCTCTCCTTTTCCTATTCCTATTCTTATTCCTATTCCCTATCTCTATACTTTGATATATGGTTTTACATGTGGCTGTGGTCAGTCACACTACATTCGTTGACCTAGCCCAAAAAGTTGTTCGTTTTTTTTTTTTTGTTTAGCGGTCGACCCAACCCTTAATGCAAACAGTCCAAAATGTTATTCCCTTTGGTACTTGCCACTTGGCACTTTGATTCGAGTGTCTGCCGGGGGAGTGCAGGCTGTCTGTGACTTAATTGTTTACCGGGTAACTCCCAAATCTAACATCAACAGGTATTTGCTTAAGCTATTTAAATAGCCAGCAATCGACAGTGAAATACCGGAATACCGAAATACCGGAAAATGCGGTCTGAACAAATCTGTGAAGTACTTAGTGTGAAAAGTAGTGAGGTGTAATGTTGTCTAGGAAACCTTACAACGAAGTCTACATCCATATGGTATTCGAATATACTGCGAATGTAGAGAATATACTGACTAAAGAGATCTGTGTATTAGGGAGAAACAGTAAGAGTTAGTTCACATCAAATTTCAAATAGATTAATATTAAAGAAACTCCTTAAACGAAGTCTACATTCAAAGCATATTACTATGGTATTTAAATATACTGCGAATGTACAATATATACTGACTGAAGAGGTCTGTGAATTGAGGATAAATTGCACTTTACGTTTTTAACATTTGATGGACTCATGAATAGGTCATAAAAACTACAAAATGAGTCAAAAAAGAGAAATAGTAAATAGTTAGTTGACATCAAATTATTATTTGATTGATATTAAATGTTTAAAGAACAAATCTTTCGAAGGAACATCAACTAAATACCCACATAGAATAATCCATTAATCATTAGAAGATTAAAGTAAATTAGAATAAAATTGAGTTGTACAATTAATCATTCTGGCCAATAATGAACGACCTTAACTTACCTCACTTGACTTGCCAAACAAAAACGGAAGCGCAACTATTGCAATCAATATTTCAATCGCTCAGTGTTGTAAAACGTTCGATCTTCAAGATTTATATGGTTAGAGCTGTCATAAGTTTTATTTGCTACGAACTTGTTGAACCCACAACAAGCAACAAACAACCCACACTCTCACTTGCTGCTTGCATAACACACATCACTTCGGCTGCCCCCCTACTGAGTGGAGATGGGGTGGGGAGGGGAGGGGAGCGAGGGGGAACTAGCATGGCACACTTGATCAGTTAGCCGCAGCGACCGCAAGGGTTCAAACGCAGATGATGATCCATGACCATCGATCTTTGAGGCATCGTTGGCGGCGGCAAACAACAAAACGAACAACAACGTGGAGAGTTCTCCACACTAAGTTGCCTAACTTGCCAATACCCTGCAAATAGATTATCAAAGATTTATAATGATTAAATACTCAAAGAAGAGGATACTAAGATGAACTCTGATGACGTAGCAAAATACAATAAATACAAAATACCCTGTGAATCATTTTTTCTATGTTGATAGAATATATATTATTATGATTAATTACTCAAAGAAAAGTATACTAAGATGAGCTCTGAAGACTTCGCAAAATACTCTAAAAATATACTAAAGTCTCGTCATCATACCCCATTGCAAGTTCAAAGCTGATTTATAGGGTAGCAAACACAGCGACACACACACAAAATTTAGTTGGCTGAACAAATTTATGAGCGACAAGCACAAAAGCCAAACTACGAACAAGAATAACAAAAGAAATGACAACAACAACAACAGCAATGTGAACGAGTGAAAAAACGTGAAGTTGGCTGCGCCTGCGCTTAGCTTTGTGCATTTCGAACAAATTTTTGTATGGTGAACCAAACGCTTGACCTTGCCATCAATTTTCGTAATGGAAATGGAAATGAAAATGGAAAACGATGAAATTTGTAAAGCAGCAGCAGCAAATAACAACAACATGGCCATTGTGGTAGAAAACTGCGCGATAAGCTGAAAGCCCACAAACCAAACAAACAACACAAAAATAAAAAAAAATGTATGCTACTTTGTTACGTGTGAGCAAGGGAGTCAGAGAAGGGAGAAGAGCAGGAGGGGGGACTGACTAGGGTAGCTGACAGCAATTTGACGCTCGACTGCATCGAACAAGCGACTGATATATGACCAACTAGCGTTCGCTTGGCGACCCACGATTCATCAAAGACAACTCGAGTTGTGGATCCACAGTGTGAGCTCCTCTCCTCTTGGTCTCTTTGGTTTGCTAAGGTAATCTTATCAGCCGCTAAGCTGGCAGCTTCCAATTGGAGCGAGGTTGAAGTTTCGCTTGCCACGTGGGCTGCGCAAGCAGCTTAAAAGCTCGCTCCTAAGCTTTGACCAGCTGCCAGCAGAAGCGGCTTCTCTGGTTAAGCGCATTTCCTGCGTTGCCTCGCCCCTTTCCCCTTTCCCTTTCCCTTTGGGCAATGCAACGCATCAATTTCTCATTTCGTTGACCACATTAATGAGCCAGAAGTTATGACCCGAACTTGGTTAACTGGAGCGAGGCCGTTAAATGCCCAAAAACAACAACGAGTATTCGAAATGCGTTTCATTTCATTTTCGAGTCGGGCACTCCAAAGAGGAAGAGGAAGCAGCTCGTTTGCCGTTTTTCCAGCTAGATTTTTGTACCCCCCAATTTGGCCGACTTTTTCTATGCGTGTTTTTGTTTTTTCTTTTTTCTTCTCGTTTTTTTTATATCAATTTCCACACTTCTTGACGGCGCCATTAATATCCATGCGGAGACCGACGAATATATTTGTATGTACATACATACATATAAGCATAACTTGCTGACGTCGTTGTCGTTGTCGTTGTCTTCATTTCCACAAAATACCCTGTAAGCATAGCATGATAGGAATGGATTTGCTTGACCAACTTGCGATTATTTATCGATTTTGATTTGTGGTAAATGTTTGTTATAAACTTGCATTTTTGAATGTCTATAAATTAGACTTTCATGCAAATTTCATCCGGAACCCAGCAGTCACATTTTGGAAATAGCATAAATATAGTATAAATATTATTATTTTATATTTTTCCAATATATTCTGCAAATTTCAACTGATTAACTTTAACCGCAAAAATTTGTAAGAGAGTTTTGAGCAAAAGCATAAATTTAGTATAAATAATATACAATAGTATTATATGATAAATGGTATATTATTATACTATATATACTATATTATACTATATTCGACATTATACATTCTGCAAAACCTTGTGCCGACAAAAAATTTGTACAAAAAAAAAAAAAAAAGAAAAACCTTTTAAGCTAAGCATAAATATGCTATAAAAATAATTATTATTAAATAGTAATTTAAATAGTATATTGACTTTATGAAAATTAAAGATATGCTAGTCTCAAAAGTATGTAAGAATGTTTTGGGTTGTAGAATAAATATCGTATAAATATTATACAATAGTATTATATTGTGCATAGTATAAATAGTATATTAATATATCATATTCGACGTTCTCCATTCTGAAAGAGTCCCCTCACATAAAAGTAATGCAGGCAACAAAAGTTTGTAAGAAACTTTTGAGCAAAGCATAAATAGTATTTATTTAGTATTTTATTTGGTATTAAATATCAAATATAAAACTTATGCAATGGGTATGTGCCTTGTGTTGCTTGCTTGCTGGCTTGCATACGCTTATTTGATTTTTCTCTTGCCGTCGCTTTTTTTTTTGGTTAAGTTAATGGACACATTATGTGTCTGCTTGTAGAAGAAGCTTAGCTGCTGCTGCTGTTGTTGTTGTAATTGTTGTTGTTGTTGTTCTCTATCCAATTTAGCCGGAAACGCGTGCTGGACGCGCATTTGGCCAACGCCAAAATGAAAACATCAAATCTTTCTCTCCTCCTCCCCAAACAACAAAAACAAGGAAAGAAGAAAAAAGCTCATAATGAAAATGTTGTAAAAAATGCGCTAAATGCATGGAAAAAAACGAACTCTCGAAAGCCCTTTTTGGCATAACTATGATATCATTTTGTTTTTGGGTGTGGGCCAAATGTCTTTTTATAGACATGATGCGTTAACACCTTGGCCGGCATTCCCGACCTCAGACACCCTTTTAGACCCCCCCCCACTCCCCCTCAATCCTAGCTGACGATGTCATACACTTGAATGACTTAACCGAAAAAAAATACAACGCAACGCAAAAGAAGAAGAAAAAAATCCCATCAAATTATGCGCATTTGCTGCCTGTCTTGAATTTTAAGTTGTGCCCCCCGTTCACCAAAAAATGAAAAAAAAAACTAAACATTTACAATTTATTGAATTACTGTACGCGAGACAAATTTTTGACAAATCTCTTTGGATTTAATGTCAACATTCTTGTACGCTTTGTCTCGTCGAGTTCGGTCTCTTTGGCCCAACACATACGCTGCGTGCTCTTATGAAATGGGGGAACAAATTTAGTATTACGCAAGTTTTCGAAGAATTTGTACAGTCAAGCTGTATAGCTTAGCCTGTAATTAAATATTTAGGCAATTTCCTAACAAATTATATATTACATTTCCATTCTACCCTTAGGGTAGAAAGGTATTATAACTTTCTGCTTTCAGGAAATGTTTTTGGTACATACAATAATAACTATAGTTTTTATGATTCCTAAAAATTTGCGATCAAATAAAATTGTAGAAGTTATTTAAGAAATACTTTTCTATAGTCAAAAACACCTACTTAATAAAGGTCTTAGTTATTCTGTCAGTAAATCTTGGTATGTTTTGCACTCTATAGTATATTTTGTATAAATCAGTAAATCTTGGTATATTTTGCACTCTATAGTATATTTTGAATGTGGTATCAATATACTAAATACAGTCTTTGGTATATTTTTAGTATTTTGCTCTCTCTATAGTGTATTTTTAATATTTGGTATATTTTTAGTATTTTTGAGGTATTATTATTAGGTATATTTTAAAATTAGTACTGCTTTTTTTGCTTTTATTCACAATGGATAGCGGGTATCTCACAGTCTAGTACTCGACTTCTACTTTGTTAACTTTCTTAAATACTCAACATGCCGAATTATGTTTCATAATATGCCAGTTATCATCTTTAAGAGATACCTAATTATTATAATTATTTAATTTTAGGATTATTTGTCAGTTTCAAGTTGAATTGCTAAAGATTTTTCAAATATGTATTTTATACTTCACGGTTTAACATTTATTTCTTCCTTTTTTGTTAGCTTTTTTTTACTTTTTTTTATATTATATATTTTTTCGTTTTTGATACTGAATCGATATATCTTCTGGTATATTTTTATATCTCATATTATAGCCTGCTTTTTGGTTGGTATATTTTCATGCTGAACCAATTATATGTTCAGGTTATGATATATTTTCATATTTTACATTCCTGTTTGCATTTTGTTGGCATATATTCTGCTTTTTAGATAATGAACCAATTATATGTTCAAGTCGTCTGACATATTTACATATTCTATAATCTTCTCTACATTTTATTGAACCAATTATATCGTCAAACCGTCTATATCTGCTTATTTTGTAGCGCAGCTTTTAAAGCGCGACTTTGACATTGAGCACTTTGGGGTGTCAATCGATGTCCAGCGTATTCAAAATCGTCGCATTCCTCGCATTCAGCTACAGAGATTTGTTGTCATCGTTTTTGGGGGCATTGCCGTACGTCCGTCTGGCTGTCCGTCTGTCTGTCTGTCCGTCCGTCTGTCCGTCGGTCCGTCCGTCTGTCCGTGCTAATGCGCAAATTGAATTAGCCGCATTGGAATGTTGTTTACAGTCTTTTGTTGTAATTTGATTTTCGAGTGAGATACAAAAAAAAGAGATAGAGAAGGAGAGAGAAAGGAGAGCGAGACAGAGGCAGGACTTGTGAACTATGCAACTGGCAGCTGAAGGTAAACGACACCGCACATTGCCTATCGACGCGTTCGATCTGACAGGTAACAAGCCGCCTTCCGCTTCAGGTAGACAGAATTCAGATAACTTCATCTTCAATTTGTGCCGGCTGCAAACGAACTCAGCTGCTGGCTGCCAGGCGTATCCTGTCAGCAGGAAGTATTTCTTGTCCTTCTACTATTTAACGTTCAACAATCACGCGTGAACCTCGCCTCTCTATTCTATGGAAATGAGCAAAATTCCTGCTGTTTCTGATGATGCATTTACCTCAGGAGGATGCAAGAAACAAGAGAAAACAATAGCTGAAAACAAGTCTCGACACAATCCGCAATTACGAACGTGACTAATTCCGATTGGCCCGTGGCCACAATCAAGAGTGCCAACAGTGTTCCAGTTAACTGTGCAACCAATTGATAAGAAAGCACACACACAACAGTGCTGCACACAATTCTAAGGCCACTTTTCATAGTCCATGAATCAGCTGGGCATCAAGTGCTTTGCTCTTAGAAGATTTCTTCAACTATTTCCGGCACTTGTGCAAATTGCATTTCGTTCTAATGAATTTCTACTTGAGATTTATTTTGATATCAAATCCATTATTGAAAATTTTGAATATTGTATTTTGATCGGTTTCCAATAGCATCGAATTTAATTTAGTTACAATTACATTGTTACTCACAAATTTCCATTTCACTTTGGCAATTTTCCTTGATTTTGATAGAAAACCAATTCTTGAAAATTAAGGCGACTTTTAATTATTGAATTTTGTGTTTTCCAAAATATTCCATTAGTTGTTCTGTATACCATAAAATATAATTTAGTTACAATTTCAATTGTGACTTACAAATTTACCATTTCGCTTTGGCATTTTACTTTGATTACATTTTATTTTGATATAAAATCTTTTTAAGAAAGTTAGTTCGACTTTTGGGTATTGAATTTTTGAGATTTTATAAGAAATTCCAGCAGCTTTTCTAGAGTGTTTAAAGTGGTTTCTAATAGCATTAATAATAATTTAGTTACCATTATATTGTGACTTGAAAATGTTCGATTTCTTGTTGACATTTTACTTTGATCTCGATATATTTTATTTTAATTTTATTTTGGGTAATACATTTTTCAAGTTTTTCAAGAAATTCCATCAGTTCATCTATAGTGATTATAGAAACTATCAATAGCATGAAATTTAATTTAACCTAAAAATTTTAATTTTACTTTGATTTTGATATATTTAACTTTGAAATAAAAATCTATGATAATTAGGACGACTTTTTCGGTACTGAATTTTTCTTTGATTTTGATATATTTTATTTTGATTTAATTTTGGCTATTGAATTTTTCAATCTCTTGCTAGATTTTTCATCAGGTTTTCTGTACTGTTTAAAGTTCTTTCTTATAGTAACAAATATAATATAATTGAGTTATAATTGAAATTATGACTCACAAATTTTCTAACAATGAGATTAGTTTATATTGAAAAACGAGCTAATTATTTATAATATGAGTACATGAGTCATTTCCACGATAAACCTAGTTCCGTTTTGATGTAAAAAGTTTTGAAGTGCAAACTAAGAGCAACATATGTCATGTTCTTTTTTTAGTATTCTTCGTTCTTTGTTGGGTGCGGGTCACAAATGTTTGCATGCACTGTTGTTTCTTATGCATATAGACTTTAGACTTGGCGTGATTTCATTTCATTTTGGTTCGGCGCCACCTGAGTCAACTCTAGCACTAGCTGAAATATGAATTGTGTGTGAGTTTCTGTTGCGTTTCTCACTCATCGGGTATTTCCGATATTCGTTATGCATTATCGTGCTGATCAAATGGGAAGTTGCAAGAAGACTAAAGATGAGGCAAATTGCTGTCAGCGTTCTTGTTCTTGTTGTTGTCTCCAATCCAAGCATAAATATTTATAATCCCCAAAAAAAAAAAGTAAGGAAGGGGAACAGACGAGAAACTGTCGCAAACAAAGAGCAGCGAAAGACATGAAAATTAAATGAAATTCTTGTGGCATGTTGCGGGAGGAGGAAGGAGATGGAAGGAGATGGAAGGAGGAAAAAGTCAGCAGACAAATGATAATAAATATTGTGAAGAAGTCTTTTGCCTGGTGTCTGGTGTTTGGAGTTTGCTGTGTTTTTGTGGGGGGGGGGGGGGGGGGGGGGGGGGGGGGAGAAGTCAGAAGGGTCATGCTGCATCACTTAGCGCAATTCACTCTCGTGTCAGGCAGAGAACAAGAGGGGATTCAAAGGGGGTTCGGGGTTCTTAGTGCTGGGTGCTTGAAAACACTTGTGATAATGATGACTAATAAGGCATACAAATAAGAGACCAGCCAAAAGACTCCAAAATATACATACATATATAAAAAGAACCAAAAACAAAATATGAGAAAAGTACTATTATGACGATGATGCTGATGACGACGACGACGACGACGCAGCAGCAGAGGAACAAGAAAACAAACACAGCTGGGATCAGGGTTGGTTAAAGCAAAACAAAGTGGGGAAGTGGGGAGAAGAAGTTGAAGCAAACTGACTCCAAAGACATCGAAACTTATTGGTAGAAGAATGAAGTGCAAGATAAATGCTTCCTGTCGCATTTTCCATCGATTTACGAAACTAGTTTCCACTGATTCACACTTTGAAATCAATCCAGATAAGACTTGAACCATTTCTCACTAACAACATCTAACATCTGAGTTGATAATTCAAAGAGCAGCTTCTTAGTATTGACTTTAGTTTGGCTTAGTCGCATAATCTGCAATCTGATCACGTTTCATTCTGCACGCAATATTTCTTAAGATGAGACACGAGTTCTTTCTAACTTGCAAACAGTTTCCGTTTAAAATAATTTGAGCAGCATTGATTTTTGAAATAATATAGAGTTTTCATTTCTTTTTTAATAAGCAAACGTCACAACTATTATAATACTTTAAAACGTAGTATTTGGTAAGAAGAAAGACTTTGGGAGTATACAATACATAACCATTTAAACCATTTATTTTCCTTATTAAGAGGAGTTGTTTACTCTTTCTTAATATTTCTGGAATTCAACCAACTCTTAACTTTACTTGTTTCTTCAAAGAGACAAAGTTTAGTCAAAACTTAAAATACTTTTCTTGATTGTCTTTATAAAATAGGTTCTATATATCAACGTGTTATAAATATTAATAATAATATTCATTTAATTCTTAATGACAATGACAATAATGACTATTGTAAAGTTCGATCTCTATGTTCAAAGAGCTCTGAAAGTTAAGCAACTCTTGACTTTACTTGTTCCTTTTAAAAGACAATGTTTTTTCAAAACTTAAAATAGTTTTTCACCTGTTATAAATATTATTATTATAATAATAGTTATATAATTCTTGAATTTATGGCCATGTTGGATTTCTAAGTTTAAAGAGTTCTGTCATTTAAGCAACTCTTAACTTTACTTATTTCCTTCTTATACACAAAGTTTAGTCCATTTTGTTCATTAATATCAAAATGTTAAACAACTAATTATCTTTTTAATAGATTTTAACTTTCATCTTAGTTCAAGTTTTGTTGTACCATTTATTTACCACAATTTCTCTCATAAAATAGATTCTATATCCAATAATATTAATAATATTTATTGAACTCTTCTGAAATTTAAGCAACTCGACTTTATTTGTTTCTTTTGAGCGACAAAGTCTAGTACATTTTTTCTATAAGAAAAAGTTAAAAAACTTTTCTTAATTAGATTTTAACTATCATCTCAGTTCAAGTTTTGTTCTACCAAAAACCTTTATAAATTTTCTTTATAAAATAGATTCCACAACCAATAATAAAAATATTTATTTTAATTCTTCAATTCATGGCCAAGTTCGATCTCAGAGTTCAAAGAGTTCTGTTTATAGAATAATTATAATTAAGACAGTTTATCGTCGTGCATTGCAATTAAATTATGCGTTAGTTATTGAATTGAATTTTCCCCCAATTGTCGTCGTTATGCTCTTCTGTCTTCTCTCGGGTTTTTTGCATTCAATTCAATATTTGATTACAAATATAATTCAAGAAAATAAAAAAAAAGCACTTGGCTGCATGTCAAGCAATCAAGTTTCTACAGCTGCGGGCGACCCGCTGAGAAAGAGAGAGACAGAGACAGAGAGACAGAGAGAGAGAGAGAGACAAAGAGAGAGAGAGAGAGAGAACTGAGAAGAGCTGTGAGTGGGAAGCGAGTAACTTTTGCTCTGCTCCGCTTTCACTTGATTGCCCTGACCGACAGCCCACTTGAAAGGGTTCTCAGGGGTTCTCAGGGACTGGGATTGAGGGATTGAGGGGCAGGGGGGGTTCCTCAGTGTTCCTCAGTGGATTTTGTGGTTGCTTTCTCGTGGCAATTGAAATGACACGCGCGGCGCGTTTTGTGCGGCAATTAATGCTTCAATTTAATTAAATGCATTTCCTAAGCTCTCCAGAGTGAGTGCTTTGTGAGTGTGTGCGTGAGTGTGTCCGTGAGTGTGAGTGCATTCAAACATGTGAAGCATTCATAAGCATTTAATTGCATTCAAGTTGCAAGTGGATCGAGATCGGTCCAATCATTTCATATCCAAACGATAATTGATTTGTGCTCCGCAACACTCGACTTTCTTCCTCTTCTAGTCTCTATCCGCTAATTGATAAACTAAGTGGCAAGCGGCAAGTGGCAAGTGCCAAGTGGCAAGTGGCATAAAATCGTCCCTAGCTAGTCTCTCAATCCATCGATGGACTCGTTTCGAGTTCAGAATTCGGTTAACCAACAAAATTCCAAACGCTCTCTGAGATCATTAAAACTGTTTTTATGGACTTGCTGCCTTCGTCTGCTTCAACTTCCACTTCCCCTTCTACTCCTCTCCTCCCTCCCCATTGACTGTCGGTGGCTCCACTCGATGCAATGCCTCAAGATTTATGGCCCAGCGGCGCTCTATGACCAGATTTATGTTCGGCAAACATTTTTTCTTACCCTCACTACTGACTCTATGCTCTATGCACTAACTTGAAACGAAAGTGCTTGAATTTTGTCATGAAAGTGCGCCATATTTATATATATTTTGGGTATTCCTTTAAGATTAGAAAGAATTGGACATTACATATATTTTTTGTAAAACATAAAATTAAGCGACTTGTCATGAAAGTAAGCAATATTTTTGTATATTCCTTAAGATTAGAAAGAATTGGACATTACATATATTTTTTGTATTCCTTAAGATTAACAAGAAATGGAGCGACTTGTCATGAAAGTAAGCTATATTTTTGTATATTCCTTAAGATTAAAAAGAATTCGACATTACATATATTTTTTGTATTCCTTAAGATTAGAAAGACTTGGGAGTAATAATATTGTATTCGAAAATTTTATTGTACATTTCGGAAATTATAAAATTTTTTGAAGAAAATTAGTATTATATTTCTTAACATTAGAAAAGCTTGAAAAAACTCTTTAAGCTAAAAAAAACATATATGCTTTTCATTACTTAAGTATTCCTTATGATAACAAACTGTATTTTGAGTTGTTCTATAGTACGAAGTTCTTAACTTTCCCAGATATGTAGAGTATTTAAAATGCTTGAAAATTACAAATTCTTTTTAAAGAAATAATACAATTTATAAAATTTAAATCGAATAAAAAATTCGAAAAACTTGAAGAAATTTCATGATTTTAAATATTTCATTTCATAAATATTTCTTTTACTTTTCTTGAAGTTGTTAGTATTCCTTATAATAAACAACTTTTCTTTAAGTTGTTACGAAGATATTTCCAATTGTTCTTAACTCCCCCAACTGTGCTCTTTATTTCATTACCAAATCTTGCAAGTTGACAAGAAACTAAACATGCTAAATGAGCAGCGAACCAAAAGCGATGAGGCTTTGGCCAAGTCAAGTCAAGTCGAGTCGAGTCAGGTCTAGTCGAAGTTGAAGTCAAGTCAGATCAGGGCAACTTTTGGGGGCAGGCAAAGCAAATAACTGAGCGAGATTTACATGAACGTGACACGAGGGGGCAATAAAACGACTGGAAGTCTGTGATTAGGCAATGCAACAGCAACAGCAGCAGCAGCTGGAAGACGGAGAAGGGAGACGGAAGATGGAAGATGGAAGATGGGAATGCGGCAGAGTGTCAACAATAAGTGGCAACAAACGAGATGACCAAACAAGCAAGCAAAACGAGGGGGAATCAGTCTCAGTCTGATTCTCCCTCTCTCTCTTTCTCTCTCTCTCTCTCTCTCTCACTGAACCAGTTCTGAGATCTGCGATTTTATTGATGGTTCAGTGGGTGTGCATTGAGATATTCCAAAGTTATTAAATTCACCATGATTGCTCCATAAAGCTGATGATGTGCAACAGACTTAAGGGGATTTGAGAGCTAACTCTTACGATGGAGTTTTTGAAGAAAAGTCTTACGTTGAAAGCGTTAAGAGCTGTTTAGTGTTTGGAACTAGTTCTGGGTCTTTTCTTTCTGTCTTTATTTATGATATTGAATTTCTTATAATATTTTGATTTGAATAGTTTTCTTTGAATTCCATGTGTTGAGCTTTGTTTGGAACTAGTTCTTTGTTTTCTTGACTTTAATTTCTTTTATTACATTTTGGAACTAGTTCTTTTGTGTTCTTACTTTTTCATTCTTGCATTACATTAGTTATAATAGTCATTTATAAAGTGTATTTTAATGTCTTCTGTATTATAGTAACTATTATATCTATATTCTATATTCAATAGGGTTCAGTTTAAGAACTTCGAGTTCTTTTCCTTTTGTAGTTTTTGGATTTCAAAATATTCATCGTTTAGTTTTTTAGCAATATCTAGTATTCTCAGAGTTATTCTCATTCTTTTTCGCTACTCTTGACTCTAGATGCTTTCTAGGTTTTCTCTCCCTATATCACTATTTCTGATTTCTTGCTTGTTTTTTTTAATTATTTCGATTTAATTGGTTTGAATTCCATTTATTGAGCTTTATTTTAGAACTAGTTTTATGTCTTCTTGGTTTTACTTTCCTATATTCATTTTAGTATAATATTTATTGAGATTTATAATTTGTATTGTCTTTTATTACAACATAATATAGTTTTCTTGGTCAAGTTCCATTTAAGAGCAACATTTTGGAACTAGTTCTTTGTGTTCTTACTTTTTCATTCCTCTATTACATCTATTATTATTATAATAGTCATTATAAAATTTATTATATTATCTATCTATACAACATAGAGGACAGAACTCATTAGAGTCCCTTCTGCTCAAGTTCAGTTTAAGAACTACTAGTTCTTTTCATTCTGTAGTTTTTGGAGAAGGTTCAGATCTAGTATTCTCAGAGTTTCTCTCATTCTTTTGGTGCCACTCACAACTCACTTGACTTCTAGATGCTTTGGAGCTTTGCTCGCTGACTTTGCTGCTTTCGGCAATTGGTCAAAGCTCATTGGAAAGCCGTTTTGGTGAAAACACTTTAATGGCCAGCACTTGCAGGCAGGTCGTAAAAAAAAAACCAAAGAAAAGGCCAGTGTTGAGCAATGCGCGGCGGCCAAGTGTCAATTGAGAGGCGACAACAGAGCAAAATGACAGCGTGGACCTGCCCTCAACAGTTGTTGTTGCAGCTGCTGCTGCTGCTGGATGGGGCAGTAAACATTGCAATGTGTTGCAACGTGTAGGTGCCACACTTAATGGCGACCATAAACTTACAACTGCTGCTGTTGAGGATAATGAAGTTGCATGTTAACACTGTGCAACGTGGGTGAAGCCCATTCCCATTAGCCACATCTCTTAACGTGTTGACGCGCCCAGTTACAGCCAACTTGCAACCAGCTGTCTGTCTCTCTCTCTCTCTCTCTCTCTCTCATACTTCCTCAAGTAATTTTGTTTTTGGCAAGCCCAAGACAAAAGAGAAAGAAACAGAATCGCGAGGTGCATTGAACTGCCACCTACAGAAATCCAAATCGAAATTCGCAATCCATTTGATTGCCAGCCATGCCTAATCGAATCGCGTGTAATGCCGATCCCTCTCTTCCCCCCTCCTCCCTCCTTTAGTCCTCCATTTGCAGTCCCGAAATGCCCTGCAGCAAATTGCAGGCCAAATTGCAGCAGTTGGTAATTAGCTTTTCATGCCAAACACAATTTGCCAGTTTCATGACTTTTCAGCACCTGAGAATCGAAACAACAGCACAAAACTAAGACAGACCATTCACTATAATAATTTCAGTAGCTATACAAGTATTTCATGATCGAAACATTGCACGATCGAAGCGATCATAAAGCACTTTTGTGGGAGCTTTTGAAAGCACATGAAGCACAATGAACTTCAACAAAGAAAGCTGTAAGCAGCAACTTTAGTAAAACTAAATCGTTAAGAGGTTTAACTCTGCTATCAAATTAATTAATTTATTAGGCTATCATTTCATAAAATGAAAGAACTTATTAAAATCAAGAATAAAATCTTAAATCAAGCTTGTTTGTATGTCAAAATTGAACCAAGATTTACTCTAAAATCAAGATCGAAAATATACAACAAATTTAGATTGCTCAATCTTGAAATTCAAGATTATAATCTTGCTTCAAGAATGGAAAAATTTTTGAATTGAACCAAGGCAAAAAATCTTAAAATAAAACAAACAAATAGACTAGATTTTTTTGTGTTGTTCTTCTTTCAAGCTTTCTTTCGAAGCTGCTAGAAAAGCTCTAAAGTGCATTAGAAAAGCTGTCAAATGCTTTAAAACATGTTCAGTAAAACACTTTAACTTTTTGCATAAAATGTTATTCAAATTCGCATCTCTAATTTATTGCTTTTCATCTGCTCTTTTCAGGTTGCTTGTAGGCGCACCCTTGGATCAAAATTTACAGCCAAATACGAATCAATCGGGAGCTTTATACAAATGTCCCATATCGACGGAATTTTACGATTGTGTACAGGTCATAACGGATGGTCGACGATGTAAGTACAAATATCAAAAGTATTTACAAATTCCAACTAAATTATGATAAAATAGAGAGAGACTTTAAGTATTTAGCACTACGTATATAATTAAATGGTATTTAATTTAATGAATTTCTAGTCTTAATTTGTAACTTAATTTAATGATTAAAATGTTGCCATCTTTTAAGTGTGCTTTACTAAAGTTATTACACAAAATAAACCATAAATAGAAACCAAAGGAAGGAAACTCTTTAAACCTAGTTAATAATCATTAAACTCTTCAAGGTGATAGTTATTATTTTTTTATTAAAAATCAGTTATAAAACAAAAATTAATCGAAATTTTACTTTAAACGAAGCTAACTTAAAGTCTAAGACAGCTTTTGATTTGTGACTAACCTAATAAATAATAATTTTGACTAAGATACTTAAAAATATATAGAATTGAATTTCTAGAATTATGATTTTTCAAAAACAGAAAAAAAATTGATAATTTTCCTCATTTTAATGCGTTAGTATTCGATTGTATATAAAAAAATATTGCTGTATAAAGAGAACTGTGACTAAAAATATCTTTTAACACTCTAAGTGTTTTCTTCCTTCTAGTAATTCTTACAATAGTTTATCTTATTATTACATATATGCATACACAACTATTATTATTGTATAGATATATTGAATATTTAGCATATATTTATGCTAAACACAATTGATCAATTGTTTTTTATAATTTTTTATCTTTTTTCTTTATTTTTGTTTTCGTTCTCTTCTTTACGCAAAAAAACCCCCTCCAAAACAAAACAATATATATATTTAAATATAATATATTTATATAATCGGTGCGCATATGGAAAACTTATTTATCTTCCCTACCAAAAATAAAAAAAAAAAAAAAACGAAACAAAATTATTGACCAACTATTTTCGAAACGACAAACAAATTAAAAAAAAAATCAAAAAACGAATTTATCATTTAGCAAACGGATCTTATGAACCTTGTAAGTGATATGGGTGCTTTATTTGTTGTTGTTTTTGCCTAATACACAATTTGAGCATTTCATTTTTAAATAAAAAACTTACTAGTATTATTATTATTATGATTTGCATTCGCGCTTGAAAATCTCACAAACAATATATACGCTATACGATTTAACCCACTGCAAATGCAACGCATTCGATAGTTTTGTACTATCGATAACAATTCACCACGCGAACGAATGAAATTGGCTAATCTCTTGTTTAAATGCACCCGGCACATTATAAATAAATACTCACTCTCACAATTTGTACATAACTAAACGATAACTGTTATCGATAAATGGCAAAACATACATATTTATGTACATACATATATCGCATGGCTCTTTGATCGCCATTTTGTTATAAAATGCATGGGCAAATACAAAATGCAGCACTGCTCACACATACATATGTAAATAATATCTCTCTCTTTCTTTCACTCTTTAGCTTTAATTTTAATGTACATATACATATATATATATTTATTGTATCTACAAGTATGTTTAACTACTAGCATATTAATATCGTATCTTTTCTTTTAACGTATCTTAACTAATTACTTAATTCTTAAGTTGACACGCTTCTCACTCGACATTGACTTTGACTTTAACTTCAAGTTCAACTTCGAATCCGACTTCGACTTTGACTTCGACTTTGTAATTAACTAGATCATTGTCTAAAATCATCGCCTGGCATTCTTCTTCTTCTTCGCGACCGTTTAGAATCGCGATCTTGTTCTGAATGAAGGTTAAGAGCCTCTTTGGAATTTCAGTTTTGAGTTTTGCTATTTTGACTTTGTCTTTTCTTTTTCTCTGTCTCTTTGCTAATAACTTGTTTGCCATTGACCTGTAAAGACAACAAAAAAAAAAAAAACTGAATTTGTAACTGACATTTTGTAGTGAAAATGTTCAACAATGAGACGAGTGACTTTTCCACTAAGGTGCAGCCCACTTAAGAGCTAAAGACTATGTTATTTAATGTTAATAATCCTCCTCCTTTTATTTGAAATGGCAACGGTAATTTGAATAACTCTTTTTCACTATTCAAATAGTTGACAAATTCCATTTAACATTTGGCATTTATTGCCTATAGCTGGGGAGCAATTCTGAATCTTAGACATTTGGGAATAAAATATCACTAGGGAATTTCATTTTACTTCCTCGGAATAAACTACAGAAATATATTGAAGTATTATAGAAATTTTTGAATAGTTCATTCACTTTCATTTTCCATTTGCATGTTAAAATTTAATAGTAATTTAATCGATAAGCGCAATTGAGATAAGCTTAAGATTTACAGCATTGCCACTCATTTCGATACGGCGTTGCCACACAGTTGTCAAAAGCGGCTTATTAGATCATAATTAAGAGATTTGCTGCTGCGCTAAAACATGTTATATTAATAGATTAGCCTGCATTAGTTTGTCGTCGTTTTTGTTATTGGGGAATTTTTGTGTTTTCTCTTCTCTTCGCTTCGCCTCGCCTAATTAGCAAAACATTTTTGTAGCTAGTTAGTTTTGCTTTTATCAGTTGTTGGGCATTTCCTACGCTGACTTTTTAGCGGAATTGACGCCAGCGTTAGCAGCGACAGCGACGTCGACTGCAGCTGCAGCTGGCGCTTGCGCTCTCTCTCTCTCTCTCTCTCTCTCTCTCTCTCTTTCTCTCTCTGGTGTGAAAGGGGAATTCTCATTCTCCATTTGACGACTCATTTAGCATTAATTATAGCATTGCTCATAGCTGCGCTGCTGCTGTTGTCGAGATGTAAATTCGCTTGCAGCAACAGCAACATCAACAGCTGTGTCCCAGTCAACGCCCCGCCCTGCCCCGTTACCCCCCTCCCTGCCTAACCCAACTGCGCTGCTTTATGGGCTGGTCGCATTCCAAACGTTTGCGAACCCGGCGAGTGTGCCCGTTTTTTTTTTCGTTGTTTGTTGTTTTTGTTATTTGCGGCCTTTGCTATTGGTAACGCGACAATCAGAGCGTGTTGCTGCTACACACACACACACACACAAACACACATACATATGACTGCCACTGCCACGGCGCCCCACAGTTTGTCGCAACACAGAACGTGACAAATTTCACAAAATGCACAGCAACAACACCAACAACAACAGCAACAAACAACTGTGGCAAAAGCATAAAAATAACATTCGACTGCAAAACGCAAATTTGTGTGGCATGAAGAAATTCTTGCGAAGACTGCGTGTCGTCTCAAATCGTTGTCGCACATTCCATTTGCCCAATGCCTACGACAATATCTCTCCCCTTTCTCCCCCCTCTCGCTCTTTCAATGTCAAACAGGCGTCGCAGAAAGTGCAAAGTTCATTGGGCCTTGGCCAACAAGAGACGCACTCCACACATACATACATATGTACATGCATTTGTATAAGCGCTGCAGCGTGTGAACACATACAATCACACTCACACACACAGCAGCTGCAGCTGCGCAATGCATTGAGAGGAAAAAACGCGTGGGCCGCAGGCGCGACTTTCACTTTGCGCGTTTTAAAACGCGTCTCAGCCTCGTGCCTGCCAGAATCAGCCCACGTGATGTGTGTGTGTGTGTGTGATAAAAGCTCACCTCTCACTCAAGGCAGCCAATCTACTCCTCCACTCCTCACTCCTCACTGCTCGCTCTCTTTGGGCTTTTTCTAAAGCGCTGCGGGCACACTGCAATAAACATTTATCATATTTCAACACTTTGATGCTTTAAAATGCATTTAAATCAATTTCGTTACGTTTCACACATGTGCACTCGCGCTCTCTCCTTCTCTTACTCGCTCTTTCATGCATGCAAAGCCGCCGCCGCCTAAGCAGGCGCAAACGACAATAACAACAACAACTTGAACGCTAGCAGCGACGCCAACGTCAACGTCAGTTGATGATGCTGCTGCTGCTGTTCGTGTGTGTCTGCATTCTATCAAAAAGTTGACGGCGATGCTGCCAGCGCTTTCCATTTTTTTCTTCTACGCTACATGCAAATTACTTGCAAACAGGGTATGAGCAATCGTGTAGCAGCAAGTTCATAAAATAGCAATTTAGCAGCACTTTCGGTTAATTAATTTGTTGCAGCTAAACGATTATTACTCAACTAAGCCGCGATTGTTTTTGTATGTGCAAGCTTTGTCGAACAATGTGGCAACGCCACGCTTCGTTTAGTTAAGCAAACCGCGTGGCCATGAAGTGTGTGCAATTTAGTATTATAAATATTAAAATTGAAAAGCATGATATGGAATATTTGTGAATGTGTTAGCGTGGTAAGTGATAGTCGATCATTTGCATGAGCTCGCTTAATACTTTCTTCATGCATCGTTTAAACGAACATTTTCGTTGCACTTGTTGCTGCTTTTGCTTTCTGCTTTTTTGCCTGGTTCCTGTTCCTGTTCTTTCTGTCTTTTCGGTGCTCCACATGTGCACATGTGCTCCACAACATCTAAAAGTAGAGCGACAGCCAGGGCCCCCGCCCCCTCTTTCTCCAGAGTTTCTGAGAACTACAGTCTCTCACATGTGCATGAAATTTTCTTGGATATATGTAAAAGGGTATTCAATATGTATGTATGTATTGATGCAGCTGAAGCTGTGTAGGGTATATTTGTCGCATGTTTTTGTTGTTGTTGTGGATGATATTTTGTATTCATTTCGTGGGTGTTAGCAGAAACTGCCGCTGTTAGCTGATGAACGATGCTGTTAATTAACAGATGTTAAGAGCAATCGACATTTGCTTTAGTTTCGTATTCTCCTCCGGTTTTGCTCGCTGTAAATAATGTAAATTTTGTGCCAGGTTTGTTAGTGTTGTAATTTTTTATCTAATTGTACATATTAATTTTTATAAAAAAAACCATATTTACATACTGTTTATATTTACTTTGAAATGCATATTATCACCAATTGTTGTTATTGATGTTGTTGTTGTTGTTGTTGCTGTTGATGATGATGATTATGATTATGATGTTGTCACTGTTGCGACACACACAAACACACATACACACACACACCAGCACATTACATACACATATAAACTTTAGTCACACCGTTTGCTAACAAGAAACCAACTCCGTACTTTTTGCACTTTTCTCTTTCACCAATCCACTACTGGCCACCATCTATAGCCTATGAATTAGATGATTTAGTCGGACCAGCTGACGACGAGATCAAGGAGGGACAATGGATGGGAGTGACAGTGCGTTCTCAAGGTCTAGGTGGAAAGGTAAGAACAATCACATACACAAACATACTTATGAAATAATATCGATAACCCATTTGCAATCGATGATCGATAACTTGCAGGTGCTCGTCTGTGCGCATCGATATGTTACAGTTGTGACTGAGAATCGCTATGGACAAGGTCTCTGCTATGTGCTGGACAACGAGCTGAACTTCGAAGACTCCTACGAGCCATGCAAAGGACGCCCCGTTACTAGGTAAGCTCGATAGCTATCTCTGAATGCCATTAATATTTTTGTAGTGTTCTTTTCCGATTGAGTTATGCTTTTTCTTTTGGGGCTTACAAATATTTTAGGGGGTTGAATTATGATTCGGAAAAATTATTGCCTCTGACGACAAAGTGTTATCGGGCTGTAAATTATGATGTGGTGGAAGCGTAGAACCGAATGAGGGAATATGTCGTGAATGAATCAATTAGAAATGCTAAATCAGGCAATAAGGGAAAAAGTGTCAAGGTGAAGTATTTGAAAATTGGGGGGAAACAGCAATAACTTTCCCTAGGGTAGGTTGGGACATGACGCGTGTCTAACTTCAGTTTAGGCCAATTAGCATGCAGCATGTGTGTTTTATCAAAAGTGATGGCAGGAGAAGGCTATGGAAGAGAGAGAGAGAGAGGAGAAAGGGCAAAAGAGAAAGGGAAAGGGATGTGGCATTGCCTGGAGTAGCTGGTCAGGTGTGACAGCGATGACGTCGTCGTCGTCGTTGTCGTTGTCGTTGCAGGCAACGAACGCATGTCATAAAGTGAAATTTTAATTTATTTAAATGTCAGCAGTCATTGAAGGAGGAAAGGGAACGGTGAGTGAGTGAGTGTGTGTGGGAGAGGATGACGGGGTAAATAGGGTCGCACCGCACCCAAAAAGCGCTCACCGAAAACAAAGACCTTCCAGTGGGATGACGTGAGTGTGTGTGTGGGCCAGGAAACAGGACACACAACAACAGAACAGAACAGAAAAAGCACTCGGACTGCGGCATCCGTAGACATGGACTTGGACATGCAATTTTTCATTGCGCTGGCATCGCGTGTGTGTCCCGTTCCTCCATTCTCCTTTCCCCATTCCACACGCTTTCACATTATCTTGCCTGCCCTTAACTGACCCTGGACTCATTCGTTAATGTCAAAATTACGTTGCAGGCAACACGAGGACTACGGTTTCTGTCAGGCGGGCACATCGGGAGCCCTGCTCGATGACAATTCCTTGGTCATGGGCTCCCCGGGACCTTTCACGTGGCGCGGCGCCATCTTTGTGACGGAAATCGGTGGCGACTATCTGACGCGAGACAAGTTCGTGTACTACAGTGAGCATCAGGACGCCAGCTCTCCGGTGGACAAGTACAGCTATCTAGGCATGGCTGTGACAGGCGGACGCTACTTCAGCGAGAATATGTCCTATGCATCGGGTGCACCTCGCTCTAATGGCCATGGTCAGGTGGTAATCTTCGATAAGACGAACACAAATCCCATTCCCGTGCACATGATCATCGATGGCGAGCAGTTTGGCTCGAGTTTTGGCTATGAACTGATCACAGCGGATATCAATGGTGATCACCAGCCCGATCTCTTGGTTGCCGCTCCGTTCTACTTCTCGAAAACCGAAGGCGGCGCTGTCTACGTGTTCCAGAACGGCGGCAACAGTCTACCACAGAAACCCACACTGAAGCTAACCGGAGCGCTTGAGAGTCGCTTTGGCTATGCGCTGGCAAACATCGGGGATCTGAACAAGGATGGCTGCGAGGATATTGCAATCGGTTCACCATACGAAGGCAATGGCGTCGTCTCCATTTATTTGGGCTCGCGCACCGGTCTCAACGAGAAGCCATCCCAGCGCATTCTGGCCTCGGAGCTGGGCCGCAATTTGCCGCAACCGATCAAGAATTTTGGCATCTCGTTGGCCGGCAACACGGATCTCGATGGTAACTCGTACATGGATTTGCTTGTCGGTGCACCGCCTGCGGCTGTTGTCCTCCTCGCCCGTCCCATCATCAACATACAGACAACGTATCGGAGCGTGGAGATGCGCAACATTGATCCGAATCGTGCTGGTTGTCGCAACGATGTCTCCACGAATCTGACGTGCTTCACATTCGAGGCCTGCTGCAGCATTGATCCTCACGAGCAGGTGAGCACAAGGATCAATCTGACGTACACCGTGGAGGCGGAAACCTTTGAGCATCACAAGAAATTCTCGCGTGTCTTCTTCGATCGCGACAACAAGCGCAGCAATGTGATGAATCGTTCCGTTCCCGTGCGCACCGATGGCAGACTGGAGTGTCAAATGGTCACCGGTTACATCAAGGCCAACACTCGGGACATTCAGACACCCATACGCTTTCGTCTCGACTATAAGCTGGAGGAACAAGAGCTGGCAAGCTCGCCGTTGACCCGACTTAATCCCATACTGGATCAGACGCAGGCGTACATTGAGTTCGAGGCCACATTCCAGAAGGACTGTGGCGACGATGATCTCTGCGAGAGCGATCTGCGACTGCGTGCGGATCCTAATCTGCAGGCTGAGGGTGAGTACTAATAACTGAGTAGATAGGCAGCGTAGAAAAAGAAATTCTGAAGACAGTCTTAGAGCTATTCAAGAGAGAAAGGAATTTCCCATTAATCATAACTTCTTTTACAGATGGCAAATATGATTTCATACTGGGCAACAAGACGGAACTGGAAGTCACGGTGGACGTGAGCAATTTTGCGGACTCGGCATACGAGGCACAACTATTCATTGAGCACCAGGCGAGTGTCTCCTACATTGCCACCAAGAAACCGGTAAGTCAATCGATTCTCCCCGAAGGTGTACTTTAATCTCACCCCCAATCTCTCATTCTCCATTTAGACAAATGCCACTTGCAACAGCTTTAATACAACGCTTGTGGCATGCAGCCTGGGCAATCCGATGTTGCGTGGCACAACCACATCGGTGACCATACGCTTTGATCCAAATAGCCTGAAGCGTGAGGAGAAGAACATTGTGTTCCACATCTTTGCCAACACCACCTCAAAGCTGGTGGGCAAAGAACTGCCCGAGCGTCAGCTTGTACTCAAGGTGGTGCGACGTGCGGAGATGACATTGCGTGGTTGGGTAAATCCCGAACAGAGCTTCTACAGTGGCGCCTCCAAGCTGCAGGATTCACCCATGGAACTGGATCATGTCGGTTCACCGCTCGTCCACACGTACTCCATCTTCAACGAGGGCCCTTCGGCGGCGCCCAAAGTGCAGCTGGACATCTATCTGCCATTGACGCTCGATCGTGGCGATGGGCTGGAGTTGCAAGGTGGCACCAAAGACAAGTATCTGCAGTATCTGGAGAAGGCGCCCATCATTGAGACCGGTCAGGGCGCCTGTACGGTGGCTCCCGAGTATGTGAATCCCCTGAAGTTGGCCTCGAAGACGTCGGACAATTTGCGCAGTGCTTCGTATCTAAGTGCACCCGCTTCGCTGATGAAGTGGCCACAGCATCGCCAACAGCCGACGGCACATCAGATGCGACTGAATAAATCGCAGACTCACACGCACGAGTCGGTGGTGACGAGTCAACAGCATTGGAGCGAGCAAAAGAAGACTAACCAGGAGACGGCGCGAGCTAATCGCTTGCGTCGCGGCACAATCGGAAGCGTGGTGAGACTTGAGCGCTTCATGGACGGTCGTGAGGCAGGCAGCGTGAAGGGCAAGAAACAGCAGATTGTGGAACTCAATTGCGACAAACTGACGGCGCACTGCATCAAGATACAGTGCGAGTTCTATGACATGCCCGCTAAGACAGAAGCACAGGTCATACTCAATGTGCGACTGTGGAACTCGACGCTGGTTGCGGAATATCCCCGTGTCGATCTGGTGCGCATCATGTCCACGGCGAATGTCAAGATACCCGCCGACTTTGGCGTCGAGCAGCTAGAGACCAACGACAAGATACTGGTAAGTTTTGTAGTACCTAATATCAAGTCAATCCTTACACTCTTTACACTCTCTTCCTCTTTTGCAGGTGGAGACACGCGCCTATCCGGAGTTGCTCGATCAACAGCGGGAAACATACACGCCGCTGTGGATCATTGTGTTGGCCGTGCTCGGTGGCCTTGTGTTGCTCGCTCTCTTCACGTACGCGATGTGGAAGTGCGGCTTCTTCAAGCGCAAACGTCCCACGGATCCCACGCTCAGTGGCAATTTGGAGAAGATGAACGAGGAGAAACCCTTCTTGGCGGCAAAGAGCAGCCACAATGTTTTCTAACAAGAGGGTACCGTCGGCTGGGATTTGGTGCGACGCAGCAGGAAGCGCAACAGGCTCCGGCAACTGCTGTTGCTCCATCAGCAGCCACATGATTATCGGCGTCATCAACATCATCAACATCGCCACAACAACAATAACAACAGCAACCAGGATGAAGATGAACTGGATTTCGATGTGCGCGATTTGACGCCGCCGCCGCCGCCACTGAGCATCATCAGCTGGGGCAACGATGGCTATTATCAAGCCAGCGCCGCCTGGTGGGGACACATGTGAGGAGAGGAGGAAGAGCAACAGCAGCACCTCGAGCTGGAGCAGACACAGTTTCTGGTTGTGGGACTTTCAATGTGCCATTCATGTTTACTTAAGTTGGACATATCGATGGGCGTCCCTAACACTGATCGCCTATTCATATATATATATATCAGCTAACGAGAACCGCTGACAACATCGTCCGTTTAACTCTTAAACACTTAGTTTTATGTACCTAGATTTTATTTATTGAGGGGCTACGACCAAAAGTCATCTCATTGCAAACAAAATCACACAATCGCAAGTGGAGGATGAACTCGAACTCCGAATTGGGAGAATTGTGTGTGTTGCCCTCTCACTTGTGAGCGAGACAGACGCATTTCGAATACCTTTCTCCCCTTTTCTTCTTTTTTTTTTAAACATTTGGAAATGCCAAAAAAAAACAATGTACATATGAATTGAAATCTTTAGCAAGTTGTGTCATCTATTTTTTTTTTTTTGTTTAGAGAAAAGCGAGCCCTCAGTTTTGTATCATATTTTTGTTATTTATGTAAATCACAAGACGAGATCTATATTATAATATGATGTATATGTACATGTGGAAAGTGTATGTGTGTGTTTAAACGAGCTTGATTCCGAATTATTTAATATGTAAACTTATATTAACTGTAATTCTATTTGTAATTAAAATTACGCGTAATTAAGTTTAGAAACGCTCGAAGCTTACACAATTTTAAATAGTACTTCACTGCCACTAACGAATATATATTCGTATATATATTCTTACAGTTATATTCGAAATCATTCTATCGAAAATGAGGCAATAGGGATTTTCAAATGACTCCAAATTCGAACGGAAAGTATTAACACATCTTTCACCTAATACCTTATAATAATAACTATGAATATAGATATCCAAGAGATATACAAGTATATAGTGCAATGCTTCGATACTATCTAATTTTTTTTCTAATTTTAATCTTTAACTTATAATATACAAAAAAAAAAAACAAAGAAAATATGAAAAATGTAGAAATTTAAAATGAAAAATGTGTCTTTTAGATATTTACTGTTGCGATTAACGTAAGTCATTTCATCATAATTCTCTTATCCGTATATGTCCTTTTTACATTTTAGCTGTAAATAATCTTAGTTTTGTATTAGATAATTTAAGCAGTTGTAAATAGCTTTCATAATTTAATAATTATAATTCCTTTTCCATTAAAATACATTCATTTTTAATTTTTTGTAAACAACAAAGTTGCAAGGACTTTTTTGCCCATTATCCCTAGGGAAAGGACTCTCGATTTGATTTCAAGGATTTTAGGAATATTACAGAAAACTGTACCTGAAATATTTCTAAGGATAAGTATAGAAAAAATGCCAAAATTTCCGAAAGTCCTCTCTATCTCGGCCATTTAATGAGCGTTCGTGATGTCCTTTGCTACAAGGATAGCTCTTATGAATACAAACCGATGGACATCCCAAAACCAACGAATGTCCTTACAGGAGTCAAGATAAAAGGATTTTTTTGTATGCAGAAAATAGCGTACATCTCAGTCATATCCTGTCTGATCCTTGCGAATCGTATGTCAAACTATGCATAATGACAAGCGTTATTGTCCTGCCAAATTTCATTCCAATCGCCCTTGGGGTTCTCGAGTTATCCTGGAATTTGTGTTTTCGGTCTGTTTCCTTTGGCTGAAAAATGAAAACTTTTTGATCCTTAGATAATCCCTTACTTTTATGATGCCATTCGATGGAGGAGGTCCCTGTGAGCCTAGCCATATGCGTCCGTTGAAAATGTGGCAGGATATGACCGAGATATAGCATGTTTTCTGAAAAATACCCTCTTTGCACCCTCAAAGTATGCAATGAAAATTAAAATTTGTGTGGCGCTAAATTCAAATTTGATATGAACAATGTTCGTTACTTGAGGAATCCTGACGCATTCCGGTGAGCTAGTTGCCAAATGGTGCCTATAAATGTGAGCTATCAATTGGCCAAAGGACATTCCGATCGTCCTTGTGGAATTTCTGAGTTACGCCGTCTGCCTTCAGTAATTACAACAACAACTCGTCCACTCGATGCCGCTGCGAACGCCAAAAAGTGCCCAATCAGCAGGTGAAATACCAGGCGAACAGAAATCAGCAGCAAGCGAACACACTTTCTGGTTGAGTGGCGCCCTCTATTTAACGGCAGCCAAACAACTGCAGGAAGCGCCATCTGTCAACAGTCAGAAAACGCCATCTATCAACAGCCAGAAAACGCCATCTATCAACAGCCAGGAAACGCCATCTATCGGCTTTTCGTAGGCACACCCTCAAAGTATGCAACAAAAACTGACAAATTTATGCAGTGTTCTTAGCGCGCCATTTTCAAATTTTGAAACCAATTGGAAAACCAATTCGCTGAAATTTAAAATGTTGAGAAGAAAAACGTGAGCTGTTTTTTTTCTTTTATTTATTTTTGTAACGTTTTTATTTAATTGCTAATCAACTTAAAATTCGGCATAAACTAAATTTTTGTTTCTTCACATTGATAATTAAATTTGTAAATTAACTATATAAAAATACGCACACATAAATTAGTGTTTAATGGAAGCATAACTGTTTGTTTGTTTTTTATCATTCATTCAACAAAATTCATAGTACAGTTAAAAATGTATGTATTTTTGTTTTTTTTTTATACGAATCTTGTTCAATTACATTTGTCTTTTTCGTTGTTTTTGTTGTTTTCTCTTTTGTACATAGTATTTAAATATATATGCGTGTATATATATGTATATATAGGGATGTATGTATATGTATGTTGTGTTTGTGTGTATGTGTGTGTGTGTTTAATGCAATAGTTGTAAACTTTAAACGCAAATAAAAAGTATAAAAATAAAGAAACTGGCATACGCAAGACGAAGAAGAAAGCTCGATTGTTTATCGATAGTCGATAAATCTCTGATCGATTAAAGTTTTCAAGGGAAGACGTCAGGTAAATTTGGCGCGTAATTCAAAAATGTTTTCATTACGTTTCGTTTCGATTTTTGTTGGGTTTTGTTTTGTTTTGTTTGTTGTACAAAAAGGAAGAGCAAATTTTGGGTCGAATCGAAACGCAGTTAAGATATTAAATAGAAGAGAACTAAATATACATGTGTGTGTGTGTGTGTGTGTGTGTGAATATGTTGGTGCGTGTATGTGTGTGTGTATAAAAATTAGAATGTAAACGTAACCTTCTTTTGTTTTCATTTTAAATACATACCAAAAAAAATATATAATTATAAAAATAATAATAATAAGAATTAATAAAAATAATGCAAATAATATAATATAATAATAAATAATAAATATGCTGCTTGCACTTTTTCTTTTTCTTTTTTTCTCATGTTTTTCGTTTTTCTCACACATTTTCATAAACTTGTTTTTCTTTTTTTGTGGTTTTCTTTTTTCTTTTTCTTTTTGTTTTGTTTCACTTTTTCTTTCGGTATAAAATTATTGTTAAGGCACTTTGAGAATTTGATTTACCCCCATATTTTATCCATTATCCTTTATCCATTTTTCAGCTGACATAAATAGTTATATAAAAAAAAAAAAAAACAATAATAAATAGAGAAATAATTAAATATTTGATTTAGTTGGTTGATTGGTTCTTCTTCTTCTTCTTTGTTGTTTGTTTGTTGTTTGTCAATTGAATAGTTTTCGTAAGTTGTAAGTTGTCTCCATATATATGCGGATGAAGTATGTATATATATAGACAGATCGGTAGATTATATACTATAGTAGTATTTGTTATATATATATATATATATATATATATATATATATATGTTTTGTTGTTGTATATATATATATGTATAGCTAGGGGCTAATGTTTAAAGGCATCGCGTAAAAAATTGTTTACAAAGAATATAGAATATAATAATTTAATTAATTAGTTAAATTTGTTTTTAGTTGTTTAAGTTATCGCGTATTTAAGGCTCATGCAACACGCTTAATAATATTATTATTTAACACTGTACTCAGTTTTGCTGTTGTTGTTGTTGTTACAAGAGAATCAGTGCAATCGATAGTCAAACCGATAGTCAAGATCAATCGATTTCACTTTACATTTTGTGTATAAATAGTTGTTTTGTTGTTGTTTTAAATATATTATATCGTAATCATAGGCATAATTTATAATAATATAACTCTGCACCCGGTAGAAAGAAATGTTGCGAAAAAAACGTAATAAATTAAAAATTAAAAAAAATTACATAATTAACAAGAAAATTATCATTATTGTGCATATTCGGTACATACATTTAAATATCTGTATATATACACATATATATGTATATATATATATTCATTTCGCTTTTTCATATATACATATATATATAAAATTATCAATGGTCAAAAATGTGTGTGTGTGTATGCGTGTGTGTGTGTGTTTGTTTGTTTCATAAATTATTAACATTAAATTGTTGTTGGTATGAAAATAAATTATGTTTTGTCAGCAAAAAAATAATGAAATCAATTTTCAATAAAAATAAAAAATAATAATAATAATAAAAAAAAAAGAACTAAAAAATTTGTATTGCTGTTGTGCTTGTTGTTGTTGTTGTTTGTTTGTTGTTGTTGTGTTTACAGCAACTAACTGTAAGAGGTATATCAAAATCGTTTTCTGCGCAGCTACAACTAACTATCGTTATCGTGTTATCGTTATCGTTATCAAAAATCAACTGTATTTACACCACAAACACAAACAACTTTTGCTTTGTTTTTCATTCTTTTCATTGCATCGCATTTGTTTTCTTTCTGCTTCTGCTTCTTCTTCTTCTTCTTCTTCTACTCTTCTTCTACTCATGTTTTTTGTGTTTTTGTTGTTGTTGTTGGAAGACGCGCGACTCGAATAACAGTAAAAAGGCGCTGACTTGAGCTTAACTTAACTAAACTTAAGCTTAAATTGTGTGTGTGTGTGTGTGTGTAATTGGTTGCATATAAATATATTAAACAAAAGCGACAAAGTGCCAAAGAGAGAGGGTGAAGGAAGAGGGGAAGAGGTAGAGAGGGAAGGGGGGGTATAGCTGCACAAATATTGATGTGAGCGTTTGAGCAAAATTGAGAGAGCGAACTTGTCGCTCGATAACATTATATCGATATCGATATCGATAGAGCTTGCACTTTGCTGTTTGGAGTGTGAGTGAGATGACAATAGAGGCAAAGTAATGCAAGCATTAGTTAACAGTGTGAGTGCAATATGGCTGCCATAACAAAGAGAGAGTGAGAGAGAGAGGGAAAGAGTTTTAACAGGCGCAAAGTGAAGTTTGAAAAAGTGATGGAGGGGGGGAGGAGGGAAAATGTGTGCTTGCCATAAAGAGGGTTGAAGTTGTTGTTGTTGAGATTGTTGTCGGTAGTAGTGAAAGGGGGTGGAAAGGGGGAGGGGAAGGGAAAGTGAGATGCACTTTTTATAGTCCCAGATTGGAGTGCTGCTGATAAGTCTCCACAGCTGAGCTGAGACGATTGAACACAGGCAAGCGAGGCGCCTCCTCATGTTGCTGTTGTTGTTGTTGCTGTTGTTGTTGTTGTTGCAGGTGATGTTGTTGCAAGTGCATTGGCGATGAGACGCTCTTCTGCACCAGCTGCTTGTGCACCTGATGATGTTGCACCTCCTGATAGAGTTGTTGCTGTTGCTGTTGTTGTTGCTGTGACGATGGCGGTGGCGTGTGCACAGGCGAAATGGGCGCATTTGGGCTGTCGGGGGGCGTGGGGGGCGACGAGGTGGACGATGCCGATGTCGATGATGATGATGTCGATGTTGATCCTCCAGCTCCAACATGATGATGACCATTCAACATGCCAGCAACAACAACACCGTTAGCAACATTTGCATTTGCCACACCATTGTTGTTGCCTGCCCCATTTGGTGGCATGTTCAAATAGGCAACCGCATCGTGGAATGGGAAATTTGTGAGCGAATTTGTGGGCGAGAGAGACAACGATCCAGTGGGAGACTCGCGATCGGATCCTGTGCTCATGCTCAGCGGCGGACTCAGTGGCAAGAAGTACTGACTGATGTTGCCACTCGTGATGTTGCCACTTGTAATGTTGCCACTTGTAATGTTGCCACTCGAAATGTTGTTGTTGTTGTTGCTGCTTGGTGAATTGTTGTTGTTGCCAGTTGGCGAAGCAAACGCTGACGATTTGCCTTGAGCTTGTTGTTGTTGCTGCTGTTGTTGTTGTTGTTGTTGTTGTTGTTGTTGCTGTTGGGCACGCGCCTCGTCCGCATTGTGCACAAAGTGGCAACGCGGTCCGTAGGGACAGAAGCCAACGCTGTGGAAGGTGCGACAGTATTCGGTCTTGTACTTGGGATGACGCTGCAGATTGCGCAGCTCGTGGTAACCATGGGCGAACTGACACTTCTCCCCGTACTTGCACTCCCCTGCCTCCTCGTAGGGACGGCACAGCTCCGTCTTGTAGCTGCAGAGAGAGAGAGAGCGAAAGAGAGAGAGAGATGTAAACACATTAGCAACACGTTACAAAAGAAAGGTAAAAGCTTAGAATAAAGTTACAAAAGAGATACGAAAACATTAGCAACAAGTGAGAAAGCTACAGTCGAGTGTACTCGACTGTGAAACACCCGCTACCTATTTTTAATGAGAGAAAAACAGTCCGGTATTATTCTTAAAATATACAGAATTAATATACCGCAAAGTAATAAAATATACCGAAGGCTACATTTGGTATATCTATATAGTATTACATTCAAAATTTAGTATTGTTCGAAAAAATATACCAAACACTTCAAAATACTAAAAATATATAATGCCGTATTTGGTATATTGATATACTACTATATTCAAAATGCGGTATTATTCTTTAAAATATATCAAATCAATATACCAAACAAGCAAGAAAGCTACAGTCGAGTGTACTCGACTGTGAGATACCCGCTACCCATTTTGAATAAAAGCAATATATTTTGCGGTATTATTCTCAAAATATACCAAATATACTGGAAAAATACTAAAAATATACCAAATGGTATATTTGGTATATCGACATAATACCGCATTCAAAATATACCATAGACGACACAATATACCAGATTGTCGGCCAAAGCAACTAAGACGCCTAGTAAGTAGGCGTTTTTGCCCATACAAAAGTATTTCTTTAATAACTTCCAAAATTTTAATCTGATCGCAACCATATTCTCAGGAATCATAACTACTATAGTAATTATTATATATACCAAAATTCGCAACTCTAGCTTTTAAATTACGCTTGTTATTCGATTTTTTTTTATTTGCGGGGGCGGAAGTGGGCGTGGCAAAAATTTGAAACAAACTTGATCTGCGTGCAAACATAACAAATGCTGTCGGAAAAAAATTATAGCTCTATCTCTTATAGTCTCTGAGATCTAGGTGTTCATACGGACGGACGGACAGACACACAGACGGACAGACGGACATGGCTATATCGTCTCGGCTGTTGACGCTGATCAAGAATATATATACTTTATAGGGTCGGAGATGCCTCCTTCTACCTGTTACATACATTTCCTGCCGGCACAAAGTTATAATACCCTTCTACCCTATGGGTAGCGGGTATAACAAGTTAAGGTACAAACTTCTGGCAACATCTGCGACAATTGTTGCTAGCAACATTTCCTTCAATTCTTCCTAGCAACAACTTAAGGTGCAAATGTATGCAACAAGTTGATTGTACAAAGTTCTAGCAACATTCGCTAAAATTATTGTTCGCAACATGCAAGTGTTGAGTGCACAAAGTTCCAGCAACATTTCCTTCAACTCTTTTTCGCAACATTCAGCTACAAGACATTAGCAACAAATTAAATTAAAAATGTAAGCAACATATTAGGAGCACAAAGTTCTAGCAACATTTCCTCCACTTGTTGCTAGTAACAAGCAAATGATGAGTGCACAAAAGTTCCAGCAACATTTACTTCAATTGTTGCTAACAACATTCAGCTGCTAAACATTAGCAACAAGTTATACAAAAATGGCAAGCAACAAGTTGAGTTGAGTGCACAAAAGTTTAAGCAACATTTGCCAAATTCATTGCTGGCAACATGCAAATGTTGAGTGCTCAAAAGTTCTAGCAACATTTTCTCCACTTATTGCTGGCAACAAAAGTGCAAATGTTGCTTGCTACTTTTTTAGCCGAAAATAATTTGCATACACACATTTTATGCCTCTAAATTTATAAAATTTACCAACTATTCTAACAACGCAATTATTAACATTCATTTACTTAGCTGAGTTTAGAAAAAATAAGGGGAAAAAAATGTGCAAAAGTGTAATACTAACAATCAACAAGTTCCTAAGTAAATGTTGCTAACAATATGTTGCTGGCATCAAGCACAAATAAATATTAATTTACTTTTCTGAGTTTAAAAAAAACAGTAGAAAAGAGTGCAAAACAAGTGAAAAGTTCTTATAAGCAACAAGTTCTTATGTTGCTTCGAAAGTGTTGCTAATTAAATGTTGCTGGCAAAATGTTGCTAGCGTGTTGCTTCTTGACTGAGCAACAGACTGATTTTTAAATTAAAGGAGAGAGAGTGAGAGAGAAACAAAATTTGAATTTAATATATAATTAGTTTATACCATTTTCTTTCCTTCTCTTTTCAAGTTAAGTGAACTCAATAAATGTTTTCCCTATTTTCCTTTATTCTTTCGCATTAAAATACATTTTTTGTATTCCCTCTTATCCTTCTTTTCAAGTAAAGTGAATGCAATATAAATGCATTATTTGCTTTCCCTATTTTCCTCCTTCTTTCGCAATTCAAGTGAACGCATTAAAATACAATATTTGCTATCCTTTTCAAGTCAACATAACACTTGTCAACATGTTGCTGATCAGTGTTTTTTGCATGCTAGAATATGTTGCCTAAGCATGTTGCTAAGCAAAGCTTTTCTGCATGTTAGAATATGTTGCCTAACACGCATATTGCGCATCATGTGCGCTCACTTTATAAAAGGACTCTCTCTCTGTGTCTTTGTCTCTCTCCCTCTCCCTCTCGCGCTCTCTTTGTTTGTTTGTGTTGCTGGCTTTGCTTTACTCACCGCGATGTGTTCATTGGCTGCTGCGGCGGCAGCGGCTCCGACTGCGTTCTCTCCAGCTTGCGATGCAGATTCATGCTGTTCAGATCCTCGATAATTGTCACCAGCGAAGCATTCGGTTGTTGCTGCTGCTGTTGTTGTTGTTGCTGTTGTTGGTTCAACTGATTCACCTGATGCTGTGTTGGCTGTGAAATTGTGCGTGTGAGTAAACCGTGCAGGCGACGTTGGCGACTCTGCTGCTGCTGTTGTTGTTGTTGTTGTTGCTGTTCCATGCTGGCGTCGAGCAGGATGTGATCCGGTTGCTGCTGCTGCTGCAGATCACTGGCAACCTGCAATAAGACAAGCGAAATAAACCAACATTAAATTCAAGTCGAGGTTTTGCACACATAATCTCCCCACAGTCTCTTTCCCTCTCTCTCTCACTCACTCTCTTTCTCCCGCAAGCGCAATCGCATGTTACACAAATGGCAAAGGAGACAGAGAGAGCAAAGCAAAGCAGAGCAGAGCTCACCAAACACACACACACACACACGCACACATAGACTACATAATACTTTTACTTTTAACTTGACCTATAAGCAAGAGAGTAAAGAGCAAAAGCAAAAGGCGCCCATTCAATTTCTCATTTTGTCTAGCCAGCCACGACGTCGACTGCGGCAGCGACTGCGCAGTCATCACATCAGATGATTTGCCAGTCAAGTCTCAGTTGTAATGTTTATATGATATTGCAAAAATACAAAAAAAAAACGCCAAATGTTATTTATAGTATACACATGTATATGTAATTTTCCAGCCATTAACCAATACAACAACAACAGCAACAACAAATAATGGCAATATTAACAACACGCACACGGACATGGACAAAGGTGACGGCGGACTGCGACGGCGACTGCGACGTCGGCAGCGTTCCCGTTCAAAAGCTCCCTCCACTCCAACAACAACTACAACAACAGCTGCTCCAACTCAATCCGGTATGGATGTTTCGCTCTCGCTCACTCTTTCGCAAAAGAGCTGCCCACTCGAAGCAGCCGCCTTTGCGTGTGTCGTCATCAGTTTCGGTTTTTTTTTTCTTTCCTTTTGTATTATTGTATTGTGTTGTTGCTGTTGTTGTTGTTGTTCATTTTCGTGCGATGCTGTAACACGTTATGCAACCAGCCAAGCAACCAACACACACACACACACATGCACGCCAAGCCAGCCAGTCAGAGAGAGAGTGCAGGTGAACGAAGGGTGGAGAGGCGAGGGGAGGTAGGCAGCAGCCAAACTAACAACAACAGAGCAATTACATATGTATAGAGCTCAAGTTCAAGCCAGCAGCAGCAACTACAACTACAAAGCAGCCGAAAAAAAAGCAAAGCGAAAGAGGCCGCCGAAGCAAACACAAGACACGGACGCAACAGTCGCCAGCCCAAAAATACGATGCCGAAGCCGAAGCCCCGAAGTCAAACACGAAGTCGAGCCAAAGCCAAAGTGAACTTTATTTTTGGGGCCCAGCCACAGTCAAAAAATCTCAAAAAAAAAAAAAAAAACAACCAAAACAAAACCAACAACACGACCAAAAACAAAAACTGGTTGGCAGTTAACACGCACTTACACACACACACACACGTGCGCACTGCGCAGAGCAGACAAGAGAGCAACTCGAATGATTTGGGAGAGCGCCAATTTAAAAAGAGAGTGTAAAGACGCGTGCGCAGCCGGCGGGAGACAGACAGAGACAGAGACGGACGACGTCGCGACGTCGACTGCGGTGTTTAGTGTTGCCAGACTGCAGCATTTTTGCACACTCCTTTTGCTTTTGGGGCCACAACATAACAACAGGCCAGGAAAACAATTTCTGCTTAGCTGATTCATTTCAACTTGACTTTTATCTACTATCTCCTTACTCACACACACACACACACATGCACAATATATTTTTTAATGTGATTCATTTATTGTTGTTTATTAGCTTCTGGTTGCTGTGCATTGTTTTTGTTTAGTGTGTTTTTGTTTTTTGGTATTTGCTTTTGCTGCGCTTCAATTAACATTTATCACCATTTATAATGGTAACCTGACTATATCTCTCCCTCACTCTGAATCATTTCGAAGAGCACGTCGTTCGACTTCTGCTTATCAAAAGGGGAGACCCTTTCCCCCTCCCCTCTCTTACCCAACAAAAGTATAAGAGATTTATAACAATTGCAGCAAGGCAACTCAGCTGTGTTTTTTATACGAGGTGGCAACACTGCCACCACACACAAAGTCTGCGCACCAAGTTAGCAAACTTTTACGACTGTTATGACCAACTTCGCGCTTACGGCATCATCGCTGCCTTGCCTGCTTAAGCTTTGCTTGCATAAAGTACCACACACACACACACATACACAGAGACAGGCTGGCAATCATTTAGTAATAACAGCGGGAGGTGCTTAAGCAAGGAGGGGTGGAGAGGGGGAGGGGGAGGCTACGCTTAAACGTGTTCAAAAAACAACTTCAAGTTGGCCGCGCATTCAGCTTTTGCACGTGTATGCGTGTCGTCTCTCTGTGTACGTGTATGTGTGTGTGTGTGTGTGTGCAAAGACAAGATAAACAGGAGTAGAGTATACAGAAACTCATACAGACGCAAGCCGTGTACCCTGTGCCCAATTCGGCAAAGCAGACACGCTACCTGCTCTTGAGGGGGAGAGGGAGGGGAATGGGGAGAGGAAGTCTACTTGGGACTTTGCTGTGCTGCGCTACAAAAAAAACAGACAAATAGATCAGAGCGAGCGCCAACGCCGCTGCCGTCGCCGGAGGCAGCGACGCTGGCAGCGGAGGCCGCGCAGAGCTTTTGTTGTTGTTGTGGTTTTGCTTTTGCTTTTTGCGCTATGCATGTGTGAGCTCCACTCGAGTGTGTGTATGTGTGTGTGTGCGTCTCGCTCTCTACATCTTTCATCTAGGTGAGAATTTCCCTTTCATTTGAAAATGAAAATAAGTTTACTTTTCTTTGCGCAGTAGTCTTCTTGTCTGGTCTTTTGCTTTTGCTTTTTCTCTTACTATGTGTGTGTGTGTGTGTGTGTGTATTTAGCTATCGTTGCTGCTGGTGCCTGCTTCCTCTTCCTCGCTGCATCTCCCTCTCGCTCTAGCAGACAGCATTTTCATTTCTTGTTATTATGGTTATTGCTGCTGTTTGCTTGTTTGTTTTTGTTTTCATTTGAGTGTGGAGTGTTTGTTTGTGTGTGTGTGTTAAGTTGAGTTGAGCTTTTTGTTTCTGTTTCTTTTTTTGTTTGTTTTATTGGCTCAAAGACCTTGCCCTGATGCTTCTGCTGCTGCTGCTTCTTGCATTGCATTCGCGTTTGCTTGAGAGTTCCGGTTGAATATTTGGCACACAGCAAACTAACACAATTGACATTTCATTAATTTCAGCATAGATTCCACACACACACACATGTACTTGTGGATTACATTATGTATTTATGTAAATACGAATTGTATGCTTGTATTGGTGCGCTGCTGTTAGGTAAGAGATTTGTGCTGTTGCTTTGCTGCTTGTCTCGTAAACACGTTCGTACACACACATACACCTAAGCCTGTGTGTGTGTGTGTGATGCTGAAGACTGCCTGACTGACTAACTGGTTTATACAGCCAACAACAACAACAACGACGCAATATCCATAACCTCGATGAGCTAACACCAATACACATGCACAGAGCAGACCCAAGCACACACACACACATATAGAGTGAGGGAGAGTGAGCGAGAGCGAGACAGAGTCGCTCTTTATTCTGCGCACACAGATCAAGCAGTTTGTAGGGGGCGGAGAGGGGACACCTCTGTGAGTGTGTGTGTTTGTGTATATGCGAATTGAAAATGAATACATAGTTATTATAGGTGTTATTTATAAAGCAACAACAACAACAGCAACAACCTGTGCACGATCAACTAACAAACAAAGTTGGCCGAGGGAATTGCCACTTTACATAAAAAAAAAATATATATATATATATATACATATACGCGTTTGTAGTTAGATTAAAAAACCGGGGGGAATAACATTAGCAATTAGTTGCGAGTAAATCTCAAAATAAAAAAAAAACTGGAATCTCTCAAGAACTCAAACAGCAGCAATAACAACGAAAAAAAAAAATCACAAAGGCAGCGAATTATAGTTGAAAATGCATACGAAATACAAACATCAATAAACGAACGCGACTGCAATCAGTCAAAGTTCTATCACACACACACACACAACTTATCTATCTCACTTGCTCACGCACACACTTCATAAATACGTTCAAAGCTCGCTAGTTAATCGAAATGAGATAACGATTCATGCCATCTTGTCTAGCTTCCACACTCCACGCAATTATTACACCACAGGCCACTCTCCTTGCTCTATGCATAAACAACACTCTCTCTTAACACTCTCCACCCTCAAATGCGAACTCACCACGGCTTCGCCCACAATTCACCACTCACCACATCCTCACACCGAACTCACCATTCCTTCGCTTCCTTCCCTCTCCCTCTCACCAACTCACATTGCACTCCCCATTTTAAACTCCCCCACCCCTCTCCATTCACCAATTTGCACTCACTCCTCGTATTTACTTTTCGACATCCTTCTTCTGAATACACGCCCCCCTCTCCTTTTGCCAACACTCTTATGCTATGCACGTCGATCGTTTTAATTGTCGCAAGGCAAATTTGACTTGGTAATTAACACATGGGGCGCCCAGACAAACGACAACGACAACAACAACAACGACGACAACAACACAGCAGCAGCAGCAGCTTCAGCGTTTACATGTTTATTCTGTGCCCCGCCCCCTTTCAATCAGCCCTGTGGTCAGCGCGGTGGGATGGAAATAAGCAATGGAATGGCATGGAATTGGAATTGGAATTGAAATTGAACAAAATGATGAGTAGGTACATTTAACTCAAACGGAGAGAGCAAGCAAGAGGTGACAGAGGTGTGGTGGAGGGGGAGGGGGAGAGGTTGACGATGCTCAATCGATCAACACTCGGACGTCAAGTCCAATCTGGTTGTTGTTGTTGCTGGTTACTGTTTCTAAGTCGTCTCCGGCTGCTGCCATTCAAGTGGCGAGTAATCAATGCACTCTCACACACACACATGCTTAGACACACACATTTGCAATTTGCTGATAAAGCACACAATGCGACGTGACGCGCGTAAAGTACGTGAGTGTGTCAGTATGTGTGTGTGTGCATGTCTGTTTGCATGCTTGTTTTGCTTACTTATATTTGCATGCGTATGTGTGTATGTGTATGTGTGGGTGCAATAGAATAGCCTGGCAAAAGCTAAAGGCTAAAAGCAGCGTTAATTTGTGCGTATGCACTTTTAGCTTTTTTCGGCTTTCTGTATGCAATGTTCCAAGCGTATTTTAGCTTTTTTCGGCTTTTTGTATGCAATATTTCGCAATGTGTTCATCACTCCACTCAATGACGATGTCTTCTTCTCTCCCAACTTTGTCGTCGTTCCGTTTCGACAGCAGCACCAACAACAACAACAATGTCGTCAAATGAAAAACCCAAGCAACAACAACGACAATAACAAATAAAATAAAATACAAAACCAGCCAAGCAACAACACAAGTAATTACCACGCTATAATTTACATAATGTTGCCAAAGGCTTGGACGCAATCCAACGCAACAAGTAAAACCACACACATAAGGTAGAAAGGGAGAGAGAAAGAGCGCGCTACAGGTGAGGAGGGGTGGGGAGGGGAGGTGGAGAAGACTTGGCCCATCGCTTTGGCTTCGGCATCGATTGAGGTCTAGGTCGATTTGAGCATTTCACATTTTCGTGTCGCTGTTAATATTTGGTAAGCGCACACACTAACACACACACACATACACAATCGTACATGGTGAGGAAGCGAGAGGTAAGCTTGCGCATGCGCAAGCGAGAAGCCAAATGTTAAGCAATGTCGCGAAGACGCGTCCAACGACGACGACGCATGCGTCGCAGTCGCAGTCGCTGTCGTTTTTTCGTTTCGTTTCGTTTCATTTCGTTGTTGTTGTTGGTTTCGCGGCGTGCCAGTTTCGTTTCATTGCCAATCGTTGATGTCGACGTCGACGTCGACGTCGCTCTGCCGGCGTCGCGCAACTTGACTTGGCTTCCTCTTTGGCAGCCCGTTGGTCGAACCGGCTCCACGATACACACACACACATACAATACACAAAATACACACAATCCACACAATACATAATAATAACACAACACATAATAAAATACAATAAAAGAAAACTTCACAAACATTAAGCGCGCCAGCAACAACAACAACGACTTGGCCTTGCTAAATTCGGAGCACAGCAATCATTAAAAAACAAAAACAGACTCACAAAAAAACCAAAACACATACACGCACACACACACACGTACGTTCACGTAGTGGAAAGAAACAAAAAGCAAATCCGCCACACAAAAGTCGAAGGGTTTCCATATAATAAATTAAATATTATATATTTGAGGGTTTTTTTCGCTTCTCGTAGTAGGGTATATTAATTTAGTGCCGAACATTAAAGTTTACACATATTCATTAATAAAATGGAAATATATAATAATGAATAGTTAATTGAAGCCTAATTTGTATTAAGACAAATGCAAGTTTAAACTTAATTTAGTTAATATTCGCAAACTAATATGTGTATTGGGTATCTCAAGAGTCGAGCATGCAAAATTTTCTTGTTTTGCTGCTGCTGTCGAAGCTCATTCTGCTTCTTTTCCATCTTCTTGTGGCTGCTGCTTACAGCGCTGTCGCAATGCTGCTCTGTCGCTGCTGCTGCTGCTGGCGCTGCGTTTGCGCAGTTTTCGCATTTTGCCATTTGGGTTTGCCCTCCACACAGACACACACACACACACGCACATTGACTCATGCACACATACAGAGACTGTGTGTGTTGCAATTGTTTCGCTCAAGTAAAGCAGCAAAATCAAAAACCAAAGACAATTAAAGCACAGTCCACTCTCGCTGCCTCCCTCTTTATCTCCCTCTCCCTCTCTCGCATGCTGACATATAATTACATACGTTGTATATATATAGAAATGTTATGCAATCGATTGCAGTTTCCGAGTTTTAAGTTAAAGAGTTGTAATCGAAATTGCAAGTTGCGTGAATGAGGAAACAACAAAAACAAAAGCTACAACAACAACTGTAAAACTGTAAAACATTGAAAACAAAAAGGGAACGCAAAATGAGGGCAAATTATAAATGGAAGTGCGTGCGAATGAATGCACACTATACATGTAAGTAAGCATGTATGTATGTATGTATGGATGTGTGTGTGTGTAAGTAAGAGTGAATAGAGCAGCGAAATGTCAATTTCATTTACCCATTTATCGATACATCTGTGTGTGCATGTGTGAGTGTGCGTATGTATTTATGCATGTGGCTTAGTTGCATTCAAAATGGGATGCAAATTTTGAAAGCGTTACAAGCAAACGAAACGTTTCCACATCTTGAATATATACAATGTATGTATAGTAAGTATGCATGTGTGCGTATAGAAACACGATCTTGTCTTATGCAAATGTGACCACAGTGCACATTCACTATAATGAACTATCTCTGACTCAATCAATATACCAATGAAATATTCATTATAATGATTAAAAGATCTGTTTTGTATGTCTGTCTCTATTTTGTAATCTTTCTTTTTTTTTATCGCTAAAGACGACTAAAAAAGTTCTGACACAATGTCAAAGTAAAGTACATTGTTGTGAGTGAAAGCTCATTGCTCATACACACACACACACACAAACACCGACACACACACACACGTATGCATGCAACTCATTTGCGATTTTTGCTTGTCATCTGTGTCAGAGATTCCGCACGCTAATCGATTGCCGCGAAAACAACTATCGATTAGCAATTTATGTTCACGCTCAAGCGTTGTTAACCAATATTTTATTGCCATCCCCTCTATTCCTACGTCCCTCCCTCCTTTTTCCACCTTCTAGTTTTTATTTATTTTGGTGGCCAGTTGTTGGCTATCAGTGTTGCTCTGTGTGTTGTCTGAAGTGTCAAACCTTATCGGGGGCCTCACTTTGTCCGCCTCTTACACATTTGTTGATGTACAAACATGTGTCCACACATACACACACACACACGCACACATACACATGCGCTTGGCAAGCAAATTTACGACATCATTGTTATCGTCATCGACAACAACAACAACAACAGAAATAACAGCAGCCACAGCAATCGTCATCGAAGCAACGTCGTTTTCCTCTTTCAACTTCACATTCATGTGCTCAGCTTAGCTTTGAGCTTTTGCTATTCACATTCAAACATTGTAGAATGTCCTGTCCTGCTCTCTCTCACTCGCACAGCTGTGTAACTGTGCTTTCATTGCATTCTCGCTAGTCACCCTTTTCTCCTTGCTGCTGTCATTCACAACCACTTGTTGTTGTTTTTTGTTGTTGTGCGCGTTGCTTTCATATCAAAGTTCTTAATGCTTATCAGCAAGCAGCTTTCCTACGTATGCATGTGTGTGTGTGTGTGCCATGTGTCGACTCACACACACATGCACGTAAATTCACTCACAGGCTGCGCTCTCACTCGACGCTCTCTCATTAGTAAAAACAAAATGTGCATTTCGAAGAGGAAGCAGCTAAACATGTGCACATGCTTTTGTTGTTTTTGTTGCTGCTGCTCAAACTACAACCCTCCATCTCCACCTCCATCTCCTTCTCCCCTTCCCCTACACCCAACACTAAGCTGTTGCTTCTCCCTCCCACTTCTGCTCGTTGCTCGCTCCATCGTCTATCTTTATCTACCAAACTGCCAACTCCGAGACCCCTTGCTGACACTTTTTTTTCTTTTTTTTTTTTTTGTTTAACACTCACACACACACTGGCATATCTACAAAACAAACACAGACATACTCACACACGTATATATGTATGCGTGTGTGTGATTTAATTCGATAAGAATACTTATTATTGGGTTAGTTAGTTCATATAATAATCTTTTTTGCTTCTTGCTTTTTCATTCGTTTTTTTTTTTCATCATTGCTGTTGTTGTTGTTGCTGCGATAAGCAAAACTGAACTGTGAGCAAAATGAAGAACAAGCAGCAACAAAGTGAGGAGACAAAAGGGCAGCCAACAACAACAGCGAGATCAACTGACACACACACACACACAGACACAAACACATGCATTGAGAGTGTAAACATGCATAAAGGCAAATGTAAACGGTGCTTTATCAGCAGCAACAGCAGCAGAAGCGAAAGGCAGGATAAAAACTTGAACAAAGTGAAAAATGAGATCACATTGAAGAAGGAGATGAGAGGGGGCGAGATAGGTAAGAAAGAAAGACTATGTAATAATAACATTAAACTGCTACAGTAAAGCTACACTAACTTCAACGTCTCATAAAACATATCAGATTTATCTCTGCCTATGGAAAATTACCCCAAAAACATGATGTTGGGGAATTTTTTTAACACCGAATTTATTTCTTTTTTTTTTGGTTTCTTTATTCAATAAGTGAAGAAACAGTTCAACAGAAAATATAACTTAACAACACATGGATAAAAAAATTTATTTATTAAAAAAAAAAAAAAAAAAAACAGCAATACAAAAAACCCAAAATACAAGAGAGTTAAGCCTAAAATTGGAACAATAATATGTAGTACAATATTAATGAGAATTTGCTCGAAAGATGAAGCGATGATAACGTTTAGTTTTGAGAATAAATTCAGAAGTTAATTCAGAAGATGAAGTTTAGTTTAGATAAATACATTGTAAATAAAAATGAAAAAAATAAAAATGTCTATTATATAAAATAGTAAATGTTTTACTAATTACTTGTGGATTTATGCAAATGAACATTTTTGATATAGTAAACACTCCTGCTGCCTGGATTTTATTAGTTTACTGCGATCGTGTGTTGTATTTAAAATACGTTCGTTGTTATCTGAAGAAAAATCTGAACTTTTGTTTTTTTCTCGTTGATCATCGCAGTAATATGAGAGTCTATTCGGTGGACTGTTTGGCCTCTTTATTATGCTAGAGAGCCGATCGTAGGGTAATAAAAACGCAGGCAAAGCAAATGCGAAGAGCATTTGTTTTGTTTGCTTCTCAATTGCAAGTGATGCTTGCACCCCCTACAAACAACAACAGCAACAAACTACCCCTACTCTTTCTTTTTAGTGTCTGCTTCCGCTTACACTTGGTCTGCTTCTTCTTGTTCTTCTTGCTAACAATTTGATAACCCGCAACTCGAAAACTCGAACAACTCTCAAATAAGGGCATCACAGGGGATGGGGGATGAAGAGTCGGAGCAGTTAAAGTCGTAGTCAAACAAATGTTGGGAATATGTTGAACACGTGGTCGGCGGGCAATCAATGAAGACGAAGAAGAAGAGGAAGACGCAGAAAAAAGAGGGTTCGATATTCGTGAGCAGCAAATCAAATGCCTACAAGGAGTAGTGAGAGAGAGGGAGGGGGAGAGTGGAGAGTGGAGTCAGGTCAGCACGGGGGTTGTTTTTGACTGGCTGGCTGCTTAGAAGAAGAAGAACAAGAACAAGCAGAAATGCACTCACTGCTGCATTGATCACAACAACAACAACAACAACTCTCCACTCTACACACTCGATAATCGACTTGCTCACATGTTGTTGCTGCTGCTGTTGTTGTCCTGTAAAAACCAGTTGAAAGAGCGCAGACGACAACAACAAAGCAGCGAAAACAAAAGCAAAAACAACAGCAACAACATAAGGCAAGCAGGCAGGCAACGCGAAGTGAGCGAAGCAGGCAAAGCAAGTAATCAAAAAGCGACAGTGAATGTGAATGGAAATCTACTAAACACAAACGGGCAAAGCAGCAGAAACAGCAGCAGAAACCGCAGCACAGCCGCCGCGGTCGCTGCTGGCTGCGCTGTCGGCGTCGCTGTCGACTTCATTATATAATAGATTCGATTCGAATTCGATTGCGATTGGATGTTTGTTGCTTTTGCTTTTGCTTGTTGCTTGCTTGCTGGTTTTTTGTTTTTATTTTGTGTTGTTGTTTTTTTTTTTTGGTGGATTGGCAAGCGAAACGAATCGAATGTCGAGGAGAGAGGCGGAAAGAAATGAAATAGTGATGTTGCAAGCGAAATAAAAATAATAAATAAAATGTTGCTTGCGTTGCGGGTTTGCGCCACACACACACACACACATATCTCTCCCTCTCTCTCTCTCTATCTATTTGTGCCGCGCTTTGTGGCCCGCATCAAAAATAACAAACAAAAGTAAAGTCGACATTTTCAAAGTTTCATCCACCGAAATACCAAATACCAAATAATAATAATAATCATAATAAATAGTAGCACACATATTGTAATAATACTTAATAATCATAATAATAATTGCAACGGAAAAAACCCCCTGACAAAAAAAAAATAAATCAACAAAAAAAAACGAACCAGCAAACAGGGTCAACACTCGTGTCACAGTTTTACAACTTTTCCAACTGTCAACTCAACTGCACATTTATTACATCTCGTAAATTACACGAAGCCCGAGCCGAACCAAAACCCAGACCCGAAGTACACACTTCAAAAAATAAAAAAAATAAATACAATATTCAGGGGGCGGGAAATCTCCTCGGTGTTTTTGTTGTGGGGTTTCCAAAAACTGATCACCCATAAATAACTCGAAAAGACATCAACGATAACGATGATAAGTAAACCACAAATGAACTCAAGTTCAACCAAATCAATAAACTTATCAACAGTTTTCACAAATAAGAAACACATTTTAATGAGATTTTCAGTTACCCAATAGTATTGCATATTACTAACAATTTATTACACTATTACAAAACACGCTAGTAAAATGTATAATCTAAGACTTAAAATATATAAATTACGAATCATAAAGAATTACAACAAAAATCGGAATATTCAAAAAAATGTAACTCAAAAATAACATTCAACGATAAGCAAAGAGCAAAACTGAACTCAAGTTCAACTAAATCAATAAACTTATCAATAATTTCGACGATTCAAAATGAAGTTAAAAGAATAAAAACTCCGAAGAAAAATTACAGTTTAACATCATAAAAAAAAAATGTAGAAACATTTTCTATTCAAATTTGAGTAATGATCATTTGATGACTGTCAATTTACCCGCAAATGTTACAAACTTACAAAATTCATTTACTAAAGTGAGCGAAAAAAAAAAAAACTTTATCATATCTACTAATAATTGATAATGTATTTGATGGAATTGTTTTGTGGAATGACAATTTAAATGCCAAAAGTGAATACAGGGAAAACTTTGTCAGTTAACACAATTATTTTCATAATAAATTAGTTAATTTATCGGAGAATATAATAGAATAAAAATATACGAAAATCAAAAAAGGAGATCTTAAAGTTAGATTTCGACTATCTCGAAAAAAGAAACAATTAAATTAGAAAATGAATTTACTGAAAAGGTTTTCAAATGAATTTCTTATTATCATATCTATTTATAATTGATAATGTATTTGATGGAATATTTTTTTTTGTGGATCGACTACTTGAAAATCGTCTAGAGATGGAAAACAAAATTTCGCAAGTTCATAATAGAGTTGAGTTTTTATTAAGGTTGTTGCTGGGTTGTTAAACTCTCTGCTGAAGGTTTCGCATTACAATTTGAATTTGAAAACATATTTCAATGATTTCGCGTTTCTACATTAATTTAAATGTGTTTCCAAATTAATCAATCTGCAGTTAACCTCTACTCTTAGTGTATCTCTCTCTCTCTCTCGCTCTCTCCCATCTCTCTGTCTCTGTCTGACGTGATAACACACATCACATCACACACATAATTGTAGTAGCTTAGTTTAGTGCTTGACCCCCACAAAGTATTTGCAAGTTAATGGCGTTTTAAGCCTGAAGATTCAATAATATTTTGTTTCGTTAGATTTTTAATGCCCTTCTCCGTTTCCCCCCTCTCCCACGACAACCAACAGCAGTCCCCGAAGGCACCCAACGAGCCGAGGCGACCCCACCGCAAGAAATAACAAGAGTCACGCATACACATACGCATACGCATTTGTAGGTATGTATGAGTGTACTTTGGCACTCAATTGAGCGGCCATTAGCAAGGCAGCAACAACAACATGAAGAAGAACAATCATGAGGCGCATATGAAGACAATTTTAAGATTACAACAACAGCGCCACAGGCAATGACAATAGAATATGAAGTGCCAAGCAGAACAACAACAACTACGACAGCAACAACAACACACAGGCAGAAAGCAAAAGCAGAAGAAGAGGCAAAGCAAAGCAAGGCTGGTGGCAGAGCAGCAGGCGCAGGCAGGCAGGCAGAGGCAGAGCCCCGCGACAGGCTTGCTTGGCTCCTCTCGCTCAATAAGAAGTGTGCGACGTCAAGATCGTGAGAGAGCAGCGAAAGAGAGCAAGAGTGCGAGAGAGAGGACAAGTGGAGCTCATAGCTGTTTGTGGCTGTTATTATGATTATTGTTGTTGTTGCTGGTGTTGCTGCTGCTGGTGTGGGAGATAGCGAACCTCGACGACGACATCGCACGAGTGCACACACTGACAGACAGACAGACAGAGAGACAGACATACAAAAGTAGACGACGTTCACGGTATTGATACACACACACTTAACTCATACATATTTATTTCGCTCAGCTCGTTTGCCATCCACACATTCGTTCGTTCATTTCGTTTCGTTTATTATTTTATTTCGTTTTATTTTACAACTCAACTCAACAACGATAATAATATTAATAATAATAATAAGCAGTCAGCAGCAGCAGCCAACGTCAGTAGCAAAGCACGCAAATAATTTATTTATAATTTGTATTTCACTGTTAACTTGCATGAAAACACAGCAAAATAACAACAACAACAACAAGCGAGCTTACAAAGTTTGCACATTCGGCAACATGTTGCTTTCAGTATATGCAAGTGTGCTTGTGTATGCGGGTGTGTGTGTGTGTGTGTGAGGCTTCCAAACATTCACACACAACAACAACATGTTGGATGGCGGAGGACTGACTGAGAGTGAGGATTGTGGACTGTGTGGATAATGTGGACTGAGGACTGACTTCGAGACTCTGTTGTGTGTGGACTGCATATTAATCGAATTGTATTCAATCGAAACGAATGAAACAAATTGATGTGTGTGTGTGTATGCGTTGTGTGGAGGAGCTGCAGAGTTGCCCTTCTGCCCCCACCCCTAACCCCTCCCTCACTACTTCAGCTGTTGCTGCTTAGGTAGGTAGAGCAAGCAATATGGCGACGGACATCGGGACATGCACATGTGTGTGTGTGTGTATGCATGTCTACGACGATGCAGCGCTGGTCGCGACGACGTCGTCGTTGTTGTTATCGCCTTGGCAGGAAATGGAATTATATTCGTAAAATAAAAAAAAAAGTGGTCGACTACAACACAACTCGGCAAGTGAGAGGCAAGGAGAGAGAGGGAGAGGGAGGAGAGCCGCTGCATTGCCTTTGCCCCTTGGCCACGCATCCAATCATAATGGTCTGCATGTACATGTGCTCACATGTGTGTGTTTGTGTGTGTGGTGAAGTTGAAACGTAATATGATTACGAAGCGATGAGGATTTGATATAACACAAACTAAGCATTTTGCTTTTGGGCGCAAGCAGCAAAAACCAAAAACCCAAAAACAAAAACAAAAACAACAATAAGAAAACGCCAACTAACCAAGCAAGAAACACAATGAGAGCTCTGTGCATATAAATTTCATAATAAAAGTAACGAAACAACAGCAACAGCAACAACTACAACAACTATGAAACGGCGGCTACGACGAAATCAAAAGTTATGCGAAAAAGTGAATTTCAGCTTCAGCAACAAGCAGCAGCCGCTTCATCCACCTGACAACAAATAAAGAAAACGAAACAAAAATAAAAGTAAAAAGTGAACGCATTTTGCACACACACATACACTGAGTGAAAGAAGAGAGAGAAAGAGAGAGATAGAGACAGGGGGCAAACACAAGATGCAAAGCATGAAACGTGTTTGTTATTGCGATATCGTTGTCGACAAACTTGTCGCCTGTATCGCAGCAGCAGCAACGGCAGAGGAGGGGGCAAAAACAACACACACACACAGAAGCAGCAACAACAACGTCGACCGCAAGAAAACAAAAAGCACAACAAAAGCAAAGCCAGGCAGCAAAGCGCTGATCGCTGCTTGTTGCAGCAGTTTCAGTTTCAGTTTTATGCACAAGTATGTGTGTGAGTGTGTGTGTGTTTGTGTGTTGCGCCCTTTCGCTTTCGGCAGCAAATTTGTTGCTATTGCCTACTGCAGCCAGTTGTTGCTGTTTGCTATTGTGTTGTCGCAGTCAAAACCAAAAACAAAAACGAAAATAAATAAAATACTGCTGCGTAACGATTGCAGACGAGATTGCGATTAAAAACTTGCATGCATTGTGTGTAATCGATAGACGATAAATATCGCAATGTGAGTGCATGGCAAAGTTCAGGCGCAAAACGTATCGAGAACAGTTTTGCTTTATCGGACATCAACCTGTGTGACAAATGTAAGTCCCTATGTCTATGTGTGTGTGTGTTGTTTTTTTTCGCTCTACAGTAAAAACTGCCTAAGTAATTTGTTTACTTTGTTTTGCCCCTTCAAATACTTTTGCAATAGCATTTCGAATTATTTCATCGAGTAATTTCGCATTCTTCGTGCAAGTTACGATTCAGATTCCTATTGGCCAGCCAAGCCAGTATTCACTGTACATAGTTGGGTTCTACTTGACCCGTCGTCATTCGTCGTTGTTCGTTGTCGTCGGCATTGCATTTAGTTTTCTACGCAAATTAGCCACAACAACAACAACACATCCACACATTTGCTACTTTGGAGTGCCCCGCAACTCTCCACTCTCCACCCCAAGCGCTCTCAACCCTTTAACACACCTCGCTTTGCACGTAACCGCAATCGAGGCATTAACTTTAAACTTGAAGCTGTTGTTTGTTGAATCTGCCTTGCGGCATGAAAGCAAAAGGCAACAAAAAACGAAAAACGAACAAAAAAAAATCACTAAACGAAAATCCAAACCCGGAACTTACTCTGACTTAATCGAATTTGTTGTCGATCAACCGCCACAGCAACAACAACAACAACAACAACAGCTGCTGATGCTGCTGGCGTCGACGTCGACGGCGACGTCAACTTAAATACATATGATCATGAGCTGCTTTTTTTTTCTCTTCTGTTTTAATGATGCCGCTTGGGATGACGACGACGACGACGACAAAGCTAAAGCGTGGAGAGTGGAGACTACTCTAAAACAACCCCCTCCCCACACACCTCGCTCCTCACACTACATTGCACACTTATCATAAAAACGCTTAACGTGGGCGCTCTGCCCTTATCAGGCTATTTATTTTGTTGCTGTTTTTTTTTTGTTTTGTGTTTTGTAAAATATCTGAGTATTTGCCAACAAAAATAATTATGAATCAGCGAATGGAGGAGAAGGCGCATAATGAAAACAAAATAACGGAAATAAAACCTCGAAAGGCGCAAGAAAAAGAAAAGCGAAATCCTTACAAAAAATATACGGAGACTTTGTATTTCGTGTAGCGTGTTTTTTGTTTTTTTTTTTTGTCTTAGCAGCCATTGTAGTTGGAGACTTTTATTTGGCGATTTTTTTTGTTTTGTGGTGACTTTTGTTTTTTCGAAGCTTTTGTAATTGGAGAGACATTTTTGTGTGTGGGAAAACTTAGGACTTTGAAAATTGTAGGAGACTTTTTTTTGTAGACTTACCGCTTGGAGAATGTCGCCGCAATCGAAATATGGTGAATTGCCGCCGCCAAAAATCGAAGTCGGTTTTTTCACAATTCGCGCCGACATTTTGTTGTTGTTGTTATTATGATTATTTGATGGGCCTTTGCTCTCTCACTCGCTCCTCTCTTCAGCTCTGCTCCTTCTTGTTACTCGCTCTCGCTCGCTCGTATTTCACTGGACAGAGTGCAAAAACAATTGCTTTATCTTTTGTTGTATGTGTTTTAGTTTTCGTTTTTTTTTTTTATATATTATTCGATTTTGCCTTTTTTTTGTATTTGAATTTAAACTCTTTTTTTTGCTGACTTGAGAAATTGATTGCGATGAATTTATTTAGTTTTTGTATTTGCAATATTATTGTTGTTGTGTTTTTTTTTTGTTTTGTTGTATTTGCACTTTGCAGTATTTGTTGTTATGGCGGCTTCTTGAAACTTTTGATATTTGCTAGTTAAGTTGTAGTTCGTTATTGTTGTTGTAGTTGTCGCTGTAGTTGTAGTTGTAGTTGTAATGGTTGTAGTTGGTGTTATTGTTATTGCTTTGCGCGTGTTGCATTTCAATCAACAAAAGCTAGAATATGAAGAGGAAGAGAAACGAGAAAACAACGAGACAACGTTAGAATAAGCGACGACGACGACGACGACGCTGGCAAAACAAACACCAATCTACTAATACAAATACAAATACACGTGCTCTGCTCTGCTTTGCGTTCTTCGTCTCTTTCACTCTTCTGCGCTGCTCGCTTATCTGCGTGCGCATGTGTGTGTGTGTGCCTGCCTGTTGCGTCTGTGAGCCGAGCCGGCTCTATCTCTTTCTGTCTCGCTTACACTTGAAAAAAGGATTTTCACGCACATGTGTCAAACATTAAATTGGATAAAAATGAAGAGCACACAGAGCGCAACTTGAAAATTACGTTGCGTTTGCTTTGTCCCTTTTTTTTTTTTTATTATACTGTGTTTTTATTCCAAAACTGCCGATGGTTGTTGTTGTTTGCTTTGCTTTTATCGTCGTCTCAAAGCAGCGCAGCGCAGCAGCAGCAGCAGCAGAAGTAAGAGATAAGCTTGTCGTTGTCGTCGTCGTCGTTCGATCGTCGTGTTCTTTACTCACACATGCGCAAGTCTCACTGCATGTGTGTGTGTGTGTGTGTGCTAGTGGTGGTCGTATTTCAGCTCAAATCACATGTCTGTCTGTCTCTGTGCCTGTTGCTTAAGTGTTAGTGTCTGTTTGCATGCATGTGTCTATATATACGTCTGTATGTGTCTGTGTGTGTACAATTTTGTTGCTGCGCAAGCAGAACAAACGAAACGCAGGCAGCGAGCAAAGCAGGCAGGCAGGCAAAAAGGCGACTTTGTTATTGCCCCGTTGATTTTGTTGTTTTTTTCTTTTTTTTTGTATTTTTTATTTGATTCTTATTTTCTTGTGTATGTCCTCAGCTTTCGGTTCGTTCGGTTTCGTTATGCGAATTTATTTTGCCCTTTACGATTGATTGTTGTTGTGCGTGTGTTTTGGCGCTATGCTTATTTGGAAATTGATGATCACAACTAAAAACGATCGCGGTTCAAAAAAAAAAACAAAAAAAAAAATGCCCGCGCTTGTTTCTAGAAACTAAAAAACACGCGCACTCTCCACCATACACTGAATAATGTATTATTGGTATTTATCAAATGTATAATTATTGGAATCTATGAAAAAAATGCAACAAATCAGTTTGCCACAAATTTGGCAAAAAAGCGAAAAAAAAAAACAAAAAAAACTGTTGCAATAACAAACTCGTCGTTGCCGCCTACTTGACTTTGGTACTTGTTGGCTTTGTGGTTTAAAATGTTTTTCGATCTCAATACAAAAAAAATTTAATAAATTGAATTTATTTGCAAAATTTGTTATTTTCACAAGGCACTATGATTATTTAGGGACACTATTTTGAAGCTTACTTTGCTGCGGACTCACGTATTTTTATTTTTATTTTTTTTTTTTAATTTTCGATTTGTATTTATTTTGATGACGAGTGTGCACAAAAAACTACAATTTGAATTTACGAGTTGCAAATGGATCCTGTGGCACGTTTTGCACCTTTGTGTTTATTGTTGTGTGTGTGCAGCAAACAAAAAAACACGTCCGCTCTCAATCGTGAACTTTACAAATATAGCGGCGGTGTGCAGCAGCAGCTCAGCGTGACCGCAGTTCGCATTACAAAATAATGCGGCCGCCTGCCAAAAAAAAACACCTAAAATATGCCATAGTTTGCCTCATCGTTCAAGTGAACCGAACTCCGCAGCTTGTTCCAATGCGAATTGGCAACTGGTTCCGACTCCACACGCCTGTTATTTACCATTTCTTATTGTACCATAAAATTACAACAATTTTTGCACTAATATAAGTGTTGCAAAATAATTATTAAGCTGCAAGTGACATACGTTAGGAGGAAAATTAAATGCTTGCGCACAAAACTTTCCATTGATTCACTGTGAACTGCTCAACATGGCACTGTTACATTTGAATTTGCTCGTTATGGCACTGTTAAGTGTTGTGACACTGTTACGCATTGGCCGTTAAATTGAAATTACCATTGCCATATGAGCAACTGAGTATTTCCCCATATTTATAACATTGTGAACTTAACAGCAAAGCAACAAGTGGAACTATTTGTATTTATAGTCTTCTATTAATTTATTGAAACTAACACTAGCAACCTGTTGTATTTGCATTTATGAACTGCACAAATAATTGTGGCACTTGCTCAAGCGGCGCAGGCGTCGTTTGGCTAGCACGACACGTGCTTGTTATGAACTTTTGTCGCAATCTGTTCAGTTGCAAAGCATTCATAGATGTGGTGACTTTGACGGTGCTCGAGCTGCCCTTGATGCGCAACTGCCCAAAGGCGCCAATCTTAACGGCGCCCAAGATCTCCTTAATAATGTCCTGCATGAGAATGTCCAGGTCAAACAGATAGTTGGTGGCGCCCAACGGAGGCTGCAAAGCGACAAAATGGATATGGATTATTAAAATTATATCTAGGGATGCGCATGCAAAAAGAAAAGGAAGTCGGGGCTGCCTTCTTCCGCACAAAGTCCCAATACAACGATGATATTCTTACATTCTGTGTACTTTGGTTTGGCGGCAGTGGCTTCGTCTCGTAGAGCGCCTTGTAGATGGCCTCCAGATCGAGCGTATCCTCGGGCAGTACCACAACCAATGGACTGTCCCAGCGATTGTTGCTATGCGGCTCCTCGTAACGCATGCAAAGTGCATCAAAGATTTCCCTTGTATAGGGCACATTTGAGTTGTTCACCTGCTGTTGTTCGCTCTCGTTCTCATCCAGTTTGTCGGGCTGCGTGCGCTGTGTGTTGAATGTCCAGGCCTGTTCCTGTGGTATGCAACTGAACAGCGTGCATTGCGTGGTCCGTGCCGCTTTTGTCATGCAAAACAATTCATAGCGAAAGCCTGCAAAAAAAAATGCATTGCATTTATATAATTTGCGATGGCAGTCATTAAATGGTGCTAACCCTTTATGTAATTGCCTGCATCCAGTATGACGAGATCGTCCTTGTTCAGATGACGCGATGCCTCCGACTTTAAATCACTGCGCACCACTTTTTCCTTTTGTGAGTCCGCAAAGAACGCGTTCTTCTCGTAAAGCGCTTTGGGCACCGCTTCGTTTTCGCTTATCAAATGCACCTTCCGCCCCTTGGCCGCAAAGTACTGCTGCAGTTCGTGTGCACGCGTGGACTTGCCACTCGCTGGCAGTCCGCTAATTACAACAATTGGCATAACTAAACTAACTTAATAAGAATATAAATAACAAAAATATTGCCTGCTGCTTGCGCGTGTCGTAGTGCAGTGTGACCACAAGCCGTTAAGTGCGAAATAAAATACACTGAAGTGCTGCCCATAATTAGAGTAACAATCGATATACGTTGTTATCGAGTTGCCCAATTTGAAATTGTAACCGCAACAGCATTTTATGTGGCGCACACAAAGGTAATTATTATTTAACTATCCATGGTTAATTGTAATAATTAGCTGGGAGTAAAAATATTTTTCAATTCCAATGATGAATAAAGTACCGAGAACATTTGGTCACACTCCAGTGCTGCCAATAGATATTAATGGATGATTTCATTTAAAAAATGTTGCATTGACGAATTATTGTTGTTTTCAATTATTAAAATTATTTGTAATATTTTTTATTCTGTGGTCATTTTATAATAATTCGCTTTGGGATCATTTTTTTGGAGTTCAACGCACCTGTTGCTGTGTAACCAGCTGTGCTTTGTGTGGAGTAGTTTTTGTGTGTGCTCCTCCAAATGAAAGCTGGTCACACAGCAGATCATATGTTCGCCAGGCAGCCAAAACAACAAAACGCTCAAAATACACCAGGTCAATAAACAAAGCGGCGCAATCCTGAGCATTAATTGCTACACAAACAACACCAACAAATGGCGGAAACTCGCCGACGTTTTCGCAACAAGAAGCGGGTAAGTGTGCAATGCATATAAGTACGAACTCGAAATGAGCTGAATCTCCTCTAGGATGATGGACGCCAGGGCGGCGCACCTTCCACGCCGGTGACAATAGCGCGTCGTGAAGATGCGCGCAATGCGCTGGTGCAACCAAAGATATTGCTCAAAAAGGAGACGGAGAGCAACAACAGTAACACGGGGAGCAGCAGCAGCAATAACGAACCACAGTTGCTCACCGGCAGCACATCTGCGATCAAGACGATCATCATCAATCGCAGCAGCGATGCCACACGTCACAGCAGCGAACGTGGCATGCCCACGGCGACGACATCGGCCTCCGTGTGTGCCGCACTCACCACGGCAAGCAACAAAGAGAAACCTCAGGGTGGAGCAGGAGCAACAGCCGCAGCTTCAACGGCAGCTGCAGCTGGACAGGATGGGATGTTGGGACCGCCGCGAATGACACGGCCCACAACGCTGCTGATGTCGAATGGGGCCTTCAATGCCAATGCCCGCAAACTGTTTCACAAAACCAACACGGACTTCACCGTCATCGGTGTGCTGGGCGGTCAATCGGTGGGCAAATCGACGTTGTTGAATCTGCTGAGCGCTGAACGCGATGCCAACTACGATTACTATGGACATTTGTTTGCGCCAGACGCTGATGAATGCATTTTCTCCACCCGACATCGTTCAAAGTCACAGCAACAACAATCACAACAGCAACCACAGCAGCAGCAACAACAATCAAAATCACGACGCACCGAATCCTTGCAGTTTTTCATAACACGCGAACGTTTTGTGCTGCTGGACTCGGTGTCCTTCGGCAAGGAGGCAGAAGAGCAACAAGAGTTGCCCACTCTATCGCTCATCATGCAACTGCTAAGCGTGTGTCATGTTCTCCTGCTGGCGGTGGATGAACTGAGTCTGGAGCAAGTGCGTCTGCTGCAGACAGCTTTGCGTCTGCGACCCCGCTCACCCATCAAGAGCTATGTGCCCGGCCATCTGCCGCAGCTGATGTTTGTGCGCACCCGCGCCCAGCGACAGCATTTTGAGCCCGCTTGGCGTGAGTGCTTCGATCGCCAGTTGACGCTGCTCTTCGAGGCCAGCGGATTGCCCATGCATCGGGGACGCGGTGAGGCGAGGGTTATCAACAGTTTTGTGCTGCCTCTGGTGCGCAGCAATGCGGCCACTTGTCATCATCCGGAGCTCTTTGAGTTGGTCCGCGAGTTTCGGGAACGTGTGCTCACCATGCAACGCATCTCCATGTGTTCAAGTCACGACTTTAGCGAGTCGCTGTGGTTCGATCTGATGGCGGAGACGACCCGGAAATGCAATTCGGATAGCCAGCACTTTGAGAGCATCTTTGGGGACATCAAGCATCGGCATTTCGAGTCGCTGTGCTCAAAGAGTTGGCGCAACAACGAAGGCGTCGCTTCTGTCTCTGCTTCTGCCTCGAACTCGTGGCGCAACGATGCCTAAACAGAGAGAGAGCGCATGCTTGAGAGCGGGACAGCGATAGAGTAGCGTTTAAGCTTAAGTTACAATATTAAATAAGATTTTTGTATAAATAAATAATAGATTTTGTTATGCAGAAGATAACGTAGATGGAAAAAGTTTGGGTACTTAGATTAAGATTTCGATGTAGATAGAAACAGCATCTTAAAGATCATAATCACAAGCTGGCATTGTTTTGCACATAAAGTCAAGTTAGCAGCGGAGTTTCCATTGATGTCGAGTATTTGGTATACTACAACATTTAAAATATACTATATAGGCTACAAAATATACCAGACTGTCAAGAGAAGCAACTTAGATGTATTTTTTTGCTGTTCATTTCATAGAGGCACAAAGTTATAACCTTCTTCTATTCAATATCGATTTTAGATGGTTAAATTTCAGGTATTTAAATATTGACTGTCAAGAATTGACTGTAACGATTTCGAATTATCTAGAAACAAACAAAACGCGCTTTAAATTTGAAGCTCATAATCGCAGGCTAACATTTGTTGTATATAAAGTTGAACAGCAAAGTTTCCAAAGATGCTTTTCACATACTCTATAAAGCTTGACGAAATTGGTTCGTTATGGTAAAAGATACAGCAAAAAGTACATCAACTATCCTTGCTTCAGTTTTAGTTAAGCAGTTATACTAAAGTTGAAGTTACTAAGTTAAGTACTTCTCTTATTATATATCGCTTCTTCTGAACAGCAAAGTTTCCAAAGAATCTCTTCACATACTCTATAAATGCTTTAGCAGTGTTTAAAAAGCTTAATTTAGCTTCACAAAATTAAATTGTTAAGACAACCGTTACAGCAAAAAGTACATCAACGATTCGGTTTATCTTTAGTTAAGCAGTTATGCTAAGAACTGAAGTTACTAGTTAAGAAATTCTCTGATTGTGTTTAGCTTCTTCTGCTGCTATTTCTGTGTTCATGTTTGTTATCCTTCCAAGAAGTTCCTTTCCAAACTGATTTTGCACTTGAAATTCGTATTGTTTATTTGGCGCTTTTGGTAAATATAGAAATGAATATGCGTGTTGTGTTTGATGTTGTGAAAGGGGCGGTGGGGGGGCTGGCTTTGATGTGGTGTTGTTTGTTGTATTTGTTTATTTGGTTTACTGCTGCGATGATGAAAGTATCACGTTTGCTTTGCCTGCGATTGCGATTCCGATTGCGACTGCATCTCTTCATCCTCCAACTGATGATCGAGATCATCGACATCGACATCAATTTGAGTGTCATGATCGCGATTCACAATGAGATCAGGTGGCTCCTTTTGTTCACGTTCCTGTTGCTGCTCAAAGTTGTTGGGCGGCTTGCGACAGACCCAGAAAAGACTTTGGTATTCGCTTTGTTTCATCGATTGCGGATTCTGTGCATATTTGGTGCGTATGCCGGTGCGACAGCTCAATATATCAAAGCCAATGCTCTCCATAATGATGACGAGATCCTCGTAAGTCGGCTCAATGCTATTCTGTCCCTGCACATCGCTATAGTGATAGAGCAACGGACCAAGATTCACCCAAATGCCGCCAGGCACAAGAATTCTAAAGAACGAGGAAAAAAGTAATTAAAATTAGAATTGAAATTAGAAATAAAAAAAAAGCGACTCACTTGTAAATGGTGCGTATGAAATCAATGACATTATTGGCACAATCGATAAAGAAACACGTGGCAACACAATTGTACGCATCGGGAGTTTTATAGACCTCCAGGAAATCTCCAGCTGCCATCTCGATGTTGCCCTTGGGAGGATTACGCACCGGGCAAATGTCGGGAAAACGCACCGAGGCCACCTGATCGGCACGTCGCATATTATTGACGTACTGATGCACCCACGGATAGAGCACGTGCTTGTTCTCATAGTCGCAGAGATTGAGCACGAAATTCGAGGCAATCAGCATGAAGTAGGAGAACTCGTTGCCCTCGCAGGCGTAGCCACGACAGGCCAGCTCATAGGTCAGCCTCCCGAGTCCTGCCCCAGGCACCAGAATCTTAATCTCATTCAGTTTGCTGTCAACAAAAATGAACCATAATTAATTGAAAGATCAATAAGAATACGAAATAATAGGAATTATAATAAACAAGAAACTCTTCTAATTGGTAAAGTAGTTAAAACCTAAACGTAATCTTTTATTTTCGGAATGTTTAATCCCTTAAAACCAATCTTAATCTCATTCAGTTTTCTGTCAACAAAAACGAAAAAGAGGGGAAATCGTTAATTAATTGAAAGATCAATAAGAATACGAAATAATAAGAATAATAATACACAAGAAACTCTTCCAATTGGTAAAGTACAATAGTTAAACCTAAATGTAATCTTTTATTTTCGGAATGTTTAACTCATATAATTTGTATCATCTATAAAACGAAAGACTTGTCAATTAAATTATTATCATTTAGCATTGGATATTTGATTATTGTCAATTGATAAGTATAATTTAAACACCTCTCGTTTATCAGATAAGTAAAATAGTTAAACCTAAACGTAATCTTCTATTTTCGGAATGTTTAACTCTTTAAAACCCATATAAAAGACTTGTCAATTAAATTATTATCATTTAGCATTTGATATTTGATTATTGTCAATTGATAACTATAATTTAAACACCTCAGATAATACAAATTATATGATGAATGATAAAGGGTTAAACACTCACAAAATAAAAGATCTATGTTTAAGTTAAAATTGCTCTACCAATTGCAAACAAATGCATTCGATTTTGTAATTATAATATTACAAATAATCTTTAGTAAACTCATAAGAAATCAAATTTTGAAGTTCGAAAAACAAATTATTTGTATATAGAAAACTTTAAGCTAATAATAAGAAAATAATGCACAAATAAGTAAATACTATATTAAATACTGTAATATAATAATGAATACTATAATAATAAACACCATAAAAATAAGTATTTAAGATTTCTGTTAAACACTATACTATAATTCAAAATACTTAGATGACAGTCGCCTAGCAATTGTATTTTCTAGAAATTATTTTATAACATCTCAATTTTGCTGGTTATACATTTTGCTTCTCTATCACATTCATATTTTTGGTACTTTCAGTATTTGTGATTTCTGAAAATTTGCTTTCGATCAGATCAAAATTGTAGGAGTTATTAAAGAAATACTTTCATATAGGAAAAACAGATCTTAGTTGCTTTGCCTGATAATATGGTATATTTCTGTATTCTATGGCATATTTTGAATGTAGTACTATATCAATATACCGAGTATAGTCGTATATTTTGTAGTATTTTTAGGTAGATTCATTTTGTATATTTTAAGAATAATACCGCACTGCATTTTCTTTTATTAAAAATCGGTGGCACTTGGTACATTTTAGTATATTTTTTGTATATTCGGTTGGAATAATAATAATAATAATAATAATACCACACCGTTTTTTCTTTTATTAAAAATGGGTGGCAGTTGGTATATTTTAGTATACTTGCGGTATATTTAGTTGGTATATTTTAAGAATAATACTGCACTGTTTTTTCTTTCATTAAAAATCGGTGGCACTTGGTACAATTTAGTATATTTGCGGTATATTTAGTTGGTATATTTTAACAATAATACCGCACTGGTTTCTTTCAATACAAAATGGGTATCAGGTATCTCACAGTCGAGCACACTTTCTTACTAACTTTCTTACTTGTTCATAATATGAAGCTATGTTTATTTTGAAATTTCCAGAAAAGCGTATAAAATAAAAATACCAAACTAAAGCTTTTCTAAATATACATATAATGATAAAGAATCCCACTACTTTAGTTATTACCCATAATTGTGAAAATAAATGAGTAATTAATTATTATAGTACTTACTAGTCGCTGGGCTTGTAGTATTCCTCGATGCTGTCAATGATCGGTTTGTAGGATTGCTCTCGCTCGATGGCGCATTCGGCGCTCCAGTCTCGGGCAATCAGTTTCAGCGTTGATTGAGCCTTTAAAATTTTGAGAGGTTCAACAACATCATCATCATCATCAGCCACAACATGATCATCATCATCGTCATCATCATGACCACCAACAAGAAACTTAGTCTGAGATAGAAATTTCGTTTTGCATTTTTTCAATAGAGCTATAGAAATTCATCTCGGCCAAGCCGACAATGCCAATACCCTTACTTTTTAGTATTTTAAAACTCTCGGTTTTCTTTGCTATAATCCTGAAAACTATTAATACATTTTATTGGAAACTTGAAATTAATATATATAGAAATTATGACATTTATTTATTTTGTATTCTGCATAGAAAATATTTGTAGAAAAATTTCTTTATTATTCTGCATACAAAATATTTGTAGAAATATTTCTATTACTTAGTTTGTTTATGATTTAGAGAAATTTGTTTAAAAAACACAACAGATCGGGACTACATATATACGCTATATACTGCAGAAGTTAGCTCAACATAATTAGTTTCTTATTACATATTTAATCTGGTTGCAAAGTCACTGTGAATGATTATTTTGCGCAGGCTCTTGAAAGTTAATTTCAAAAAAGAGAAAAAAAAAACTGTCGATAACATAGACAATCATGCTGATTAGAACCCCATTATAATATCCCTATTGGAATCCCGCTAACCACTTGTTGCACACTGTGCAATGTAAATGATAGAAAGATAGAAAGAGAGAGAGAGACTATCCCAATAGTACTTATTACTCACTTGGTCCATGTCGCCGTGTCGCACGTGTGCAGGCGGTTCATCGGTTTCGTTATCGTTATCGGTATCGCCGGCACTGCCGCTGCCATCGCCTGTGGGATACAGCACACGATCGCGCAAAATCTCACGAATCACAGCCTGATTGCAATCAATACCGTTGCCAACGGTATCCAAATGCGTGCGGTATTTTGAAAGCAGTCGCTGATCGTCTGCCGATAAGCTGTGCAGATAATCCCATTTCTTCTTAAGCCTCAGATAGGCATATGGTCTGCACAATAAGGGTAGAGAGAGAGAGAGAGATAGTTGAGCCGGCGATTCGATTACAAGTGAATGTCCTACATTTGCATACACACACACACACACTCACACGTTCATTCATACATATGCATATGTTCACATTGGCCAAAGCCGCTTTAATTGATTTTCGTTATCAGCACACACATGACAAGCATAAACATGTCGCATGGTGGGGGTCGGGCATGTGTGTGTGTGTGTGTTTGCTGTATGAATGAAGGGGGTAATGAGGCGGCGAGTTATTAAGCGTTTGTAAACAAATCGCATTTGATCACCCACCTGTAGTACTTGAAGGCATTCTGCACCTTCTGTATGTGACGGCGCTCCTCTTCATCCTCTTTCGCTGAGAACGCTAGCGCCGGATCCTCATGCATCTTGGGATGCATGGGGAACGGCAACGATGGCAACATGTCACTCATGTGCGCGCAAATTTCGTAAACTATTTATTTATACTTTATTCCTTTTGCACTATTCAGATGCCTCGCACACCGCCGCCGAACGCACACATTGTCAAAATTCCATCTGAGCGAACAGTGTGACCACAAATTGGATTTGAAAAAAATATCAGCAAACAGTGCGCACGACGTATCGATTATCGATAACACATCGCTAGTTAAGGCGCTTGTTTTTGAATAAAGAATGAAATGATTGATTTACTACATAGTTTGTATTTATTAAGTGCATTACATGTTGTAACAAAATGTTTTGGCAATAAATTAAAATCTTAAGGTGTACACAGAAATAAACAATTGCAACCATTTACATTTCTTTTTTTTTGTTTTTTTGCTCTTAACTCGAAGGAATTTTGTAACGAAAAAACAGCATCAACAAAGTGAGAGGTAGGTAAGATAATTCGAATAATGCCATTAATTTAAATATATATCGTAATTTGTACATTATGTGTAATAAGGACGCCGACTGACATTGATACAATTTGTTTTCCGTCAACACAATTTGGCTGGGTTGCGTGAATTCATTAAATTAATTACTTAATCAAGAGGGGGAGGGTAAGATTTTAGCATATGGTACTTGCAGTAATTGGATATACATATATGTGTGTATAAATTAGTATTGCTTAAATAAAACGTAAATGACGCTGAAGTGCGTATAACAATAATATTGTATCGCAACGCTTTTCGGATGTAAGTAAACATATTTAGAATAAGCAGCGCATTTGACCACAGGAGTATTTCGAGTTGTGACATTTTGTAAAAAAAAAACGATCACGTATAAAAAGTGTTTCGCACAGTCGAAGTCGAGATTTAGCGATCCGTCTTCTGCTGCTTCGGTTGCTCCGCTTGTTGATCACTATTGCCCAGTTCAACAAGTTGCGCAACTTCCGGCTCTGCAGGCATTGGCGCTTGTCGCTGCGCCGGCTCGCTGGAGCGTGCTGGAGAGCGTGCTGCTGTTGTCGTTGGTGTTGGGGGCGTCGATGATGGCGTTGTCGATGTGCCAGACGTATCGAGTGGATCGCGATTCGCTTCGGCTGTTGAACGTTTAAACAAGTCCAGATCGCCATTGACATGCGGCGGCCAACGGGCCAACGAATCGCTGCCAGGTGAAACAGGAAACTCAACGCGTTCGTCCAGCGTTAAAGCAGCCGCTGCACGCGATGTGCTAGCAACATCATCGTCCAGCTCATGCTCGTCTTTATCCTTGTTCTGTTCCTTCTTGAGGTTCATCTCAGCAATCTGCTTGAGGAATTCTTTGTCCTGTGTCGGGCACTCCAAGTGCACGCAATGAAAGATCTACAAAAGAAAGTGTTACAAACATATTAAACGATTAAACTTAATTCGACTCACCTCATTTGCTGTATTCCTGGTGCCCACAATGCGTATAAAGACAATGGGACGTGACGCAAAGTGTAAATTCTGCCAGGAGCGCGCCTTCTCCGTACGTTTGTCGACCACAGTTTGCCAATTCTTGCGATTCGTTGACGTCTCAATGTAGTAGCTATAGGTGCGATCATCGCAATCCCACAACAACAAACGCATCGATCCCACATAGTAAGGTTGTCCCAATCGTACAACAATCTCGCCGCTGCCCAGTTGATGACACGTATAACCCGAATCCCAATCGTAGCCGGTATAATCGCCATTGATTAGACCATTGCGTGTATGACTGACGCCATCCGTGACAATGGCGCTCATCTCGACGGTGGCCACATTGACATCGGGCGCCACAAAGCCATCAACCAGCTTGGGCACATTCGCTGTATGCGTTGCCTCCAAGCCCACCAAATGAAAGACCTGCAAAGAATGTGATGAACTATATGCAGAGAGGAAGAGGGAGAGAGAAATTTGTACTTACCCGATTCACTGTATTCTGAATGCCCACGAGACGTATGAAACGCACGGGGCGCGCCTCAAAGTACAAATACTGCCAGGAGCGGCAATGATATTTGCTATAGTCGATGACACGTTCCCAATGCTGTTGATCGCCCGAGACCTCAACGAAATACGAATAGGCGCGACTATCACGATCCCAGAGCAGCATGCGAATGTGATTAATCATGCACATGGTGCCGAGTTCGACAACGATGCCATCATCATTGCAATCGCTGATGCAATGACGTGTATAACCATGCTCCATGTCATACGAGGTTACATCACCGTCCAGCAAAGCGGAACGACATTCGCCCTGAATGCAACGCGACATGAATTTCGCTGTGGCCACATTCTCTTCCGGCCACAATGCGGCACGATAGGGTAACGTCTTCGATGTGCTGCACTCATCGATGGCATCGAGGATTTTGGCATCGAGTATTTCGGGCTTCAGGATGCCCGATGGACGCACCACTTGCAACAGATCCTCCAGACTTATTAGCGGTAGACGCACCAAGGAGACAACCGTTTCAATATCAATATCGGGATTGTAGCGACTCCATTTCCAAACGGACAAAAAGATTTGCACTTCGGATGCAAAGAAGCAGTCACGACGCAGCACCTCCTCCAACGATTCCTAGGGTTAAGAGATCAAGAGTGTAAAGAGAACTGGACGAAGACGAGAAGCATATCCTTTATCCTCACCCTTGAGAGCATTTTGAAGGAATCGTGCAGCAGCAGCTCTTCGGCATTGCGATCCATGAACATGAGACAGACCTGTGTGAGCTCCTCCAGATTGTACAGACGCGCCGCATCCAATATCATGCACACATTGTTCAGCGTGAGATATTGACGCAAATAATTGGAGATGGCCATCTCCAGATCCTGGAAGCCATACTGATTGGCCATGCCCAAGATACCAATGATCGCATCATCGTCCAGCGTCGCCATCGACAGTGTGCCCGAGTAAATGTAGCGCAAGAGCACCTTAAACGAATCCAACGGCACATCCAATGCGATCTGTCGCTGCGACGTCTCCGACATGCCGCCATAGAGCAGCGCCCGAAAGTATTCGCTGCGTGCTGCGAGTATGGCCCGATGTGCCGGCAAACGTTGCTCCTCGACCACGAATTCCACATCCGAGTAGCGATCGTTCATGCAGAGTCGGGCAATGTCCACCGAGAAGCGTTCTCCCAGATCAATTTCATTGCTGTATTCGGCGCCTTTGTAATTGGCGCCCGAGGAGTCTGTTGTGTTGTTGTTGTTGCTTTTGTTGCGGGCCAGGGTTGTCATGCTGCCGGCGGCAAAACTGCATGGCGTCCGATGCCCCCCCTGGCTGCTCATTATTGTATAACTACGCATTGCAATTGTGTGTGTGCGTGTGTGAGTGATGATTGCATTTGTTATGCATGTGTGTATGTGTGTGCGTGTGAGAAGAAAGAACAATTTAACAGTTAGCACAGTTGCCCAAAAAACACAATTCAACAATATTTAGCATTTTTCCTCCGCTAGGGATGTCACTCACCTTTGTAATTAATTAATTTGCTGTGCTATGCAGCGCGCACTTTTTGCTGTCGTTGTCCGCTTTATTATTTATTCTTTCCTCTTTTTACAAGCGTATGTGTGTGCGTGTGTGGATTTATATTTTTCTTGCTTTGCGTTGTATTACCATTAACCATCTACGTTACAAGTTACATGCGTCCAATATGCGTCTTACGCATTTTTTTTTTTAATTATATTGCTTTTGATTTGTATTGTTATTATTGCTATTTGATGTGTTTACAATGTTTTCCAATTGTAGCTAGGCTGAGTTGTGTCGCACTTTGACCAAAATATCGATGGCAACATTTATTTATCGATGTTTTTCTATGATAGTTGTTAAAATATCGAATTCTAAATTATGTGAAGAATTTGGTATTATTTTTAATGAATTCTCACTTTATAATAAATAGGTTTCTTAAAACTATTTTAATTACCGGTATAAAATCAAAATATTTCTATTATATATGTATTAGCGCGTATATATTGCTTGGGCATATACCAAAACAAAAAATATGTGATAAGTTGCACCTGGTATATTTTTTAAGGGTCAATTTTAACAGCTTGTATGTGTTATTAAAAAAATGAAGACGACGCCTAAAAATATTATTTTATTTTATAATATTATTTATATATATGTATTAATTTGCCGCAAAAGGTCTTTGGGTATTTTTTATTGAACTTTTGCCGTACTGAACTAGTTCAGTACATACCAACTACTACTACAAGTACTACGATATTTCGATAAATCGTTAAGGCCAAAATCATAACACAAATATATTTATAAACACAAAAATAAAATCTACGTAAAGTTAATTTTCGTGTGTAAATTATGTATTTGTTAAACGTTAGGAAGTCACCAAAAATGGCGAACAACAGTATCGATGTGCAATGTGCGATAACCGGTTATCGACAACAATAACACATCCCTAACTGTCTCTTTTCGTGGTGCGGACGCAATCTGCAAACTCGTGGCGAAATTTTGTATTTAATTTTTCGTTGATCATTCGCATAGCAAAACAAGGTTAAATGTAATAAACACACAAGTGCAATAACAATAAACTGATCGACTATTTGCAATTACAGATGCCTGGCGTTGAAACAATTAAATCCAGTTGGGCCGATGAGGTGGAACTCGACTACGGCGGCTTGCCACCAACAACTGAGACGATTGAGAACGGCCACAAATATGTGACTGAATACAAATACAACAAGGATGACAAGAAGACAAAAGTGGTGCGTACATACAAAATTTCGAAGCAAGTTGTGCCCAAGACTGTGGCCAAGCGTCGCACCTGGACCAAATTCGGTGAATCAAAGAACGACAAACCCGGCCCCAATTCCCAGACCACAATGGTCTCCGAAGAGATCATAATGCAATTCCTTAACTCCAAGGAGGATGAGAAGGCCAACGATCCGCTGCTGGACCCCACCAAGAACATTGCCAAGTGTCGTATTTGCAATGGTGAGCATTGGTCCGTCAACTGTCCATACAAAGGCACCGCTATGGATACGAATCTTATGGAGAAGAAGGCAGCCGCTGCCGCCTCGGCAGCCGTGGATGCTCCCAAGTCGGGCAAATATGTGCCACCGTTCCTCAAGGACAGTCAAAAGGGTGGCATGGGAATGCGTGGACGTGATGATACCGCCGCCATTCGCATTTCCAACTTGTCCGAGTCGATGACCGAAGCCGATCTGGAGGAGCTGGTGAAGAAGATTGGACCACAGAGTAAAATGTATTTGGCGCGCGATAAAAACACCGGCCTCTGCAAGGGTTTCGCCTACGTGCATTTCAAACAGCGCAAGGACGCTGCGGCGGCTATCGAAATCCTCAATGGTCACGGTTATGATCACTTAATTCTGAGCGTCGAATGGTCCAAGCCACAGAACAATTAAAAAAAAAGAAAATACAAACAAAACAGCGTGACGTGGAGAACGACATAAGGACATCGTGTGTATAAGCTAGTGGCGAAGGATTTTTTTTTTTTTGGATTTTCACTTATCAAAAGGCCCAAGCATACCGCATTTTGTTAAAGTAAATATAGTACGAAAGGTATCTAAGCTAAATACATATATAAAAAAAAAACAAATAAAATAATGGTCTTACTGTTGCCAATTGATAAAAGAAATATTCAATCACAGTTTACTTTCTACACCGCACAGACGGCGGCAACATTAGTGGGGTGCGTGAGTGTGACGTCACAAGTGCTGCTGTTCAGTGTTGCCAATTGATTGTGCACAGAATGAAAGGAGAGCACAATATTGGGGTGTGAGGGTGGGTCGGTTACAGGCGGTGCTGCTCAGCGTTGCCAACTGTAGTGCGATGGTTGGCAACATTGCAGGCGATACAAATTATTAGTCATTGCTTTATTATAAAAATGAATGTATATAAAAGAGAGTGGTTGGAAGGATTTCTAAAGTGAATATTCAATTAATACTTTAACTGTCGAGAGACAATGTTTTTTTTTCTCTTTTTTTTATTTACAATATTTGTAATAATTGATATAATTGTAATAATTGATATTGGGTATGATACACCAAAATTGCAAGACACCCTTGGAAAGTGTTTAGTTTAAGTCGTTAAGGGATTTAATATTTTTTGACAATTTAAGCTCGAAGCTGTGAATTGGCTATTGGCATTGTTGGTTTGATATAATTATAAACATAATTGTAATAAATAAAAATCTAAAAAATACCGCATGCGATATATATTGAGGTCATACTCATCCCTAAGAAATAACGATTGCTATCGATTGGCGTGCGATAGACATTTGGTCAGCTGTTATCGCTATCGCTCTTACCCCACAGCACCGATGTCATAACCTCGTTGGCGGCGACTTCTTTGGCCCCAGCAATTTGTATTTACTTTCCCGAATTGTGTATTAAACTTTTTGTGGCCGGCGAAAATGTTGACGCTGCGACGTAGTGAACAGTTGCGTGCGCGTCTCCAAGCACTCTGTCGTCGCTGCCTCTCGGCCAAAACACAAGCGGCAACGAGCAACATCACAGACGATGCTTCAGAGTACACCGCAGAAGCCGAGTATCCAGAGATACGGGATCTGAGCTTTAAGGCACGGAAACAGCAATCGGCTGCCGATTGGCACAATGAGATTAAATCGGTGGCCACCGTCGAGGAGAAGATGATCAAATTGAATATGCCGCGTTATTATGGCTTCAAGGTGGTCGATCTCAATGACAACAAAGTGACGTACAATGCGCTGCCACTGACGCAACACTATACGCGCACAGTGCTGGAAGAGCAGAAGGAGGAGCAGCCGACAGAGGAGAACGCTAAGCTGGATGCCATTGTGAAAGCAGCACGCGAAGATGTTATCGAGGCGCTGGAATATGCTCACGATATCTACAAGTAAGTTAATCTCCACAGCCAGCTCACTTAGCTCTCAAACTTCATCCCTTTCGACCAGGCATCAACTGACGCTGCTGGCGACGCCACCAGATGCAGTGCAACGTGAACGTCAATTGACACAAATCATTGTGGAGCAAGTGAATCGCGCTGTGCTGCAGACGCTTAGCGCTGATTATGCGCATTTGCAGCAGGTGGAAATCGATTACAATCCACGACACGAGGCCTTCTGGGCTGTGGGTGGCGTTGATCCGCCCAAGAATGTGGTCAAATCGAAGCAGGGCCACGAATGGCAAAAGGACGATGCACACGAGAGCGTTGATCGCCTCGTCCAATACACTGGCGAACCATATTTGGCGTTGAGACATCGCCTGCAGTTGCCCACCTGGCGCACCGCGGAGGAATCGCAGAATCTAACGCTCGCTCAGCAGCTGCCACGCTACAAATTCGATGCCCGCACCTTGGGCTATACCACCAAGCATCAGCATGCCATCAATGTGCCTGGCTATTGGCCAAGTGCCAATGCCCCCAACTTTGGCCTGCTCTCGTTCCAGTCACGTGCCCATTTGCAGCTGCGTCCGAAGTCGTATGGCGTGGAGGATGCGAAGGAGGCATTGCATGCTCTGGCCATCCAATCGTCGTATGCCTGGCTCTTGGCTCAGGCCAATTACAATGGCTTCAATACGTACAACGAACTCACGTATCCGCTGAACACACAGACTGTGATTACCAATGGCCGCGAATGGAGTTTCTATGCGTATCAATTGAATACGCTGCTCGTCCATGGCCCCCACATCGATACGAATCCCGTGGTGAATTTCTGTCGCGGCACACCTGCATTGCCGCTCTATGGCGACATTAACGAGGCGGGCAAATGCGTCGACTTCAATGAGGTCACGTTGCGTCAGCTTCTGAAGCTTTACAGCAATGTGCCGAGCATTCAACGCACAGCGGATGAACTTTTGCCGTATGTTCGTGATGCGAGTTTGCGTCGTGCCGCCGACTATGAGAATGAGGAGCAACGTGTCTTCCTCGAGCAGACATTCAAGCATTTGGCCTCGAAGCGTCCGCGTCATCTGGAGATACCCGAAATCTACATGTGGGAGAAGCTCTACAAGATCGATCATCCCACCCGCAGCATGGAGCCGCGTCGTCGCTTCTTCGAGTACGGCATCAATCCGTGGCGTCGCACTCTCGACCAGCATGACAAGGAGTACGTGCCACGGGCTGTGCGACCTGGTGGCAAAAAGAATCGCGAGGGTCGCTACAAGAAAACCTATTATCCCTAAGTCAACTGTTCTTTGCTGCCTTCCTTTTTTTCTGTAATTATAAACGAAATGTAGCAACTATTAACTAAAATAAAAACATTGTTTTTTGTTGTACAAAAGTTGACGAGTTATTTTTCTTTTATTTTCAAAGAGAGAAAAAATCAAAATTCTAAAAAATTTTAAAGTAGATTGTAAATCTTGATTTAATTTCTTTGCAATCCAAAAAAATCTTGAAATTAGATTTTTAGGTTGTAAAAATTTTTTTATGTCCAATTTGCATTTTAAGATTATAAACATTTTATTTTAAGAATTTATTTTAATTAATGAATTTTATTTTAAATTAATGAATTGAAATCTTGATTTCAGATCTTGTGATCTTAAAACAAATCTACAAAATTTTATTTTCAAAGAGAAAAAATCAAAATTCTAAAAATTTTAAAGTAGATTGTAAATCTTGATTCAATTTCTTTGCGATCTAAAAAAATCTTGAAATTAGATTTTTAGGTTGTAAAAATTTTTTTATGTCCAATTTGCATTTTAAGATTAAAAACATTTTATTTTAAGAATTTATTTTAATTAAAGAATTTTATTTTAAATTAATGAATTGAAAATCTTGATTTCAGATCTTGTGATCTTAAAACAAATCTACAAAACTTTATTCTTCGCTCATCGTTTTGAGATTAACAACTTTTAAAATCGAAAGATCTAAACCTTCTTGGTTAAATTTTGACATCATATACAATTGATTCAAGATTTTATTTTTGACTTTAGCACGTTTTTTTCTTCCTGTGTAGAAAAGAGAGAGATAGGAGAAAAGTTTTACTTACGATTCATGTGGAAAGGGAAACATCCCGAACAATTTGGGTTTTACAAATAATTCTCGACTCTTTTTTTATGATTTCAATCAAAAATTGTACTTTATTAAATTTGAATTTATTCATAAACGTTTGACAACTTTTATTTTCCATTTACAAAATAAACAAGTAAGAAAGCTACAGTCGAGTGTGCTCGACTGTGAGATACCCGCCACCGTATTGCGGTATTATTCTCAAAATATACCGAATATACTGCAAAAATACTAAAAACGTACCAACTGGTATATTTGGTATATCGATATAGTACCGCATTCAAAATATACCATAGACGGCACAATATACCAGATTGTCACCAAAAGCAACTCAGACCCCCGGTAAATAGGCGTTTTTCCCCATACAAAAGTATTTCTTTAATAACTTCCAAAATTTTTATCTGATCGCAACCAAATTCTCAGAAATCATAACTACTACAGTTATTATTGTATATACCAAAATTCGCAACTCTAGCTTTAAAATTACGCTTGTTATTCGATTTTTTTTGATTTGCGAGGGCGGAAGTGGGCGTGGCAAAAATTTGAAACAAACTTGATCTGCGTGCAAACATAACAAATGCTGTCGAAAAATTATGAAATTATAGCTCTATCTCTTATAGTCTCTGAGATCTAGGTGTTCATACGGACGGACGGACAGACGGACATGGCTAAATCGTCTCGGCTGTTGACGCTGATCACGAATATATATACTTTATAGGGTCGGAGATGCCTCCTTCTACCTGTTACATACATTTCCTGTCGGCACAAAGTTATAATACCCTTCTACTCTGTGTGGAGCGGGTATAAAAATAGTCATGAAAGAAATTTCCATTTGTTTACTTGCAATAAAGTCTGAATTCCGTATAGTCTACAGCTCTGAACTTTGAAATAGCAGTGCAACACAACAACAAACTAACTGAGACTAACTAATGGATTTTTATCATATTATTTTTTGTTAAATGAAACATATACGACTCTCTTACGACGATTTGTGCAACCTTTGGTCATAGTTCTTGTTGACAGAGAGAAAAGTGGGAGAAAAGTGAGTCTTTTTTTCTATCCAGGACGATACCAAGATATTTTACATAGTTCAGGTTGGTTCAGGGTCACGTCTTCGAAGTGAATAGCTGGAGTTGCGTCAAGTCTCTTCAGAGTAAAGCACGGGTTTACTGTTCTTGTGGGATTGAACTTCGGATTCCACCTTTTGCATCAAGCAGCTCATCATCAAGCAATCCAGGTATCCTTGAAGTCCGTTTGCAGTTGTATAAGACGGTAATGTCATCAGCATAGGTTGCAATGAGAGCCTTGGAGGGATCTTCAATTGGAATGGATAGATCAAACACTTCCCTGCCTTACCTTAGGTCTCATTTCACATGAAGCCGAGGGGAAATCTCTAACTTAGACTTTGAATTCGCGTCAATTCAGAAACGATTTCAGAATGCCAAAGAATCTTACTTGCGCCATCATTTTTATTTTCTTCTACAATTAAATAATAATCAAGAAATATGAGTTATACTTTAATTAAAAAATTAAGAACTACCTTTTTCTTAAAGTTTCCATTAAAAATAAAATAATAAAATAATAATGAGTTAAACTTTAATTCAAAAAATAAATCAATAGCTTTTTCTTCAATAATCAATCAACAGCTTTGAGTGTTGTCACTGAAAAAGAATTTGCAGACCATTAAAACGCAATGATTTTTTTTTTTTTTTTTTGGTTTAATTCCATATGGATTTGCATTCTTTAATATCCGTTTTATTCTCTTGTGTTTTTCATTTATTGTTTAAAACATTTTTATTTAATTGCGTATTGCATCGTTTTTTGTTTTTGTTTTGTTTTTTGTTTTTTTGCGTTTTATTTACTAAGTTAACATGTTTTTGCCGTTGAGTAGTTGTTGGCATTTTAAATTGTTTAGTTTTTTGTTTGTTTTTTTTTTTTTTGGGTTTAAATGTTTTGTTTTAAATTTCTTTTTTTTTTTTTTGCATTATGCTTTCATTAGTTTCTTAATTTATTAATGCTTGTATGTGTGTGTGTGTCTTTTTTTCTGTATTGTTTTAAGTGTGTGTGTTTTGATTTCTCATTGCTAAAACAATTTTTAATTCAACTGTTTATTTATGCTGTTAGCTTTAGATTTTTAAATTTGGATTTTATTTTTGTTTTTTATTATACAACCATATGCTTGCTTGTTGTTCTTGTTGTTGTTATTGTTTATGGTGAATAATGAAGAATGGCTGGCGGACACCCAAAAAAAAAAAGCATCGAATACGTTTAGCAAATAACTCTACATTGTATTGCAACGATTTATTGTCGTAGACCGAATGAGAAGTGCCCCTCACAAAAAAAAACAAATGAAAAACGAAAAAAAACCTGTTCCACATTTCACTTTCTTGGCAATTCCATCGATATTTGGTATCAGTAACAAAAAAAGTTGATTTGACGAATTAAACATACTTTTGAGTGAGAGCCTAAAAGTAGACTACACTTTTTCTGGCATTGGGGCGAATCAGTATTGAATATTTGGATGAGCCTAAAAGTAGACTACACTTTTTTGGTAATGACTATCGAAACTGTTCTAGCTATCGAATTGAGCTGATGTGAATGTATTTGTGTGTACGTGTGTGTGTGTGTGTGTGTGTGTGTAGTTCTACCCTTTTGGAATGTAAGTCAATATGCAGCATTTTGCCTAATCATTAATTAGAATTTAAGTACTTATAGTTGTACTTGTACTACATGCTATATTAAAATTACTTTTATTTTGGCTTTTCGATTTCATTTTAATTTCCATTTTTCTTTTTTTTCTCTTTTTATAAGTATATTTTATATTTATTTATTGTTTTTCCATTTAGCACTTAATTGCAACACAGCTAATTTAATATGTGTATGTACTTCAAGTTTTGTTTAATATTATTATTATTATTATTAGATTCTTGCTTGGCTTTTAATCATTTTCTTCTTACGAGTCTAGGGCCTTAGCTTAAGTACGAGAGTAGTTCCAAACTCTCATCACGAACAAGAACACACTATACATAGTAGAGTACCTGTGTGTCGTCAGTGTGTGTGTGTGTGTTTGTGTGTTTGTGTGTGTGTTTGTGTATCTTAAGTATTTAGTTTAGATATTTGCTTTACACCAACATCACTTGCAATGTTTTATTCGTTTTTTTTTCGTTTATTGAGGGGAGCATTCCGAAAAACACTTTCACTGCAATACCAACAAATTGTTCAAGTTTGTTTTGATTTTTCGTTTTCGCTGTGAAAATGCAATTCGGAATGACACCATTGGTTTTTTTTTTAGGTCTAGGTTTATTTCTTTTGTTTTTTCGTTTACTATTTTTTTTTTATTTGAGCGTCTTTTTGAAAAGAGTAATCATGATTCTAAGACCTCGCATCTTAAGACATTACCATTTTTTTCATTCTTTCTTTGTTTTCCATGTTATAGTTAAAGATAGTTTAAAAAAAGACAGAAGGGAGATAAACCAAAAAAAAAAAAGAAAAAACTTAAATATTTGACATAACGAAACCTCAATAAAAGATAGAACTAAGAACGACCCCAACTAAAATATATATTCTATATAAGGTCGCTTGCTATATGCTTTAAATGTTTTGCTGAAGAATTTTGCAAATTGATTTTCACGTTGTCGTTTAGAGATATGTGTAGTGTAGAGTAGGGGGAGAAAGTGAAGCTAAGCCTGCGTTCTATGGCAAATGCAAACACGATTTGAATTAGGTTCTTATTGTTGTTGTTGTTGTTGTTCTTGATTGCCAATCCTATATATGTACGTAGTTAGTTAGTTAGTTAGTTAGTATAAGTTTGTAGTCATAGTTGTATTAGTAGTAGTAGTACTTATAGGGTTAGGTACTCGTATTCGAACGCCAGTGCCATAAATATTCTTTTTCTTTTTTGGGAATTAGTCTTTAAAGATCTCTAAACTAAAGCAAAGTTTTCAATTTGTCTGTCTGTCATTTTGTTTGATATAATCGTTAAACGTGTTCAAGATTTTTCTTTTCATTTGTTTTTGTTTTTTTTTTTTAAGTTAGTTTTGGAAACCGAATAAAGTTGAGGTTCTCATTGAGTTCATATTGAGTAAGCCAATCTAATATTGATTATAATTAGTTATTATTAGTATTAGTACGTTAATATGTTTTGTTGTACTTTTTTTTTATTCTTTAGTTAGGAGTGTGTCGAAATTCCAGGCATTTCTTGCATTTCGTTAAACCGTTCTAAAGGGACACAAAAGATATCGATACAAAAAATAAAAAAACACACATTGGAAAATTATATCAAAATCTAAGTTTCATAATCTCTTTTTTGTTTGCTATTGTCAAAATGATATACACATACTATATTCTCAAGTATTATATGTTATTGACTTGGCGATTGTCTATACATATTTGTATAAGAGGAGGGGGAGGGGAGTGTAAGTGAAATTCTTTGATAGATTTGAAAGGAAAGGAAAGATATGAGATTAAAGTTGAAATCAAGTGATTTTTTTCAAGTGATTAGCAAATGGTTTTATGTCGAAAAAGTTACTAGCTGTATTTATTCTCAGTTTATTTAGTCAGTTCAAAATGTTAATAGATTAAACATAGCTTGTGAGTGATATTTTGTATTGTATATTTTCAGTTTGGAAGTCGGTTGAAATATGTATAAAACGCAGTTTGTTGTTGTTGTTGTTGTTGTTGCTAATACTTTTGTTGCTGAATACTTTCTGTGTGTGTATGAAACCATTTGCATTTATTAATACATACATACATACATATATTTACTAAAAAAAGTTTATCAAAAAAGTGTTGTTCGTTTTTTTGGTTTACATTTTGTTGTTGTTGTTGTTATCGTTTTACTTTTCTCATTATATAAATTTAATTAACTTAATAACCAAAGTGTACAACAAAAGTGTTTCATTACTTGTATTTTCAGTTTTCAGTTTCTTTTTTTTTTGTTTTATTTTTATTTTTTGTTATTTGGCAATGCTACGAGGAAAAAATTACCCTTTAGTTGTTGTTGCTGCTGCTGTTGTTGTTGTTGTTGTTTTATTCTCATTGATACACTTGGCTTCACCTTTATGATTTATTAGATTTTTGTTTTTTTTTTTTTTTGTTTTTCATGTTTATTTTGAACTCTATTTGCATAGTTTTTTTTTCTTTAAGTGTTGTTGTTGAATTGCTTTTGGTAGTAAATTCGCGTTCAGCTTTTTTGTTGTTGTTGTTGTTGTAGATGTATTTGAAATATTTAAGCAGAAATTTAGTTAAGTGTATTTAATGTTATTAATTTAATTTAGTGTTTATTTAATTTAACTTTTAATTTAAATTTAAATTTTAATTTGGTAGTTTTAAGTAGTTGTATTTTGTTTCTTTTTCATTTTTCTTTTTTCTTTTTAGTGCGTACTTTAAGCATTTAAAATGTTCTTTTAATAATGTTGTTTATAATTAGAGACATAGTTCAAGTTAGCCGCCTCGCACTCTTTTTTTTAAGAGTGCTTGCCTGCAAACAGCCAGCCAGCCAGCTTTTTGGTCTTTCCACAAAATTTATGCGAATTAACACTATCAAAAATGAGAGTTTTTTTTGGAGAAATTCTGAATTACAGTTAACAAATTGAATTTGAATTTAATTGTATTCATTTATTGAATTGAATTTCATTTTATTTCGATATTTGCATTTAATTCCAGGCCGAAATGTTAAAAACAGTTCATTCCGCTGTAAAGCTAACAGCGCTCTGTTAGCATATGTGAGCAACTCTTGTAACAGTCAGCTTTAACAGTGCTCTGTTAGCAACTCTTGTAACAGTCAGCTTTCGCATGCTGCGCGCTTTTATAGCATTTAGCTTTTCGACCTAATGCAAGTTTTCGACCAACAAGCTTATGTTTATGGCTGTTGCGTTTGCATGTGTGTATGTGTGTATGTGTGTGTGTGTGTGTATTCTGTGTCTTCGTGCTTGTCTCGAAACTTGAGCAGAGCTTTATGTGCAGCCGCTAGACGACGCTAAAAGCTCCGCTGTAACGGCTAACAGACGGCTAACAGTTTCGGATATATTCGTTAAACTTGTTGTTTTAATATTTTTTTCATTTTTTTTTTTGTTTTTTTAATTTTCGATTAATTTAAATCAGTTTAATTTGTCGAACAATTTAGTTTAAAGTTCTCATGCAATTAGTTTAATTTAAGTTGTTTGCGTTTTAGTTTTGGTTGTTGTTTAATTCTTTTGTTTTTAACGTTGTGTTTAATGCTTGGTTTAAGTATAATATGTATATAGTAAGTAATTGATTTATGTGTTTTCTTTTCTTTTTTTTTTTTTTTGCAGATTGTTTTTTGGTTTCGTTTTTTCTTTTGTTTTTTGTTTTTAAGATTAAGGAAGACCTTTGCTTTTGTGCATAGCCCTTAGTAGCTTTTTTTTTAAATTTGTTTGTTTGGTGTTTGGATTTTGCAGCTGCATTTGATTTGTATTGAGTTTATTTCTGGCTGCCTCATATAGTTTTTTTTCCAATTTCATTACTATTTTCATGTGTGTGTGTGTGTGTGTGTGTGTGTGTGTGTGTTTTGCTTTCACTATAAAAATACAGTTATTATTGTATAGCTTACGTGGCTAGAAAAAAAAAACACAAAAACAAACACTGAACTATCAAGTTTGATTTGCCGATCTAATCTATATAGTATATATAGTATATATATATATTTATATGTATATCGTGTATAGCTAATACTTAGTACTTGATTATATAAGAAGCATGTCAATGTGACACAAGAAATTATAATTCGTTTACAGCGTAATTGTTTTTGTTTCTTGTTTCTCTTGATTTTCTGTCTGTCTGAAAGGGTTTTTCTTTTTTTTTTTTTGCCCCTATATCATGTGTTATATAAGCCTTATGCAAAGCAAAATACATACAAATTGTCTATTTCTCTTTACTAACTCAAAAAAAAAAAAAAAAAACAAAAATTTGTTGTGTGTATTGTTTTTAAACTTATTTTTTTTTTTGTTTTTGGTTTTTCAGTTATTAATAATTGTTTTTTGTTCTTTTGTCTGTAGTCTGAATACATTTGTTGTTAATGTTGTTTTTGTTGTTGTTTGTTTTACGCTACGCACGAATTTGCTGTTAACTTTTTGCTGTTCTTTGTTTTGAAATTTGTTTTTCGTTTAAAAATTCATTAGATTCTATATTTATATATATATATATATATATGTGTGTATGGTATATATGTATGTATATATATATAATATTGTGTGTATGTGTGTATGCTTAATTAATTGTCATATGTATATGTATATTTGACTAACCTTTCGCTCTAATGCTTTATCTAACACTTACGTCTAAATGTACTGTTATTAATTATAATAATTTATTTACTTTTTGTGTGTGTTTTGGTTTTTTTTGTGTTTTGTTTTTTTTTCTTTTTTGTGGTTCAAATTAGTGTGTGTTGTTTTTATTTTATAAGCATTACTTGGATTTTCATTTTGCAAATTTCATTTCCATTTTGTTTCTGTTTCATTCCGCTACATTCCGTTAATATATATATATATATATTTTTATTTTCGACTCGTTTATATATGTATATATATAATATTTAAAAATAGTTAACTTTATACTTTGTTTTCGACTTCTAGACTCATTCGCTTACATCGCTTTGATCTTATTCTCATCGTTTTTGCTACTACAATACAATACTTAGCTGTTTCATTTCCATATCATTTCATTTCATTTCTTTGCGTTGCGTTTCATTTCCGTTTTGTTAAGCTTTTGTTTTTTGGTTTCTTCGGTTTTTCTTCTGTTGTGGTTTTGTTTTTTATTTTGTTTAGTTTCTTTTGGCCATGTTGTTTATCTGTTTTCTGTTTTCTGTATTCTGTATTCAGTTGTTCAGTTTTTTTTCGGTTTTCAGTATTCATAACATAATTTCAACAATATCGAAACGAATCGTTTTTGGAATTCAGTTTTCGTTTTTCGTAGGTCATTAAAATTGAAATTGAATTGAATGCGGTGCAAATTGTGCTTGTGGAAATCTTAAATAAGTCGATACCGAACACATACATATATATATTCTATTTGTGCTGTTCCGCTTTTCGAATTCGCCACAATTCCGCCACTTGCAGCGAAATTGCATTTCGGAACGTGATCTAAACATATAAGTTATCAAATGCGTGAATAGATGATATACATAATCAGGTTTTTGCATTTGTGCTGTTCCGCTTTTCGAATTCGCCACAATTTCGCATTTGCAGTGAAATTGGAATTCGGAACGTGACATATATAGTTATCGAATGTGTGTGAATAGATATACATAATCAGGTTTTTGCATTAATGTGCGACTTTTTATGAACTGCATTCGGAATCGGAACACTTTAAATTTCGGAACATCGTTCATCATTTTTTTTCAGAGCGTTGTTCAGTTTAAAATAAAAAATTAATATATATATATATAAGATATAAGTTGACTGTGCATGTGTATGTGTGTGAGTGTTGTCTGTGTATGTGTGTGTGTAAATGTATGGGTGTATGTGTTTGTGTTTGTGGCTTGTTCACATTGAATTTGAAATTTATTGTGACTGGTTTACGTTTTGTTCATTCATTTTTCTATCACAGCAACATATTTGTATACACTATTTTACATACTAAAAAATCAAAATCATACCAACAAGAAACCAACTTGAAGTAGGAAGGAAAAACTGTTGAACAAATTAGGAAAATTAATTATTTTACAATAATTTTTGTGTCGAAAACGAAAAACGAAACGAAAGGCGAGAAGATTCGGAATAAATCAAAAACAAACTGTCGTACAATTTGTTGAAAAAGTCAATTTTTCATATTTTTATTGATGAAAGTAAAATATAAGTATAAATTTTAATTTAATTTCTGTTTTTTTAGAAGTTGAAGTTGAAAAGCATTTACTTGTTTATGTATTCTTTACATTTTTTTTCGGTTTTGATCATTATTGTGTGGGTTTTACATTCTTTTTTTTCTTTTTTTGTTTTTTTTTCTGCTTTGCTGTTGTTTGTTTTCTTTTTTTCTTTTACAAAAGTAGAAACAATATTTTGTACGACTTGAAGTGAAGTATTGAGATTTGCGTAGATCGTTGACAGTTAAGTGTGAAGCCATTTATGGGAACTAGAACCGAACGAAGCAATCGAATTCGAGTTAGTAACAAAGTTAGTTAAATGAAATGATTAATTTGTACTCACAATGAAATGTGGCGCCGAAAACAACACCGCCAGCGTGGCTATAATGGTGAAAAGCGTGAAAATAATAAGGCACAAGCGATCCACGACCATTGCCGCAAATTTCCAGTCTCGCGTTATGTCGCCTGTCTCATCCTCTTTTTTCAGCTAAGCGCAAAAGAACAACAGAAATGCAATCAATCAAAACAAATCTATACATTTAGTGATTGATTAATATCAATTCATCAATCAATGAGCCCAAAAATTACTTATAAGTATAACAATAACCTATTCAATCTGTAAATTGAGTTATTTTTGAAAGTCATTGATAAATTAGTAAATCAATCTTCAAATCCAGTGATTGATGACAATTCGCAATGAATTCATCAATCAATTTATGAACTATTACAAATAGTTTCAGATTATCTTTTTATCAAATATGGCAAAATCAATGAATGAATTGGTCAATCAATCAATCAATCAATCTAAGAGTTAGTACTACGATTAATTGCTTATCTATCAGCAAGAAATTAGTCAATCAATTTAATTTCTAATTAAATGATTGATAAATCAATCTTTAATCCAGTGATTGATAACAAATCATGATTCACAATGAATATTCAATCCATCAATCAATTCATTCATTTACCAATTCTGGCAAGACCAATGAATAAATTAGTCAGACCATACATCAATCAATCAATCGAAGAATTAATATTAAGATTAACTGTTTATCACCAATCAATTAGACAATCAATTCAATTTCTAAAAAGATGTTCAGATTATCTGTTAATCAAATTTTAAATTGAGTGATTGCCAAATTCAATAAATATATTAATAAGTCCATCATTCAATCAATCAATCAATTTAAGAATTAATATTTTGATCATCCAGGGATTGATAATAATTCATAATTAAACATATGCAATCCATTATTCAATTCATTCATTTATCAATCCTGGCAAAACTTATCAATAAACAACTCAAACTATCAATCAATAAATAGATTACCAATCAACTAGTCAATCAATTCAATTTCTAATAAGATGTTCAGATTATCTATTAATCAAATTTTGAATTGAGTAATTGGCAAATCCATTTTATAAATATTAGTCAACCCATCAATCAATTAATCCATCAAATAAAGAATTATTATTTAGATTAAACAATGATTGATAATAATTCATAATTAAACATATGCGATCCATTATTCATTCATTTATCAATCCTGGCTTGAAATTTATCAATAAATAAGTCAACCTATCAATCAATAAATAGATTATCAATCCATCAATCAATTAATCAATCACTCCAATAATTGATATTCAGATTAACTATATTCATCTATCAATCGAACATTAATTTGAGTGATTCGCTAAATCAATTAATAAATTAGTCAATCCATCAGTTAAGAGAATTTGACATCTGACCTTACCTGATCGGTTATCCAACGCAGCTCCTTGAGTATCAGCGCCAGTTCGTATTCCGCCGAGGAGCCGAGACAGGTGTGCGAGATGGCCTCGTGCATGCGTGCATCGGCAACGGCGGCAACAGGACCAACTGGACCCACTGGACCGACGCTGCCATCGTCGCCTTGCCTGTGAGAAGAGCTCAATTAAATGTATCAATCAATCGCCAAGTCAATCAGTCAATCATGCACAAGTAGGCTATTTGTTTCCTCGTCCTCTTCATCTTCATCTTCAACTTATCTATTTGCCCATTCTATTCAATCTTATCCTCGTTCTCGCTGCACCCTCCAATCAAACAAAATATTCATCTGTTGACTCGGCAAACACTTGAGGCGAGTGTGATATGTTATGATGATATTCTTTGCTTTTGCCCTCGTTCTCCTTTTCTTTCTTTCTCTTTTTCCTTTCGCTTGTTGCCTTTCTGATTTCCATATTCATTTTATATATGGATATTTTTGAAGGCTCTTCTATGTTTGTTTTACTCTTTTCCCATATTATTTGTTAACTTACTTAAATACAATTCTTATTTAAATATGTAAAAATATGATGATGATAAATTTTGTTATTATATTATAACTTGAAAATTGTATTTTTGTATGCTTCGCTTTTACAAGTTGTTTAAGCTTTTACTATTATAAATTGCACAGCGAATTTGCATCTTATTTCATTTGAAATAAATTTGCAACAAATTTGAATTTCTACAAAAATTGAATTTATAAAACTGTTAAAACTAACATTACTCGTAATTGGTTCATCATGCTTCGTATACAAAAAAAAGTTTGCAATGAGTTCAACAGAATTCCCAAACTAAGTGTTATTAATGCGACTTAAGAAGTTTGAAATATTTCTGAGGAACTCGTTGTTAGATTCATTAATGCGTATCCCAAGCAAGAAAGCTGTAAGGGTTAACTGCAGGAATTTGAGGAACGCAAATGCGTTAGCCAAAGGGTAAAGTCATAAGAAAACGTCGTAAAGTGTGACAATGCTGAGTGGAGAATTTTGTACTTCCACGAAATGCTGGGATGCTACTTATAGAAATACTATAGAGTCGAGAGTCGAGTGCCTGACGCTATTATATACATATATATCTCGGTGGCATATTAAATTATCTGCTAATTTCGAGCTCGATAAGTTACCCAACAGTTTGTGTGGCACAGCTAGAAATGCAAGTGCGAGAGCGAGTCCAAAAAAAACAATAAGCAAGAAAGCTACAGTCAAGTGTGCTCGACTGTGAGATACCCGCTACAGATTTTGAATTAACGGAAAACAGTACGGTATTAATTTTAAAATATACCGGCCATATGTGGTAAATCGATGGTATAAAATACATATTCCGCTATATATTCTGAATAAGAGAAAAACCGTGCAGTATTAATTTTAAAATATACCGAAGGCCATATGTGGTATATCAATTCAAAATATACCACAGATTAAAAATGCATACCGCTACACATTATGAATAAGAGGAAAACAGTGCGGTATTATATTTAAAATATACCAATTTAATATACCACAAAAATATTGAAAATATACCAAAAAATATTGATATACTTTCAAGTTCAAAATATACTATGGGAGACAAACTATACCAAATCGGTGCAAAATACTAAAATATACCAAAGTCTATAAAGAGTGCAAAATATACCAGATTGTAAGTCAAAGCAGCTAATATTCATTGTAAATAAAGGTTTTTTCTCACAAAAAGTATTTCCTAAATAACTTCTTTTTATTTCTCATAATTTCTTTTTAATCGTTTGCAATCAAATTCTCAGAAATTAAAAATACTGCAGGTATGATTGTCTGTATCAAAATTATTGATTTTTATCGATGTGCTAGGGTGGAAGTGGGCGTGGCAAAGATTTGAAATAAACTTCATATGCGTGCGTACATAACAAGTGCTGTCAAAAAGGAATGATAGCTATATCTATAATAGTTTCTGAGATCTAGGTGTTTAAACAGACGGACGTACAGACAGACGGACAGACGCTTATCACGAATATGTATACTTTCAGAGGTCGTAGAAACCTTTTTCTGTTACATTTCCTGCAGACACACACTTATCATACCCTTCTACACCATCCGATAGCGGGTATCAAAAAGCAGAGAATGCAATGTTATGGAGAGGGCTGTGAACTCAACTGAGAAACGTGACTCTGGCACAGTTGTCTCGCATCTCGCATCTCGCATCTCGATTCTCCTTCTTCATTTTCTCAGTTCTTCAGTTCTCGGTTTCGCAGTTTGCGGCGTCGTGAAGGGAGGAAGGGAAGAAGGGAGGAGGGTCTACTGCTCTCTAAGGGTTTTCCATTACGATTGTATTTCTATGTATTTTTCAGCTTGTCACTAAATGCGTGTCCTTGCCACTTGCCACATGCCACTATTATATTCAAGTATGGCATTGGCATGCCTCTAGTTTGTTGTTTGTTTGTCTCATTGTTGTTGCGGGTACAAACACACACACACACATGTAGTGTGTGTATACACATCTTGTCATTGTCATTGCCATTGTCATTGACTGTCATTCGAGGCATTGCTGAATAAGGATGCGGATGAGGATGCGGATGAGCGTACGGATGCGTATGAGGATGTGCCTTGTTGAAGTCGTTGTTTTTTTTTTTTTATTCTTTTTTTCCCTTCTTTTTGTTGTCGCACTGTCTTTTTTTTTTGTTTTTTTTTTTTCGTTGTCTTGTGCTCACAACTAATGCTGTCGTTTTTAGTTTGTTGTTGATATTGATATTGTCGTCAAATCGTTTAAAGTTTTTTCTATTTTCCACTTTTGTCCAGTGTTTTCTTTTTTTTTTTTTCGTCTCCTTTCTTTTCGTGTTCTTTTGGTGAGCTCAGAGCTCACATTTCATCCATGCAGTGAAATTAAATTGGGCAAACATTTAAAAGTTTTCTCTGCGGCAGCGCGACGTTGCGTTGCGTTGCGCACGGTGCGTATGCGTAACTTCATCCTCAATTGCTGACCAAAAGTTTCGAAACTTTCTTTTTTTTTTTGCCCCTCCCCCGTTTTTTTTTTCTGTATTTTGCTGTTGGCCTGAGCCCGATTTTGTGATTGCTTTCAAAACGGATTCGTTCAATTGGACTTTCGGAATGTTGATTTAGAAATTTTCACATTTATCATACTTCGAACGCGCGTACAGTGAAAGCTGCCTACAGAGTTTTGTTTAAATCAAATATGAATTGATTCGATTGGGGAGGTAACACTGTATAGACGTGTGTGTGCAGTGAAAGCGTTAATCCGTGAATTTCATTTCAAAAGCATACTCAATTTATCATCGATAGACAAAAAAAAAAAAAGCGAAACCAATGAAACGGCGAAGCAATTGTTATGGTGGCAACACTGCGTATGAGTTATCTCGCATGCCAAAATATTTCAATTTGAATGAAGAGAGCGAGGAAAAGAAAGTTTTTGGGGCGAGGAAATGAATGAGTTCACAACTAAAAGACTTTAAACTTAAAAAATATTCATTTCTATATTCATTTTGTGTAGCTTCAACTACAAGTTGTTATCGATAACTTACCTAAACATTGTCCGATAGTATGTGGGCTGATGGGGCAATGTGGCGCTGGCGCAGCGATGATTGCATCGGAAGTCATCATCAATGTCGAGCACATTAGCGAGCAGCGATTTCGAAGATCTGCGTGGATGCAATTGTTGGGAAAACAAAATGTTAACAAATGGTCGAAAAATGTGCTATAATTCAACTATCGATAGTACTATCGTAATGTAAGCAGCGCAAAATTTCAAGTCCAAACTATTATCGATAGTAAAAGCGATAGTTTGCTTGCTGCAGAGTTAGCGCGAGGCGAGAGTAAAACATAGTATCATATAAGGGGAGGAGGTTACCTTTCCTTGAGCTCAACGTTTTGGATCTGTTGCTTTTTGTCGCCAGCGTTCGATGAGCCCGACGACGAGGGCGGCGGCGGGCATTCGTAGCCAACCTGTCCGGGTCTTTGCATGCGCAATATGCAAGGTAACCAATAAAGGAATATTACTCTTATCTGTGTGTGCGAGTTCGACAGAGAGACGGAGGTGTGTTGGGTAATGCGGTTAAAAATAATAGCAATAAGTATATTTTTGGTATTTTTTTCGTTAGTTTTATGTATAGATATGGAGTAGTTTTTTTTAAATATATCATTTTTAGTAGTATGGTATATTTTCGGTATATTTTCGTTAGTTTAATGTATAGAGTAGTTTTTTTTTAATATATCATATTTTATAAGTACATTTGCGGTATATAGTTTTTGATTTTTGCAATCATTGTTGTAGTTAGTAAAAATTACGACACACGTTCACAAATAGTTTTTGTTGTTTGTAGTTGTTGTTGTTGTTGTTGTTTAATTCCAATTTACAGTTTAAAAATTTAAAATTTATTTATCAGAAAGTTGTTAAAGTTTTGGGTTTTTTTTTTTTTGATAATTTTTTTTGGTTTTTAATTAGTTTGATTAAGTTGCGTTCACACGTTGTGGCATGTAGATAGATGAGTGTTGAGTGTGTGTTAAAAAGTAGTAGGAGATAGCAAAAACAGCACGCGCGTTTTTTGTACGAAGATAGTTAGTTAGTTAGTTGCATAGTTAGTTAGTTGGTTAGTTAGTTAGTTACAGGGAATGAAAGAGATAGCAGTAGTAGAGTTGAAGAGGCATTTGAGTTGAGAAGAGTTTTTTTTTTTTTTTTTTTTTTTAAGCGTTGAGAGTTTGCCAGTTAACGTAGTAATAGTTGTAGTTGTTGTTGTAGTTATTGTTGTTGTTGTTATTGTTGTTGTAGTAGTAGTTGTTGTTGTTGTAGTTGTAGTTGTAGTTGTTGGTGGCCAGAGTTTTTGTTAGAGAAATAAAAGTTTTCGGTGTGATTATTGTGCTTTCATTTGGTTTGTTTTTTTTTTCTTTTTTTTTCTTTTTTTTTTGTAATGCAAGTTATAGGTACAAATACAGATACTTATAGGGCAATAAAATCAAGTTCAAAGGTTAAGGTTAAAGGTTAAAGCATATCATCAATTTGTACTAAATATGTACTAACTAAATGTGGTAAATTCGTTGTCAAAACACAGACACATTGCGTTCATCTCTGCATTGGTATTTGAGTATACATATATATTGTAAGAACTGTAAATTTATTATATATTTATATATATATGCATTTAATATTGTATTTATTTAAAAATTTAACTTTAAGCATTTTTGTTTTTTTTTGCAAAATTTATGTTCAACGTTTTAAAAAACCTTGTCTCGAAAACAAAAAACATAATTTGATTTCAAATTTCTTTTCGGTTAAAAGTCAGGGGACAATTTGGATGATGATTGATGACTGATTGATTTATGCGAGCTTATACTACATTAGCATAAGCAAGCATCGATGCGTTGCTCTCTCAAATTAGAGGATTACAAATAGCGATTATATAGTAGGTAATCTGATATTAATCAACAAGAGAGTGGAGGACAGTGAAGTATGTACACGAGATGATGGTTTCTTCTATTGAGCATTGGTCACGACAGTTGAAGTAGAATAAACAAAACTATCGTATGGAAATATCGATAGGTTTTTTTGAAACACAATAATCGAAACTATCGATAGAACATATCGATAGGTTTTTTGAAGCACAATAATCGAAACTAACGAATGAAAAAATTGATAGTTTTTTGAAGCACAATAATCGAAACTATCGAATGAAAATATCGAAACATCGATAGGTTTTTAATGAAAAATTTACGGCAGTTGAAGCAAAGTAAACGAAACTATCTTATGATAATAACGATAAGTTTGTTTTTCGAACAACTCCCGGTACTTAAAACACAATTCACAGAACTATCTTATGAACAAATCGAGACGTTTGTTTTTTATGAATAACTCGAGGCAGTTGAAGCACAATGAACTATCAAAGAAGAGTAGCGATAGTTATTGTATTGTCACAAGAGATATCGATAGTTTTATCGATATATATTGTATATATTTTTTTTTAATAAGCGCTATTTCCAGATGGACGAACTAAATAACCTGTAGCTATAATTTCGCAAGTTACATTTTCAAAATGACCCTATTTCGCAAGCTTTCTGGGTCTAAATTTGACATGGAAATGCTAAAAAGAAGAGTTCATAAATTTGTTTACTGCAAATCATTATTGAAATTCATTGTAACAGCCGTACTCAATGCTAAATAGATCTGCCGATAGTACATACACTTTAATTGATGTTAAGTTTTCGAATGTTAATGGGCATTACCAATCATCAAAAAGCTAAACTGTACAATTAAATAAAGTTTGCTCCTATTGTATTGTATTTTTTGTTGTTACTCTGCGTTTTTTGTTGTTAATTGTTTTTTTTTTTTTCATTTAAATGACTTGCAAAATGTACTGGCATGCAGCAGAGTGTAAAAGAAGAGAGAGTAAATGCAAGCGAGGGAGTTGCTGAGAGTAATTTGTATAGTAATTTATAAGATTTGATTTGTGTGTGGAGTAGAAGACTTGATTCCAGTTCTGGATCTAAAGATATTTCTCTATACATGTGTGTGTGGGTGTGAGTGTATGTGTGTGTTGAAGTAGTTGGTACATATTTTGTATATAGTATGTTGAATTAAATAATATGTACATGGAAATGTTTTTTATATTTTAAGGAAAGCGAGTTTGTGGGGTGTTTGGTTGTTTTTTTTGGTATTAAATGAAAATAGCAATCGATAACGTATCGGTATCTCTCAGAACGCTCGAAAAAAAAACGAACTCAAAATGAGTAAATATAAATTTAGTAATTGTTAGTAGTAAGTAGAAGTATGTGGAGAACTCAAAATAGAGACAAAATCGGAGGAATATAGTTAATGGTATAGTATTGGTTTTATTTCGAGAGAGATAGTTGATATTTTTTTTTTTTTTTTTTTTTTTTTTGTGGTTTTTGTTGATTGATGTAAAGTAAGTAAGGTAAGTAAGGTAAGTAAGTAGTTAGCAAGTAAGTTAGTTAAATTTTTAGTAAGTTTGAATATAAATATTACCCATTCACTCATTTCATGCGTATCTGGATTTCTATGATGATAATTGAGGATAAGTATGGTTGACACAACTGATGAGGCCACCATAAACATAATGCAATTGAAATAAGTTCCTAGAAGGACACAAAAATGACACAAAAACGTTGTGGTAATAATATTCCATTATCGATTCTCCATCGATCGATATCGATTACGATTACGATTTCGATATTCGCTAAGCTATGATTGTTGTTGTTGTATATATTATAATCGCTTTTCGATTTCTCGATTTCGATTTCGATTCAAAGTCACACCTCGAAAATTTGCCCTACTTAGTATAGAGAATAAAGAGTTTGTTTTGTTGTTGTTCTTGTTTTTGTTGTTGTTCCGCGATTGTTTGTATGTGTCTGTGTCTGTGTCTGTGTGTGTGTGTGTGTGTGTGTGTGTGTGCTTTTGTTGTTTTATTCGTAGTGAAACTTTATACACATTTCGCTTGATCAGTTTTCTGATCATATTTACAGAAAATCGTATTGGAAATTTGGAAAAAAAATACGTATTGTAGATTGTATTTTGTTTGTTTTGATTTTTGTTGTTTGTCAGTGTAGCTTACTAAAGTTTAAAGTTAGAGAAAAAAGTTCAAAGCAGTATATCGAAATAAAAGAAGTATAGTTAATAAATATATAAACATTGTTCTTTCGATATTTGTTCTTATCGTAAATTGCTTCAGTGAATAAAATTTATTTTACAAGTGTTTGTTTTGTTTTTTGTTTTTGTCTTTTGCCTCGCCAAAAAATACTCAACAGACAAAAGAGACAGATATAGAGACAAAGACAGAGATAGAGTGTGTGTGTGTGTGTGTGTGTGTGTAGCGACAGGTAGACAAAGTGTTAGACAGCGACAGATATATATGTATATAGAGAGAGAGAGAGCGAGAGAGATATACATAAATTGAGAAAGAGAGACAGAGCGAGAGGCAAACTTGTGGCTCAATTCAAAAAGAGTTTTGGGACTTTCTTTTGAAATGAACCGCGCGTTTGACTTGACGCCCTTTTCTATTTCTTTTTCTTTATCTTTTTTCGTTTTTCCTTATTCTTTGCCTTAAATATTTCAGGGGGGATTTCTTCATATTTCTCTTTCAAGAATTTTCTTTTGTTATTTTGGGACTAATTGTTGTTTCTTTTGACTGCCCTGTTTGCTTTTTTCTTTTTTCATTTTTCATTTCTTTTTTTTTAAGGTATTTTTTTTGTGCACAACCAATTATCCGCAATCATCATTTTTGTTTAAAAATCGAGATCTGATTCGGTTCTTCGAAATTGTTGAGCTGTAAAATATTTTTTTGATGATAGACATGGGTCTTGGGCAAAAGGTGTTGATTGTTTTTAACTACAGTTAATTGTTGTTTGTTTGTTGGTTTGTTGTACTTTGTTTGTTGTGTGTGTGTGTGTGATGTTTGGTAGTTGTTTCGTGGTTGTTGTTGAGGTTTGTTTTGTTTTGTTTTTTTTTTGTTAGTAGTTTGGTTAAATGGCAATTAAATATTTAGAAATGGATCGAGAGTTTGTTTGTTCTGTGGGTGCGTTTCTTTCTCACTAGTTTTTGGTTTTTATTGTTATTTTTTTTTGTTTTAATTCGTTTTTAATTTGAGGTCTATTATTGAAGTTCTATTTAATTGCATTTATTTAGCGAATGCACAGTGAAAATTGCATTAAACAAAAAGAGAGAGTAATGTATTATACAGAAAAGTAAAATAAATGTAAAGCGTTTATTTTCACTGTGCATCTGAATGTTTGTTTACAAAAATATAATATATATATATATTTTGCATTTTTTTTTGTTTTATGGTTATTGTTATGGTTGTGGTTGTTGTTGTTGTGGTTGTTGTTGTTATTGTTATTGTTTGGGGCACATACACTCCACTACATAATTGTTGGCTCTAAGCATATGATTATTTAAGTAATATATATTGTATATATATATGTGTGTATATATATATATATATGTATATGTAGAGGAGAGTGTAGAGCAACTAGTCGCATATGCATATATAGTATAAGTATTGTTGTTGTTGCTGTTGTTGTAGTGGGATTTGATAACCTTTAAAAAACAAACACACACAGTTAATGGGCAGTTTATCACACATACATACATACATACATACATACGAACGATGTACGTTTCTACTATACACATATATACACATACGTATGCGTATGCGATATGAATAAGTATGTATGCTAACAAAAATGAACAAAATACCAAAAAAAAAAAACAAAAAACTTAAAACAAAACACACAAAAAAATACAAGTAAAATGTGTGTGTGTGTGTGTGGTATTTACAAGTGTGACCAGCTAGATTGTGTAAATGTGTCTGTGTGTGTGTAATACAATGAGTGTATGTGTGTGTGTGTGTGTGTGTGTGTGTTGAAAGTAAGTGAAACACCATCAAAAGAAAAGCATATAGTTTGGTAGTATATCAAAAGTTAGCAATCTTTTATTTTTTTTGTTGTTGGGAATTACTTTATAAACAACATGAGCGAGAGCGAGATAGATAGTTAATTAGTTAGAGAGAGAGAGAAAGACAGAGTTAGAGAGTAAGAGAGAGAGAGATAGCGAGTTTTTTTTACTACCACAACTACAGCGCACAGAGAATTCGAACGAACGAACGAACCAAACTCAAAAAGCCGAGATTTCTCCAACAATCTTCACACGATAAACAAACAAAAAGGGAAAAAACAACTAATTCAAAAATCATACAACACAATCTTAACAACAACAATAGAAAAATTAATTGAGTAACGATAACGATAACGATAACCATAACAATAAGTAGTAGTAGAAGAAGAAGACAAAATATTTACACATACAACCCTGGCAACCCTGCCTAGTCTTATATACCCCACAAAAATGTTTCGGTTTTTTTTTTTTTTTTTTTTTTTTTTTGCCAATCTAAGTAAAAATTCCTTTCGATTTTTACATGCAAATTGATGAGCCGATAAAAAAAAGAGTTGTTGCTATACAAATACATATATAGAGCACATATGTATGCGTGTGTTTGACAGCGTGTGTGTGTGTGAGTGTGTGTGAGAGAGAGAGAGAGAGAGAGCCAAATATACAGACATAGCAAAAGTGAGACACAGAGAGATAGCGAGAGAGAAAGAGAGAGCAAGAGTTAAAGACAGCGTTTAGCTCAATTATTATTATAATTTTTGTTTTTCGTTTAACACGGACATGTTTTTTATTTTATTTAGTTATTTACATAGCTGTTCCCGTGTGTGTGTGTGAGTAGGTGTGTATGTGTGTGTTCGATATATGCTGTGTTAGTGAGTGTGTGTGTGTGTGTGTGTGTGTGTATGTGTTAGTTTCATTAATTGCAGCGAGCAAGAAAAAAAAACGAAAGTTCGATGTGTAAAGTGTGCGACAAAAGATCAATTGAACCCGGGGACATGTTTGTTCATGATGATGTTGACTTTGACCCCACGACGCATGCCACGCCCAGCCCCACGTTGTGTCCCGCCCCCCTTCGAGCACACGCACACATTGACATTCATATACGCATTCACATTTCGTATTCATAACTGCAATAAAGAAGTTGAAGATAGAGTCGCAAATTGTTTTCTTTTTTTTCCTTTTTTTTTCGTTGTCAAATGTGTGTGAGTGCTGAGGTATGTGTGTGTATGTGTGCGTGTGTGTGTGTGGGTGGGCGGCGGTGTCATGTCAACTAGTTTGATAGGCATTTTGTGTTCTTGCATGCCAACAAGAACGTTTTTTCTTTTACATTATGTGGTAGTGGTCCTTGGCAAATACATATATAGTATATATAGCATATATATAGACTCTCGACACAATTGCTCGAGTTCTCGTTTGTTGTACGCAAATCCAACAAATCCAAATCCAAATCCAAATCCGAATACAAAACCAAAACCAAAATGAAAAACCAAAATCGAAACACAAAAATTATTGTTATAACAAAATCACAGAGAGAAAGAGAGAGAGAGAGAGAAAAGTAGAGAGAGAGATAGAGACAATAGTAGGTAGTAAAAAGTAGATGACAACAAATCAAATATCAGAATGTAATATAATATATATTTATAGATGGTATCGTATAATATTGTTTGTTATTTATGTATGTTGTTGTTTCATTTCTTTTTGTTGTTGCGAATTACTATTCATCTGAATTTGTCTTGTTTCATGCGAATTTTCCATACCAGTCCTCGGATACGATAAGAAATACTATACAAGATACGATATTCAAGATACACATACGAGTTTCTACGTTTTGAAAACAAAACAAAAAAATTTAAATAAATTCAATGAAATTTCGTTACGTTACGTTACGTTACGTGTCGAGTGTGTGTGTATGTGTGTGATAGAGTGTATGTAGGTGTGTGTGTGTGTTGTTGCTATATGCATACTTCTATAGCAACGTGGTGCAAAATAAGTTTTAAACAAACAGTGAATTGACATTAGCATACGATATTCGAATTACGATATACGGCATACGATATTCGATTTACGATATACGATGCACAAGATAAAATGATTAGCATTCGATATTCGAATTACGATATACAACATACGATATTCGGTTTACGATATACGATACACATGATACGATAATCGAGTGTGGTGGATATGGCATGCTGGATAGATGGGAACAACAATGCAATCAATGTTTTCATGAACGGGAAACTTGTACTTATTGAATTGGCTTTTATTTGTCTCTTGTAGTTTTATCGCAGATCTCTCAGAAGCATTACGATATAAGTATATTCCAACGACGCGCACACACACAGAGCTCCACTTACCTTCATAGTTCGTAGCAATTACTTGTTACTTGTCAATGTTACTAAATATATATATTTATATATGTATATAGTCGACAAATATGTTAGATATAGTATATGTAGATATCAAAATGTTCAGATGCTCAAAATGGACTACAAAATGTTGTTGGATCAGAGTTGTTTGGTTTCTATTCGTTTTGATCATGCGTCGATGATGCTGGATGATGATCAACAAGTAACCCAAACTTCCAACTCCAACTTCCAACTAAAGTAGATATATATATGTATGTATATTATATTAGGTTATAGCAAATACTATACTTGTTACTCGATTACTTTTGATAAATTCGTTTAATTTTCAGTTTCAGTTCATTCAAAATGATGTTCTATTGATGGCATTTTTTTTGTTGGTAATTGTTGTATATTGAATGTACAGAACTTTTAAGCAGGTTCGCTGGGGTGGTTCACACATTCATTGATGATGATTCCTTTTGCTCACGACATCAGGCACAACTCTATGTAGATATGTGACTGTGTTTGTGTGTGTTAAAGTCTAGCCCAAATGAAAATGCAAATCAATCAATCCGTCTGTCTGTCTGTCCGCACATATAAACAGCAATAGCTCGAAAACTATAAATGCTACACAGAGAGAAAATCATCTTCATTGAAAAGTAGATTACTAATCTCGATTTTAGATCGATCTTAAGAAAACAATCTTGAAAACTACGATTTTTATGGTAAATTTGCATTTTAAGATTAAAAACATCTTATTTTAAGATTTTAATCTTGCCTCAAGAACGTTTTTTTTCTTTTCAAAAATAAGATTCCAAATTTCGATTTACGAGGATATAGGTTGAAATAATCTTGAAACAAGATATTGTTTTTCAATAATCGTTTTAAGATGAAAAACTTTTCTTTTAAGTTCGAAAAGATTTTATAATCAAGAATTTCAACGTGAAAAACACACAATCAATTTTTTTTTGTTTGTTTTACTTTGAACAATCTAAATTTAAGATTGTTTCGTCTTGATTATAGATTTTTCCTTCCTTGTTCAATTTTAAGATATTTCCATTGTTGAAATAAGATTACAAGATTATAATCTTTAATTTCAAAATTGGGCAATCTAGATTTTTGGTAGAATTTCGATTTCCATTTTGAGAGTTTTCCATTCTTGAAACAAGATTATAACCTTGAATTTTAAGAAGAAGTAAACCTTCTTGGTTAAATTTTGACATCAATGAATCTTGCTTTAAGATTTTATTCTTGATTATACCAAGTATTTTTCTTTCTGTGTAGAGCTGTCAAATTTGGCGATAATGTGGAAATGTGATAAAGGTTTTGATTTGATAGACAACTTTGTTGTCAGCTGGATTTCATGCTTTTCAGTTAGTGAATGGCGAGTGAAAAACGATTGTCAAATGCGATTGATGCGTTTTGCATTTGCGCTTCGACTGTGTGTCTGTCTGTGTAATGTATTTTGGTGAAGCTAATTGGTAATTTGAGATTATTATTGTGTAATTGCTGCGGTCATTTGTTGCATCTACATACATACGTTATACGTTTTACGTTTACAATTGCAATGCATAATTAGTAGCTACTCGGATAACACATTTGTTTCACTCACTAAATTATCTCTAATAATCAAACACGCACGCACACACACACACTCAGATATCTTAAAATTAAACTATGTGAATTACAACTACGAATACTCATTCAAATAGAACTCACACTCACACTCGACAGTCGGAGAGTTTCTTTTTGTTAATGTATGTTAATTGTTTCGTTCAACTACGGATTGTATGTGAAATCAGCTAATTGGTTTTGATTATCAGCATAGCGACTAGTGTTGTATAGTGCTGCAAAATTAATTATTTCGCACGCTTCTCTCTACATAGAGAGAGCGGCGTTATCTCTCTTTTGGGTGTTTATGAATGACTAAAATGCAAATTGAAGCTGTAAAACTTCATGAGTGTTATATATGTGTGTGTGTGTAGATAGTGTTGTAAGCAGCGGGCAGTGTTGGAAAGTACTATAAAAACTGCATTATTCGTTGAGCGAAGACTATCTAAAAGCAAGTTGATTTCAATATCCATGGATACTTAATACTTAAGCCAGCATTAGTTTCACATAGTTTTATGCTTTATTAATGCGAAATCGAAGCGAGCAGAATTGCTTTTTGCTTTTTTCTCTTCCTGAAAGTTAAGCTACGAAATATGCACGTGATGGGGATAAACTTGAACTGTGCAAAGTTTATGAAATCGCTTAAATCACAGAGCGAAGGAGAGAGAGAGAGAGGAAGACGCTCGGCATTAAATGAAATATTAAGAGAAAAACAAAAACAAAAACAAACAGAAACCAGAAATCAGACACTTAAAGATTGCAGAGCAACAACAGAATAAACGCATCTTTCTCCTCCTCCTCCCACCACACACTTTATAAAGTTCTCGCCCACATTTTATTTAGCTTTGGCTTTGGTTCACACACATCCTGAACCTCATCCTCATCCTCATCCTCATCCTGATCCAGGAAGGTGAGCTGCTTGAAACTTAAAACGGGCCAATTTGCTGTACGTGTTTATTGCTTTCAATTTCGATGCAATGCAGCACACAAACACAAAAAGAAAAACAGAAACGCAAAAAAACAGAAAGAAAAAAAAAAAAAACAACAAAGAGAAGGAAATAAAAAGCAAAACTTCAAATTCGAAACTAACAGCGCTGCAAATCTTCACTAATACAAAAGGTGAGGGTTAAATTGTACTTTGATTTCTCCACTCACTTATATTAAAAACCTAGCTAAATATCTAGTGTTTATGGTACTTTAATCATTTCAAACTTTTGTGAAGTGGGTTTTCATTTGCTCAAGTGCATGTTAAATTTAACTGGCAGTTAATTGAGTAGTTCATATTATAACGAGTTTAAAGTCCAAATAGATGAAGTCTTTGCTATCTACATAGTTTTTATAGTTTAATTACTGTTATGCATTTTCTCAGTTTGTCAAGGGCTTCTCATGTTCATGTTAAATGTAACTGACAGTTAATTAAGTAGTTATTACTTCAAAGACTTTAAAGTCGAAATTGTTGTTCTATATAATATCAACAAATTTGCTTTATACCTAGTCTTTATTCTTCATCCAGTCTTTATAGATCAGCAAAGTATTTTCGGAGTTTGTCAATATTTTCTCATGTTCATCTTAATTTTAACTGACATTTATTTAAGTACTTATTTAAGTACTTATAACGTCTCAAGAGTTGTTCTATATGAGGTCAATATCTTTGATATATATTTAATCTCTATATAGTTCATTGACTGCAAAGTATTTTCGCAGTTCGTCAAAGATTTCTCATGCTTATGTTAAATGTCATTTGTCAAGGTTTTCTAATTTTAACTGACACTTTAAATAGTTATTATTATAACGATTTCAACGTCTAAAGAATTGTTCTATATAAGGTCAATATATTTGATATGTATAGTATTAAGTATTTATAGTTCATTGACTGCAAAACCTTTTCATACTTTGTCAAAAGTTTCTCATGTTCATGTTAAATTTAACTGGCAGTTGTCTTCGAAGTAGTGCTGCTAAGCTTCATGTTAATTTTAAGCGGCAGTTAGTAAAGTAGTTATTTTTATAACGACTTTAAAGTCTAACGTTTTTACGAACTCAATATTTTAGCTACCTTAGAAATATCTTAGCACTAAAAAGTTGACATATGTACGAATTCGATATCTTTGCTATATACCTATAGTTCTTTACAGTTCATTTAGTGCTTCTGGAGTGCATGTTAATTTTAACTGGCAGTCATTTAAGTAGTTTATATCATAAATAGTTCATACTATATTTAAGTAGTTTATATTAAAGTCTGAATAGAATTTCTTTGCTATACACCTAGTTTTTTTTGTGGAGTTTGTCAAGGCTTTGTCAAGTTCGTGTTAACATTAACCGTCAGTTATTTAAGTGGTTTATACTTCTCTAAATAGTTCGTTCAATATCTTTGCTAACATATAGTATAAACTTAGTCATTATATTTAATCGACTGAAACATATTTTCGAAGATTTTATCTAATGTTTCTCAAGTGCATGTTAAATTTAACCGGCAGTTATTTAAGCTAATATCACAAATTGTTATTGTTACTATCACAGTATTTATTTTACTCAAAATTCGCATTGTCAGTAAATTAAGAAATGCGCTTGACGCACTTTGACGTCAAAAATTTAGTTGAGAAATGCAATTGAAATAATGCCTCAAGTTTTGAAATGGTTTTTCATATATTATATATTGTATGTGAATTTGCCGCGACTGCAGCTTTAATATGAACATGAGAGCGAGAGAGAGAGTGAGAGAGAGAGAAGGCGACTTAGTTGTCTAGCAGCTCACAGTGTGTACAATAAGTACTCGCATATGTGTGTGTGTATACTTAAAATACTAAATGTGTAGAAATGTGGCATGAGAATACGCTAGAGTGTATGTGTGTGTGTGTGCTTCAAGTGTGTGTGTGTGTGTGTGTATTTACGAGTAGTTGTACAACATTCGTGGAGCAGCTTAAGTCCGCGCACCTTTAAGACCCAACCGCAGAGAGTATTTAAGAAAAAAAAAAAAAAAAAAAACACAGAAAATGAAAATTCATAAAATTGCAAAATTTAATGAAAACGAAAAACTCTTAATGAAAAACTAAAAATATATGAAACTTAATTGGAGAGAAAAAACAAGTTTGCTTTGCAGTTTGTCTTTCTCTTTTTTCAGTATTTTTTTCTCGGCTGTTGCGAAAGATGTTTAAGTGAAATCTTTTCACTGATTAGTTCGAGTTGAGAAGAAAGAGAGCTGAATGTTTGAATGTGCATTAATTATACAATAAACATTATTATCATTATTATTATTATTATTATTATGTCTGTACTAAATAGAGAGATATGTGTATAGTTTTCTCTTAACTTACCGAGCAGCGGCACGGCATCGGATGTCGCTGGCATCGTTTCCGCGACCATATTCAGGAAGACTGTGAGCGATAGTAAAATAGTAACTCCTGAAAGTATGCAGCAAAAATTTTATGAGCACACAGCGAGTACGTTTTTTTGTCGAGTGTGTGTGTGTGTCAGTTGTGTGTGTGTGTAAGGTAAAGTTAAACAGAGGGAGAGAGAGAAGAGAGAGATAAACAGAGAGAGAGAGAGAGAGAGAGAGAGAGATTGAGAGAGAGGAGTGTAGTAGAGCACATTAAAGTTATTATTTGTGGTTATTATTATATCATAATTGTTATTGGAGAACTGTGAAGTGTTGCCAGACTGTTTTACAAAACTGAGTTTCCTGCGTCGCTGCTGCTTGCTTTCTTTCTTTCTTCGCTGCAATTGGATGCACATGGATGTGGTATGTAGATATTGTAGAGATTGCGATTGCGATTACGATATTTGCTTTTGTAATTGTCGCGCCTTTTTCATCCCGTTTTCTTTTCTTTTCGCGCGTTTTCGCATCAAAAACTACTACCGTATTCTCTGCGCTGAACCTCAAGTTGTGCTTCCACGTCCGTTGTCCGTTCGCAAATTTCGTGTTTGTCACCCAAAAACAAAACATAAGAATACAGTAACTACACTTTTCTATAAAAACAATATATGAACACACTCACAAACACCACGCATACACATTTGGCTCACTCACACACTCATAAGCAGACTCTTGCTTGTACTTCTTGCAACTTATCATTATTTATGGGCAGCTGGCGTTTGTCAGTGAGTGCTTAGTCCTTATCAAAAAAGTTGCTTTGCCGCCTTTTTCAATACCCTGCACACACTCTTGAGCAGCGACTAGCTTAGCTATTGCCTAATTTTGATTGCAATATGTACTACACAAAAGAAATGATAGACTAAAGTAATGCTTTCCTAATATTTAACCGACATAATATTCTTTAATATTTGTTTGAATTGTCTATATTGATTGTTCTTTGGAAGGAAGGTTCTTTTATTTTAAATAATCTTTATTAGTTGTTTGCTTTCCTAATTTTATGCGCTGTTGCAAGTTTCGCTTGTTACACACATTTTAGAGTGACCATATTTGACAATCTTCAATACCCTAAATTTGGCACGGAAATGGTAAAAAAAGAAATTTATTGCCACTCTTAATAGGCAAACAAAATGCAATTAGCAAAACTTGTTGATTTATATGGCAGCAATATCCCAAGCACATATTAATATTTTCATTTATTTATGGAGTCTTTAGACTCCACTATTTTATTAACATCGTTTCTCTTTAATGTCTCAGACGCTTTCGTTTATTTATTTTTTAATGGTTCTCTTTACTTTATCAATATGAGTTCGAACTAATAGGTTGTCTACTTTTTTTCGCATGTGGAGTATCGACACACTTAAAATTTTGTTGTGCTGGGAACTGCGGAACGAAATGAACCCGTTTTTTTTTTTTATATGGAGAGCGCTTTAGTAAACAAAAACTATGCAAACTTCATATGTTGTTTTTATTCACTTCGATTCTAAAGTGCCGATATACTACTCTTTTATATTTGTTTTTTTTTTTTTTAAGAATTGTTTCCCAAATTTTATATATATTATTTTATATTTGTCTACCTCACAGGGAATGTTTTTTTTTCATCAATGTTTGTTTCCCTAATTATAGCAAACACTTCATATGTTGTTTGTATGGTGTGTAAACTCTAAACATGCTCCAAATTTTTACCAAAAAAAAAAAGGAAACTGGACAACATTCTATTCATTAATTTGGGGGGCAGGCAACTAGCAACTACGGAAGTTGAAAGCAACACTGGCGCCATCTAGCGCTCAACGTTGCGTCTTCACTTGTATGTGTTTGTGTATATGTGTGAGTGTGTGTGTGTGTGTGTGTTTGTGGAGTAGAGTACAGGGTATTTGTGGCGCCTAAGCAGCGCGTTTAATGGAACGTTTTTGTGCTGCGCATATTTTATGCCTTGCTCTTTTGAGGTTATATAAATTATGTCAAAAGTCAGTCAGGGGCTATGCGGGGGACTAACAGAGAGAGAGAGAGAGAGAGAGTGAGGGAGAGAGGGAGAAAGAGGAAGGCCGCCAAAAGTGTCGGGCAAACATAAATTAGCCACAGGGTTTTACGCAAACTTGTCTATTATGCATGAACCACGGCTGGCGGCCCTAATGCGTTTTGCCACACACACACACACACACACACACACACACACACACACACAGTCGCACACACACACACACACACACACGCTTTCGTTGACAGACACGCATATATGGGGTGGGGGTTGTTCTCTATGAACAATTTTTAAAATATGGCATTTTTGTCGGTATTTTTTTTTGTTTTCGCTTATTTTTTTTTCTCTTGCTGACAGCTGCAAGCAAAAGTTTTGCTACGTCTTCTCTTGCTGCTCATAAACGCAATATATATAGAAATGTATCTATATATAGAAATGTTGTATATGTATGCGTGTGTGTGTGTGTGTGTGTGTGTCGGAGTCTCGGAGTTTTATATAAATTTTGCTCGTTGTATAAAAGTATTGTGTAAATTTTTTGACATGCACCATATGCTGCGCGTGTTGAAAGTACGTGATGAGCTTCAGATGCCAATGCTCTGTCTGCTCTGCGGATGAGCTGCAAAGCATTTTGCCACATTTTCGCATAACTTTCCTTCAATCCACAAGCTGTGTTTCTGTGTCTGTCTATTCCTTTCGAAATTGGTCAAAATGAGCAACACCAGTTGTTGCCATCAACTCTTGGCAGTCAGATCCACGAGCGAAAGATCGTCGCAAATTAACAACATTTGGCAACAGATTTTCTTGATATTCGTTTCTTGTAATTATTCAGAATTTCGAATTCAGCGGCTTTAAGAATCTTGGAATCTTTTATTTTGATACCCGTTAACCATAGGGTAAACGGGGTATTTTAACTTTGTGCTTGCTGGAAATGTTTGTAATAAGCAGGAGGAATTTCCGACCTTATAAAGTACAATCTGGTACAATTTTGCACTCTATATATATATTCTCTATTTATATATAATACTATATCAATATACCAATTAGAGCCTTTGGTATATTATTAATATTCTGCACCCTATGGTATATTTTGAATATATTACTATTTCAATATACCAAATATAGCCTTAGCCATATTTTTATACCCGCTACCCATAGGGTAGAAGGGTATTATAACTTTGTGCCGACAGGAAATGTATGTAACAGGTAAAACGAGGCATCTCCGACCCTAAAGTATAAAGTAAAATATATTCTATATATATAGTATATATATTCTTGATCAGCGTCAACAGCCGAGACGATCTGGCCATGTCCGTCTGTCCGTCCGTGCGTATGAAACACTGGATCTCAGAGACTATAAGAGATAGAGCTATAATTTTTTCCGACAGCATTTGTTATGTTTGCACGCATATGAAGTTTGTTTCAAATTTTTGCCACGCCCACTTCCGCCCTCGCAAATAAAAAAAAATCGAATAACAAGCGTAATTTTATAGCTAGTGTTACGAATTTTGGTATATGCAATAAGTTGTAGTGATGATACTCGAAAAATTGGTTGCGATCAGATCAAAATTGTCGAAGTTATTAAAGAAATACTTTTGTATGGGCAAAAACGCCTACTTATTAGGGCTCTTAGTTGCTTTGGCGACAATCTGGTATATTGTGCCGTCTATGGTATATTTCGAATGTGGTACTATATCGATACACCAAACATACCATTTGGTATATTTTCAGTATTTTGTAGTATTTTCGGAATATTTTGAAAATAATACCGCAATATTTTACTTTTATTCAAAATGGGTAGCGGGTATCTCACAGTCGACCACACTCAACTATAGCTTTCTTACTTGTTGTTTGCCATTTGGCATTTGCAGTGGATTATGACACAGCAAATCTTTTTGCTAGGAATGTTGTACTTTACGGGCTTTTTGCAAGAGAATTCCCTGTAAATTCGAGAAGCTGCTCGCTGAGTGTATTATACCATATTTGTTGACATGGTTCAAGCTCAAAAAGAAAGAGCATGTCCTAGTGTAACCAGCTCATTTATAAAGAACATTTAGTAAAGTTATGGTTTTATGAAATGGTATTCTAGATATTTCAACAGTTTTATTTTGCTTTCTTTATGATTGATTGATTTAAGATTTATTTATCGTTTTGAATAGAGTTTGAAAAATAAATAAAAATAAAAAAAAAAAAACAAAACGCTGAATATCAAATTAATTTTTCTACTCAAAGTTTAAATTAAATTCGGTTCCATATTATGCAAAATTAGCTTTGATTAGACTTTGATATGCACTTGGCAACCGTTCTAGTGTTCATCTGGGCACACTGTACAATAACAGTTAGTGAGAAGTTAGAGTCTTATTTAAGTTCTGCTGACTACGTAACTGAATGCAATTACTTTATATAGTTTTAATACATAAATAAAAACATTAAATTTAACAAATTATCAATTGCATCTGGCTACCCTATTAGTATACCTCTGGTCACACTGTTAATAAGTATTGATAGTTCGATACAAAACTTTTATTTAGTTCGAATCTCTCTTAAGTTGAGCTCTCGATGTGAAAGGTAACCACTTTATATAGTCTTAATACATCGTTAAAAACTTAGTTTTAATCAAATTGGATTAACTGGTTTCCAGGGTATGTGTGTGTGCGACTACCGATGACTGGCTGCCGAGACTGCAGCGAATGCATTAAGATGCAGAATTTGTATATTGTAAATATTTAGTATTTGCGTGTTTGGGTTTTGTTTTGAGCTGCGCTTCTTGACATGGTTAACAAACGTGTATAGAAATATGCCATACTATATAGAAATAAATATACTATATATACATATATATATATATATATATGAGGTTCAAGGGGTCAAGGCTTTGTGCTCATTTCAGCACGCTGTGTGTATTTGTTTGTGTGTGTGTGTGTTTGTGCGTCCTCCGTCCGTTTGTCGTTTTGTCACTTCTCGTTGAAAGGTTGTGCCATATTTTACAGTTTTGCCAGCGCTGACTTTGATTACAAATGATGGCGCCTTCTTTTGTTGCTGCACTCTCGCTTTGTTTCGACAGCGGCAGCGGAGATAGAGAAAGTGAAAGAGCAAGAGAGAGAGACAGAGAGAGAGAGAGAGAGAGTGAAAGTTGCCATTGCCAGCGGGCATTTTGCATATGAGTAGTTAGTCAAGGTTCACCTCGGCGTATACGTAATATGCCGTAGCAAAGAATGCGCTTCCGTTTTGACAACTACATATACTACCCTATACCCTATATGCAATGTGTGTGTGTGTGTGTGTGTGAGTGTATTTTGTTTAGATTTGATTTATAGAGCATGCAAAAGGTTTTCTCGGCCTACAGAAAGTCTAACAATTAAATATCGCAACGCACACATTTTTTTTTTGTTGTCTTTCTATTATGATTATTTTAAATTAGTTTTAGTTTTTTTCGTTTAAAGGGAAAGGGAATTGTTATTGTTGTTGTTTGTTGTGTGTTTAGTTTTGTTTTTTTTTTTTAGTTGTTTAGTTTTTAGTTTTGTTGAAGTAGAAGTAGGAGAAGTAGAAGTTGAATTGATTTGGTTGTTGGACACTTACCAAGCGATAGCTTCTCACCAGAATCTGGTGGCAGTGTAAAACCTAGCAGTGCCATCGAGGCGATCAATACGCACGGCACAATCAAATTGAAAAAATAGTATAAAGTTTTGCGTCGTATCAAAATGGCGAATGTTATGTCAATATAAGGTTCTGGGCAGCAATTATAGTAGATTTCATTACGTTTACCGGGCACACCTTTTTTTTTTGTGTATGCACAATATATATTTGTGGTTATCGATAGTTATCGATAGTATTGGAATAATTTTGATTTGATGAGATGGATGTTGGTTGTTTGATTGGTGGGAGGAGGAACGAGGGCCATATGCAGAAGAAGAGAAGATGAGAGAGATTAATTCATTAACAAAGATTAGATTAGTATTATTAGACTTAAAAATATTCATCAATTAGTACGCATTCCATTATATGTTGTTATCGTTATCGTTATCGCTCGTTGTATGTGCGTGTCTTAACTTACCTAACAAGTCCCATTCGCCGTTGGTTATGAAACTTGAGATGTCGCCACCAGCCTCATCTTGCAATTGCAAATCCAACTGCAAATAAAAAAACAAAAAGAAGGAAAACATTCGAAAGTTTGTGTTAATGTCGGAATGTGTCCATCGTATGTTATATAAATGTATGTGTGTGTATATAATGTATATTTAATCCGAATTTGGTGTGTTGTTGATATTATTATTCTGGTTGTTGTTATTATTCTTTCATTTATGCTGCTTGCTGGGATTTGTGGCCAAAGTCCGACACACTGAGACAAGCTTAAGCTCTTGACCAAAAAGGCTGCAAAATGTAATAATTTTATCACCAAAACAACAAGACACACACACACATACACTTGAATGTGTGTAGTTCTCATATGGACACACTAAATACTGCTTAAGCTGCGCTAAAGTCCTCGACAAGACCGTTCAGTGGTTTACCCTCAAGACCAAAATCTCACACACAAACATACTCTCACATACTTTTCTATGTGCTAAGCCTTATTCACACACACACACAGACACACTCACACATACTTGAGTTAGATTCCCGAAAAAAAAACTTGGCCCAATTACAAATTGATTTATCGCACTTACACTTAACAACAGTTTATGCGATTTGGTTTTGCACAAGTTTTATTTTCGGCCAGCGACAGAATAGACACAGAGAGAGAGAGAAAAACACACTTAAGTCCAATAAATAACTGTATATTTCAGCTAGTCAATTGAATGTTAGACCCGCAAATACCCAGCACAAATATCTATAATAGATTCCAAATATCTATCACATACATATAGAGATAGCAAAGTGGTGTATCAACAGAGTTGCTTATAAGGTATGACTCAGACTCATTTAAATACTATCGATTACGCATCGATTACTATCGAGTAAGCACAGTCGATAGATTCAAATCGCAAATTTTGTAGTAAAAGTGATAATAGTCAAATACAATAATATTGAGTTATAGAATTTTACCAGCGATGAAAGTTTTATTGTTGGATTCTGTCGATAGTAAGTTTGTATTCGATGTAAAATTCCTAGAATTATAAAAACAAAAATGTATAAATTATACATTTCAAACTCTTAGCTGGCATTTTATATTTATATATTGAAAAGTAAAAATAGCATATGGAAATGTTTGCATAGTGTAGCGATAGAAATTTACAAATAAAAGTGAACGGGGTAAAAATTTAATTTACTTCGTGGGCCGATTTTATTGTTATTTAAATTGAAAATTGCTAGAACAACGATTTTATACTATCGATTAAAATTAGCATTAATTCGATATGCGCAATTATCGAATCGATACCAGAACAATGAATACAAACTATCGATAGTAAATTACCATTACTTCGATTTGCAAAGCTATTGAATCAAGATCAGAAAAAACTATTCGACACTATTGATAGTAAGTTATCGAATCAACTATTGTTAAAGTAATGGAAGCCTGTAATAATAATTGAGGATCAATTTTGCGGACAATTTGCATTGCAAATGAATAAACGTTTATTTAAGATCGTTTACCAAACAACAAATGACACTGTATAGGGTTGACGAGCTTCGCAAATGTAGTTCATATTCGCGGTGCATGGCTGATCATTCATTTCTCTTACTAGCGGATTTTCGCGATTGTAGACCAAATGATCGCAGTGCTCGTTATTGCCAGCATTATCGGGTTGTCCGCGTGCCCAGGCATCGATGGCCAAGGCTTTGCCATTGGCAAACCAAACGTGTTCACTTTGTTTGGCCAAATCGGTGCCCGATGTCCAATAGTGATTGGGATAGCCAAAAGAGTTCAAATGGTTGGCGATCGCCTGCCATTCCTGAGTGGTCTCCAGGCTGATCAAACTGGCATCCATGCGACGACACGCCTCAAAGGCAGCAAACCAATTGGCTTTAATAGTGTTCTCAAAATAATAATATCCATTGCCGATTTGCACAAATGGTGTCACCTGTAAATCCGTGGCACCTGCACATACACATTTCTATAGGGTTTTATTTGCTTTATGTGTTCTGATCACACTCACCTTCCTTGATGGTGGGCGTGATCGTGTGTGCCAGACTTATGGCAAGCCAGGCAAACAAGCTAATGAGACGCGCTGAATTCTTCAACATTTTCGCTTTCGAATGAATACAATTGCATCGCAGCAGCTTTCTTTTATACTCCCCAAGGCTTCTATACGCTCTTTTATCAAGGTATTTTGCACATTTCGTTTATCACTCTTGAACACGCACAATTAAATTGAATGTTTTATGATAAGTCATTTTATCAGCACATACATTCCTTTCATTGATTGGAGAGCAGCTAATAATAGATTTTGTAGGTCGAGCAAATTGCATATTTCTAATTGTTTATTACCATTTAGAAAGCGCATAAAAATGCGGCAAAGCAAAATAATGTTATACTAGAAAGTTGAATTGACATAAGCACGCACATCATTGTAAATCAGGGTGTGCACTATATATGTATGTCCTTAACTGTAGTATCATTATGTCTTTTGCTGCCCACAATGCTGTCATTTTGTCAATAAAAAGTCATATAAAACTCACGCATAACTTTTGCAAGTTTGAGTGTGAGTGTGTGTGTAACTTGTACAGTTCGGAAAAACAAACAAAAAATCGCTTTTCTTACTTGTTTTTCGCTCATCTTTGGGGTTGGGTAAATACAAGTATATTTTGTGCTGGTTTTTTTTTTTGTGATATTCCTTGTCCAATGGGCGTCATTTGGCTTGTTTAGTTTGCTTCTTAGATATAACATATATAGTATATGTAGAATGTGTGAGGGTCAGGAACAGTCGAAGAAGAAGAAGCAGAAGAAGCGACTCGAACTGGGGTTGATAAAACTTTTCTCATTTAAATGTTCCAAAACAAAAGAGGGCGCTAGACAAACAGCAGCAGCAGCATCTCTTTCGCCTTTTGTGCAAATCAAGTCAAAGTCAAAAAGTGTTAATGTAGTTGTAAGCAAACACACACACACACAGACACACACCATACATACACGCACAACTTAATTGTAGCTGTGCTTGCTGAAATTCATTTATTTATTTAGCATTTTTTCTTTTTTGTTGCTTGCTAAGACTATGTCTTAGAAATTGCCAAAATGAAATCCAAATAGTCTCTTTCACTCACTCACTCACTCAGTCATAAATTAGAAGATTTCTAATTAAAACTATTTAACTTTTGTGAGCGATTGTGAGATCATAATTAGATTTACATTTGTTCAACAACAATTACACAAAATGCTGCGCTGATGAGATGTCAACATTAATACCATTTGAATGGTTTCATGACTTAATGAGTGCACTCATCTATGTTATGCTGTGTCGCTAGTCATAAATCAATTTGTTTTGACTTCGATGAGAACAAAACCAAATCCAATGAAACTGAATTTCATAGATACAATAATGTTGTTCCTACTTCCTTCCATCAATCCGTTAAAAATATGACAGAAGGGTATTCAAATTTTGTGCCTCCACGAAATTTAAGTAACAAGCAAACGGAGTCGAGACGATATAGATTTATCCGTCTGTCTGTCTGTCCATCCATATGAACACCTAGATTTCAGAGACTGTAAGATATGGAGTTAGAATTTTTGGCTTTTGTTGACAATCTGGTATTGATTTACCAAATATAGCCGTCGGTATACTTTTAGTAGATGTGGTATATTAATTTAGTATATTTTATAATTAATACCGCACTATATTTTTCGTATTTGGTTTTGGCCTTGGGTATATTTTTAGTATATTTGTGAGATATATTAATTTAGTATATTTCAGAATATACTATATTTTTATTATTTGGTATTCACCTTCGGTATATTTTTAGTAATTGTGCGGCATATTAATTAAGTATATTTCAAAACTAATACCGGACTATGTTTTTAATATTGGTATTGGTTTATTGTTAGTATTAGTTAGCGACATTTGGTATATTTTCAGTATTTTGTGGTATAATTTTTAGGTATATTTTAAGACTAATACCGCACTGTTTTGCACTGTTGAGCACACTCGACTGTAGCTTTCTTACTTGTCGTTTTTTTTGTGAATCTTAAAGATTAAATCACTATCGCCCATAAAAAGCAAGCTGCGCTCATCAAGTGTTGTGACATTTGTCTCCCCTTTTTTTAATGCAAAATACTGTCAGCTAGTTAAGTTTTAACCTGTTGGGGCAACGATGTTAAGCAGTTGCTTTTAAATAAACATAAATATTTAATTTTAGTGTCAACTATTAAACGTAATCCTCTTGCTCTTAGTTTTTGCTTAATGGCTTTTGTTGTGCGCGTTAAAAAAAAAAAAAAAAAACAAAAACTGATGCAACATTTTCGATTTTCTTGTGTTTTATTTTTGTTTTTTTTTTTGTCTTGTGCTTCTGGCCCCTTGACGGCAATTTGGCCATTTTCATTTTATGGCCAGAAGGGCTTCGACTACTTGCTGCGCTGAGCTGCGTTCGAGCTTCATTAAAAATTGAGACACCCGCAGACAGGACTTTTACTTTGCCTGCCTGTCTGCTGTTACGACTCGTTTTACTTTCTCTCTATGCAGCAGAAATATGCAAAAATACATTTGACTTGAAGTAACATCAGGTTGCATTTTATAGCTACTTACTCACTACTACAACATAACATATAAAATAGATCTGATTAACTTAATATTTATGCAATCAAATACCTTTTCTTTACAGTTTAGAGGCAGTGAAATTTTTCGGGGCAAAAATTAATGAGTATAAACAAAAGTGTGTTTAAGTGATAAGATAAAAGTTATGGCCACAATAAACGAGATAAATGGCACGCTCTATTCGTCTGAGGTGAAAGACCATAAAATGGGGAAGAAAGAAGAGTTTTAGTATACTAGAAACTGCATGAAGAGGAGAGAGAAAATTAAATAGTATTTGAGAATAATAAACATCGTTTTTCACATTTCCCACAAGCGAAATAAGATTAAATTGAATATTTAACTAAAAATATATTTCAAAAGAATAAAGAGATCAATAAATGTTAGATAGATTGCTACTTGAAAATAACATGATATAGTAACAGTATATACTGAAAAAAGTATTTTTTGTTTAGCAGTATTTATTAGTATTACTGTCATACGAAATATGTTAAATAGTATACTGTTATTATAATATAGTATAATATACTGAAAAAGTATTTTTTTATAAGGGCATTTTGTTTATCAGTATTTATTTGATAACAATTTGGTATAATAATAGTACATATTGAAAAAGCTACTTTTTATAACAGTATTTAATATGAAAGCGTAATACTATTTGTTTTCTTTACTTAAATAAATTAAATGCATTTAGCTACTTTAGCTCAATTTTAAATATATGAAGAAATGTTTGATAAATTGCTAAATGAAAATAGTAATAGCATTTTGTATAACAGTAATTCGTATAAATATAATAGTATAATACTGTTTGTTTTCTTATTATACCCAAAAATTAGCTACTTTAACCATATGCACATATATTAAAATATTTATTATATATTTATAAAATATTTATTATATATACACATTTCCAACAATACACAAACATTTTGCTAGATAACTTGTTCAATCGTTTGCTATTCAAAATCAGTTTGTAAAATCAATTTAAAGTAGTTTGCCTTTCTTAATTTATTTCAAATTATGTTTTCACCTGTCTCTTGTCAAAGTTTAAGCTCTGAGCGAACGGTTTTGCGGAGAGGAAGAGGAAGAGGACAAGACAAGACACTGAGCACCGTGTTGTGTATTAAAACTGTCGCTGATTAACCCAAGACGACTTTTATTTGTTGGCCGACCCTAGCTTAACCCTTTTTTTTTTGTGCTGCTTCTTGTATAACCCATTTAACTGTCACAACAGACTGGGCCATATATACATACATACATATATATATATATATACTACGTATACAGCGAGACGAAGGATTGGGGAAAAAGTTGTGTGTGACAGCAGCCACTCAATAAACTTGAGCACGTAAAGTTTTTGCATCAACATAAAAATAAAACTCAAGTCGTTGGCAGCGCGCACAATTTGCTAAGCTGCGTTTACCTATTTTTGGTATTTTTCGTACTTTGGTATTTTTGTGCTAACCCAGGCCAAAGTAAGTCTCTCTGTGTGTGAGTGTGTGTGTGTGCGCGTTTATATCGGGTTAAGAGGGGTTAAGAGTGTGGGGTTAATGTTAACTGCGTACTGGCATACTGAATACTGAATACCAGCTGCTGCCATTGGCGTTACGCAGTTTTAAAGTTTGCTGCTAACTTTGCCTTTGACATTAACGACGTCATTTGCACTGGCTAAAAAAAACATTTGCCTTAATCACACACTACTAAACTCGTTCTTTAATAAATTCGGCAAAAAAATATAAGTATAATTTATTTTTCCAATAATAATGCTGAAAGAAAAGCGTATTTCCATCTGAGAAGCACAGTAAATAGTATTTGATGGCAATAAATGGTATATTATTTATACTCTTTCTTAAAATTCTCTTCTTTTTTTTTAAATTTCTATCATTTTTTTGAATTTCTATCATAAATTTGAATTAAATAATAATTTCACTTTTGATTAGATTAATAGATGCTTCAAATAGATTTGTAAGCTAAAAACAGTATTTTAAATATACTACAGTAGTTAGTACAACAGTATTATACTGATTTCCTTAAAGAGAATGATTGTCAAATTCAGAATTAATACAAAACATAATACAATAATGCAAATACCACGTCAGGGCAAATTGCTAATAACAATAGTTAGATAAGTTATAAAAGACGAATGCCAAACATAAATTACGAATGACTTTCTTAAATCAATGTGGCAGCTAATGAAAATGCAAATAACAGTGCGAATGATTGATGGCTTAAGAACCACAGTGAGTTCAATTAAATGCAAATCAGCATCAAAAGTGAGGCTAAGTGCAAATTTAAGATGTGCCAGAAGAAGATGATGAAGAAGCAGAAGAAGAAGAAGATGAGGAAGTAGTATTTAGTATCGAAATGCACTCAACACGCTTCCACGGGTATCAAAAAAGGAATGCAAGCAGTCAACTAGTCATCAACATCATCAGCATGAAAACGTCATTATCGCATTGAAGTCGTCATCATCATCATTTTGCTGGCAGGCAGAATTAATCGCCAGCCAAACGAAATCGACTTTGCTGATGGAACTAATACATATACATACATACATACATACATATAGTAGTATACGTAGGGGTAAAGAATGGCAAATGGATTGAGGCTCAGAGATTTTGTGCTGCAGAGATAAGCACTTACGACGCAGCCGGGGCCATTGTCAAAAAGTTTTAGCGATTTCGAATGGCTGCTGATGCTGCTGCCTCGGCAAACTACTTGTCATCTGCCCGCTGGTGTTATACGAGGTAGGCAAACAGCACGGGTGGGAGGTTGAAGGAGCAGGAGAAGGCAAGGACAAACGAGTCCTTCGACCAGTATCTGGGGGGTTTTTAGCTATGGCTCTGTGTGTTCGCTCAGCTTAGCCTTTGTCTCAGTTACAGTTGAACTGACATTGAATTAATTGCAATTGCTTTGGCGCAAGAGTGCGACAACAATACGAAAGAGAGAGAGAGAGAGAGAGTACCACTTGATGTTTACACTGCTCGACAGCGACAAAGCCAATAACAGTTGCGAGACACTGTAAAATGGCATGAAGGCAAAGGCAAAACAGCATCTCGATAACATCTCGAGCAATAACTGTTACACTAAACGTTATAGTAACCGTTTTGGGGCCAAGACTTCTCTAATAACGGAGGGCTCAAGTGAAAGAGTGTAAGCCAGTAGCACTTACTCTGCGGCTCAATAGTTACCGCAACAGTTATACAATTTATTCGATATGATAACAGTTGTAGTTCTATTGGCAATACAAGTTGAAATTGTAGTTCATATAATAGCAGAAATATGTTAGGCAGCTAACCGACTTTTTGCCATCACAATAGTAACTAAGCAAGTAACAGTTACTGTGACTCAATAGTGACATCGTAAAGATAACAGTTGAAAAAGTTGTCAGTGCATAATGTAAAAGTAACGAATAAAAAGTAGCAGTTACTGTGACTAAATAGTGACTGTAAAATAGCTGTTGAAAAAGTTGGCTAGTATGTATTAACTAACAGAAGTAACGAATATAAAAAACAGTTACAAGATATTCTAACACAATAGTAACTAAGCAAGTAGCAGTTACTGTGACTCAATAGTGATTATACGATTTTTACATTTGTTTCCTAAAGATAACAGTTAAAAAAGTTGACAGTGCAGTTCAATTAATAGTGAAAGTATATTAATGTAAAAGTAACGAATAAAATGTAGCAGTTACTGTGACTAAATAGTGACTGTAAAATAGCTGTTGAAAATGTTAAAATTGTAGTTTAATTAATAGTATAAATATAATAGGCTAGTATGTATTAACGAATAGAAGTAACGAATATAAAAAACAGTTACACGATATTCTAACACAATAGTAACTAAGCAAGTAGCAGTTACTGTGACTCAATAGTGATTATACAATTTGTACATTTGTTTCCTAAAGATAACAGTTAAAAAAGTTAAGATTGCAGTTCAATTAATAGGGGAATTATATTAGTTTATGTAGAAGTCACGAATATAGAAAGCAGTTACAACAAAAGTAGCAGTTACTTTGGCGAAATAGAAACAGAAATCTCAAGTACAACAGTTAACATTTATTGTAACAGTCAGAAGACAACCAAAAAAATGAGACGCAGTAATGGCAGTAAAAGTAACAGTTACTGTTCCAGTAGCAGTCACAGTTACAGTCGCTTTGAACGTTTCTGTTACAATTGCCGATTTAATAACACTAAAAAAATACAAAGTGCAGTAAAAACGAGAGAACGTTGGCAAGCCAAGTAGTATTTGCAATTGAACAAGACCGTTAAAAGTAAAAGTAGCTGCAGTACAAACATGGTAAAATCGCAGTTACTTTCTCCATGTATAGTAACAGAAAAAGTCATAGTTAAAGCATCACAAAGTTAACACCTGTAAGAGGGTAACAACAGGCTGCATTTAACAGCTAATTAACATAGGTAATTATATGAAGAAGCAGGTAAAAACGACACTGAAGTGTTCATAGTATAAATGGGAAATGCCATCAACGACGAGACGAACAAAAATAATTAATTTATGTAAATAAGTCCTTTCGAAGATGCGGGCACTCTCGAAACGTCGCGCTGCGTTTGAAAACAATTAAATTTTCGGGGCGAAAAGTCTTTTGCGGCAACTTCCACCAGATTTTTGTTTGTTTTCGTTTTTGTTTTTGGGGTGCACAACTAATGCATTTGCAATGCGCAGGCCAAAGGAAATGAAATGCAAAGAAAGCCAAGTAGTTGAGGTAGCTAGGAAGCCAGAAGAGCGAGCGACGAGTACTTGCGTACTTATCACAAAAAAAAGTACGAGTACCGAGTACTGAGTACATATTTTTGATGACACTTATTACTGCAGTGGACAGCAGCAGCAGCAGCAGCCGTGGGCATGCAGCTGGGTGGGGACACTCAAGGTCGCGTCTGGACAGGCGCAACTTGTCGCATATTTATCTAGTTGGCAAGTGAGGGTTACGCTAAAAAATGTTATACGTATAGAAAAATGCCTGAGAAAGCCACTCGACAACGGCTGCACTCCAAGCTGTTTAACCACACTTGTGACATACCCTTACACTGAGTTGAGTAGAATAAATGCTTATTTCTAACCATATCGCACTTAACGGCCACTTTGTCTTAGCTTATTTTAATGAGTAGTAAAAATATATAACAAAATATAGTAATTACAAAATATCATATACATCGCGAATCAAGTTGCTTAAGCTGCATTTTTTCCCCATTTAGTTAAAAGAGGCAGCTAAGTGAGATATATTTAGCTGCAGTTGTAGCTTGCAAGTTTTGAACACTTTGCACTTTAAAAATTTCAGCTTTTCGCTTCAAGACAACTAATATTGCTTAACTTAATATTTATTCGCTTGGCGATCTTTTTTTTTTTCGTTCGGACTTGAGGCCGCTAAGTGTATTACTTTAATGAATCTGCCATTTTAGCCAATTTATTATCCTAATTGGTTGTAAATTTAAAATATTTCATTTATTACAAAAGTAATGTTGCTTCTCTCAATGTAATTTCTTTTAGCTGCCAAATTTCCTAGACACATCTGTGGCCGCTAAGTGAGAAACATTAAGATTTACGATTTTACGTACACTTCACAAACCTAATTGGTTCTGAATTTAAAATATTACGTCTACAGCAATAATGATGTTGCTTCTCTAAATGTAATTTCTTGAAGCTGCCAAATTTCGTAGTCTAGTCTGTGGCCGTTAAGCGAGATACTTCACAAATCATGTTGCTCCACTTTATGTCTTATCAGTTAACCGTCCAGAGTTGGCCGGTAAGCGAGATACATTTATTCAAATGCTATTTAAGCAAAATTGCAAATTGTTATAACCCTGCATTTAGAGTATTACGTTGGTCGTTGTTGTTGGGCACTTATGTTTCCTTTTGATTGCTGGGAGTTTTACCTTGAATCTAGCTAACTTGGATGCAGTTTCACGTCCAGAAATTTGTTTACTTCGCCAAGCTATGCGCTATTTACTTAACAACCTCTCTTCTGTTGACGTCGTCGTCGTCGTTGTCGTTGTTGTTCCTTCTACTTCTTGTTGTTAGTTGTTGTTTGATTATTGTTGTTGCTTTTGTTGCTGTTGCTGGTTTATTTGCAATTTGCATACACTTTTCTTCTTGTACTCGTAATTGGGTAATTTAAATTTTGTTTGAAGTTTTGCACAACATTTCTTCAGTGTTTGTTTCGTCTCTTTGTTCGTTACGAAATGCAAGCAAACTCGAAGGTAAATCCAAGGCTACGATTTATACTACCTAAAGCATACTCTTTTTTTTTCTCTTTTTTGTTGGATAGCTCTTTCTGTCTTTCATTCTCTGTTTCTCATTGTTGAATCCAAATCAAATTCTTTTGTATTTGGCATAGCAAAAGGCATTATCAATCAATTGAAGTGCTATCTGCGCTATTGCAAAGCGAGCAAATCAAAGTAAAGCAGCAATAGTTGAATTAATGGCATGTTTGCCCAAGCATGATCACACTGACTGACGTTAGGCAAATGTCATTACAGAGCCCACACAAAAGTATTCATTCAGAGTAAGAACACTTCAAATGAAATGGATTCATGCTAAATTTGAGTCTTAAATTTGTACTTTTTACTCGTTTAACTAATCAAAATATATGGAAGTATACTGGCAACACTTTTGATGCAAATAAACTGTACACGTTGCGTATGAGTAATATTTTATATGCACATTAATCATACGCAGCGTTGTCAATGCGTATGAAAATAATGTTCTTAAAATAATGTATGACAATCAAAAATGCACTTCAAATAAACATACTCTGCGTATGAGTAATATGCACTAATATGTTATTTGCATATTAATCATACGCAGCGTTATCTAAGTCAGTTTTTTGTAGTAGAAGTAATACTTTAAATTCTTAACTAATTAAGTTTGTTTAATGCTGGCAATTAAAGTTGCACTTCAATTTAGCATACTCTGCGTATGAGTAATATTATATGTATGCGTGTTACTCATACGCCGCGTTGTACACTTGACAACTAATTTATGGCACACTCGCGCTTAATTTGAATCTAATCAAAACCTTCTTTTAATTGCATGTTTTGTGTGGTATACTTTTTTTTTTAGCTTAAATTTAATATCATAATAATTATTTTCAGTCTTTATGTTGGACAACAACGAAGACGCGAGGACGCACACACACACACACACACACAGCAGCAACAACAATGCTAACAACAATGGCAACAGCTGTAAGTAAGTGGCTAAGTGAGTATGGCCAAGAGTGCTTATTTGTTCAAGTGCGCTTGAATGAGAATAGCATGAGAACAGCAGCAGCAGCAAGAGTGTCGCAAAAGCAGATGCAGCAGAAGACGACAAAGCGCAGTAAGAGATAGAGACAGAGAGAGAGAGATGGAGAGAGAGTGAAGGAGGAGAGAGAGTGAAGGAGGCGAGAGAAACAAAAGTGACAGTAAAACGTTGTAGGCGAAAAGAATGCTACAAAATTATAACCAACAGTCGCTAGCAGGCCACATCGCCTTCTCTCCTCCAACCCCCTCAACACACTCGTCGCTCATCACTTGTCTAGCGTGAGAATGACAACACACCAACCCCCCTCCACAATGTGGCACCCCAATGACCGGCTGCATAACTTTGAGCACACAAAATGTTTTCAGTCTAAGTTATATAAAGTGCTTAACTATAAGCAACAAAAGTAAAAAGGCACAGTTCCTCAAATATCTTTTTGAAAATAGACTAATTTTTATTTAAGAATTTTTGTTTGGTAATTCAAAATAAAAGCAAAATTTCATAAAACTTATTTTAAAAATGTTTGACGAAGTATCTTGAGTAAGTCTCGTATTCTTAACATATTAAAATATTTCTAACAAATAAGAAAAATCGAAAAAAAAATAATAATATACCCCAAAAAAAATGAAAGGCCATATGTGGTATATTGATATACATATGTAGTACTACAATCAAAATATACCATAGCAACTCAGACTCGTAGTAAGTAGGCATTTTTGCCCATACAAAAGTATTTCATCGCAAGCAAATTTTTTCAGGAACTATAAATGTTGTAGATATTGTTATATGTATTATATCTCTATCTCTTATAATCTTTAAGAGAGATGTAAATAATACTAATTATTATAAAATTTTTTGGGAAAAATACCAAACGAAAACAAATATATATATTTAGATTATATTTCATTTTCATTAATTTTTCTAAGCAAATTCGATTTGCCAAATATTGCCTTCGGCATATATTAGTATTTTTGCGGTATATTATATGTCATACAGTTTTGCTGTTTATCAAAATGAGTAGCGGGTATCTTAGAGTCAAGTTTCGCTTTGGAACTTGACTCTAAGATATTTCTATTAGAATATCTTAACGTAATTTTATAACTAATCAATAAAATACTCATAAATATTAACTGCTATTAAGAATAATTTCCTCAATTACTGCTGCATTTGAAGTACTCTTTCACATCAACAAATTGTTTAGACTACTCGAAAATGCGTTTTTGAGACAACTCAACTAATTGAGCGATTTGTTGTCGAGTCTTTTGTGTGCTCAACGATAAGTTAATGTATTAGCAAATATGATCTTAATGCGAGTCTTAAGCATTGTCAAGTTGTTGCACGTAATACAGAATTAATTGCATTGACACAAACTCAATTCAACGCCAAATTGTGTAGCACCGAGGAGAGAGTTTGAAATTAGTTAATTAAGATTGGCAAAGACAACAAATTAAAAGCTAAATATCAAAGCAAAATCATGTTGTTGACAAGATTAAACGTTGTGTGTGTGTGTGTGTGTGTGTTTATTTGTGGAATGTTTCAAAATTGTGTGTACTATTGAAAAATGGTTTACATTTGAAATAGTTTCAACTGTTAGCAAGTCACATGCAAACATTCTCTTTCAGCAATTATGTTTGTCGAGCTAAAAACGACAATATGGGCTATACAATGATTTAAAAAGGTTCTTAGCTTAGAACAATGGCAACAAAAACAAATAACAAAAAAAAAAAAAAGAATTGAAATTGCATCAAGTTTGCCAACTCTCTGCGCTTCTCAATGTTTCGTGCCTAGCAAAATGTGCACACAAAGTTGTTTATGACACATTTGGCATGTCAACATTTTGGTTGCTGTTTGCTCGGTTTGCTGCCCTTCCTCCTTGCCTTTGCCTTTGGCTTTGCCTTGCCTTGCCTTGCCTCCGTGCTATTCTTGGCCAAGCCTTGCTGGCCATTGCCAAGTTGGCATTGTTCTTGTGCCCTAGTAGTAGTAGTATTTTTGCATTTGCAAAGAATGAATACATACACGGAGAAAAATAAAATCTGGATTCAAAAGTATATTGTAAATCTTGATTTAGCAACTTTTGCGATCTTAGAAAAAAACAAGTAAGAAAGTTGTAAGATACATATTTTGAATAAAAGTGAGAGCGAAAGCAGAGTGGTATTATTCGTTAAATATATCAAACAATATACCGCAAGAATACTAAAAATATATCGAAGGATATAGATACATACATATATCGATGAAGTACTGCATTTGAAATATACCTTAAGGTCAAAATATACCATATTTTCAGCCAAAGCAGCTAAAACGGTAGCAGAAATATAAATCTTAAAACAAATATTTTATTTTGTACAAAATATTAAATCTAGATTTCGTTCATCAAAGTGCAATATAGAATTATGATCATAATTATGTAATTTCAAAAGTAATTCAATTTATTTAAGAAACATTTATTTACGAGGGAAAACGCCTACTTTGGCTGTCAATTTGGTATATTTTGCAATCTGTGGTATATATTTAATATACTACCATTTTAATATACCAAATATGGACTTTGATATTTTTAAAGTATTTTTGCAGTATATTAATTTGGCAGATATTTTAATTCTTAAAGTATACCAAATATTGTACCGCAAAAATACTGAAATATACCGAAGGTTACAAATGGTATATCGATTTTTTCGTTGCAAAAATAAATATAAATAAAATAAATTAAAAATAATCTATATCTAATCTAATACTAAACAATATAAACTAATTTGGTATATTTTAAGAATAATACCGCACGTTTTTGCTTTTATTCAAAGTGGGTGGCGGTGTAGCCTACAATATCTCCCTTGGTTTTTTTTCTCTGTACTCGCACTTGAACTAGCTCTCACAGCACACACAATAGCATAAACACACACATACACACACACACACACACAAACAAGGAAAACAGCAACTCAAATAAAGCGAGCGAATTGCATTTTATTTTCGAACACATTCTGTTGTTTGCATGTTGCATTTATTGATGTGCAAACAGCAGTAAAATACTCAAAATGGCCAAAACTAAAAAAAAACAACACAAAACGTTGACTTCACTTTTCTGTATGGAGAGATGGTTGTTGTTGTTTGGCTTCGCAAATTTAATTAGTCCACACACACACACACACGCATTCATAAATAAATCAAAAACTAGCATTCGCAAATATTTGAACACAAATATTTATGTAAATATTTCATATGCGAATTTAATATGTTGATCTTCTCAATTGCCTACTGTCTACTGCTTGTTTTCCACCACATCGATTTGCAATTCGTTCGGTGTCAACGACTCTTACAAGTCGCATCCAAAGCTAATAAATAAATAAATGAATCTGCTTGATTGTTTTTGTGGCTTACATTTTCTCAATTTTATTAAACTTAAGCTATTGTTATTTTATTCATTTAACAAATAATGTGAATTGAAATCCATTTATTGCTAACATTATTGCTGCATCGATTGTGAATTTTGACGTTGACGGGAAAAACTTAAATAGAAATTTCAACAATAAACTTTAATTTTCGAAATTAATTTCGAAAAAATAAGACTTGTTTATCAATTAAAGTCCACATACAGTTTCCCCACAATAGTATTTTCATTTATCGATAACTGGTTATCGATAGTAAATGGTTGAAATGCACTAGTGTACATTAAATATTTTATTCGTGTTTTTTTTAAATTTCGATATAAAAGTTTCTTCACAAGATTTGCATATATCGATAGCTTTAATGTTATCGATAGTAAGTGCTCGAAATGCACTATTGGCTATCTGACTCATTGTATTATATTATTAGAGATTTTATTCGTGTTCTCAATAAGCTTTTCCGATATCATAGAGTTCCCTCACAATAATTGTATTTATCAATAGCTGTAAATGTATTATTTAATATAGATTTTATTTCTCTTTTCGATCAACTTTTCCGATAGAGTTCCCTCACAATATGGTATTTGCAATTATCGATTTCTGTATTGTTATCGATAGTAAATGGTCAAAATGCACTACTGACTATCTCGAGTTAGTATTAAGCGGATTTTAGTAGCTGAGTTTTGCCTTGGACTATGCAACTTTGTCTCCTCTTGCCTCTCTCTGTGTTGTCTCCACAACAACAGCTGCTGAATCGCTGCCAAGGACTTAATGACTGTTTTGTTGGCGCCACAGAAAGCAAGTAGAGAGTCAGTGATAGGAATTGGGATTGGGATAGAGATGATGCTGCTGATGGAGATGGCCAAACAAAAGGGGTAAAAGATGATGATGATGATGATGATGGCTAGATGATGCCAGCAGGCTGGCAGTCATGGCATATAGTTGCAGCCTCCATTTCCTGTCAGCGCACAGCTCGTCCTGTTACCGCTTCTCCTCTCCCTCTTCCCCGCCCTTTCTCTCTCTTTGGTGGTACGACAATCGTCGACCGTTGTCCGTTGTAGGTTCTCCGGCTGTCCAATGCTGTCTGATGCTTTTTGTCAGTATTTCAGTTCAGCTGCAGCAGCATTTAACTATAAGTAAAAGTTTTGCTGGTTGCTGCGCCTGATTACTTGCCACCCAATTGCAAAGCGAGTGAGAGAGAGCGAGAGAGAGAAAGAGAGAGAGGGAGATAGCCTTATATGTATGTTTGGTCTTAGCTGCTGCCTTCGTTGGCATTTGCCAAGCGCTGTGGCAAAAGACAATAGCAATCTCTTCTCCTCTCCTCCCCTTCCCTCTTTTCACCTATCTCTCTTTCCCTTTCTCTTCCTCTCTCACTGTTTCTCCTCCTCGCATCGTTGCTAGCTCTCCTCTTGCTTGCCATCATGCTGCCTTCATCCTGTCGCCCTATCTTGGCTGCCTTGTTCCGTTCTTTTTTTTTTTTCGGTGCTGCTGGAAAAAGTCAGTGTAAATTATGAAAATACTCGTTCCTCGTAATTTGTTGAGCCTGTGTGTGTGTGTGTGTGTGTGTGTGTTGTCTCTCCCTCTCTCTTTCACTCTCCCTCTATCGTAGTGTGTGCTTCCTCTTGCTCTGGCAGCAAGTTTTCACTTTTTGCTTTACGGCATTTTCTACTTGTTCTTGTTCTTGCTTGGCGTTCTTTTCCCTTACTTGTGCTATTATAATTTTCTCTGTCACATTAAAATGCGGTTGAAATGAGCAGGAAATGCGCGCGAATTCTACTAACCCAGATAATCTCGGGGCTGATTTAAGCATTTTCGCCTCTGCCTTCACTACGTTTTTAACTGTTGAAGCAGCGTCGCATAATTTCGCTGCATTTTTCGTTTTCGTTTTTCGTTTTGTATTAAAACATTCTGCACTTTTCATAATTTTCAATTTGGTTTGTTGCCATTGTTGTTGTTGTTGGGCGTTTTTGTGTGTGTGGCAGCGAGCTCTTTTTAATTTAATGCAACACGCAATTATGCGCAGCCATCTTCGGGCTGCCGCCTGCTAATTAGCCGCCAACAACGTCAGCGTTCTGGGTATGGGCGTGTCATGTGGGCGTGGACATGAGCGTGGGATTTTATTATGACGGCGCTGCACGCGGCGTATGTGTAATAAAAATGACTTTGTATTTTGGCTTTTAGCGACTGTGTGTGATATAACAACTAATCTCGCTGTCTCTCTCTCTTTCTCTTTTGGTCTCCCTCTCTCTCTCTCTCTCTCTCTCTGACACTACACTAAAAAGTTGGTCATTGTAATTGGAGGGCGTTCAAATGTTTTGTAGCGGACTCTCGCTCGCTCGCTAAGCCGCAATCCGTGCAAAAGTCCTTTGTTGGCTTATTTATTTATTCAGTTAGCCAATTTTTGAGGCCTGCCAACAGTGCAGTGCTGCAGTGTTTCATTTTCTTTTTGTCCATTGTCCATTGTCCATTTTCTATTTTCCATTTGCCAGGCAGCTGCATCAAAAGTCCGAAGCCGTAACTATTTCACTTTCAAACAACTCGAATTAAGTGCAAACAAATGAAAAAAAAAAAAATCCCAATGGAAATCTCAACACAGCTAAGCGTTTTAGCAATGCAGCGAAAATAGTGCTGCAAAAGTGTTGAAAGTAGTGTTGCCTAATGCATAAAATATACACACTTGGGCATTTTAAAGTTGTACATTCTTTTTGTGTGGACCTTTACATTAACTTTGACTTCAAATGAAGTGCTCGGCTAAGTAATCTTTCCGAATGAGAGAATATCTATATAATAATAATATTTATATAAAATAAAAAGAAAGTGTTGGGAAGTGAATGAAAAGTTTAAAGTTTTTTATAATGCTATTTGAAAGGCAAATTATAAAAGGATATGTCAGGGAATATGTAATGCAGTGGAATTACAATGTGGTATGCGAGTTTACGGTGTGACCATTGGCTGTGTTGCTTAGCCTAGTTCTGGTAGGTTTGGTAACACTTCACTTTCCGTTCTCTTTTGATTTATGTGTGGCGTGAGACAGATACGTGTTTTAAATAATAGAGAAGTAAGACTTATGAGCAACAAAGGCTGCGAAGACTCGCTGCATCCGCCAGAACTAAATACTGGACGTCAAATCCAGAGGATGAAGCTGATTCTTCGACAGATATATAAACAAGAAAGCGCTACAATCGTGTGTGCTCGACTGTGAGATATCCGCTACACATTTTGAATAAAATCAAAATAGTGCAAAATTAATTTTAAAATATACGAAAATATTATATACTACAAAAATACAAATAATATATCAGAGGTTATATTTGGTATATTGATATAGTACTTCATTCAAAATGTACTATAGAGTATATATACTATATCATCAGCTAAAGCAACTAAGACCCCTCATGTAGGCGTTTTTTCCTTAAACACCTTTTACAATTCTTATCTGATCGCAACTAACTAAAGGATTTGTCAAGACTATAGATTTGAATGTACCAAAAATTTATCTTACGCTTGTCATTTATATAAAAAAACAAGTAAGAAAGCCGCTACCCATTTTGAATAAAAGAAATATATTTTGCGGTATTTTCTCAAAATATACCAAATATACTGCAAAAATACTAAAAAATATACCGAATGGTATATTTGGTATATCGACATATAACCGTATTCAAAATATACCATAGACGGCACAATATACCAGATTGTCGGCCAAAGCAACTAAGAGCCCTAGTAAGTAGGCGTTTTTGCCCATACAAAAGTATTTCTTTAATAACTTCGACAATTTTTATCTGATCGCAACCAAATTTTCAGAAATCATAAATACTATAGTTATTATTGTATTTAAATATTTGTAAAATTCGGAACTCTAGCTTTAAAATTACGCTTGTTATTCGATTTTTTTGATTTGCGGGGGCGGAAGTGGGCGTGGCAAAAATTTGAAACAAACTTGATCTGCGTGCAAACATAACAAATGCTGTCGAAAAAAAATTATAGCTCTATCTTTTATAGTCTCTGAGATCCAGTGTTTCATACGGACAGACGGGCAGACACACAGACGGACAGACTGACATGGCTATATCGTCTCGGCTGTTGACACTGATCAAGAATATATATACTTTATAGGGTCGGCGATGCCTCCTTCTACCTGTTACATACATTTCCTGCCGGCACAAAGTTATAATACCCTTCTACCCTATGGGTAGCGGGTATAATGAATACTTGCAATTTTGGGTATAAAGATAAACTTCGATTATTTAATATTTGGTATATTTTGTAATATACGAGTAGTAGAACAGTTTGATTAAACTATATAATAATGATTCCTGCTGACGGCTGACTACGTTATGACTGACTATTGTTCTACTTTTCGACGACTTTTCTACTTCTGAAGATTGATGATTTATTTCTGACGACTGATGATACCAACTTGTTACCTATCGACTTGTTATCGACTAGTCTCCTCCTTTGTTACATGCATACAAATTAAACGGGAAAATGGAAATGTTATCGTCGGCAGTTATCGCCTTAATTCCTTGGTTAAAAAGTGCTGGTAATATCCTCCCTACATATATGTACCATATATGCAATTGAGCAGTAGCTCTTGCCAATTGAGATGATAATTTTGCAGCTGCTCAATGCAGGACAGAAAGAGAAATGCGTGTGGGGCATGCAGCATGTAGTAGCTGGGAGATAATGCCGATTGCAGCCCGTAGCTTTTAGTGATATATTGATTGGGTGCGTCGTACGCATTGGACATGTTCCGGCATAAATGTTCCAACTAAAGGCGCACGCATAATGCTAAAAGGCCAAAATGAACTGGCACAAGGCAACTGGAAGACACAAGCACAAGGCACGATTGTGGCACGGTAAGTGGCAGCGGTGACCCAACGGTCCTTTTACTGCCAAAAAAGACTCCAGAGAGAGAGACAGAGAGAGAGACAAGGAAAATAAAAATGGAATGGGAGCAACAAGGGACAACAGCGTGTTTGGCCATCTATTATGAGGAGTCAAGCACGTCCGGTCCAGAGCACTGGCCCTCATGCCGTTGTAATTTGTGCGTACTTTACGAGCCGCTGTTTGTCGACTATTCCCCAACAGCAGCAGCAGCAGCAGTAGCAGTAGCCAAGCAGTAGCTGGAGTAGCAGCTGACCCTTTGCAGAAAACCCAACAACATTGTGTGTATTGTAAACCTTTTAAGGCACTCTGTATTAGCTGCTGTTGCTCTTGCTGTTGCCGTTGTTTCGCTCCTTCCCTGCATAAGTCGCAGTTCAAGTAATCCCCGCCTTTGCACCCAGATCAAGCTTATTAGGCACTATCTTTCCCACTCTCCCTGTCTCTCTCTCTCTCTCTCTCTCTCTCTCACTCTTTGTGTCTTAGGGAGTAGGTCAAGCTAACGAAATATGCTTCTTATGTGTGTGTCCGCTATAATTCTCAACTGTTTCTTGCTCATTTCGTTTCCTTCTTAAAACACAGACAATACCCTCATAATTCGCAAAAAGCTTTCTCCTATGTTCTCTTTTCTTTAATGTCAAGAGAAATATACTCAGTTTCTCTGTACTTAAACTAAATGAAATGTTAGCGATAGATTGATTGACAGATAAGTATTTGATTGATAGATGATTTATTGATTGTCTGATTTCTAAAGTGTAGACTTTCCAGTCTGAAGCCTTACTAAAATGGTGTTTGACAGATTGAACTATGTTTTGAAGCATTAGTTAAATGGTGAATCGATTGATTGACTGATTCAGATGTTGATTGATGAATGAATAGTGATTGAATGATTTATAAAATGATTATTACCCAATAAAATAATCATTTTTTTGTAAATCGACAATTGATTGACAGATTGAAGTGTTGATTGAATACCCACTGATTGATTGAAACGTGATTGATAGAATATATAGTGATTGATTGATTGATTTATCAAATGACTATTACCCAATATTATAATCTTGCAATCGGTAAATTGACGATTGATTGACAAATTGAGGTGTTGAATAACTCACTGATTGATTGATTGACTGATTTCTCAAATGTTTGTTACCCATTAGAAGAGGAAGAGTTTGGTCTGAAGTTTATATATATTTTTGATTGATTCAAATGTTAACTGATTGAATATTTAGTGATTTAAAAATGACTATTTCCCAATTCTATATGACGATTGATTGACAGATTTAAGTGTTGATTGATTGATTGACTTATATACAAAATATCTACTACTTAATATAAAGGAGAAAAGTAGAGACTATGGTATTTTGAATATCTATTTTCCAATTGATTGATTGCCAAAGTGATTAGCATATACAATAACAAATAACTTCTGATCACTAAAAGTTAAAGTTGACGCTGAGTAATTTCTATTGATGTTGCTCTCATGAATTGAGTTATTAGATGAGATTAGTTTTGGAAAACTCCTTATGCACATATGTATTTCATGGATGTACAAACGAACTTCAATGAGTCGACACATTTTCATGCCCTGCATATAAGGCGCAAGCGAGGCAAAAGGCAACTCGACAGACGACGACGACGACGACGACATCATAACAATCTACGACAAATGAACTAATCCTCGCTAATGGTGCCCAGTCAGATTTGTAGTCGCATTCCAAAGTGTGTGTGTCTGTGCCTTACAATCACTGAGTTTTGTGATTCGGAAAAGCAAACTCAAAGGCAACTTTCATTTCGATAAATTTAGCTGTCGCAACAGACATACACACACACGCACACACAAACAGATGGGCAGGCTCAAGCCCGTAAGTGGGCAGCCCCGGCTATGAAGTGACAACGTCATTGCCATGATGAGTAACAATTTTGCGAGCACTATGCGAATGAGTATGAGTATGAGGCTGAGGTTGAGCATATGAATGTGCTGCGATGAGATGACTAGATGAGCATAACAACCTGCTACAGCTTAGACTACACTGGTCCCTGCCGTCCCCTCTCTTTCTGACTCAACTCCAACTCCATCTTCAACTCCTGTTGCTGTTGGGGGCCATTTTTGCATTTCACTTTTACAGATTTGGCACTCAACGTCATTGAGCCATTTGCACATAACACACTTTTGACATCGCTGGCGCAAAAAAAAAAAAAAATGAATGTCCTTAAGCAAGCGCGTTAGCTGCTTGACTAACAAAATACCCTGTGTTTTATGTCTTTCAATTATTTGGTTAATCGATATTTTCATTGAGTATTATATTTTTGATTGTGAGAGAACTTAAATCTTGATGGAACTTTAAAATAGAACAAATTCACGAAACTTTTAAAAAACCTCAAAAGTAAAAGTTAAAGGAATTTTAATCGTCACGTTCATATAATCCATTTTGTAAAACCGAAATTATATATAGAAAATTCTATTTGAAATGCTACTTTTTCTAAAGTTCATACACAGTTTCTAAAATTAAGAACATTCGTCTTATAAGAGCATTAGTCGGAAAAATCCCAAATCCTCAAAATAAGATAAAAAAAATACTAAATTTGGGTTACAAAATTCTGTAATCTATCAAAATTTCTACAAAGTTTTTATCTAGTTTGGCGAACTGTTTTTCATTTGAAGTCTAAGAAAGGAGATCCTGGGTTCAATCATGCAACTGAATAACTAATAATAATAATAATATGTTTTTAATCTAATAAGATTTTGGTTTTAAAACTATAAGATCTTTTCGTTTTCTTAATAAAAACTTGGGTTTTATGTTATATCAAATGCTCTTGATATCAAGATGTGTTTTCTAACATTAAAATGTGCATGTTTTTGATCAAAATTGTTAGAACTAAGACCAAATTTTTGATTTTAGAGCTATTTTTTCTTTGTATAGTAAAACGTCAAAAGAGACTTGAAACTGTGCATACCCTTTAGCAGGGTATGTAAAGAAGTAGTAGCTACTAGAATGTAGACGCGAGTAAATGCAGACGCGATGAGTTGGGAGATAAATGTGTGTGGCACCGGGGTTGGCAACAGACTAAAGCTGGGGCGAGTGGGATTGCGGCATTGAGATTGGGGTTATAACTGGAAGGGGGAAGTGGGGAGGGGAGAGGGATCCGGGGTCGCGGCTTAGACGCAATACACATAACGGGGTCGCGTTGCCACAGTTACAGCTACAAGATTCGAGTAGTTGTTGCCTTTGTGTCTGTGTGTGGCTGACGAAGCCGAGTGACAGCTTTACATGGCTTCTCCAGCTTCGACTTTTGGGTGACATTAACGCCAAGTCGCAAAAATTTGATTGCAATTAGTTTAAAAACGTGACAACGTGACGGCGAGGACGAGGACGAGGAAATATGGCGAGTATTCGAAAGCAATTAAAAGCTTTGTCAATAACTTTTGGCCAAAAAGGATTTATTGAATCAACTTTGGCGCTGTCATTTTCGAGTCAGGGCCTCAAGTCGCGTCGCATGAAATTGAAATGCCGGCCGATTGACGCTTTGCGCGTTTCACGTTGTGCGTTGCCAAACTGATTACCAAGGAAGGCGGGCGGTAAAGCATTTAGGCGGGCATTATGCATATTGATTTAAGCAGTCGAGACTTTATCAAAGTGACACGAACTGTGACGCACACGCCACTGACAATTGACAAACAATAGACAGGGAAATTGTTGTCACGGGTTGCTGCCAGGTTGCTATTGCTGCTGCTGTTGCCTGCCACATGCCACTTGCCACCTGCCACATGCCACATCTGGGTGTGACAGCAGATTGTTAGGCAGTGGAGCATCTATAGCGATTAGTTTATGCCGTCGCCAGTTGATAAATGCGATATTTACGTTCCATATTAAAATGTTTGACAGCCCAAGTCAAACCAGAGTGCCGCCATCTCCCTCACTCTCTGTCTGTCTATCTCTTTCTCGCCCTCTCTCTCTCACTTCCACTACCATTGACCAGCTGTGTCCATGTCCTCTGCCTGTATCCTGCAACTGCGAGAGTTTTCATAAAGCCTGAGCGAAAAGTTTGGCTTGCGGCTTTGTTGTTGCGTCCCCTCAAAAAACTCGACGTATTTATTTTTGATTAACTTTCCCGTTTATTGTTTCGCTTATACAACAAAAAAACAAAAAAAAAAAAAACGAAGAAGAAAACCGGCAACAACAAGAACAATTGTGGAGAGAGGGAAAGCGGAAAAACAATAAGGTTATTCACAGTTTCGCAAAAGCTTTTTAACTATGGTTTCACTTCATTCGGAAAATTTAATATGTACTCGCATGCTACGAGAGAGAGAGAGAGAGATATTTTACTTCCTCATCTCATGCTCTCCCAACATGATTTTTGCTCTAATCCTAACAGCACTTTAAGCTTAATCGTTTTCCGCCACAATTTCACGCGAAACCCTGCAAGTGGGAATGCCTTAAAGATTTAAGCAAAAGTGTTTGTGGTTGTTGGAATTGATTAATGAAATGGGCAGCTAAAAGTTTCCCAACTTTCAATATCGATTGTTGTCATCGATAGCTGATAAATAGCGTTCCGTTTTGCCTCCATTCCAGCTGCTTAAAATTGACTCAAAATAACAATATTCTAGTATAAATAAATTTGCTTTCTAATATTTCAATACAAGCTGACTTGAAAATTTCAAAGCTGCCTATTAGTTCTAAAATCAAATGCATATCGATAGTTATGTGCACATATTACTATCGAAGTATTTTGTACTTCGTTGCTTTCTCAAGCAATAACTCATCAATCGCTCGAAGCTATGGCTTACAAAAAAGGTATTAAATTCAAAGTTTATGATATATATGTATATATCGATACACATACTATCGAATATATATTTATGTGTATAACCAATGAAGATTACTTTATAAAGGTATCATAGTAAACATATTAATAATTCCACACAAAGACACATGCAAACATTGTCAAGCTTTATAGCAGCGCTTATGTGAATGAATATTTATCGATACGCATACTATCGTATGTATATATATCCAATGAAGGTAAAAATATCGATATCTACACACACCCACACATATCAATAGTAAAGTCTTTGGCCAACATCGTGACTGTTATTCATAGCACTTTCGAATGCATATTCGTATAGCTAATGAAGGTTACTTCAAAAAATCAATAGTTACACTCACAAAGATCGATATCAATGTATTTGGCGAAAATCGTCATGTTATATCATGCATATCGATAAACTTACTATCGATGTATTTATAACCAATGAAGGTTACTTAAAAAAATATTATACTAAAAATATAATTAAGTTACACCCACACACACATATATATCGATAGTAAAGTATTTGGAAAATATCGTCAAGTTTATGTTAACGAAAACATATCGATACACATACTATCGAATGTGTATTTATATAACTAATGAAGGTTACTTAAGTTAAACACAAACACATACATCGATAGTATGTATTTGGCAAACATCGTCGCTGTTATCGATAGCACTAAGCGTTGCAGCGAGTGCATTTCCCAAGTGGCAAGTTTGAATTTCGATTGTGGGCGAAAATAGATGTGAGTGTGGGAATTTTTTTTGTATTTTTTTTTTTGCTTTGTGTGTTTCTTGTGCTTGATTTGGATTTGGCCTTGTTAACAAGCGGTTAGAGTTGAAGTGTGTGTGTGTGTGTGTGTATGAGTGTGTTTGTGTGCCAAATCCGCAGTTGTTGTGCCTCGTTTGAGGTAGTTCTTGTTGTTGTGCCAAGTCAATGTTTGTTCTCCGTTGTTGTTGTTGTTGGTTCTTGGTTGTTGTTTGTTGCCGTGCCAAGGGAACGCAGTTGGAACGCAGAACGCATCTGCTGTTGGCTGCTGCCGTTGCTGCTGCTTTTGGCCCCGGCTACTGAGCTTGGCATCTTTTGAGCAGCAAAACGCGGAATGCACGTGGTTTGCTTTTGTGCGGTAGCTTTGACTCTCCCTATCCCTCTCCCTCTTCCTCATCCTCTCTCTCTTTCAGTGTCTGTGCTTCGTCATCGTCGCGACTTTTGTGCCACGTTGCAAGCTGCATGCTTGCTTCTTTTTGGCTGCTTCGCATTTTCATTTTCATGTTTTTTTTTTTTTTTTTTTTTTGTTTGCGTCGTTTTTGTATTTTTGTTCGTTTTAATATTTTACGTGTCAACTTCTGTGTGCCAAAAAAAAAAAAAAAAGTAGTGGAAAAATCTTAAGAGAATGGTGACAACAATGTTGCGTAGACGCTTATGAGAAAATGGCAGGCCTTCGTCTTCGTTTTCGTCTTTTGCATCTCCAGGCTTCTCCATGCTTTGCCAAAAAACACTTCCTTCATTGCCCCGCTGCGTCAGCGACTTTGAGTTGGCAGCAGCAAAGTTTTGCGCTCGTTTTTGGCCTTACTCATGTCCGCGTGTCTTGCCATGCAAATTAATGCACTGTGCGATGGTGTGTGACATGATGCGAGTGTGTGTGTATGTGTGTGTGTGTGTGTTCCTTGTCTAAGCATGTGTGTGTGTGTGTCGAGTTTGGCATGCGTTTGCCAAGTTGGCTGCCAGTTTTTCAACCAAACCAAATTTTTGCTGATTAGAGTCTACACACACACACACATACATACACACGCATTTGCATAGGATATGCACACACACACACACACACGCATACATGCATGCAGATTGACACATGAGTTATTCACCATGTGTGTGTGTTAAAGTTTGTTAGCGTGTGTTTGGCACTTGTCTTTTTGCCATTACTTAGCTAAGTTCTTTTGCAGCTATGCTGCTTCCTCCAAAAATACCCTGTACTTATCACAAAAGGGGTGTGCCACACTACAGAAAGATTCTATAACGATTTGAAAGGTTTTAGTACTGAAATTTATACTTATGATTTTCTTATTTGTACAATTTATACTTTACATTTAAATGATTTTTAGTATATATTTTAAATATACCCTCAAAATACCCTGTACTTATCACAAAAGGGAGTGTGCCACACTACAGAACGCTTGTCTAAAGATTTCAGCACAAAAATGTATACTTATGACTATCCTATTTGTTCGATTCGCTTTCAAGTTTTTAGTATATATTTTATACTACCTCAAAATACTCTGCACTTAACTCAAAAGGGGTGTGTCAGACTTTCACAAACACTCTCAACAATGTTTGTGAACAGATTTCAGTACAGTTTATTGCACAGAAATTTATACTTATGGCTTTCTAAATTTGTTTGATATATGCTTTACTTCTTAATTTTTAGTACATAGTTTATAATACCTAAAAATACCCTGTACTTATCTCAAAAGGAGTGTGCCACATTGCAGAAAGTTTGCTTTAAGATTTCGGCACGGATTTTGGCACAGAAATTTATACTTATGAATTTATTCGATTCATGCTTTACTTTCTAAATTATAGTTTGTTTTATATACCATAAAATAATATAACAGTCAAGCTGTAGTAAAAAAGCTTTAGTATTGATATTTGCTATAATTTTAAAACCATTTCAGGTTGTTTGGGCAAAGAAATCTTTATTGGAATATTACATTGCTTATATTTTTTTGAAGCGATGATTTATCTTAAAACTGTTGGATATGCATCTGGCAATCTTATTTGTGTTCATTTGGGCACACTGTCAATAGGTCTATATACAATTTTAGAGGGTATTTACAAGTCGTATTTATTGTGCTGCTGCTCCGGCAGCTTTTAAGTAAATTGCTTATGAATTCGTCGATAACTTTGCTGCTGCAGCTGTAACCACCAAAAATTTGCTTAAATTTATATTGCTCAAAATTCTTGAATTTTGCATCAGTCTATCTCGCTCTAGCTCTTCCCCTCTCTTTCTCTCTCTGTCTCTCTCTTTCATTCCGCTTTGAAAATTTGTGCAGTGAGCTGCATTTGCATTTTTAGGCATTTCACTTGGCAAAGTATTTAATTGATTTTCACTGTTTGCGTCGAACTTCAACGAAAAATTTGATTTTGGTTTCTGAGTATGCCGATAATATTGTAATTTTACATAGTATAAATGTTAGACTTGTCTATAATTAGCAAACAAAAAAGTTGCTGAATGATTTCGATTTAGAAATTTCATTCGCATTAATGGCAAGCAAAAAAGTGCTGCGTATAAATCAAGCAATTGACATTGGCAACAATTTAGTTGGTCTAACTAATTAACTAATTGACTGCATTATTTATTTATTTACGCACACTTTACGCTCTTTGAGCAATTTAATTATAATAATGAAATCACAGACACACATCGGGCACAAACCGATCTTAGTTTGAATTTCCAAAATGCGTAATTTTGTGGGCTTCCGTTTGACCCACAAGTTTTTGAGCGAAAAGTTTGTCCATTTGTGTGTGTGTGTGTGTGTGTGTGTGTGGGATTCTCTCATTAGCATTATAGAACAGAGATAGAGATGCGGAAATGTATGCATAGTTGAGGTTATGCTTGCCTAGGCTAACTTACGACTACACAGAGAGAAACAAATCTAGATCGAAAAGTAGATTTCAAATCTTGATTTAAGATTTTTTCAATCTTAAAAAAAAAAAACAATCTTGAAATAAGATTTTTTAGTTGTAAAAATTGTTAATCAAGATTTTTATGCTAAATCTGCATTTCAAGATTAAAAACATCTTATTTTAAGTCAAGATTGATTCAAGATTGTTTTATTGTTGACTGAAAATATCTGACAGCTGCAGTAAGTTCATTAATTCTATTTATTGACTAAACTATTCAGTGTGCAAGTTAAACTGAATTGAATTGCTTTTATTGTTTGCTCAATCTATTCAATTTTCACTACTATCGATTGTTATTACTATCGATTGCTAGTATTTGATGTTGGTATGCATTACTATCGATAGTTTTCATGCATACTATCGGTAATCCTTTTTCGATATGTCAGTCGAGCTCAGTCACTCACTCTATTATCACTACGTTCAATTTTGACATCAACGAATCTTGATTTAGGATTTAATACTAGATTTTAGCACGTTTTTTTCTGTCTGTGTACTAACTATGTAGTTGAGCTGGGGAATTGAAACCGGAGGAGCCGAGGAATCGACTTCGTTTTGGGCCTTGTCGCTTGCCATACAATATTTATGGATTGCAATGCCGGATGTCCGGTATTACAAATTATGCGCGTTGAGCGCATTGAATGAGTTATGTGCGCCCAACCGAGAGAGAGAGAGAGAGAGAGAGAGCGAATGTGTGTGTGTGCCACAAGAAACTGGCAACGCTTATATTATTTTATTTACGAGAATTGTGGCCTATCTCTCGACAAAGTTGCTGCAAAAGCATAAAACTTGCTCTCACTCTCTATCTAGCTCTTACTTTCTCCTTCCCTCTCTCTCTCTCTCTTACTTGCTCATCCTTTCTCTCTCCTCTCCCATTCTCTTTATCTCTTACCATCTCTCTCCCTTGTTTTATTACAGTTGGTCAAGTGTCAGCATTAATTTATTGTTGCCTTTAAATGTAATTATTGTCGCATATTGGCAGCGTCATTACATTTTCTCTGTGTTGTGTGCTGCCAACTCGATCCAAATTGAAGCCCTGCCACCATCACAGCCCTGGCAAACGTTGGCTAACCGAATTGATTAAATGCAATTATTTAATGAGCTTGCCACATGCATAATCAACTCGCATCGCAAACTACATTCTATCATGTTGTAAACATAATGATTTCTTTTCATATACTTAGTATTATTTTATTATTATTCATTTTGTTAGAACTGCATTTGAAATCACATTAATTTTTGCAAATTAGAATGCATTTATTTATTTAGATTTATTTACATAATGGATTTGCTATTTATTATTATTTTTTTTTTGCGAAAATCATTTATGCCAACAAATAATGTTTTAATCGATGACTTCTTTGATTCAGCTGTAGGGTATTTTTTTTTGTGTTGTGTGTATTTACTGTCGTTTTATTGTGTTGTTGTTATTCGGAAATTGTTCGGTGAACTGTTTATTTAAATGTTTGTTAATTTGTCAACAGAATGCACATTTTGACATCTCATTTGGTTTTGGACAAACTAATTGAACTGTACTCGTTAACGCATTCAGCTAATTTACACAAATTATAATTGCAATCAGCGGCAAAATTTGTTTATCTGACTCCATTAACTTCACTTCAATATCTGTGAAATTCGTTTATTAAATTTCGTTTTTTTTTCCCCATAAAACTTTGCACGTTGGTCAGTTTATTAAAGCAACAAAACGCTGGTGGAATAACTTTGCTGACACATCGAGAGAAAGGAAATGCAATTTGTCATAACTTCCCAACTAGTTCGATATTGTGAGATATAGACAAAAGTGCGTGAGTGTGAGTGTGCGAGTGTGTGTGTGTGTGTGTGTGTGTAGATACAATTGGTACAATCGTACAATGAGCATCGACAAGAGAAACGCATAATTAATGAGCGCCCTTATCGAAAATAAATAGCAAAATAAATCAAGCGGCTGTAATTAATTTCTGAGCCGACATCTTGATGCTGGCCTGACTTCGATGGCGACTTATTTAAATTAATTTGCCATTCCATCAATAAAATACGCAAATATATATGCACAATCCTATACGTATACAGCTATATACTTATATATATATTGAAAAACAACACTTTGAAATGTTCTAACGTCGTAATTCTATAGCATTTCATTGCAAAGGATTAAGCAAAAGTTAACCTTGAATGCAGAATAATCTTTGCGATGCTGACTTCATTTTGTATTCAAATATATGTTTGTGTTTTGCATTGAGCTGAGCTCATTAATTCTATTTATTGTCTAAGCAATTTGGGTGTGCAAGTCAAGCTGAATTGAATTGCTTTTGCTGTTTGCTCACTCTCTAATATTTACACTACTATCGATAGTTTTTTTACTATCGATTGCAAGAATTTCATGTTTTTTTGCATTACTATCGATAATTTTAATGAATATTATCAATAAACAGTTTTCGGTGTCCAATTGCCTTTGCTTACTCTATTGAATATTCAGTACTATGGATAGTTCTTACTATAGATGGCTAGTATTTGATGTTTTCATGTATTACTATCGATAGTTTTCATACATATTACCAATCATCACTCACTTGTGCTATAAATTCTATTATACTTGATTATCGATTGTTTTATGAAAATTCAATTTTGATATATTACTATCGATAGTTTTAACACATACTATCGACTGGATCATTTGTATGTAAATTCATTTGTACTTGGTTGCAACTTTCGATAACAGAATCGATTAAAGGCTGTACAACTTGTAGAGTATTTTGCTAGTACCCCATTTTCCACACCAATTAGTTTTAACGACTTGTTTTATTGACTAGCAGCACTTGAAAGGCAACTAAATGAAATTGTTTGCTTCCAATTTCAGACTTTTTCGACAGCTGCGTAATTAAAAGCCGATATATACTTTAGAACACGTATATCTACAGTCGTAGGTATGTAGGTTATATTATTTATGAGCTGAAGGCAGCTGAAGGGTGAGATTGTGACTCGTTTTGTTGAACTTACCTGAAAGCCATCGTAGGTCCAGGAGCCGAACTTCATTTCGCAACGCTGATCGTCGAAGGGGAACCAGGTGATGTCAATTTTGCACGTCGACTTAAAGATGCCGGGCGGCACGTAAAGGCAACTGCCATTGTTACGTACCACCACGTTGGTGGCGTAGGTGCCATCGAATCCCTCGTCCGCACTGCAAGACACAGCGAGAGCGAGAAAGAGAGAGAGAGAGAGAAATGAGATAGGGTGTAAAGTTTGCAACAGACATAAGTAATGGCTATAGCTACTTCAGCATGTAATATGTACATACCTAAGTGCTCAACGTGTGTGTGTGTGTGGGCGTATGCCTGTGTGTGTGTGCAAGTGTGTCTGTGTGTAGTTGGTGTTAGAACTAAAACGGTTACGTGTTTGGCCACGTTGACGCATTTAATAAGAGGCAACCTTTTTACAGTCGGATTCCCGCAACGGCAGCGCATATGGAAATTTATGTAGCATACTTTTGAGCATAAATCATTTTTACACTGCCAGCTGCGTCGCCCTCTGTATGTGTGTGTGTGTGTGTGTGTGGGCTGTGCCATGGCACTGATTAATGATTAATCCATAGGCAATGCGTCGTCTGAGTTGCTTATGCTCATTTCTTACGGTTCAATTTTTAACGCTCGCGCACAAACTAATTTAATATTTATTAATTATACCCAGTGAAGCGTTAACATCGGGTATACTATAACTGCAATTGAGTTGCGCATACGCAGCGTTGTATATTAACAAATTTTATACAAAATAGATATACACAAAACTGTTATATTAACTTCATTACTAACAGCTACGTACCCAAAAGTTTATACTGTCACAACTTATGTAAAACTGTTTAATAAATTATTGTATACAACTATCAAATATAAAAGTGCTGTAGCCAACTGTTATACACCGTTGTTATAATCAATTGTTTTACACAACCAATTAATAAACTGTTTTATATATAGTAACATATTTATAGCAATATTTTGGTCAGATGTTATACACAACAGTTACACACAAATGGCGCAAACAGTTAACTCAAAAAACGGTTATACACAACGGTATATACTGCAGTCAGACCCGACTATTATACAAAATTGTTCACAACTGTTATAGATCAATGTTGTATACCACTGTTATACATACAACACTACACTATACTGTCATACATAACTATTACACAAAATTCTAAATGACTGTCATACACAACTGTTATATTAATCTGTTATACGTCTGTTATACAAACCTTTTCTATGCAACAACAGCATTCAATCGACAGTTGTTACAACAACAGTTTGTATAAAAAGCACTTAACAACTGTTATACGTAATGAATACAAAAATTTTATTGCCGACAACATTTACGCGAAATTAAAGATTTTCTTGGGTCACAAGAATCTCATACTATATATTCCATATTTATTCATTTATTTATTAGCTTTTTTTTGTGAAATGTTTTAACTGTTGTTCTTTTTTTTTTTTTGTGTTGCCTTTTTCGCTTTCGTCATTATTTCTCATATGTGTGATGTCTGCTCATATGCTTGAGCTCATCATACTCCATTGCCTTGCTTTCTCCTGGCCAAACGCTGGTCATGTCAACAGTAAAATTATGATTCATTATGTTGGCGTGCCTTCTATTGTAGTCACATCATCAAAATCTCAACCATCTTGAGACACGCAGGAACAAAAGCAAAAGCTAAACTGAGGCCGAGACTGAAACTGAGACTGAGTGAAGACTGTTGTAGCCTATCATAAAATACTTATATTTATACGAGTATGTTTGTATACGAGAGAGTGTGTATTTGTTTTTTGCTGTTGGCTTTTACAGCCTTTTGCTGGGCATTGTTCTTGCTGTTCACATTATGTGTCCCTTTAAGTGTACCCCGCTCTCTTAATTGTACTTGTCCCCTGTTCAGTGTGAAGCAATTCGGCTCTTAGCTTCTCCCTTTCATTGTTTGTTCCACACAGCAAGTCATTTACTTTGCCATAAAACTTGCCCAAATACGCATTAAAATTTGTGCGTTTACTGCTGTGCCAGCTGCTCAGCTCAGTGTTTGCTGCCGTCGGTCATCATCAGTCGTCGGATGTCGGTCGTCAGTTGTCCCACACTTTATTTGCCATAAACTAAAATGCCACTTATACAATTTTAAAGAGTCGCTGCACAGCTGCAGCATAATAGATTAGACGACCGACCAACGGCAGCGATTAACATTAACATCATCATCATCATCATCGCACATCGCAACGACAGCAGTTACCTTTTTTTTTTTTTTTTTTTTTTTTTGTTTTCTTTTATTTCCTCCCTGTGGCATACACAAAAACTTATCTTTTGAATTATACTTATGTTATGTGTGTCAAGTCAAGTGTGAATCCTCATTTACTTAAGTGCATTGCCAAACGGAGCAAAATAACTTGACGACATTGCACATCAGCATAGCAAATATATCATTCAAGGTGATGTTGGATTGGATCCTATATATAACAATTAATGCTAGATTGATTTTTGTCATTATTATACCCGCTACTCGTAGGCTGCCTGCAGGAAATAAACCATTATCTTAAGCAACTGTTATAAATAACTGGTATACACTACTGCCAAATTATTTAATAGAATTGTACACAACTGTTATACACCACTGTGATACACAGCTAATTAATGAACTGCTTTATGCGAGTTTATATATATACAGCAATTTTATAGCCAACTGTTATAAACAACAGTTATACACCAATGATGTAAACCATTATGTTAAGCAGCTGTTATACAAAACTGTTATAAACAACTGGTATATTCTATAGCCAGCCCGACGATTATACAAAACTGCTATACAAATACGTGTTATAGATCTGTTATACACCTGTTATACAAATCTGTTATACACAACAAAAACAATCGATCGACAGTTCTTACAACAACAGCTGTGTGTAACAGGAAGATTGAGGCATCGCCGAGACGATATAGCAATGTACGTATGAACATCTATATCTCAGAGACTATATGAGAGAGAGATTTTTTTTCGCTGCAGTTTTAATGTTGCATTTCAAATTTGAACATTTTTACCACATCTAAAATCGATTAGCAAGCGTAATATTAAAGCTAAAGCCGCTGCTTTACAGGTGAAACTTGATAAGGAGACGATAAATAATATTTTTAGCAATATTAAATAAATAGCAAGACTTTTTGGTTCAAATATTGACAGTAAGCCAACTGTATGCACATATCGATGAGATATTATTGCTATGTTCTTTCAGGCATAATCGATAAATATTAATGAGAAATCAATTGAAATTCAGTGGCATATTAAAACGCAATTTAAATAAATTATTCTAATTAGTTGCAAAAGAAAACAGCAATGAAAATGTGTATTCAAATAAGAAAGAGAAATGAACTAAGAACGTTTACAGATACTCTTTCTCATATCAAATATCAAAATTGCAATCTTAAAAGAATGACGAACAAAATTTTAATTGCAATGGCAATTAATATACAAATACCGTAAGCAAACAATAACGAAATGCGAATGTGCGATGTGCGAATATAAATGAAATGAATATTTGTGTATTTGGTTAGCGGCACACAAGCCGCAACAAAACCACAATACTACTTCTTTGTGAGAGTATCAAATGGCGGCAATGGCGAAATAAAACATGTGTGTTGCTCTGCGGTTCAACATATTTCCATATATATTACAAAACGTTGGTGCGTTGCTTGGGTTGGGCTGGACAAAAGGATGCTGCCATTACAATAAAATTGATAACAAATAACAAAAAGCGAACAAAACACAACAAAAAAAAGTGAGAAGGGGAATCCGAAAGACATGGAGGAGTGAAGCAAAAAGAATATGGTAAGCGTAGGCAAACAAATGGCAGCTCATAAACCTGAAAGGGATTTTCGTTACAACAAAAAAAAAAAATGAAAAAAATAAACACAATTTCGTTATTATCAAAACGTTGCAAATGCAAATAAAATTATATGAATAAAGCAATAAAGCCACAGCCGCAAAGCCAACAAGCAGTAGAGACCCGAGGGCCAGAGAGAGAGACCGCAGGATTTTATTGCGGAATTATAAAGTATTGCAACTGGTCATAAAAACCGAGTAAACTGGTGAAAAAGATGCAGGAAGGGGGGGGCGCAGACAAATCGACCCAAAAGCACAATTCAATTGAGTTATCTGCCCCCACCTCGAACCCCTGAACCAGGTGGCAATGCCACAAACACACGTTCTATACGGAGCAGAGCACACAGTCTTATCATGTAAGCCGCAATCTAACATCCGAACATAAGTAGGTGCCAATATATAATAAGTGTATATCGAAGATGTGCCTAAGTAGCCGCCAAATATGCGATAACAACTTTGCGTTTCATTTCGTTACGTTTCACATTTGTTATACCTGTTTCCCATAGGGAAGAAGGGTATGACAGGCAATCTGGTATATTTTGACATCATCATCAATATATCAAGTATTACCTTATGTATAATAATTTGGTATATTTTAAGAATAATTCCTATGTACTCTATGGTATATTTTGGATGTATCACTATATCAATATACGATATATATCTTTTAGTATATTTTTAGTATTTTTAAGTTTATACACTTTAAGAATAATACCTACATATCTACTCTGTGGTATATTTCGAATGTACTACTATATCAATATACTAAATATAGCGTTCGGTAAATTAATGTGGTATATTTTAACAATAATACCTTTGTACTTTATGGTATACATTGAATACAATACAGTATCAATATACCAAATATAGCTTGTGGTATATTTAGTATTTTTGCGTTATATGAATTTGATAAATTTTAATTTTAAATTTTAATACCGCACTGCTTTACTTTTATTCAAAATAGATACCGGGTATCTCACAGTCGAGCACAGTCGAGTGTAGCTTTCTTACTTGTTTTTTTTACAGCTTGTCATCGTGCACATAAATATTTTGCAGCTCATATACCCTGCAGTCATCAACGTTGCCAAGTGGTTAAATTTTAAATGATGATGCAGAATTGTGGAGCATTCTCATCATGTTAAATGTGAAGAGAGTATTTGCAAGTCGGATGGATAGAAGATTGTTGCCATGACGCAACAGGAAAGTTGTTGTTTTATACGCATGAATAAAGAATTTGAAAAGGAATTCAGAATATTTGAATTCTGGCATACAGAAGTACTTTAAATAACAGAAAATAGTAGAAATCGTTCAAAGAGAATTCTTTACTAATTTAAATATACAAAATGTGATTTAGGAGTAGTTTATACCACATCTAAAATACCATATGTAATTGAAAATACCAATTCTGGTTTACTTTATGGTTTCATTCGTTAAAAGCCAATTCCTTACTTTTTAAAATATACATATATAAAATATGATTGTCGTCACATGATTAAAGAAAAATACCATTAGCAATAGAAAATACCAACTCCGTCATAATTGATGGATTCATTCGTTAAAAGCCAATTCCTTACTATAGTAATTCAAATACATATATAAAATGCGATGGTTTTCACATGTTAAAAGAGTATTTTATACCTCACCTAAAATACTATTTGTTATACAAAATACCAACTCTGTCATATTTGATGGATTCATTGTCTTTAAAAGAGAATTCCTTACTAATTCAAATATATAAAATGCGATGGTTTTCACATGTTAAAAGAGTATTTTATACCTCACCTAAAATACCATTTGTTATACAAAATACCAACTCTGTCATATTTGATGGATTCTACACTCACCTGTTATACATGAGCACATCCGGTTTCCATAATCGATGCGGTGGTATACGCAAATCGCGAACGCCGCCAAATTCACTTGAATTCCAACGCAGATTCATATCATTCCATTCCTGTAAGAAAAAAAGATGACCGAAAAATGGGAACAATTTAATGTGTTTGTTCACAAAACTGCAAAATGCCAAGAAATTTTCTATTGTTGTTTTGTATTTGTTTTGCTTTGTTTATTTGTTTCTCTGTGGGTGTTTTTTTGAGTGTTAGACCGGAAGAGGAGTGTGAAAAAAGGGTCAGAATATTGTACAAACAGTGTCGGAGTGTCAACAAAAGGATTCCTGTTGTTGATGTCCGACTTAATTAATTACAGTTTGTAAATACGGAACGGAACGGAACAATACCAAATGCATGAATATTTATTCTGTGCAGTGGCAAGCTGAGCTTGGAATCTGTTTCTAATTTCGGCAATCGCTATCAATTTCATTTAACACCATCTCATCCACACACTTCCGTTCTATTTTATATGTATGCCATTCTATTCAATATTGACCACGAATGCTTTTTCCTTCACAAACAAAAGCATATTTATTGCCAAAGCCAAGAATTCCAAGCATACCTTTTGCCACTGGTTTTTGTTTAATATTTTTCTATTTTCTTGTATTTATTGTGTATTTGATTTCATGCATTTGCATTTATTCGCAAGGGTCTTTTCGTAAAATGCCGGACAAACACTTTATTTAATCACCTTTGCAGCTCTTTGGGTGCTGCCAATTAAATTCAATACTAATATTTGCAAGCACTAAAAGTGCGAAAGTGCAGCTTTTGTGTACTTGCATTTTAATTTGACTTAAAGCCCCATAAGAGCTACAAAGAGTTTGATTGATTGAGATACGAAAAACATATTCCAAAAATTATATATATATTCAGCTGAGAACGTTGAAATAGCAGTGCTTTAAAATGGAAAAATACGACGCTACACATTTTTAGTATTTTGCGGTATATTAATTTAGTATATTCTTAAATTAATACCACAATGTTTTGTATTAATTTAAGAATATACTAAATTAATATACCGCAAAAATACTAAAATATACTGACGGCTATATTTCGTATATTTTTATCGAACTGTATTAAAAATATACAAGATTGTCAGCTAAATCAACTAAAAGTATTTCTTTAATAACTTCGTCAATTTTTATGTGACATTAACCAAATTTTCAAGAATCATAAAGATTAAAGTTTTTATAGTCTGTAATCCCGTTGCAAATATAATTTTAAAGCGAAAAATGTGAATGAATTGATTAGCTTATTAGTGTAATCCTCGTTGAGCTTTTGCTTTAGTTGTTTTTAGATTTATAAATGCTTGATTGATTTGCATTTTGAGCACTCTTGAATATTCCCCATCATCCATGCATTGCGCTTTTGCGTGTGTTATTAATAAGCCACATATCAATTAGCCGTGACCAAACACAGTTTCTGAGGTTGCCTCTAATTCCTGCTCTCTCCCTCTCACTCTCTCTCTCACTCTTTCACATTATTTGTCTATTTCTTTCTCGCTTGGCTGTGGCTGCTTGGTGGTGGAGGAGGAGCACGTATGTGAGGTGCCTTAATCATCAATCATCGTTAAGTGCGCATTTATGGATAGATGGTCAACCACTTCCAAGCTGTACATGTGTGTGTGAGCAAGTGTGGAGAGGGAAGAGGGGAGAGGAAGGGGGCAGTCGTATGCTTCAGGCATATTGTAATTGTATTGGTGGAGTTGTCCGACGCTTATCGTAATTAAATTTGTTGCTTTTGTGACACTTAAGGCGATTAGCGCATCGATTCCTTTTATACGGGGTGAAGGAAAGCGCGAGGTGTTGTCCTTTTTTCTCACTCTCTCTCTCTCGTAATTCCTTATTCTTAGTCTGTTTGCATTTGATCGTATCGATTAATCATATAAGTGGCAATTGCCATCCATTTACCTTTTTGTGTGTTTGTTTGTTGCCAAGTCCCTCCCAAAATTATTATGTTTATTATGCGTATTAATCATGTGCTATGTAATATGACCTTGCGACCTCGTTTTGGCCACGTGTCTTCGACAAATTTTAATGAAATTAATTTCTTAACATTTCGCCAACAACAACAACACGACAAACAATCTACAATTAATATCAGCAATTATTTCATTCAACTTATGGGACTGTTCCACGTTTCCCGTAATCGCATTGAAACCTTTTAGTGGAATTATTTTTGCATTTTTATCTAAGCAATTGGGCAAGGCAATTGACATTACAATTTAATTAGGAATTTATTTTGGGTTGGAATTAGAATACGATAATCAAGAATTGAATAATCTTTCTTTCAGTCCATTTATCAAATTAGATTGCAATTTTAAATATTTGCATAGAAATATAAAAAAAGTAATTAATAAATTGTTATAGTTGAATTTATAATTAGGTTGATTTAATCAAAAGAAAAACTGTTGTCTGCAAAAAAAAAAAAAAAAAATAAAAAAAAAACGCATACTAATGTCAGGTCTTAGCTGCTTTGGATGACAATTTAGTATATTTTGTACTCCATTGAATGTATATTTTGAATGTTGCACAATATCGATATACCAAATATAGCTTTTGGTATATTTTAGTATTTTTCCAGTTTTGCTTTCATTGAAAATGTGTTACGGGTATCTCACAGACTCGATTGTAGCTTTCTTACTTGGTTTTTTTTTTTATAATTATCATGTTTTATTGTTACATTTATAATAACATTGTTTTAATCGAATGCAATTTTAAATTAAAAATCTATAATTAGATGGCTTTAATCGAAAAAAAAAACTTTATATCTAAAAATATAAAAAACAATAGCTGACACGTTAATTTTTTTATGCAAATTAGATTAGCAATGAGCATAATTAGAAGCAATGATCACAAAGAATGTCAATTATGATACACATTGGCTAATTGATGAGGAGAAAAATGTGTCCTGGGATTTGGAATTTTGCATAATGTGTGAGTGTGTGTATGGCGAGTGGCAAGTGGCAAATGGTATGTGTGGCATGTGGCAAGTTTGGCGAATGAGTTGGCAAAGTGCAAATTAAAGAGCTTACAGTATGTATGGCTTAATTTGAGGCTGATGACTGCAGCTGACATTCCAATTAAAAGTGCTACACTTGCCACGCAAGTGTTGCCAGTGTATTAGTGTGTGTGTGAGGGTGTGAGTGTGTGTGTGTGTGTGTGTGTGTGTATTGCAACTGGCCAATTGCTTATTAAGTTTTTGCTCGCTTTGCCAATTAAATGTAAATTTTGCAAATCTCACAAAATGGCGAAAGTAAAAAAATCGTTGCATACTTTTCAGCTGTGGCCCCCAAAGAAAATGGCGCAAAAAATGTGGAGGAGGGAGGGGGGATAATTTAAGCAATTGAAGCTATTAAATGATTCCCGTATAATTTTTGGCAAGTGCCACAGCTCTTTAGCATCACTTTCTCCCCCTCGCTCCCCACTATCCCGTTGTCTGCCTGACTCTGGGTTTTTGTATGCTTTCTTGTCTTTTTTGACAAATTGCGGCAATTTCATTTGTTGCACTGTGTTGCGTATGTGTGAGAGCTAAGAGCCAAAAGAAAAAGAGCATCGAAGTAGTATTGAGCCTAAAGCTGTGCCCCGAAATTTATTGCTTCAAAGGCAACAAATCTTTTCTTGGGCCCAAAGACTCATATGTGTATGTGTGTGAGTGTGTGTGTGTGTGTGTGTGTTTTTCCACACAACAAATTTGTACTTTGCATTTGACTAATGTCTGCTAAAGTCTTCTCTCTTCACTCTTCACTCTTCACTCTCCCACCCACTCACATTACTTAATATTTGGCTAAACACTTGAGAGAGCTTTCCGGATTTTGTCTATTTATAAACAACAAACATGATTTAATGTCCGTTGGGCGTAGATAAATATAAATTAAATTAATGGCTAGAGAGAATACGTAATGTAATGTTTTAAATAAATATTTAATTGTCGAGCCGACTTACCAATTTCAGCCAAATATTTGTAATGAGCAACTGATTTTTTTCATCCTGCAAAGAAGTAGAGGAAAAGCAAATTTCAAATTAGCAAATACAATACATACACAGAGAGAAATAACTCTAGATTGAAAAGTAGATTTCAAATCTTGATTTAAGATTTGTTTGATCTTAAAAAATTTCGTGAAATAAGATTTTTGGGTTGAAATAATCTTATATGAACATTTTCATAATAAATCTTACGATTAAAAACGTATAATTTTAAGATTCAAATCTTTCTTTAACAGTATTTTATTCAAGCTAGAAAAGAAGATTCCAAATTTTGTTAATAACTTTTCGATCTTAAAAAAGCATCTTGAAATAACATTTTTAGGTTGTAAAAATCTTGAAATAAGATTTTGTTCTTCATCTTCATTTTCAGAAGAAAAAAATCTTCTTTTCAGTTGATAAGGATCGCCAATTCAATAATTCTTAATATGTTAGAAATTCCTTTCTTTAAAATTAGAAGCTAAATCTTCATGATTCAATAATCTTGATTCAAGATTTTATTCCTGATTTTAGCACGTTTTTTTTTTTGCTGTGTATATTTCAATCAATGTGTACTTATGAAAATGCAATAAAATTACATGGAATTAAGCTTTTGTTTGATGTCCCATAAAAAAAAGAAAAAACAGAAAGACAAGCACAGACAATTGAGAGACAATTGATACTTCAGTCGATGGGCCACTAGACAGACAACACAGCGAGCGACTCTTCTCAGTCTCAGTCTCAGTCGAAACTCAAGGTAAACCAATAACAGACAATTCAAATAAATTGCAAGTGAAATCAAAAGAAAATAATTTTATTTTATTTGGTTTAGCCCAAGCAAAAAGTGGGCGAAAAGCGAGAGAGGAGAGGGAGAGAGTCCATCTTGAAGCAATTGTATGCAAATGAATGTGCTCAACATACACACAGTGTATGCAAATAGTTTTTTGCCACAAATTCTTTTGCTAAGAAAAACACTAGCTAACGAATCAAAACTTGAAATGATGATATGAAAACTTATGGGAGTATGCAAAGTTAACTTTGAACAATTTGAAATGAATTGTGATTTAATATTGATTAAATTACAAATTGAAGTGTTTTTTCCTTGATTTTTACACCCGCTATTTATAGGGTAGAAGGATATTATTATTTTGTGCTGACCATTTGGTATATTTTTCACTCTATGGTATATTTTGAATGTGACACTATATAAATGCACCAAATATGATTTTAAATATACTTTTTGTGTATTTTTGCGGTATATTAATTTTTATATATTTGAAGAATAAATTCTGGTATATTTTGTAAGTAGTACTATAACAATAGACCAAAAATGACCTTCGGTATATTTTTAGTATTTGTGCGGTATATAATTTCGGTATATTTTACGAATAATTTCTAGTATATTTTGCATCCTATGGTATATTGTGAATTTAGTGCTATAAAGATATTCTAAATATAGCTATTGATATATTTTTAGTATTTTTGTAGTATATTAATTTCAGGAATATTTTGATAGTAGTACTTTATCAATGTACCGGTATATTTTAAAATGAATACTGCACTGTTTTGCTTTTTTTCAAAGTGGGTAGCGGGTATTTCACAGTCGAACACACTCGACTGTAGCTTTCATTTATGTATGTTCCTACTGCTGCATCGATTGATCAACTTGAACAATTAGCACTTCATACAAAATCATTGAAGCTTGACTAATGAAATTTGGTGGAAAACTAAGCAAAAGACTAAAAGCGAATTTTCCATAAGTATTTTACAAGTACTCGTGTTTTTCTTTTTTTTTTTTTGATTTAGTTTGCTGCTTTTGATGGCGTTGCGAGTGAATAAATACGCGTGCTGCCTGAATGAATACGAATATGTATCAAAAATTGAATGTTTTATCATTCATTTGAGTTCAGTTATGTATACGCACCGTTGGACGCATTGGATGGATGAGAATACGAAACAAAGGCAGCGAGATACGAGACAGAGAATGAGATGGAAGCTGTTGGAAGGAAGATGATGGCTGTCAGCGCCAGAGTTGGGCTAAATAATGTTGCCTGCTGTCGATTGTTGTTGTTGTTGTCGAGTGTTGTTGTTGTTGTTGTTGCTCATTAAAGAACGGAAATCAAAATAGACAATGAGCTGGCTAAATTGCATTTGCAGGCGACCAAAGACGACTGGGATTATTTATTTTCCCTGGCATTTTCATATTCAAACTGCTGCTGTTGTTGTTGTCCCATTTATTATTATCATTATTATTATATTTATGTGGCGTAATGATTAACATATAAATTAAAAATGAATCCGTCTACCGGCTGCCTTCGGTTTGCCCAGTTGCCCAACGTGCCCAGCATTTAAAAGTCTCGCCCAGGCAACTGGCCTATTGTTGTGAACGATGTGCATAGGATTTCTTTCCTTTTTTTTTTTATTTTTTGGCAGTCGATTGATAACAAGCATGTTTGACCTTTTGGCTTATTAGGGGTTATTCTGCTAGTTCCACTGTCCAGCCGAAAAACAAAATAAAAATCCAGGGCATTTTGTGGCCAAAAGCCAATTTGTAAGTGGCAACAACAGTGAACGACAACGAGAAGCGAAAAAGAACAAAGACAGAGAGAGAGAGAGAGAAAGTGCAGAGTTTTAGGTGACGAATGTGTGCTTGCGGTTTTGTTAAATGGCAAACTAAAAGCGCTGCTGGCCACCCAACAAAGCACACAGGAAATCAAGCCCCAAAAGCGAAAACAACAGCAACAAAATCAAGTGTGAAAGCGGGTATCGATAGTTAAATACCCGTTATGCATTTCTTAATAAATTATTCTTACTCTTATTATTATTTGAAATCTTATTATTCTTTTTATTATTGTATATTCTTATTCTTCTAATTATTTTTCTTCTTCGTCTTAATGTTTCTTTTCTAATTCGTCTTCTTTTTTTTCTTTATTTCTTATTATTATTTTAATTCTTCACCTTCTTCTTTTGCTTTTGTTAATTCCTCGTCTTCCTCTTTCCTTTTTGGCTTCTTCTACTTCTACCATTCTTCTAATTATTTTTCATCTTCGTCTTCTTTTTCCTTTTCTAATTCTTATTCTTCTTTTTCTTTATTTCTTATTATTTTAATTCTTCGCCTTTTTCTTCTTTTTTTCTAATTCTTCGTCTTCATCTTCTCTTCTTTCATTTTTTGCTTCTTCTACTTCTATTTCTACTTCTTTTTCCTTTTCTAATTCTTCTTCTTTTTCTTTATTTCTTATTATTATTTTAATTCTTCGAAAAAAGAAGAAGTTTTTCTAATTCTTCGTCTACTTCTACTTCTACTTCTACTTTTACTTCTACTTCTACGTCTACTTCTACTTCTACTTCTACTTCTACATCTACATCTACTTCTACTTCTACTTCTACTTCTACTTCTACTTCTACTTCTACTTCTACTTCTACTTCTTATTATTATCATTATAATTATTCTTTTTTTTTTTGTTAATATTATAAAATGATTCTATTTAAAAATATATATTTAACTAATCAACAAAGTTTTAATTCAATTATTTTTCGCATTCTTTTTATTTATTGCGTTTAATGTATTTTGAAATTATTTTCACCTAATAAATGTGTCGACTTTAATGTAATTCTAATTTACAAAAAGAAAACAAATTTACACAAGAATACTTTCGTCAATCAATAAGCCAAAATACCCATCTCTTTCAAACAAAACAGGTATAAGCACAAAACATTAGGCAACTGTTTAAAGACGGAAGCATGCGTGGCCTGAAGGCATGAGTAGGAAATTGTGCAAGATTTGTTATAAATTGTGAGGAGACCAACTCACTCAAGTTCCCACAAAAATCCTAAGACGAAAGTGAGGAAATATTTGGCACCAGCGAGAGAGACAGAGACAGCTAACTCAACTATGCATTGCAATTGCCCAAAAATAAACAGCTTAAGGAGCTGCAAACAAGCAGCCATCTCATTTACTCTTACGCTGCTTCGCATCCTTTTACTTTTGTGTTGTTGTGTTTGTGTTTGTGTTTCCGATTTGCGTTTATGTATGTGCAAGTGTTATTTTGACTTTGATGCTGATTTTCAACACATATACACATACCCTATAATGTCAGGATATTTGCAATTTTAAGGAGAGTATGTCAAGTGTAACGTACTGAATTTTTGATATGAATTGGAAAATTTGAATTTCTATGGCTAAAAATTAATGAATAATGGATAACAAATATGTTATTTAGTTATTAATTTTACCTTTCAACTTCAAATTAGAATTTCTATAGCAATTTTAAAGAGAGTATGTCAAGTGTAAAGTACATAATTTTTGATATGAATTGGAAAATTTGAAATTCTATGGCTAAAAATTAATAAATAATGGATAACAAATAAGTTATTAATGTATTAATTTTATTTTTCAGCTTCAAATTATTATTTTTATAGCAAGTAAAAATAAATAATGGATAACAAATATGTTATTTAGATATTAATTTAATTTTTCAAGTTCAAATTGGAATTTCTTCAGCTAAGCAAAACTAAATAATGGATAACAAATATGTCATTTAGGTATTCATTTTATTTTTCAACTTCAAATTAGAATTTCTTTAGCTAAGCAAAAATAAATAATGCTTAAGAAATGTTTTATTTAGATAATAATTTTATTTTTCAAGTTCAAATTAGAAATTCTACAGCAAGCAAAAATAAATAAATGAATAACAAATATGTTATTTATGTATTCATTTTATTTTTCAACTTCTTGAAGCAAAAGCTTCAACTTAAATATCTTGAAGGGTATTTTCATGTCGCCTACACTTGCAGACTATGAAAAAAGGCTTTAACACTTTTGGGTCAGAAGTTTTGGCATTTGTTGCTCCCCATACACCAGGACAGGAATTCGATTCGATGGCATTAAAGTAAAGATACATTGGGCGGATATTATCGCCGACAGCAACAATAACAACAATGATGTGAATAATAATAATAACAACAACAATGATAATGACAACAACGACAACGACAACGAGAACAGGAGCACTGAGAATAATATCATCAAAATGCGAGTAATCGTTGACAATTGTCATTACAACATAATGCTGTACGTGTAAGCGTGTGTGTGTGTGTGTGTGTGTGTTTGTTATCCCTCAGGTTTAATAGTCGATTGTCGTTTATGAGTTTATGTCTCTGATTGTACAATGATTATCAATCAATTTTTTTCGCCCACGTTGTCATTTTTATTGTATTCTTCTCAATCTCGTTCTCTTTGCCCCTCTAAATGCATGTTATTTGTCATGTATATGAATTACATGTTGCCCCTCCCTCCTCCGTCGACCCGCTCCTTTGTGTCACCTGCCCGCATGTTTCTCCACCCTCTCTTGATCCAATGCAACAATCAGTGCAAAATTTGTTTGCCTTTTGTCAGTCGATGGCCCCTTTGTTTGTGTATGTGTGTGTGTGTTGGCAACTTTATCAGTTATTCATAATTATAGTTATAGTCTTTTGTGGCAAGGATTTCGCAATCAATGGAGAACAATAGACAGCTTTGCTCGTCTGATTTAGCATTAAATGAAAACAGAGCAATTTTTCGTCTAAATACTCGTTTTTAATTTACAGGGTATCTGCAGATTATTACACAATTTAAAGAAGTCTATTTTTCTAATTTAATCATCGCTTACATTTTATGTATTGTTATTTGCAGGCAATGATGCATGTTCAATCATGTTAATGCGTTGCAAAATATATGAATGCTATGAATTATTTATTACACAATGACTTTTAAATGTGTATGTATATTCCTAATATCCATACAAATAAACAAAACAAAAAGCAACATACCAACAAGAAAATACCGTTTTAATCGCTCCCATTGAGTTTAAATCGCGTTTTCACTCAATTCACATTGAGTGAATTCGTACAAAGTTTAACGGTAATTTTATTGCACTCTTTTTTGAGCTATCTGAGTGGAAAGACGATATTTGCCTTCTCACACAATCAACAGATTTCATTAACAAAGGCGATTATTCCCATTGGAAAATACTTTTACATTGCTTACACTCAATATATAACTGTTTCACTCAATTGACGTAACTTTGAGCGCATTTGCTTTAGGTGAGTTTGAGCAAAGTTTGGCTTTGATTTGCATATTTTACTCCTTTTTCACACAATTCTTATGGGCGTAGGCATATAAAAAATTTAATTAACGTAAGTTATTATTACAATTGGCAAAAAGGCATAAACTTATTTGTACCAAAATAAATTTAAATATATAATTCTTCATTTCTACTTACATATGCATGTACATATCATACATAAGTATATATGTGGCAAATGCCAGCAGCGAGTACAGTAACCCAACGCAACAAAGGCTGCATTTGATCGATGTGTCCCTTTCCCACGCATCACCGAAGTCTCACTTTTGGCGCATTCACTTCAGCATTTCAGCACACACACACACACACACACACACACGAGCATTTTTCATAGCAAAAAGCGGCACTTATATAAATCCATGCTAGCACGCAGCTGTTTTCTAGCTGTTTTGTGTGTTTAGATTTAGGCAATTATTTGATTATACAATTTAAATGGATTCAAATGAAATCGAATTGAAACGTTTAATTAACAGTGGCAAACGAGCTGCCAATTTCCGCGATACCGACTTAAAATGCCAAACTGAGTAAACGATAACTGACAGATTTATCGTTTTAGATCGCTGCAACTATCGAGCTTTCATTTTCAAAGTGCCAAAGTTAGTAAACGATAATTAAAGGATTCATCGCAGCATAGTTAAAGGCCAGCTAGCGCAGCTTAAAGTAATTCTTGCTCTGATTGAAAATAAATTAAATATTTATTTACTCATAGACCACTGCTTTGTGATGCTTGCAATGTAAGACATCCAAAATAAGCAAGTGATAATTGAAAGTATCGAGTTATCGTTATCGCCAATTTGAGTAAACGATAATTGATAGGCTAATCGTTTTCGCTAGTGTAAAAGTAAAAGTAAAAATTGAAATCGCGAAGTGAAGTGTCGTTTAAATTGTTCGCGAGTGTAAAAAATGTAATAAAAGTATGATAATAATTTAATCTATACATGTTAGTAGCGAAAGTGTTAAAATTTACGGCGTCGCGTTTGCAGAGCCAAAGCAGATTTCAATTGCTAGCGTAAGTCAAGTCCCGTTACGTTTCATTTTACTCTGCCTTGTCTCAACGGTAATCTAAGCACACATACTACTAAAGTTTAAAGTGCCGTTTAAATTGTTCGCGAGTGTAAAAAATATAATAATAATTTAATCTATACGTGTAAGTAGCGAAAGTGTTAAGATTTACGGCGTCGTGTTTGCAGAGCTAAAGCAGATCTCAATTGCTAGCGTTGGTCAAGTCCCGTTACGTTTCATTCTCCTTTGCCTTGTCTAAGCACACATACTACTAAAGCGCTAAACAGTGAAGTAGCACAAAGAGAGCGCATAAGACAAGGACGGAGAGATAGGCTTATCGTTTGTCTAGATCAGAGCTGTGCGCGGTTTGATGTGAAGATGTAAAGTGTAAAGTAAAATGTCGTTTAAATTGTTCGCGAGTGAAAAAAAATATAAAAGTGTTAGTAGTTTCGATAGTGTTAAAAACTATGGCGACATGTTTGAAAAGCTGAAGCAGATGCTCATCGCTAACGTTGGTCAAGTCCCGTTACGTTACACTCTCTTTTTTGTCTTTGTCGCCATGGCAGACTAAGTACACATGCTACAAAAGTGCTAAGCAGTCAAAGTAGCACAAAGAGAGTGAATAAGACAAGAGCGGAAAGAGAGCGAAGAGGAATTGCGAAAACGGTAAATTCATTGCCATTGCCATTGGGTGTGGGTGTGTGTGTTGGTGAGGGGAGCATGAAATGCAGTTTTTAAATCACAAACTCAAAACACGCAACTGCGACGTCGACGTCGACGTTGACGTCAACATCAGCGAGGTGTTGTTGCCATTGACATTGCTGCTGCTGCTGTGTGACTGCCGTTGTTGTTGTTGCTAGTCCAATTGCTGAGGCTAAGGAGCAAAAGTTACTCTCTATCTCTGTCACTCTCTCTAGTTGGGCTACATTTCGAGTTCCGGTGGCATTTCGCTTTATTTTGCTGCTGCTTTTGTTGTTGTTGGTTTTTTATTGCTATTTCTTTGGCATTTCGTGCAGGGTGATAAGTTTTCTTCAAAGGAAATTAAAAGCGAAACGACAAGCGCCCATTTGGTGTTGTGTATGGAGCAGGGGCGGAGTGGAGGTCGCTGCTGTGGCTGCTTGCACATTTCCGTTATGTGTGTGTGGGATGCCGACATTTGCCTTCACCTTGAATGGGTCGAGAGTTCATAGCGTGCTCTCGCTCGCACTAACTAAGCAGCTACTTGCAAAACAGTTCTACGTGTGTGCGTGCGTGTGTGTGTTGCGTGTGGCTGCTGATATGGCAACACAAGCTGGCGATAAAAGTTGCTTATTGGAAAAGTTGAGCGCTGCAGCTTTAAAGCCAAATTGGCAGCCTGGCGCTGATAAATGGCCAGCGATTTAATGGCCAAGTTGGCATACCAGCAAACGCACACACACACACGCTGGCAGTACATGCATACGTGTACGTGTGTGTTTGTTTATTTTGGAGTCTATGAAATGGGGAAATGTGGCAACACCACAATGCAAATCAAAAGCAATGGCAATGGCAACCGACAGTCCGCGGCTTTGTCCACGTCCGCAAAGCAAAAGAAGCAGCAACAGAATAGAGAAATTAGTATTGTACGCCCAGCAGAAAAATACACACACACACACACACACACACGCGCGGTCTCATACACACGTGTGCATACGCGTATAAACAATCAAAGAGCTCGCACACCAAACACAAAAACAAAAACAACATCAACAGCAGCGTCAGCATCAGCAGCTGCGTTGGAGTCGGCGTCAAGCTCTTTAAGCTCACGTGGCGCTAGCTTTGTTTTACAATTGTCTGTGCAAACAGCAGCTGAGCGCAGCGCATGCAACGGTAAAATAAAAACACGCAGCACACAAACTGGAGCAAGAACAACAACGCAAAAAAGACAAAAAAAAAGAACGAATGTTCACTGCAAATGCAGAGAAGCTAAACAGAACAACAACAACAACAACAAGAGCTGCAAAAACCACGAAAGCAGCAGCAAACACAGGCAGACAAACACTAAAGGCAGCAAAAGCAAAGTAGCAACAAAAACAACAGCAACAAGAACAGAACAACCGCAAACACACAGACAAAAATGGGAGTAAGTGAGAGTTAGCGAGAGTGTGAGTGTGAGTGAAAAAGAGATGAAGAGCTTATGGGGGTGAACTCATGCTGCTCAGCTGCTTTGGCTAACGTTAATTGAATGAAACTAAGTGTGTTGATGCGTTGTGTGCATGTGTGTGTGTGCAAGTGTGCATGTTGAAGTATGTATGTGTGCATTGCTTCATTTAAAAATAGCGTCTTTGTTTATGTTGCAAAACCTATTTGGGTTGTTGTGTTAGGAGCACACCTATACACACACATACACATGTTCAGGCATATGAGAACACTGTACAGCTCTGATTGTCATGTGCACTGTGATAAAAGCTGCTTGCTACGAACTAATTTAAATTTTACTTGAGAACTATATTTATTTTTAAATGTTTTCAATTTACAATAATTTATAAAAATTATTTCCAAAAAGAAAAAGGAAAATTTCTAAATTTTAATCAATTCATTTTTTGCAGTGTAACTATGTACCTAATTTGGCACGAAAGCACGTCTATGATATGATATGATATTTTCTTGAAACTCAACATTTATGATGCTATAAATTTGCCACTTTAAACATAGACAGACGCCGTGCAACCAATCAAATTTAATTGTGGGCTTGGATTTCCAACCCTCATACATAAATCATTACATAATGTGGAAAAATGTAAGTATATTTATGATATATATTTTTAGTACAACCAAACAGGAGGAAGGCAAAAATAATTTTGTGGTTTTTGTGTGTTCGCAACAACGTTTTGGAGGGAAATTAATTATCCTAAGTTTTCTCCGGTAGCAAAAGCAATTGAGAAAATGAAAGTGCGATAAATAAGGGTGACCATTGAATGTAAAACACCTTTATAGTACAGAAACAACAAAAAAATAAACAAGTAAGAAAGTTACAGTCGAGTGTACTCGACTGTTATATTCCCGGTACCCATTTTGAATAAAAGAAATATATTTTGCGGTATTTTTCTCAAAATATAATGAATATACTTCAAAAATACTAAAAATATACTAAATGATATATTTGGTATATCGATATAGTGCCGCATTCAAAATATACCATAGACGGCACAATATACCAGATTGTCAGCCAAAGCAACTAAGACCCCTAGTAAGTAGGCGTTTTTGCCCATACAAAAGTATTTCTTTAATAACTTCGGCAATTTGTATGTGATCGCAACCAATCATAACTAATAATAATAATATAACTATAGTAATTATTATATATACTAAAATTCGCAATTCTAGCTTTAAAATTACGCTTGTTATTCGATTTTCTGATTTTCGGGGGCGGAAGTAGGCGTGGCAAAAATTTGAAACAAACTTGATCTGCGTGCAAACATAACAAATGCTGTCGAAAAAAAATTATAGCTCTATCTCTTATAGTCTCTGAGATCCAGTGTTTCATACGGACAGACGGACAGACACACAGACGGACAGACGGACATGGCTATATCGTCTCGGCTGTTGACGCTGATCAAGAATATATGTATATACTTTATTGGGTCGGAGATGCCTCCTTCTACCTGTTACATACATTTCCTGCCGGCACAAAGTTATAATACCCTTCTACCCTATGGGTAGCGGGTATAAAAATGTATAATAATGTGAAATGCAAATGGGGCCGACAGAGAAATTTGTTAGATTTGATTGCACTCTCAATGATTTGTGCAAAAGCAGCGAAACCGCAAAGAGAAAGCAAAAAGAAAACTAATTAAATGCTATACGGAACAGAATAGCAATGGAGAATAATAGAAACGAAACACATCGTATAGTATACAAAAATAATTTCAATTCAGGACCTTGGGATCGCGGAGCATCGTCAGCGAAAAATTTAATTAAACAAAACCAGCGATTAAACTGGCCAACAAAACTGGCTTATTTATTTATTTATTTTATTTTAATTGCATTTAATTTCATTTATTTGCTCGCCACAGTGTAAAATACGCAAAAATTTCCGCAAATCAAAATAAAAGTGCGCGTGTGGTGATAGATTTAGTTAGGTGGCAAGTTGCCCAACCCCCTCCACCCCCACCGTTTTGCCACTTGCCACATTGATTGCGCAATTATGCACTAAATTAAAAGCACTCTCTCCTGTGTATGTGTGAATTTTCATTGTTGGTCGAGTGGTGATGAAAATTGTTGAGGAAATTTGTCAAAATGAAAGAGAAAAACCAGCATCGAAAGTTTCGCCAATAAATTGCAAAGCAAAACATTCAAATTGAGTGGCATGCAATGGAAATTGCGGGACAAAGAAGAAGAATAGAGCGTTAAACGAGACTGGAACACTTTTGATTGTTTTTTTTTTTGGCCCCCCGTTTTTTTGTGGAAAATGTATTTTCTGGCAAATAGTAAAAGCAACTCTGGAGTGAATTCCCCGATGTGCAGGAATAATTGGGAACCCAATAGGAGAGAGAGAGTGGAAGGGAGATGAGAGAGGAGATGGGAATTTGTGACCAGTGTAAAAGTTTTGTTTGCTTGTTTTGTGGTGCTGCGTAAAATTAATGCATGCAAAATTCAACAGACGACGACGAAACAACAAAAGGAAGGCACGGCAACGATGAGTACCAAGGGAACTTCCAAAGAGAGTGAGAGAGAGAGAGAGAGAGAGAGAGAAGAAGAAGAGAGAGAGATGGGGAGAAGGCGGGTCAGTAGTTTGCCCTGGACATGTTGGCATTGGCGATAAATATTTTGTAAATGGGCCCGCATTTTGTTTAGCGTCAAATGCAATTTGAAATGAGCGACAGCGATAGAAACACACGCGAATGCACAAAGGCAACGAGTGGGCAGCCCTGCAAATGCTGAGTGGCATGCCCAACAAGCTGTGTGTGGGTATGTGTGTGTGAGTGTGTGGAGAATGCAGCTCAACAATTAATTAGAGCACTATACAAACCACACAAATAACACACAGAAACTCGCTTGCAACATTCTGCGGGTGCTGTTGAAGGGCAACGCCTGTCCAGAGAGAGAGAGAGAGAGAGAGAGATAGAGCGAGAGAGAGAGAGAGAGAGAGGAGGGAAACTGTATTTGATATTAAAATTGGTTGCTTGCTTAACTTGCAATTCGCATATCATTTTAAGCTTTGACGTTGAATATAATAAAATCAAATAAAATAGTTAGCGAATAATTAAAGTATTCCTCTCTTAGAGTTTAATATGCATTATATCATCTACAGCTTTCTAAGTAAACAAACTCTTATTTTTTGGCATCTTTTTTCATAGTACATTATGCCTGTCGACTCTTTTAACACTTCATAGTCATTTTTCATCTGACTTTTTTTGTAATTATTCGGTTTTTTTCCACATTTCATTTTTGCGGCCAAATAAATGGGATAAATAAGTGAATGGCTTTTTAAGCGTTTATGCGAATGGCGTGTAATTAATTAATGATATCCCAGTTGTGTTTCCTTTTTTTTTGTTGCTCAAATACCCTATTTGGACAAAGTGATCAGGAAGAGTTTAATCGTTTTGATTACATTCCAAAATGACATTTTAATATGTTAAAATACTCGTATATACAGAAACAAAACTTTAAACCGGTATCTTTGAATAGTCTTATTTGCGAGTTGATTGCTTGCATCTTGGTTTTAGAATATGTCAGAGATTTAAGAAACAAGCAATTTTTTTTGTTTTTCCGTTATTCTAATTTTTTTTTTTTTTAAGTGAAGAATGTTTTGGCTACTCATTGAAATAGCAGTATTTTCAGATATTGAATTTGATTTTGAGAAAATCACTTTTGAGCTTAATATGTTGCATATTCAATCGGAATTGATTCATATTTATTAAGATCATGGCTGATATTTAGTTACAGGGCATTTCCATTTCGAGTTTTGTCTCTATGCGATGTTTTTACACGTTTTTTGTGGTACACAACAAACAACACTATTATTGGTCACTGGCAGTGGCAGTGATAACAACAACACCAGAAAAGAGCGAAAATTTAACACGAAATGCGCACAGAAGTGGAGCAAAAGTCTCGTTAATAAGCACCGCACGTAAAAAGAGAGAGGGAGTGAGCGAGAGAGAAAGAGACAGCTTACTTGCGGTAAAATAGGCAGCTTAACGGACGAAGTTGGCTGTACATATAAGAATAAAAGCAAGTATATGCTGAAAGATATCCTGGAAATATGTGAATTTGAAATGGTGAAATGATAAAAATATAGAATAGAGAATAGAAATATACCAAATTAGTATACCAAAAGCAACATTTGGTATATAGAGTTCAATGCTGCGGTCGGTTGGACTATGGTAAAATATACCGAATTAATATACTAAATGCAACATTTGGTATAAAGAGTACAACACTGCAGCAGCAAATTGAGTGAAATATAGTAAAATATACAGAATTAATATACCAAAGTAATATTTTGTATATAAAGTACAAAACTTCAGCCGGTTTTTTCTACACACCAAATGAATATACCAAAAGTAACATTTGGTATATGCACTACAGAGCTGTAATTGACTTTTGCTTGAACATTTTTCGAAAATCGAGTGGAGCATGGTAAAATATACCGAATTAATATACCAAATGCAACATCTGGTATAAAGAGTAAAACACTGCATCAACAAATTGAGTGAAATATAGTAAAATATACCAAAGTAATATTTTGTATATAAAGTACAAAGCTTCAGCCGGTTTTTGCTACACACCAAATGAATATACCAAAAGTAACATTTGGTATATGGAGTACAAAGCTGCAATCGGTTTTTGCTTGAACATTTTTCAAAATCGAGTGGACTAGAATAGAGATTTTGACAAAATGGCTGCAGCAATTGTGAAACTCTGCTATCGAAGTGCAGAAAAATTATTAAATAAATAAATGCAATGTTTTTGTTTTGTTTTTTTGGTGACCAAATCTCGAAAGTCCCGCTGACATTGCGAGGAGAAAAACAAGCGAATGGATGAAGGGAGAATGGGAAAAACAGGTTGGAACTCTGTCGTCTGTTGCGTTTGTTTATTTGTTTAATTTATGACTGTGTGTGTGTGTGTGTGTGTGGGCGAGGCAAAGATCATGGAGCGGCTGACCAGCTGACATGCAGCCATAAACACATATTGCACGTGCAAGAGTGTGCGTGTTTGAGCCTGTGTGTGTGTGATGGGCAACTATATGTATGTATATGTATGTAGATCTGGGAAGAGCAAAATATATAGCATACTTATCTGCGCAGGCTGCGTGCGTGCTTTAATAATGACTTTTATGCACAGAAGATGTGCCAGCCCAGATAGCAGAGAAAGAGAGGGAGATAGCAAAGAGAGAGCAAGAGGGAGGAGTGAGAGGGACAACAGTTGGCATTGACAAGTGCATATGGCAAAATAGATTTAACTGCGGCCAGCCAGCCTACGTAATTCTAGTTGAAGTGTGGTCCAGTTGTTGCTCGATTGCGGTTCATAGAGATGCTCATGCTCATCGTGGTTATGTAACTGTAACTGTAACTGAAACATTGAAACAGCAGTGCGTGTTTGTGCGTGTTTAGAAATGCTTTCTCTTCACTCTCCCCCCAGTCACAACTCGTGATGCTTGTTTGTGCGTAATTTGATATGCCAAAGTTTTTCGACACTTAGCGAAACATATTTCAGCGACGTGCCTTCATTCATATTTAATTGTTTTAATGCCCCGTCCCAACTAAGCAGCGAGCGAGCGACACAAATGCCCCGTCGTTATGAATTCATATGCCAGAAGCCAAAACGGCAATTAAATGTTACGCAAAACAACAAATGGCAAAAGCATCAATTGCGACCAGACCGTAATTTGTTATCTTAACAGTCCTTAGCAAAAAAAATAAGATATAAATATGCTTTTCTCTAACTGAGATTTGCTTTCGACAAAAAATTAACTTGCACAGAAAATAGCTGTATTCACGTGTATTGGAAGTTTTCTTTTTCTATCATTATTTCTGAGTGTTCTGGCTTATCTCCTTGCAATAAGGAATTGCACTCGACATTTCAATAAAATAATAATTATTATCACATTTACTTTGACACATTTCGAAGTTGTATTCCAAAAATTTACTTTCCATTGTAGTAAGCGTTGATATTAAACTCAATTCGAAGTGGAGAAGTAATTTACTTCACAATTCGTATGTTCATTCGAGTTTTGTGTTTTAAACGGAAAACATCAAATAAATTTTTTTTGTCAATTCAATTTTTTTGTGAAATAAATTTGTTTTTCAAAAAATTCCAAAAATGCCGTTTGTGCACATGAATGATGACCACTGTGAATACAATGGCACTTATGTGATGGGCCACGGAGACACGGCGCCCAGCGAGTCGGATCTCCGATTTATTATTAGGATCGTAGATAGGCTGACCCACTTGCTTGTGACTGCTCCCTTTGTGCAGATCAACCCCTTGTCGCGCCTCGTATGGCTAAAGCTCAAAAGGTTATTAACGATGATACTTCGTTTCGGGGGAGAGAGGTGCGACACTCTGAAGAACTCTGAAGAAAATGAAGTAAAAGAAATAGATGTCGCCAAAGGAGATGATGAAGAAATTAATGCTGAAGAAGTCACAGAAATAAATGTCAAAGAAGAAGAGCTTGAAGGAGGAAGCTGTCGATAAAAGCTAAGCAAACTTAGCAAAGTTGAAGCTAAACTAAACTTTCATATATATGTAATTGGTGGTCTCGGCAATAAAATGTCGCAAAAAAAAAAAAGAAATTGTTTTGGTGTCAACAGTTCAACAGTTGAAAAGTTTGGGTCCAGGGTATGTGCCAGTCGAGACTGCTTCGCAGGTAATTTGGCATTTGGCTCTCTAGTTTGCAATGTTGCTTTGAGAGTGTAACATTAACATTAGAAGAATACATTTTATATCTTTAACACAACACTCATGTTTAACAATAAGACACTCATTTTTTTGTTTTTAAATTGTCAAATTCAAAATAACGTCAGAGTTCGTGGCGTACACCAACAACACGTCCAGCCACATGGAATAACGCAGATCCGGCAACTCCAAGCCTAGTGCAACAACAACAACATCGCCAACATGCAACCCTGACGATAATACACTCATACATAGATTCTGACGTACACTTATACATACACACACGTACATACTTTTTGACATTTCAATAAAATAATAATTATTATCACATTTACTTGGACACATTTCTAAGTTGTATTCCAAAAATTTTCTTTCGCTTGCAGTAAGCGTTGATATTAAACTCAATTCGAAGTGCAGAAGTAATTTACTTCACAATTCGTATGTTCATTCGAGTTTTGTGTTTCGAACGGAAAACATCAAATAATTGTGAAATTTATTTTTTTTTTTTTAAATCGAAAAACCGAAAAAGAAATAAAGCATAAAAAATGCAGAGAGTCGTTTTAATATCTGAAGACTTCGTATATTTCGTTGTGGATGAACCAGTTGCCAAATGCTCAAAAAGACTCAAGAAGTACATGGAGGAGAACATCAATGTGGATCCAGCAGATCAACGTCCAATATCCGTGCCATTTGTGCATTCAAGCACATTGCTTTTGTTGTGGGAGTGGGCAGAGAAGCACAAGAATGATGAGCACTTTGAACACAATGACGATTATGTGATGAACTTCCGAGTCACGAAGCCCTGCGAGTGGGATAACCGATTTATTAATAGGCTCTCAATGGTAACCGTGGGCAACTTGATGTTGGCTGCTCACTTTTTGATGATCAAGACCTTGTTGCCACTCTTATGCCTAAAGCAACTTTCGAGGGAAAAAGATGCGTCACTGAATAAGATGATGGAGTCATTGGTGCAGAAGGGAAAGAAATTGATCTCGCAAAAGAGGAAGATGCAGAAGAAGTTAACTTTTTTTAAGAAAATGAAGTAAAAGAAATAGATGTCGCCAAAGGAGATGATGAAAAAATTAATGTCGAAGAAGAGCTTGAAGGAGGATGCTGTCAATAAAAATTAGCAAACTTAGCAAACTTGAAGCTAAACTAAAAATTCATATATAATTGGTGGTCTCGGCAATAAAATGTCGCAAAAAAAAAAAAAGAAATTGTCTGGGTGTCAACAGTTGAAAAGTCAGGGTCCAGGGTATGTGCCAGTCGAGACTGCTTCGCAGGTAATTTGGCATTTGGCTCTCTAGTTTGCAATGTTGCTTTGAGAGCATCTGATTCATTTTTAGGCGAGGTCGTTACTTTGATTAGATTTTGACGAACTGCTGCCGCAGAATGAGTTTTGCAGCCTCATGCTGCACATTATGCTGCTTCTAACTAACAACTGCTGTAATTGCAAGTGTGTTTTGTGTTGAGATAATGCTGCTGCTGCTGTTGTTGTTGGTCGTGTGTATACTTAATATCAAAATGCAAACTCAACTGGACATGGCGAGTCATGATGCTCGAAGCACAAGCCTTGCTTCCAACTGTCACTCACAAGTTGGGTTCGTTTTGAGAGTGCGTGTTTGTGTTTGTGCTACCAGCTGGATAACTATGCGTAAAGGGACAATTACACGCATTACGAGCATCAAAGCCAGAAGTGTCCACACACACACACACACACACATACAGCAGAGAAACATTAGTTTTGCAAAACATAAATGTGCTACTATTTTGTCACATAAAGTGTCAACCGTTGACAGTCTCAACTTTGCACAATTTACGACATTGACCGAGGAATTTGGCACCCGCCACTCATCCACCTTTTCCTAACCTCAATTTTGCATGCTGCCATTGCCATTGCACAATTTACATTACAATCGAAACACACAAGACAATAAGATAGAACGAGTGAGACAGAGTGTGAGAGAGAGAGAGAGATGCAAGCATACTCTGTAGCCTTTAAAGTTTCTAACCGCATCGACAACAAGGAAGTGGGGAGCGTGGAGAAGGGAACGAGCGGGGTGGAACTTGGGGCGTGACTAGCTTGTATTACCCATATTGTGTTGGTCTGGTCATTCGTTGTAAAACGACAGACACATCACGTTAATTGCCAATTAGAAATGTGTGCAGCATTAAGTAGTTGTTTATTATACGCATCCTAGCATGTGCTTCCCTCGTAACTAGTCCCCTCACCACCCACTCTGTGGAGTGTGTGTGTTTGCTGAGTAATTGCCACTGTTTTGTGTCGCTTCTTCTTGTTATTGCTGTTTTGATTGAACGCCAAATGAACGTGGGGGAATATAACTAAAAGGTTATTATTAATCCATGAACCGAAAAATATACTAAACATAAGGTGATTAGATTGAGATATAAAATGAGGCAACGATTTCAAAATGTGTATAGAATTACCATTCGAAAGCTGGTGCTTGCGCAATAGTTTGTAACGAGTTGTAAATTTCGCACTAGTATACCAACTAAATACTGTATTTAGTATATTAGGATATTTTGTTAAACTGTTCGTTAGTGACATAGATTTGATGAAATTGATAACTTTATCATTAGAGCTGGAAGTTTTACTCTAATATAACAAATAAATAATGTGCATTGAAATTTTAGCTGGAAATTTCACGCAAATATACTAAATAAATACTGTGCATTTATTTTAGTATAGTAGGTCTTTTTTAAACTGTTCGTTAGAGACATTGATAATAAATAGATGTATTGAAATTGATAATTATACTATCAGAGTTGAAAATTGCACTCTAATATACCAAATAAACACAATGAATTGAAAGTTTAGTATATTAGGATATTTTTAAGTAATATATAAATACTCTGCACTTAATTTTAGTATATCATGATATTTTTACACTCTTCATTAGGGACATTGATGATGAAAAGATTTGATGAAATTGACAACTCCATCATCAAAAGTGAAAATTTCATTCTAAAATAAAATACTGTGAATTGAAATTTTAGTATATTTATACCCGCTACCCATAGGGTAGAAGGGTATTATAACTTTTTGCCGGCAGGAAATGTATGTAACAGGTAGAAGGAGGCATCTCCGACCCTATAAAGTATATATATTCTTGATCAGCGTCAACAGCCTATAGCCATGTCCGTCTCTCTGTCTGTGTGTCTGTCCGTCTGTCCGTATGAAACACTGCATCTCAGGGACTATAAGAGATAGAGCTACAATTTTTTTTCGACAGCATTTGTTATGTTTGCACGCAGATCAAGTTTGTTTCAAATTTTTGCCACGCCCACTACCGCCCCCCGCAAATCATAAAAATCGAATAACAAGCGCAATTTTAAAGCTAGAATTTTGGTATATACAATAATTACTATAGTAGTTATGATTCCTGAAAATTTAATGCGATCAGATAAAAATTGTGCAAGTTATTAAAGAAATACTTTTGTATGAGCAAAAACGCCCACTTACTAGGGCTCTTAGTTGCTTTGGCCGACAATCTGGTACATTGTGCCGTCTATGGTATATTTTGAATGGTGTACTATATCGATATACCAAGTATACCATTTGGTATATTTTTAGTATTTTTACATTATATTCGGTATATTTTGAGAAAAATACCGAAAAATATATTTATTTTATTTAAAATGGGTAGCGGGTATCTCACAGTCGAGTACATTCAATTGTAACTTTCTTTGTTTTATACTGTGACAGAGATTATAAATAGATTTGATGAAATTGATAACTCTATCATCATAGTTTGCTATTAACATATGAAATAAATACTGTGTTTAGAATTTTAAAATATTGGGATATTTGGACATGTGATAAACAGATTTAATGAAGTTGAAAACTGCATTTGAACTGCAATTGAAAGTCAAAAAGTTTTGGATATGCTTGGATTTTTGATTTCTTGATTAAGATGGAGGATAAAGCTTCAATATTTTTGTTGGCCACAACAGGTTTTCCGATGCGATAAAAAGGCAGCAACTGAAAATCCGTGCGAGTGCTTTGGCATCTTATCGCTAAAATGGCACTCGATTTACACACACACTCATAACATGTATACGCAATATAGCCACGCAGTCAAACACATTACTTTATTGTTGATGTGATCCGACAGTACAAAACGAGAGCAAAAAAAAAACAAAAAAAAAAAAACAAAAAGAGAAGCGGAAACGGATACAAATATTTCGTATTTTTCGGTATTATGGACTTTCAGCTAGCTGGGATTTGTGGCATAAAGCAACAAAAGCCGCAAGCTCTTGAGTCAGGTGCGGCCTTGCCACCTTGTTGCTGTTGTTGTTGTAGGCTGAGTAATAACAGCGGGTGATGAGAGACAAGAGGAGGGTGGCGGCGGGTGTCTAAATGTAGACAAATTGCGTATACGACACGTAGCACACAAAAGCAGCATAGAAATTACTTTAAAACAGAACAAAGGCAAAGCGATTTTTAAGGTGCAGGTCAACCCACAGAACAAGGGAGGGAGTGAAGAAGAAGTGAAGAGTGGCAGATGAAAGGCCAGAGAAGGAAATGGAAAAAAGAAATAAAAAAGAATAAGAAATAGCGAGAGACAATCGCTTTTAGAAGTCGAAAAGTTGCCACTGAAAAAGCGCAAATAATTCCTTACCGAAATTTGTTGTTTCCCTTTTTCATAATTTTTTCCTTTTATACCCGCTTCCCACAACGTTTGAAGGGCATTATAACTTTGTGCCCGCAGGAGATGTATGTAAAAGGCAGAAGGACCCTCTAAGGGAAATATTTACTTGATCAGCGTCAATCGTGCTGAGAATTTAGTATATTTTGCACTCGATGGTATATTTTGAATATAGTACTATATCAATATACCAAATGTAGTCTAGTATTTTTGCAGTAAAATAATAATTTATTTATTTGGTGTATTATATAAATATATCAAATATTTGCTTTGGTATTTTTTTTTAGTGTTTTTGAGGAAAATTAATTTGGTATATATTTGAAGAAGAATACTTATTTACTATATATTTTGAATGTAATTAATATACTAAGTAAAGCAATTGGTATAATTTAAGTATTATTGCGCTACATGAATTTGGTATATTTTAAAATGAATACGCACAGTTTTGCTTTCATAAAAATGAGTTGCGGGTAGCTCACAGTCGAGCACACTCAACTCTATCGTTCTTACTTGTTTATTTGATGTTAAACAAGAAACAAACAGTTGCGTGTGGCGTAGCTTAAAGAGTTGTGTGCATATTTTAAATATTTGCTGCGCTGTGTTAATTTCGCTCTTTAAGCTCTTAAATTATTATAATAAATAAAATCAGTTGTGGCACGCCCACGCACTTAGAAGGCTTACGCAGAAGAAGAAGAAGAAGAAGTCCTCTCAAGTGTGACAAATATTGTTGATGCATACATTTTGGGCCATAAAAATCACTCATACGCAGCGTTTTCTTTTTCCGCTTTTTGTTTGTGCACAATACGGCATCCATTAAATGCCAAGTGCAAAGTGCAACAAAAGTGCTGCACAAATGACACTGCGAATGTCGAAGAGTGTGTGTGCGTATGTGTGTGTGTGTGAATGCCATGGCAACAAACTTGCCACACACGCACACACACTAGAGACCTGGAGGGCTTTTGGTCTTGAGCTTAAGGCGCTGCTGCCGCTGCCGCTGCATCTGCTGCTGCCATTGACAATTCTAAAGAAATTTATGTTCGACTGAACTTGGCAAAAAAAAAAAAAAAACATGTGCAACTGCACACGCCCACTGAGAGAATTGCTGTTGTTGTTGTTGGTTTTTTTCCTTCTCTGACCTGATTGCTGTTTAGCTGATAAGCTGCCGCTCTAGACATTGGTCGAAGGAGGGTAGCGCAGGCGTCACTTATCAAGTGATTTATGTTTGTAATTTACTAGTGCACGCCAACAACCAGAGAGAGAGAAAAACCAAACGAAAGAGAGAGAGAGAGAGAGGGAGAAAGAGAGAGAGCGAGAGTAGAGCTAGCAAACATAGTCCCAAAAGTCTGCAATGGCAAATTGTCAAACAATGCGATGCTTTTATTAGTTAAGTCCAAGCAAGTGAACTGTGGTCACTGCCACAAACACACACACACACACACCACACATAGAACGCTTTTTCCCCCAAATTGCGAGTTCTGTTCCCCAGACACGCCACATTACTATTACTGTCAAGTGTACGAGTATGTTTTCTCTTTCTTTTTTTGTAGATTGGGAGTGGAGTGGAGAGAGAGAGGACCTTGGGACTCTTTGCATTCAGATTGGGATTGAGATTTGGTTGGTTGGTAATGGCCAAGACTATAGACTACAGACTCTGACTAAATACTAACTGAGCAACAACAGCAGCAACTTTATTAGCCGGCAAGGCCGCACCGGGCACTAAAATTGCTCGTCATTAGCACGGCATACTCGCATTCACTCTAGCTCTCTCTCGCTCTCTCTTTCTATCTCTCGTTAATTTAAATTGCGAGTAATTAATGAAAGAAAAGCAACGACTAAAAAGGAAAAAGAAAAAACAATAAAGAATAGAGAAGAGCTCACACATCTCTGGCGCCTTTGTCATTATTCAGCGGACGTGAATGGAAATTAGCAATTACCTAAGTTTTTAGGTCTCGAATAATCATCAACTCAACTCTTTAATGATAGCGATGTGCATAATTTCTCAGTTACTCTCCCTAATGTCTACTCGTTACTGCTTGCTTGTACTTTTCGCAATCTTCCTGCCGCTAATATCAATTACTTGCGTTTTTCGTTACTTTATTTTTCTTTCCTAATCGTTTAAATTTTTTTTTTGTTTCACTTATTTGAGTTAGTTTATGCTTTTCTCGCGTCTCTCGTTTCTTTTTTGTGGGCAGTTATTGTATTTTGCATTATCTTGCTATGATAACCCTTTCATTAGTTTCTATATCTCTCGTTACTTATTACATGCTTCTCGTTACTATTTACTCGCTAATCGTTGGTTGCCAATCTGTATTCGTCATTTGTCGTCAGTTATTCTCTTTCGCTTTATCTTGCTACGATACCCCTTTCAATAGTCTCTTTCTCTGTCGTTACTTATTACATGCTACTCGTTACTATTATCTCGTTATGTCAAGCCACTTTTACTCGCTTCTTGTTGCTCATTAAGCATTATATTTCAGCTTCATTCATCATTCAACTCTTAGAAAAATCACCATCACTCTTTTAAAGTTTTGTTAACTTTGTTTCTTCTCTCCATATTTCGTTTGCCACTGACACAGGTGGACAATGTGAAAGTCTCTACTCGCCGCTTGTTAGTCGCTGTCTCTTCGCGACGCTTTGTATTAAAAATGAAACCAGTTTGCAAATTGGGTTGAGGGCAAGCGGTTTTTGTGGCAATTTTAATTAGCGCACTTCGAAGTATCAGTCACAATGCAAACCATGGAAAACAGAAGGCGCAGTTAAATTTGCAGCGGTTCCTTCTCTTCTACCTCATTTCCGTTTCATCCAATTATGCCCGTTTCTTTGTCATTGCATAGCATTCTTACCAATGCGGTTATTATTCAAACATGAAACAACTCCGCGAGAGGCCAACGCCTTTTCCTGACTTTAAAAGTCAAAACAATGCTTACTTTATAGCAGTGTTGTACACACAAAATTCTTGCAAATTTAGTGTAAACTTGGCAAGCTGTTTTTTCCCGTTTGAACAAATTAGCGAGCTAGTATATTATTCGGTATATTTTAATACCGCTTTCGCAATTGTTAATGGAAATCGAACACACTCGATTGTAGTTTTCTTACTTGTTTTTATTTGAAAATTGAGACAGAATAGTTTTCGATTGCTCTTTATTTTATGTATTTTGTATTGTATTTGGATTCAGTATAGAGTTAGTATTTTTGCAGTATATTATTCGGTATATTTTAACAATTATACCGCTTTCGCATTGCTAAGAAATTTTGGAATTGATACAAATTAGTTTTGAATCGCTCTTTATTTGATGTATTTTTTATTGTATTTGGATTCAGTACTAAGTTAGCATTTTAGCAGTATATTATTCGGTATATTTTAACAATAATACCGCTTTCGCATTGCTAATAAAATTTTGGAGTTTGATACAAAGTAGTTTTCAATCGCTCTTTATTTGATGAATTGTATTCTATTGCATTTTGATTCGAATTCATTATTGATTTTGAAGTTGGTAATACTAGTTTTTAGATAGTACAACATCTCTAGAGACGAACAGACTCACAACTCACAACTCAATACTGTGTTAGCTGTGTGTGTGTGTGTGTGTGTGGTTGGTTTTTCATTAGGATTGGGAGAACGGAACTCGGAAATGTTTGCGTGGTGTTGATTTGGTTTGGGACCATTTAAAGCTAAAAGCTGAGCTCAGCTGACGGTCGGCAAACATTTGCCAAATGATGGCACGATACCAATTTTCTGAGCAGACACATTGTGTGTGTGTGTGTGTGTGTGTGTGTCACTGAGTGAATGAGTGAGTGCGAGAGTGAGTATGAGTATGAGTGTGTGTGTCGCAGTGAGTGTTTGCGTGCGTATTTATGTGCTTTTTGCAGCCAATGCTTGTCTGATGGCTGCTGCTGCTGCTGAACGACATTATGCGCCAGGGATGCCAAATTCGAAAAACTCCAGCGACGCGTGTTAGAAGACAACACAAAATTATGCCATGAGTGCACATTATGGCCATTAGCCAGAAGTGCCAGCTTCCCACTGACGCAGATTATGGATATATATATATGTGTGTGTGTGTGTGTGTGTGACTCACATATATAGCTGAGAGCTGAAAGGCAGCCACAAATTTGTAGAATTTTAGCAGGCACTGTAAAGGCACAAAACTCATTCTCTCTCTTGAGATTGAGATTGTCAGTCGGTGATTTGTTTTAGAAGCTGCGAATGAGCCGCAAATCGTCGTTACACTTCATAACAGACATTCCAGGAAATGCGACATCGCTGATAATTCACTTTTACACGAAATTTTCACACTCCAAATAATGTGCAAATATCTTCCTCTCTCTCCGCTCTCTCTTTCTCGGACTTTCTCGAGAAAACTAAGTGAATTGCACTCAACTCGAGCTGTAGCTCATATGAAAGAAAGTATTTATGCCATTCATTTGAAAAATGCTTTTCAACGTTACGTGGAATAAACTGTGCCGAAAATGGAATTTCATGTGAAATGTTTATTGCGCTCGAGCATTGACTGTAAAGTGGGTGAAGGGGCGACGACGACGACTGTGTATTGCAAAAGCCAGTCACAAAAATTTCTTGTTCATTTTCATTTGTTCAATTCAATTGATTTGCAAACTCAATTGCCTGGATATCTGAATGGAATGCAATAGAAAGTTGACTGCTTGAATCTTGACATTTATTTATTGTACACGAATTTCGAAATGTGACGCTGTTAAGTGAAATGTTAAACAACAGTTGTGTAACATTTATAACGTAATTTGTTTAGGGAGCTAAATAGATTTTGTGTTGATTGATTTTTCTTTTATTTCAATTGTCTAATGAAAATGTTACGCTATTTTGGAATGCATTAGAAAGTTAACTTTTTGATCTAGACTATAGATATGTGACGCTGTTAAGTGAAATGTTAAACAACAGTTGTGTAACATTTATAAGTTAATTTGCTGTGAGAGCTAAAAAGATTTTCGGATTTTTGACTTTATTTGTCTAATGTGGCGCTGATAAGAAGCCGTTGTTTAACACTTTCAATGCGTAATAAAGATTGTATTTGAACTGTTATAAGTATTTGTTTGATAAATGGTTGAAACATTAACTAATTAAGCGCATTTCCAAGTGGCTTACACATTTTTCATATAAATAACATATTGTACTATGTGAACTGTTAATTAATTAACAGTTGCTTAATATTGTTATGCAAAATTGCTGCACGAAAAAAAGAAATATGAAAAGAGAAATATGGGAAAGTAATATGAAGTATGAGTTCATTTAAATTTGTGATGTGCTAATGAACTTCTGCTTATGAACTTGAAATTAACAATTGAAACGTCAATGTTTCTATAAATGTGTAAAGCTCTGTTCGGTGAAATGTTAACTAACATTTGCCTAACATAGTAATGTGAAAAAAACTTTATTTGATGCACAGTGTTTTTTATGCAAACAAAATTAATAAAGAATTATTTATTGCTTTCGTTTGAGAATTAAAGACTCAACTATCGATAAATGTTACGATAAACTATCGGTTAGGTACATCGAATCGTAAATGTAACTATCATAATTATGTTAAACATCGGAATAAAATGATTTTGAACAGAGTTTGACCGAACAAACTTAGATGTCATCAATAGTTTGTAAAAGAAATGATTGAATGTAGCTTACCACATCGATGATTTGCATTAGAGTGAGGCCAAAGCTCAATTGCAATGGATCGGATTCGTTGACCACGGGACGCTCCAGGCTGTTGTAGTTGTCCAGCAGTGCGTGAAGCAAACGCTTCTCATGCGGACCAGCGGAGCAGGCTGCAATGAAAAGAAAGCAAACCGAACACACATCATAAAATACATGAAATCAAAGAGCAAATAATATACAATGTATAAAGTAAAGTAGAGTGCTTAAATAGAGCTGTTTAGCGGCAACAATGTTACGACTTCAACTAAGAACTTTGACTTGTCTCTGTGTGTGTGCGAGTGTGAATTTAGTGGGAGGTGAGTGTGTGAGTGTGTGTGTGTGTGGGAGTGTGTGTGCGGCAATGACATTGTTGGGCTTAGAATCAACCAAGCGTGGCGGCAGTTAAACCTGCATTAACGTATCGTTGTCATTGTTGCTGTCACTGTTGCCGCCCTCTGCCACTTTTCCTACTTTCCCCACTCCCCACTTCCCCACTCATCTGGCATCCTTCCCTTGTCCTTGTTCGGTTCATCTGTCTGCTCGTTGCCGTGCTGCCAATTAAATTTGTTCAACCAATAAGTGGCTTTGGTTCGGTTTGACGTTAGCAACAGTTTTAGCCCCAGCAACAGCAGCAGCAGCAGCTTAAGCCAGCACAGAGCCAACAACCAGCAACCAGCAACCACAACACTGTAACACAGCACCTGCCTCAGCAGCAGCAGCAGCATCAGCTTTAGCTTCAGCTTCAGCTCTAGCTCCAACAGCCACTTTGCCTCCCTCGAGCAGCAGTTACAGCTGCTGCTTCCCATTGTTACCATCGTCGTTGTACTCTAGCTTATAAAGTACTATACTACGTATTCTCGACTCTGTGTGTGGATTTTTCCTTCCTTTTATTTTCCCAACGTCTCGTTCTCTCAGCTTTTGTATCCCCCCCCCCACATTATTCGGTTACCTGTTATTGAAAAAATATTCATAGCAAGCCTCTTACAAATTGCATTTATTTTTTTCATACCTTTTCTTCCATAATACAAATATTGACAATAAGTCGCTGTTGAACAAAAATTAAGCTTTGCTTAATTTCATCATTTTTTTTGTAATTCACCAAATTGTCATTTACTTTTTAAGCTTTGCTTAATTTCATCATTTTTATAATTCGCTAAATATTTTCTGTTGATTTTATTTACCCAAATTGTCTTTGTTGCCATTATTCATTCACTTTTTAAGCTTTGAGAATTCGCTAAATATTTTCTTTTGATTTAATTCACCAAATTGTCGCTGCGTTTGTTTTTCTTTCACATTTACCAATTAAGCATAAATATAGTTATTTCTGGCAATCAATCTATATATTTGTGGATATAAATATTGAACATTTTTTTGTTTCGTTTTTTCGATGTTCGATGCAATATTCACTTGTATTTCGCTGGCCTGGCGAATTGTTTTTATGTAGAGCGAATATTTTTGTGACTTTTGTGGTATATTTATTATAAACTCTATTTGACAACCGTCAACAAAAAATAAAATAAGAAAAGTTGAATTTAATTATAAGAAAATTATTTAAAAGACTTGCAAGAATTGTATAAGTTGTGGTTTAGTTGACTTGGTCTAAAGGGTATCTCGATAGTCGCGCATTTCTTAGCGCCACATTCGCTTTTAATATTTCATTTTAATGTCTGCCAAATTTTTACATTTAACATGCTGTCAAAAAGTGTAAATATGTCCCAACAACAACATCAGCAACAACATAAAAACGAAAAAGAAAGAAGAAAATTGCTGTGTGTGGAAAAAATAATGCAAAGGGTTATTTTTTGTTAAAGAGTTGAGGGCGAAAAAAATCTGCTGACATTTCAGCTGAAATTTACAACTGTGAATGAAATTAGCCAACGGTCAATTTGTTGGCTGATGATATAAAAAAGATGAATCAAAAGCAATGCTATAAATGCATTAATGACGGTCTGTTATCAAAATCGTAAAGAGAATTGGAAGGGAATTATAAAATCTATTAATCCAATATGTAAAATGAACAACAGAGTAGAAAATTCAAAGATGAAGAAGTGTTTAAGCATAATAGAAGATTTATTTCACAAGTGCTTGTGAATAATAATTAAGAAACTAAATTTATAAAAATACTGTATAATTCCTAAAACATACCAAATAAATATACCACAAAAATACTAAATATATACTGAAGATAATAATATTTTGGATATAGCTCTATATCAATATACCAATTATTATCTTCAGTATATATTTAGTATTTTTGTGGTATATTAATATATATATATATAAATATTAATATACCACAAAAATACTAAATATATACTGAAGATAATAATTGGTATATTGATATAGAGCTATATCCAAAATATACCATTGAGTGCAATATATACCAAAAATTATTCTGAAATATATTTATATATATTTATGTATATATATTAATATACCACAAAAATACCTAATATATACTGAAGATAATAATTGGTATATTGCTATAGAACTACATCCAAAATATACCATTGAGTGAAATATATACCAAAATAATATTCTAAAATATGTCATATTAATATACCAGAAAAATACCAAAATATACTAAAGGTATGTTGATATACCATAAATTGAAAATATACCATGAAGCACTAAATATACACAATTGTCAGCCTGATTTTTAGGAATTATTCATACTATATTTTAATTATTATTGTAATGCCAAGATTCACACACACACACACACCACTTGAAATCTAAGCTAATCTTAAGCTGACTTCGTCGTTGTCAATGGAATGCTGATTGTGATTGTATGGTAATGTTGCCTTTGGGAGCTGCTGCGCAACCACAATACAACTTTTGTGACGATGATGGCGAAGTTAACCCGATTGCCTGTGGGACAGGTCATCAGATCATTATAGACAATTACTTATGAAGCTGCTGGCAGCGCTTTGTGCTGCATATTAAAGGCAAGAAATCAGGTGAGCACAGCACAGGAGGCAACTACAATGTGTGGCACGTAGCGCTCAACACACCAAAAAGTTGGACAGCAATAACAATAGCCTGAGAGAATGGGGTAAAGGCTGACTCGATGGATGGATAGTTGTATGAGGGGGGAGCAAAGGTAGCTAAATAATTCATGGCATGCTTTGGGCACATCTTCAGCTGTCGACGAGGACGACGAGGACGAGGACGACTCCCAGAAACAAGTTTAGTTTATTGATGTGCCAAAAACTTATTCCTCATGCCAGCTAGTGAAGGCGAGGGCGAAAAGGCAAAGCAGCAACTACTTTACAAGTACTCGAACTTACCGAATACCAATATGAACTATACTCGTCTCATGCCACAACATTTTTATCGTTCACCTCGATGAAACTTTTTCTGTTTACCCCAACTCTCTCTCTCTCTCTCTCTCTCTGTGTTAGGCAATGTAAGTTGTGTGTGTGTGTGTGTTAGTTCATAAATCTACATAAATGTATATCGTATTATGTAAATATTGGATGACTTTTAATGGCTGCTAACTTATATGAGCCTTCAGCAACAGTTCTTGAGTTACTTTCGACTCAAGTTTAGGCATGTTCAGCATTCAGTTGTAAAGGTAGAAAAGTTTACTATAGTACAGACAACATAAAATCTGCTCACAATCCAAAATAATAATAATCGCATTATAAAAACTGCAGTGTTTATGATTTCTTCAAGAGTTTAGATATAAAACTTTTTAAGAAAAATATGGTATATTTTGTACTCATTGGTATATTTTAAATGTATTTGTATATGGCTATCCCAAGTATACATTTTTTATAGTTTAGTATTTTTTCAGTACTTATGTTGTATTTCAAATGATGTATTGTTATGCCCAGTTTAAATTTTTGTGTTTAGTATTTTTTTCAGTATATTATTGATGGTATCATTTAAATGTAATGGTATATTGTTATGCCATGTATACATTTGTGTATATCCAAGAATTTATTTAGTATATTGTTAACGATATAATTTAAATGATATGCCAAGAATACATTTTGGTGTATTTTTGTATTTTTTCAGTATATTACATGTGGTATAATTTAAATGTAATGGTATATTACAATGCCAAGTACACATTTTTGTATATTTTAGTATGTTTTTAGTATTTTTGTTTTTATTATATCAATAGATATAAAAAAGTGTGCTAATAAGTCGCTTCAACCATGTTTGTGATATTTTCTAGCTGCGTAGGGTATAAAATGTTATTATTTTTGTAGTTTTCCTATTTCAAAGATGCTTCGATTAAAATAAAATTTCATAAGTTATTTGCTTTGCTCTCGTTGGCAAAGTCTTTTGCTGAGATTATAATATTAAACATTGCATTTTATTATATGTAATTTACAAAACAAAAAAAAAAGGAAAATGCTAAAGTTTGGTTCTGTTGTCTGATATTTTGGATAAGTAACTTTTAAATCCCGGATTGACAAATAATTAAATGACTTTTAATTATTGGTGAATACACGAGTATTTTGCAGCTTAGTAGGAACAACTTTCACCCAGCGACTTTTGAGTTAAGCAGAGTTTTGCAATTTTGGGCGTGCAAAGTCAGGAAACAACAAAGGCAAAGACAACTTGACCTCAATGACTTGGCAAAAGTAGCATTTGTTGTTCCTGTGTTCCTGTGTTTGTGTGTTAACTAGTGTAATGAAAGTTTGCTCTTTGTTGGCAGTTTAAAGACAACATTTTGTGGATATTAGATTGGAGTATACTAATATTTGAGAGATGTTTTATATGAGGTTAAATTGCGTTGTGTGCTTGCGGCTCGCATAACGGGGCAATTTGTTAACTTGGAATTTGAGGCAATCTTCGCATATCTAAGTAGGCATTTTTTTCTTTTTTTTTTTTTTTGCTTTTTTCTTGTGTTGCTGTATATACAAGTATATATAGTATTTGCCTTTGCTTTTGGTTGGTTGGTTGGTAATAAAGCGTGTAAATCGCATCACGTAGACTCCATTTTAATGTAGATGCTGCCACATACGAGTGTATGCGATTGGATTGAGCTCGAACTAAGATCAAGGCAAACGAATGGTATAGGCTGATGATGTGGCATGTGGCGTATAGCGGCATGTGCAGCAATTTGTGTGTGCCACACACACACATAAGTTCGTTGCTTTTGTTGTTACGTGTGGCATGCATCAGCATCAGCGATTGTCCTGTTTGCGGCAGACTTTATTAATGAATGCCATTAACGCTTCTACGTGCGGCCTTCTTGTCATTTTCGTTTTGCTGCAGAGTGAAGGAGGAGGAGGAAAGAGAGGATGCAGCGGTGGCGGTGGCATAATCGAAGCCTCGTCGTTTGCCCCCAATGATGTTGCCATTGCCATGACAGGGCACTAAAGTGCTAGGCCATTAACGGCTGCATGTCAGCAGCTCTCTAGGCTCTAGGTGGCATCCTGGAAAGCTGGCAAGACACCCAGCCGAGTGGCCAAGTGGCCAAGTGGCATGTGGCAAGCTGGCAAGTAACAATTGTAATTATGAAAGAATGCAAGCAAACGTTCGTTGATGAATTCCTTCAGCAAATCCGTGCTGTCACAATCGACAACAACAACAACTACACCAACAACAACACCAATGTAAGGGCTAATTGCAATTAATTGCTCAATTAAGTGTTCCACAAGCGCAACTCAAGTTGTTTGGCTTCCAAGCTCTTAAGAGCCCAAAGTGCAGCGCATGTCAAAAAAATAAATTAAGGGAGAAAAGACACGCGAAAATTGTGCATTTCTTGCAAGCAATAAGAGAGAAGTGAGAAGGGGATATAGAGTGGAGAGACGGCTGTTTAAAAATCTCAGAAATATCATCTCTTTAAATTGAGTAAAGAATCTTTGCAAACATTCTTAGAAATTCGAAAGCTAAAAATCAGGGATCATTAACGTAGTTAATATTCTAAAAATGTGTGTGTTATATCGTTAGATTGTTAAATATTATTGTAAATTATTTTGAGTACATCCAATCATATCTATAGTATTTATAAGTTCTGAAAATTTGGTTGCGATCAGATAAAAGTTGTAGGTGTTATTTAGGAAAGACTTTCGTATGGCATCTGGTATAAAATTTGGTATATTTAGAATGTAGTACTATGCCAAAATACCAAACATAGCCTTTGGTGTATTTTTGATCATGTGGTAAATTAATTTGTATATTATAAATAAAATAATAGTATTGTACTTTAATAATACACCAAATATAACCTTTGGATATATTTATTATAAGGATAATATAGTACTATATCAATATACCAAATATAGCCTTCGGTATATTGTAGTTCTTTTGTGGTATATTAATTTGGTATATTATAAGAATAATACCGCATTCCTTTATTGTGTAGCGGGTATCTCACAGTCGAGTACACTCGACTGTAGCTTTCTTACTGAAAAAAGTTTTGCTGGAACTCGAAATTTACATTTTTATGTTATGCTATAGACTTCTTGAATGAATGGTTTTTGCATGCAACAAATACAATTGTTTAAGACGTGGTGTGCTTTAGTCGAGCATGCTCTAATGTAGCTTTCTTCGTTGAATCTGAATTGTTGGGCAGATGCTGCAGGCGCTCGAAGCAGATGCCATAAATTATGCATGGCACACACACACACACACATACTTTGCGGCTACTTGGCCCTCCACTTGACACTGCCAACGATGCCCTCGATGTGTGGGGGGCATGTGGCAGCGGCATGTGGCTATAGCGGCGTGCCACTGACAGTGCATTATCATGCAGCATATGTAATAATCGCAATAAATTTGATTACCTCTCCTAGCATATTTGGAGTGTCTCAATGTTGAATCGCATGATAAATGTATATGCGATAGACGATGCTTTCACAGCTGCCACAACTGCCACAGCTGCCACTTGCCACACACACACACACACGCGCACATACATTTACATGATGCGAACTTGGCATTGATTTCGAGAGGCCAAAAGCCAAGTTTGCCCCCTCAGCTAATTATTTGGCTAATACTGACTGCGACTAACATTAAAATCGAATGGTCGAAGGGTAGCGAACAGAAGTGAAGGGACGGAGGGAGGATGGCTATTAAAATTTTACGCGTTAACGGCGAAATTATACGAAATCATTTTCGGAATGCAATAAATGAGGCCGCAAGTTAATTCGTTGCGCGTTGTGCTCTCAGCTTTCAGTTCTCTCAGCTCTCAGCTAAATAAAATGTAATGTCCCGTTTTCTCGATGGCGCTTTAAATGAGCATCAAGAGCCGCCACTACTTGGCGACCACGCCCCCTTTATCCCCGCCTCTCTGCCGCCTGTGCTCTGCCTGTGGCCTCAAGTCGAACGATAAACCGTGCCAGAAATTTAATCGAAATGCTTTCGAGGCCACGTCGACGACACAACGACTGAACAGACGTTGCTTTGCGCTTTTCAGAGTCTTCAGTCTATGTATCTCCTCTCAACCTCTCTGTTTGTCCTAGTTGCGACTATCAATGAGTGTCATCGGCAAGGCAAAAGCAAAGCAAAGCGTTGCCACAATGCCAACCACATGCCACCCAACGAATGTGGTGCGATCGTTAAATTTAATCGGTTCTCGAAAAAAGAGGAAACGAAATGAAACGAAACGAAACGAAAGCAAGGAAATATCTAATTACCATCTCAGTATTGCTTTGTAATATGCAACAAGAGAAAAAAAAAGAGAGAGAGCTCGAGCAACGAACGGGAAATGGCAAATGGAAACAGATACAAATACACATACAGATATAGTTATAGATTGCGATGTACTTGTGTGTGTCTTGAGCAGGCGAATAAAGTGAGGAAAATGTGGGAAAAACGATTGCAGTATTTTATAGTAAAATATTAGCAATTGTAGTTGTAAAAGTTGATTATGGAAATGTTAAATTGAGTATCGATTGTTAAATGATAAATATATATTATGTGTGTCCTTGCTGCAGCTTATAGAATTTACTTAAATCGACCAACTTACGCTTACACAGCTCTTCAAACTAGTGACTAAATGATTTAAAACCTGTGCAGGCTATCGATAGTAACCTTAACTTATCAACCAAACATTTTAATATCGATATTAAATTAAAAGTTAATCAAATGAAAGCACCTAAAATTATTATTTGCTTAAAAAACGAGCAAACGTGTTTGAACGCAAATTTAAAACAATTTTATTCGCTTTAAGTAAATTAATTGTTGGATACTATCGATATTATACTATCGTTTACTACCGAAACGTTTTAATAAAATATTTTGAGAACAATTTGGAACGCTTTGCATTATTTCTTAATGCTGGCACAAGAAATACCAAGTCGTATTAACAGCAACAACAAATTGCTTTAGTTTAGTCAATATTTGTATTGATATCGACATTACACTATCGATATTACCCAATTCTTTACTATATAAACCTTTTACGCACGCTTTGCGTGTTTGTTAACCATATTTCAAAACGCTGTCTCAACCAATACAAAGTCATATTAACGGCACCCGCAAATTGCACAGGAATGCCTGCCAATAGCACATTGCTATTGCTACTATCGATATATTTGTTGCTGTCACAGTTTGTATTAATGTAAGAAAGCCTGAGCTCAAGCGTTTGAACTGGTGATTTAACATAGTTCCAACTTGACGTAATATACGATTGACTGGACAAACTTTTCAATGAATTCGCAATAACTCTATCGATAACATGTTATCGATAAGCTTAAATCTAAAAAAGGAGAAAGAGCAGGAAAACTTTTTGGTTAGGCGAATCTAAAACTCAATTATCTGGAAGTTGGCAAAACTATGGCTTAGGAAGCGCAATTTATGGAGAGAGAGAGAGAGAGAGAGGGAGAAAGCGAGAAAGAGATGGAGAATGGAAGAGCGAGCGCGAGTATCTTGAAGTGGCATGCATCAAAAGTTTTTCGGTTGCTTTTGTTAGCCTTTTTTTTTTTTTTTTTTTTGTTGCGCCAAGTTACCAGCAGAGAGCCGAAGCAGAAGCAGGCAATGAAGTGAAGGTGTAGAAGGAAGTCTGCCGCTGGCTGCCAAACCACCAGACGCACATAAATTACACCGCAATACACAAACCACTGAGCAGCAGCAGCAGCAAAAAGCTGACAGAAAAAAAAAGAGAGAGCAGTAAAAAACACAAGCGAACAGCCGCTAAATAGTTGCGCTGGCGTTTTGTGAGAAACTCTTCCACAGCTAATGCTGCTTTACAATTGTGGCCCGAGTTGACTGTAAACTAAGCCGTGGCTGTGGCTGTGCTCCCCCCCTTTCCACCCTCCCCCTAAAAGTTCTATATTTTCGAAGAGCTCTCCCACAAAAACAAAAAAAAACCATTGCAGTCTTTTAGGCGCTGTCTTTTGGTTGCAGCTGATTTAATTTTAGATACGCATAATAATTGCGCTCATAGGCGGAAAGCAAGTGGGGGAGAGAGGCAATGAGAGGCAATGAGTGAGAGGGAGAAAGAGAACTAAAAGCAAGAGATAGGTTGTATTAAAAAAATATTTGCATTTTGCTCATTGGAATTCCCAGTGAGACAGAGAGGGAGAGAGAGAGAGATCTAGACGCTGTTGGGCGTGTTCAAATTAAGTGCTTCAGCTAAGAAAACGAAGCTTGGCTCGAGGCGTCACTCAACAACAAGACGAGTGAGAGGGGGCGTGGCAAGTGGAGGGGCGGGTGAGGGTAGAACGGTCACATCCGTCAGCACAACATCCGCAAGCATTTCACCAGCTTCCGCTTGGACAGACAGGCGTTGATGTTGCTCTGATGATGACAACTCGTTAGGGTTCGTTGTCATTCGGCCAGCGGCTGCAGCACTGCCAAGAGTGCAAGAGAGATGGAGAAAGAGTGTGGGAAGGAGAAGGGAAGAAGGGAAAGGGAAAGGCATGGCAATTACCAGGTGCCGGAAACTGGCGCCCAAATTAATGTTAACGAGCCAAGTTAAATGCTTAAATTGTTTCTTGCCGCACTTGCCACACACACACATTTACACACACACACGCACAGCTGACAAACTGGCAATGCGGGTCACGGGTTAACTTCCATTCTCTCTTCCCTGGACTCCATTCCTCACCTCGGGTTTTTTTTGGGAGCGTCTCAACACGACTGCTGTCAGTTTTTGTTGTTTGGCGGCGGAGCAAAACTTTTACTTTCACTTTTGCTCTTGCTTTTGTGCACCTTTTGCTTACCTGTTTGCATGCGCTCACCTGTTTTGCCTTCCTTCCTGTTGCCAACTTCCACACTCCCCGCTCCCCACCCCCCAAACACATCTCTTGCGCTTCTCATTTCTCTGTCTGTGTTTGCGTGTTCGCTTATCGCTAACAGCCTTCAATTTAACAATTTCACTTTGTCACGTGCCCAGGTCTAGGTCTTTTGCCTTGGCTTCGGGTCGTGCCACGCCCACTTCACACCTTCCTCTCGCCTCGCCTCTTTGCCAGACGCTGCGCCACGCCAAAAACCCGCTTGTCGACACTTTAATTTTCCCTTTGACTTTCCTAGAGTCAAATATTTAATTTTATCTTTTTCATCGAGTTTTGCGGGTCCTTGTAAAAAGTTTCTTCTCATTCTTCTTATTTTTTTTGGTTGCCCTCTCATGTTTGGGGGTTCTATGCTTCTTCTCCTTTTCTACTTCTTTTGACCAGCGTTGCCCCCACCTTTCCGCTTTTTATTCTTTGTTACTCCCACTGGGATTTTTTTTTGTACGACGCTTTGCCTCAATCACGTCGCCAAAGATTTGAAACGCCGATCATGAGCTTTAAGTATTAACAATTTATTTTGCTAATTGAAAATTTGTTTAAACTTCAAAATCAGTCAATAAATTTGCCAGAGACTGACTGCAAAATACCCTCTAATGGCAATTTGAATAAATTTGAATTTGCTGGAATATTTTGATTTGAATTTGAATTGAATTTTCCTGTTATAAAGTCAATAAATTTGCCAGTGGTTGACTGAGAAACCATGGAAGCTTATAAATGCCACTAAAGGATTTGCATAAATTTGAATTTGTAGGAATATTTTGATAAATTTTTTCGCAAATAGAGAGATAAAACATATAGTCAATAAATTTGCCAGAGACTGACTGCGAAATACCCTGTAAATGGAAATGTTTGTTCGAATATTTTAATTTGAAGTTGAATTGAGATAGAGAATGAAGATAAATATATAGAGAATATTTTATTAATTCTACTTATTTAATATTCTATTTAATACAATTGTATTTTTCTTTGCTTTGATTTATTATTTTTTTTTAAAGAATTTGATTTCAATGAAATAAAATTGATTTCGGTAAAATATTGTTAACAATCTTGTCAGCCTTAAATTAATAAACTTGCAAAAGAATTTCTCAGCAATTAGCAAACTATGTTCTGCATAAGGTATTAACAAGTCTATACGTCGAACGTTGTTCAAGTTAAACAAGTTTTGCTGTCGAATTTTGTAACATTTCAACGATGTTGTGTGTTGCGCCATAAAGCAAAAGTATTGACAGTAGTATCAAAGTTCAAGAAACTTATTAAATGTCTTGGAAATACACACACAGCCAAACATGTAAAGAGACACACACACACCTCTCTCACACACACACACCTGCTTTTAGCCACTTAGCGTTTGACATGAATGTGCCACTAACGAGCAGAGAGAGAGAGAGGGACAGAAAGCGAAAGAGAGAGTGAGTGAGAAAGCAAGCGAGTGTACTATGTAAGTGGCGAGTACCAGCTAGAAGCTGAAACAACACACACACACACACACACTCACCTACATGCAAGTTCCGCTGTTTGTACAAGCATATGTTGCTTGAAATTTCGCGGAGGGTGGAGGAACAGATAGCATGGAGGAGGGGTGGAAGGGCATGGCATGTCATCAGTTTGTTTATGCAAAGACAATTTGATACACTTGCAAAAGTAACAGTTACAACGAACAGAAGCTGTGTTTCTGTCTGTTGCACTGATTGTAATTGCAACAACGGTGACAGAACGAGTTACTCGAATTGTAACTGTGATTTCCATGGCGTAACTGTTTGCTTTGAGAGTAATTTTGAGCCTAAATGTGATATTGTCACAAACGTGTTGCTGTAACTGTGATTTTGAGGGTGTAACTGTTACTTTAGGTGTGATTTTGACAGTGTTCGAGAGTGTTACTTAGAATTTAGTACGCTTGGAAAGATAACGAACGGATGCTGCGATTCTATAGCTCTGTTTATGTGACTGTAACTGTGAACTAAAGTAAGTGTTACTGGCAGCAACTGAAATGTACACTTTGTTTAGAAACTGTGACAATCGCTTTGACTTCATGTCAAACTTTCACTGCAAGTGTGGCATTGTAGATTGTAAGTCTTTATTGCTTAATGAAATGTTGCTATAATTTAACTGTTACTTTAGCTGTAATAGTTGCTGTGCCTTGAAGACTGTAACTGCTACTGTAAATGTTACTAAGGTAACGATTTGGACTTTAACTCTAATAGTGAGTGTATTTAATAACTGTAGTTGTGATAACAAGTATCACAAGTATAACTCTTTGTGTTTAACTGTCACTCCGACTTCTTGTCCGAGTCAAGTGTGTAACTGTTACTGTAGGTGTGACTAAAGTAGCGACTTTTACTGTGAATGTAGCTGTGATTTTGTTCTTTGGTTACTAATCTAAATAACTGTATCTGTGACTTCAAATATAACTGTTACTGCTTGACTGTCACTGTGATGTCATTTGTTACTTGCTTGAAGAGTGTAACTGCTATTGTAAGCGTGAATTGGACTCTAACTGTATCAGTTGCTGTGATTTTCTTAGGCTGCTATCCTTACTGACTGTAACTGTGACTTCAAGTGTAACTGTTACCGTTTGATTGTCACTGTGACTTCAAGAGTGTAACTGCTACTGTAAGTGTGATTAAAATGGTGACTTGGAGAGTCAATGTAACTGTGATTTTTATTTTTATTTTTTTTTTTTTTTACTATTCTAACTAACTGTAACTGTGACTTCAAGAGTAACTGTTACTGCTTGATTGTCACTGTGACTTCAAGAGTGTAACTGCTACTGTAAGTGTGAATAAGATGGTACTTGGAGTGTGACTGTAACAGTGAATGTAGCTATTGTAACTAAATGCAACTGTGACTTCAAGTGTAACTGTTACTGTTTGCTTGTCACTGTGAGTCCATGTCTGGCTGTGACTTGAAGTGTAACTGTTACTGTGTAAGTGTGACTAAGGTGGCGACTTGGAGTGCGACTGAAACTGAAAACTGTAACTGTGATTGTGGCTGTAAGTGTGATTGTAACCGTAAATGCGACTGTCTCATTAATCGTGGCAAACAGCGCGACAAGTGACAAGTCTAGGCAGTGAGGCAGTGAGGCAACGAGGCAGACAAGCAGCTTGCTCTCCACACTCGCCACTTTGCCGGTTGACAGCAGAAGGGGCAAGACGAAGGGGGCGAAAAGTGGAAGAAGCCGGTGACTGTGATGTGATGTAGAGCAAGTCAAGTCAGTCAAACAGACAGACAGACAGCCAGACAGAGAGAGACAGAGAGAGAGAGAGAGAGAGAAAACTGATGTTAATAATTCGAAAGCCACAGGCAGACAGAAGTGCACTGATAAGCGGATGCGTGTGTATGTGTGTGTGTGTGTCTGTATGTGTGTGTTAGGCTGCATTAGAAAATGTGGAAAAGCCAAAAGGAAACTTATAGAAAACTGAGCAATTGCTGGCAATGAGCAGACAGCAACAATAATGTTAATACGCTTAGCAAAAGCCAGCTTAAAAATTGTTATCCCTTTCCCCTCTCTCTAACCGTCTCTCTCTCTCTCTCTCTCTCTCTCTCTCTCTCTCTCTCTCTTTCTCTCTCTCTCTCTCTCCCGCTCTAGTGCATAATGGAAGGCTCTTGAAAATGCGTTGACGTTGACTCGCATTGTCTTCCAAGTGCCCAGTCTCCAAGCTTGTTTCCTGAGTACGTAGCCAGCCTTCATTTTCGCGCTCATCTTACACTCCAAGCTGACATCGTCTCCATCTCTCTCCGTCTCCCTCTCTCTCTCTGTCTCTTTCTTAGGCTTCGCTTCGCTTGAAGCGGCAAGAAGACAAGTTTATTATGCATGCAACGGCCGTTGTTGTTCTTGTTGTTGTTGTTGTTGCTTTTGTTGCTGTGCATTGTGGCACAGAGCATTTTTTTTTTTTGTTTTTCTGTCGCTGTTGTTTCTTGTTCTGCTCGCTTTTTGTTTGCTGCGTCAAGAATATTGTTTTAAGTTGGCTTTCGAGCAACGCTTCACATGGCTACTTACCACCCACGCCCCCCTCGGCGCCGCCCCATTCTCCACGTATCCTGTGGCATAAAGCATGTCTGCGGTTTTGTAGCTGCCATTCAAGTGAGGAAGTTGTTTAGTGTGTCGCTGCCATTCAGCCATTGAGGCGCATTATTAAGTGGCATGCCACTCGCCGTCGCCGCCTTGCCACATGCTTTCACTTTGTTTCCCCAATCTCTATCTGTCTCTCTCTCTCTCATTCTCTGACTTCTTTTTGTCTTGGCAACTCGATCCTTTAACAATCCTTCACTGATCTTGCCACTGAACGCGCCAATGAACTTGAAAATTAAACTGATTTTGCTTGTTGTGCTTTCATCTGCCGCAGCCTTTGCATTATTATGGCATGTTGTTGGACGCTGCCCCCCAAAATGGGGTTAATCCAAATGAAATGTTTTTCAATTTATTCACAAAAAAAAAACGAGCTCTTGAATGTATTCATTTGGCTGTTGGCTTTAGCTTTGTTCTTGCCTTCAATTGACTTTACACACTTAAGCATTAATCGCATCAGTTCGAATCTGAATAAGTTGGTGACTTGAAGATTATAAAGATGTTGCTTAAAGATTGTTGCAATAAATAATTGTAGTTGTCAAAAGTTGTCACATTTAAAGTGATTTGAAAATAACAGCGAAAAAAATTTTTCCCATTCATTACAAATGATTTGTAAAAGAAAATTCTTGAAAAATTATGAAATTAAATTATGTATGTATCTTGTATCTTGTATCTTACATAAATATAGTTATGTTTATCTACATATTATGAAATGATAATAATGTTATAATATTTTCTTTGAAATAGCAGTGCTTACGACCTTCGCGTTTAAAATTAAAAGACTATTATAAACGCAACTTCGAGACAAATTTTAGTTACAACAGTTTTTCCATTTTGGGTGACTCAATATTTTAGCAAGTATAAATAAAAGATGCATAATGATTTTCATTGAAATAGCAGTGTTAAAAAAAAATATAATACTAATTAAAAGTAGCTTCTCAGTATTTTATTCCTACTTAATAACGATTTGATAACGACCTAATATTTTAATGTGTAGCACTGCTATTTTAATGAACACAGCTGTATACATACAAATGTTTTTCTTTTTTCTTTTAATATGGTATAGTCTAAGTTTTTTTTTGATTCGTTGTCTAACGTCTTATCAATTTTTTACTGTTTCCGATTAATGTATGCTGTTCAACAATTTATTTTGTTTTGATGATAAAAATAACAAGTCAGATAGCTACATTCGAGTGGGAGATACCTGCTACGCATTGTGAATCAAAGCAAAACAGTGCGTTATTAATTTTAAAATATACCAAAATAAAATACCACAAAAATACCAAAAATATTCCAAATAATGTTTTTGGTATATTGACATAGTACTACACTCAAAATATACGGTATTCATTTTAAAATATACTAATATGAAATACCACAAAAATACCAAAAATATACCAAATAATGTTTTTGGTATATTGACATAGTACTACACTCAAAATATGCGGTATCCTTTTTAAAATATACCAAGTTGATATACCACAAAAATACTAAAAAATATACCAAAGGGTAATTTAGGTATATTTATGTATATATTCAAAACATACCATATATTACAAAATATACCAAATTGTCAGCCAAAGCAACCAAGATCCTATTGCAGTCACATAGGCATTGCTATGTATCACAAGTCTCAGACATTTCCTTAAAATATAGCCAGAAAAAAAACGTATGAAATGAACTTCCCCCCGTTGCTCAAAGAAATTGAAGTAGCGGGAGAATGAAAAGCAACTGCTCTTGGCTTTTATCAATATGCTGAATACGTTTATGCGGCGGGTTAAGTGTGCTTCATTTGCCATTTTCCTGTTTTTAAGCATTGTTTTTGTTTTCTTTTGCCTTTTTCAGACGTTTCTCTATTATGTTTTTTTAATGGTCAACATATTGCAGACACTTTATTTGGTTTTAATTTAGCGGCAATGCTAAATGCATGCCATTTTATTTACACACTCCATTTGTTGTGTCGGTTGTGTGTGTGTGTGCCCCGGGAAGAGTAAAGCAACTTGAACTATGAGTTTATTTACATTTACATTAATTTTGCGTTCTCTGCTTTCGGCTGGCTTTCCGGCTTTTCATTCTTTCCTTACTTACTTACTGAGTACTGAGTAACTTGCAACCGCGTCAAGGGTCTTGAATAAGTATGAGCGTGTTGCAACAATGCTTGCAACAAAACACCGAGCGAAAAGTTTCGGGGGCAGGCGGCAGCGAGAAAACAGTTGCTCTCTCTCTCTCTCTCTCTCTCTCTCTTTCGACTGATGGCGTTAACTTCACTAACGCCAAAAGCACAGCCCGCACTTCATATAATTCTTTACTTACTGAACTTGTAAACTTTGCTTTCATGTTGCACACTCACACACACACACAGTTGCACACCCTCACACAAACACACACACGCGAAGAGAGACTGGCAGACTGACTGACATTCGTTTTTATGCGCTCTGCAGGCGACGCAGTTGCGCCACCGGACAACGGTGCGTATGATTAATGCGGCTCCATGGCAAATGCACTTTTCGTTTTTCTTCTATGTTTTTTTTTTTACTCCCCATTTTGGCGTCCCTTGAGCTGCCCTCTCGCCCTCCGATCTCTTGTGTTTAAACAAATTTGCTCGTTTGCCAAAATCTTGGCAACGTTTGCTGCATTTTGGGGTTTTCCAAATTGTCATAGAGCTTTGGAGTTAAAGCGCAGTGCAAAGACAACAACAATTTCATTTGCTGCTGTTTGTCCCTGGATATATAATATGTGAGGGGTATACTGTTTCTTTTTTTTCTGTTTGCTGTTCGTTGTGTAAATAAACTATGACAAATATATTTTAAAACATTTCACAGTTGTATGCAAAGACGACAGCGACTAAGTCGGAGACTGTGGGACAGTTGGCTCAATAAATCAAACACGGTTGAGTGTCACGTGGCCACGAGCGAGTTGTTCGCCAGCTTACACGTTCCGTTGGGGTTAGATATATTTTGTGTTTTTTCTTTGATGCAGTGAGATTGTAACGAGTGAATTATTGCGCAACTTACGCAAAGCTACTAAATTTGTAGCTAATTATTTAAGCTACATCTTTTGCACGCAGTAAATTAGTACGGGATCCAAGCAACGAGTAACTTCGATTATAATTAAATAAAAACTGAAATGTAATCCACAATTTAAATTATCAGCGAGTAATTCGTCACAGAAATCAATAAGACAGAATGTAATTAGAACATATGTTATATTAAAAGTCAATTCAACGAGAGGAGTTTAGTTGATTTAGTTAGTAAATGACCTTAACGAGTAGCGAGTAGCTTCACAAGCAACGAGTTAAAGTATGAAATAAATTATACTTTATATTTTAAACTATATTTAAATGATGAAAGTTAAATCAATGTTGCGAGTAACATAATGTGCGATTCAAGTAATAACGAGTAACGAGTAAATTATTGAGTTAACATATGAGATATGCTGCGTGTATTCAATTTCTTTTTTAGAAGGAAAGTAAAGACAAATTTGAAGTCAATTAAAGAGTAGCGAGTACGCGATTCAAGTAACAACGAGTAACGAGTAAATTATTGAGGAGCGACTTCATATCCATATTATAATTGAGTTCAGATATAAGATATGCTGTATATATTAAATTTCTAGCTTAGCACGAAGAAAAGAAAATGTTGTGATCGGTTAGAGAGTAGCAACGAGTAACGAGTAGCGAATAATAAAACCACAAGAAGTGCTCTGCTTATGCAATTAACTATTATGACAGCTGGCAGATGAATTTTGCGGAAACTGACTCGTTGAGCTATGTTGTGGCATAATTAAGCAAGTGGCGTGTTTTCAGTTGTCTAACTAGTCAAAAGGTTAATTAGCGAGTGCACAGCACAAACACATACACATGTGCAAACAGTGGTTTGTTGCTTGGCAAATAAAGCAGCGAGTACAGAGGACGAGATTGCGAATCGCAAGTTGTGTGTGTGTGTGTGTGTGTGTGTGCGTCAGTGTTTTTGAGATGATGAGCATATGAAAACTGTCAGACATATGCATGCAGCTCGTTTACATTTCTCTTTGTCTTTTGGCTTAACCACGGACTCGTTGATTACGCTCTTCTGGCGTTCTGTTCTTCATTTTTTTCTTTTTTTTTTTGTATTTTGACTGCAAGCCAAAAGCGAAAAAGCATGTGTGGGAGTAACTTTTTCTCGTTTTTTTCTAATACCGACTTGACCGCCACAGCGTCAACTTTTGCGCACGACTAATTCAGCGAGAAAGAGAGAGAGAGGGAGGGAGAGGGAGGGAGAGGGAGGGAGGATGACTATTCGTCCGTCTGTCAACTCGAATTGTTGGCATCATGTTGGCGAAAGTAGGTTTTCTTGTTGGCAACAATCCCACTGAACTTTTACACACACACACACACACACATCCAGAGTTCACAGTGAATTCATCGCGCAGCGCGCTGAGAAGTAGGCAATAAAAATGTGAATTTCCTACACTCGGTCGCAGTCGACGTCGCTGTCGACGAGCTCTGTTAATAACAGCAGTTATTACTTAAGTCTCTTGTTTCATTTCAATTTCATTTTTTGTGCCTTGCTTGCACATTCGCTCATTCACATTCATCGCAGTTGCTGCTGCCTGTCTGCGTTTTCCTTTCTTTTTTTTTATGATTTTAATATTAATCATACGCCTCATATGCTCTACTTATTTGTACATATTACAATGTCGACTCGAATGACAGCTGCAGGCCGCTTGGCTACATAAATGTTATGCAATATATATATGCTTAAATTGCCTGCGCTCGCTGCCTCTGCTCTTTCCCTCTGCTCTCTGCTCCCCCCTTAGTCGAAAGCACAAACTCATGTCAGTTTTTTGTCATTGCATTAGCATAAAAATGTTAAGTCCTTGTAATAGCAAAAGCACCAAGAGCAGCATCAGCAGCAGCAGCAGTTTTCTCTCATCGATTTTTAAAGCAGCTGCAAAAGTAAATACAATTCCCTCTCTCTCTCACTCTCTGTTTTTTGTTTTAATACGATTCTATTTTATTGAAATTGAAATGCTTTTGGTGTGCTCCAAAACGAAATTACGCTTGCTGTTGCAGTTGCTGTTGCTGCTCGGCTTCAAAATGAGTTGAGTCTGTTGTTATGGACAGCATCAATTAAGTAGCCGAAAAGTTTTTCGCTCTTAATTTAGTTTAACAATTGTGCACAACTTGCACAATTCTTGAACGGCGACGGACAGTGATTGAGTGACTGAGTGACCGAGTTACTGACAAAGTGCCGCTGCACTGACTGACTAGCTGACTAACTGACATAAAGACAGCTTGACTGGCAGCCAGACCCAACTCCAACCCAACCCAACCCAAACCCAACCCAATCCATTGCACTTGTAAATGGTCGCATAATTGGCCCGCTCTCTATAAAAAGTATATTAAGAAAATACACACTCGTAGATTTAAATAAATCTACAATTAAATGCAGCTCTCCACTGTAGCTTGAGTGGGAGGAAAAGTTCATTTTGGAAAAGAACTTTTGCCAAACTTTGGTAAATTAATTATTTACTTTTGCTTGGACAGCAAAAAGCGACTCGCATAAATAATTAAGCAATTAATAAAGCACGCAGAAAATACAAAAATTTAGAAATTATTTAGTGGACGAGGATCTTAGTTGCTGTCGCTGACAATCTGGTATATTTTGTACCCTGTGGTATATTTTAAATAAAGTATTATATAAATTTTTTCTTTACAATTGCTTTATTTGTAAACTGCTGCTAAGTCATCGATCTTGATGTTACAAAATGGGTTCAAAACTCTCGTATTCAAAATTCAAATGTTACATTAAAATTATCTACTACTTGGGGATAATCGACGAGTATTATTGAAAACAAAAAACCAAGCAAACAAAACGAATACGGAGAACGAAATAAATATATTTAAATAAAAAAAAAACATACAAATGAAATGCAACTAACATAAACATAAGTAATGCAAATTAAATTGTTTAAAATCAAAACATAAAATTGAATTGAACTAAATATATATTATGCAAATGAGAATAAAATTCATTTGAATTTCAAATCAAATTGAGGTAAATCAAAATTTATTATTGAAAATTAAAGTAGAATTAATAATGCAGAATAAATTCATTGAAATACAAATTCGATGTTAACTATATTAAAAAAAATAGCAATTAAGAAATTTTGAATAGAATTTGTGGCAGTTGAAATTAATTTAAATTGATAACCAAAATGTAAGTATAAGAAACAATACAAGTAAGCAAGCTACAGTAGAGTGTGCTCGACTATCAGATACTTGCGATTCATTTTGAATAAAAAAAAGGGAGTGCGATATATTCCTTAAAAAATACCGAATTAATATATGGGAAAAATATTAAAATTATACCTTCGATTATATTTGGTATATTGATGTAGTACTACATTCAAAATATACCATAGAGTACTTAAATATACCAGATTTTCAGGAAAAGCTTTTTTGTCATACAAAAGTATTCCTTAATTAACTTCTATAATTTTTATCTGATCGTAACCAATTCTATTTAAATGCCTTGCTCTTGTAGCACTAGAAAAACAGGGTTTATTAATAAAATAAATAATGCCTCAATTTAACGAAAAATGTCAGCGAACTTATTGCTGCAATAAGAATGCGTGGAATGCAGCTGAAATATTTCAGCTGTTAGTCAAACAAATTAAGTAAAAATAATACGCAATTATGGGGCATAGTCAATAACTGTAACTGAAAGGGAGCAGTAGCTTATGTAAAGCGGGTTTGCTTAATCAGTCGCATACATATAGCAGACACTGTGCATGAAACGGTGCTGCAATTATTGAGTTGACTGGTCACACTAATTTTGTGAAATCTAATTAATTATTCGAATCGTTATCATTGAGCGTCTCATCGCAGCGCATTTTCCATTGACTGCCTACCTACTTTTCTCCTCTTTTCACCTTTTCCCTTCTGTTTTTCCAATCGTGCTCCACAAAAATGTCCAACGGCAATTTCGCAATGTGACCAGTCGCAGTTGTTGTTGTTGTTGTTGCTGATATTGCTGTTGGGTCTGTGCGCAATTTGGCGCATAGTTTGCTCATTGAAAGGCTTAAAATCCGTTTTTGTATGAACTGGCAATACACACACACACACACACACACACACACACACACACACACACACACGTACACACATGCATATGTTGGTGCATTTGATAGGCGGATTATCGGAATTCCAATATTAATTTACATACTTTGCACTTCATTGCCGAATGCACCGCTTAATGTGCGCTGTGCTGTGCAGTGAACTGGGAAACGAGGTGGCAGACAGAGACAGACACAGAGAGAGAGAGAGAGAGAGAGAAAAGAAAGGAAAGGGGTATAGAGAGAGAGAGAAAGAGACCCAATGAAAAAGATTTCGACGTAGGCTTAGAGGTGGAGAGAGCAAGAGAGGTAGAGGTAGAGGCAAAGGCAAAGGTAGAGGTAGAGGTATAAAGAGATAGATAGAGAGCGAGACGGAGAAAGAGACAGAGAGAGATATACAAAAAAAGAGAGAGAGACAGAGTGAGATACACAAAGATAGAGAGAGTGACAAAGGGAAAGGGAGAGAGGTAGAAAGAGAAAGAGAAATGTAGAGCTAGACTGAGAAAGGGAGAGTGAGAATGAATAAGAGAAAGTGATAAAGGTAGAGGTGAATTGAGAGAGATAGAGTAAACAAAAGGGATAGAGATAAAGGTAGAGCTAGAGAGAAGTAGTGAAAGTGAGAAGATTATAGAGAGAGAGAGGGAGAAAGCGAAAAAGATACAAAAGAGAATGCATGGTATAGAGGTAGACAGAGAAGGAGAGAGACACAGGGAGAGAGAGAAAGAGTGGTAGAGAGTTAGAGAGGTAGAGACAGCGATTCTGAATGATGTGGCAGTAGAAAGAGAAAGAGTGTGGTATATACTAGTGAGAAGACAGAGTCAGAAAAAGACAGAGAGAATACAGAAGGAGGCTCGACTGTGAGATATACGCTACCCATTTTAAATAAAGGAAAAGCAATGCTGTGTTATTCTTATAATATACCAAATATCATACCGAATATACAAAAAATATACCAAAGGCTATATTTGGTATATTAATATAGTAGTACACCCAAAATATACCATACAGAGCACAAAATATACCAGAGTGTGTTGACAAGTCCGAATCAGAATCGGCCTAGCTTCCAGTTGTAAAACTACCCATTCTACATCCTCTCTCTTCCTCTCTCTCTCTCTCTCTCTCTCTCTCTCTTCTTCTTTCCCTCTTCCCCCTCCACCTACTTCACACGCTTGTCCCACTGTCTACTGTGCTTTCCTTTCGCCACGCTGAACCACATCGCTCTTCATCCGGTTGCTTTGGCAAAAGTAATTTGCATACAGAGTCACAGTTGGCAAATGACTTGGCAATTTTCAAGTGCGACTGGATGGGCAGAAGGAGGGGAGGGGCGGCGGTGTGAGAGGGGGCGTGGAAGCAATGCTACTCATCTGACATGCAAGCCGCATTGGCAAGAGCCGAAAACGTGAAGTGCAATAGCGCAATTAATAACAGGCAAACGGCATCTCAACAACATCATCATTATCATCATCATCATCAGCGGTGGGAACAACAACTGTCTCTTTCTCTCTCTCTCTCTCTGTCTCTTTCCACTTTGCCACCTGCCACACAGACTGTGTCCTTGTCTCGCCTCGCATTTGCATGCAAATGGCATGGTTAGTTTTTCCACCGTCAGAAAACAAAAAAAAACAAAAAAAAGCTGCTGAACGAACAACGAATTTTGCATCCGTTAGGCTGCGTTTTATGAGCCTGGCGCCAAATGGAATCAACCTCAAGATTTGTGGCCCCAAAATCTATGCAAAAACCGAAAGCCACAAAATACAAAAACAATAAGAAACCTCAGATTCAGACCCAGAGACAGAGGCAGAGACAGCTGCTTAAGGCCAAATACAAATCTATTTGCCTGCCACGTTCACGCTAAAGATTTTCACGCTTTTCTTATCAATTACAATGCTTCACTTTTACTTTTACTGCCAATTTTGCGAGTATATAAAACATTGATTTAAAATCGAATTTATTTGCATTTTCATTTGCTTATTGTTTTGTTGCTCTGAATTCATTTCAGAGCAGCAACTGGTTGATTTCGATTTTCTCTGTCATGCTGTGAAGACACAAATATTTACCAAAATATTTCTAGCTCGGAATTCATTTTCACAAATTTATATGATCATTTGATGTTTTTTTTTTTTTTAATGCTATTTTCACTCTTTTCCATTTATGCAATGCGTGTTTAAATGCATGATAAATAAATTGTTGTACTTTGTTGATTTATTAAATTCATTATTTTGCCATTTATGCAATTCGTGTTTTGAAAATGTTTACCAATAAATTTGTATTTTCGATTATTTTAGTTTTTCATTTGTGGTTTTTATTAATGTGTTATTAAATTCTTTTATTCTTCTAATGAAATTGCATTTAAGAAAATTTTGAATGTAAATTTATGTAAACTCTTATACATAGGGAAAGGAATTTCAATTTAAAGAATTAGAGCTGAACGAATCTGGTATATTTTCCACTTTTTAGTATATTTTGATTGAAAGTCTATGCATATCAATATACCAAATAAAGTCTTCGATATATTTTGGTATTTTGCAGTCTACTAATTCGGTATATTTTAAGAATACCTGTGGTATATTTTTATTATATCAATATACCAAATGAAGGATTCACTATTTTTTTCTTAGTATTTTGTGTATATTAAACATTAATGTTGTATATTTTAAGATTAATACCCAAGTATTCTACCGTATATTTTAAACATAATACTATATAAATATACCAAAAATAGTTTTCGGTATAATTTAGTATTTTTCCAGTATAATAATATGGTATATTTTCAAGTTAATTCCGCTTTATTTGGATTTCTTACTTATACTTTACGCTGATTGAAATCAATTTCCAAAATTGTGTTGAGATGTTAAGAATAAGTATACGACCATTAAGCCCTTAAAAATGCGTTTGCTGTTTGTTTTAGCATTGTGACATACAAAATACACGTAATTTAATAGTTGGGAAAAACGCTTTTAGCATTCTGATAATGCGAACAAGGAGCAATAGAATTTGCCAAGGATTTATTACCTAGTTAGTTTAAACAGCATTTGCAGCTCTGAACTCAGAACAATGTGGTTACAAAGTACGCGTTCTCTTGCATTTTATTGCCAATAAAGTGGGGGAGGCAGGTGAAAGTTCGAAATCGTTCGGTAAAAAGTTTCGACTATTTATAAAACAGAATTATTTGCGGTCGTAAAATAAATTGAAAGTGTTTTTTTTCTGTTCTGTTCTGTTTTATTATCGCATTTGCGTATTGGCAATTGACAAATTGTAGTTTGCTGATTATTTTACAGACCTTGAAATGCATACTTAAGAAGTAAGAAAGCTACAGTCGAGTGTGCTCGACTGTGAGATACCCATTTTAAATAAAATCCAAAGCAGTACGTTATTTCTTTTAAAATATACCAAATTAATATACCACAAAAATACTAAAATATACCAAAGACCATATTTAGTATATTAGTATAGCACTGCATTAAAATTCTATCAAAATATACCACATTGCCAGAGAAGAGATAATAAAAGGAGTGTAGGCGAGCTAGTGATAAATTCCATTTGGCTTTATAAATATTTGAGTGCAACGTCTTCTTTCTGAGTAGAGAAAACTTAACTTGTTTAGCTCCTGTCGCAATTCCATTATCATTCCCATATCCCAAACCCATTCCCATTCTTATTCTCGTACTCATTTCCATTATCGTTAGACACTTGACACGCGGGTTTGCTGATTATGTGATTAAGTATGCGACTTGATGTAAACAACTCTTCTAACTAGCAGTCTACTTAAGTAATACACTTTTGTGCAGTCGATTAAGTATTTTATTTATTTCTTAATAATTTATAATTTTTATGCGGTTGATTGAAGATAGAAAATATCCTTAAAAGCTCGCACAAAAATATCATTTCATGCAATACTTATTTGGAAATATAATTCCAATAATTATTGATATTGATTTTGCTTTGAATTTGTCCTATAAAAATATTAGATCAATGTATTACGTATACTAATTAATGCATACAATACATACAATTTTTTTTTTTTAGTTTGTTAAACATATTTTTGCAGTCTAAAGCTCTTAAGAGCACTCTTAATAAAGAAGAATGAAAAATATGTTTCTTTATTGTTTAGTTTAATGTTAAATAAAAAAGAAAATGAATTTGCGTTGCGAATAAAAGCAAGTTTGATGCATGCTTCACCTGGCAACTCTACTAGTGTTAATCTGGGCACACTGTCGATAAATATCGATAGTTCGATACAATCCTTTTTGAAGTTAGAGTTTGAGGCAATTGAGTGCAACTACTTTATAGCTTTTTATTAGTTTTAATACATCAATAAAAACTCTGAATTAAACAAATGACATCAATCAAACTGAAATCGATTCCGTATTATATAAATTCACTTGTATATCAAATACACCTGGCAACCCTACTAGTGTTCATTTGCACACACTGTCATTAAGTCTTAATAGTAATAAATCAATAAAAACTTTGCTTTAATCAAATTACATTAACTTTCTTTTAAGTAGCTTCAAAATTGATTGCATTTTCAAAAGCAACAATTTCGTAATGATATAATGATTGAAATTGGTTTAAGTTTGTTGCAGATAGTTGAAGTGCATTTGCAGTTCGTCTAGCTGAGTCACTTTTGTGTGTGTGTGTGTGTGTGTTTTCTGCTCATTTTCATTTACATTTTCCATGCTGGCCATAAATGCTTGTTACAGCCAGCAGATGGTTTGTTCTTGTTGTTCTCGTTGCTGTTGCTGTTGGCATGGCGTTAATTAAATTACGACTCATGGTTTGTTGTCAGCGACAGCTCGAAAGAGATTCTAATCGACAAAATGAATACCAGCAGCAGCAGTAGCAAGATGACAGCGGAACGGGAACGGGAAGGGGAAGTAGATGTGGAAGGGGAACAGGAATGAGAATGAGAATGGGGGGGGGGGGGGGGGGGGGAATAGAAAGGGAAGCTGGTTGCCATTTGATCTTATCCGGCGGCTTCATTTCACATTTTTAATGCTGCTGCTTACCTGCCATTTGGCTGGCAAGAGAGAGCGAAAGAGAGAGAACGAGAGAGAGTGAAAGAGAGAGACTCAGTCTCGGCAGAGACAAAGCGCTGCCATTGAACTGAGCCACAAACAGTTGCAACGCCCCCTTGCATGTCCCCCATCCCTTACCTTAGACGTTCTCCTTATCACTCAACTCCTTGCATGCCTATATATCGTATACACAGAGAGAAATATATATAGATTACAAAAGTAGATTGCAAATCTTGATTTTTGATTTTTTCTATCTTAACAAAGAAATCTTGATATATGATTTCAAAATAAAAAAATCATTAATGAAAATGTTTATGCTAAATCTTAAGATTAAACACATTTTGTTTTAAAAATAAAAGCTTGCTTAAGGAATGTTTTTTTTTTTAAGATTGAAGAGTAGATTACACATCTTGATTTGCGATTTTTTCGATCTTTAAAAAAACGTCTTGAAATAAGATTTTTAGGTTGAAAAAATCTTGAAATATGATTTTGTTTTTCAATCATTGCGTTGAGATTAAAAAATCTTTGTTTAAGTTCGAAATGATCTCAACTTCAAGAAATTTGTTCTTGTTTCTTAAAATGTTGGAATTTCATTCCTTTAACTAATTTCTGCTGTTGTTGCTGTTAACTTAGTAAGTAAAGATGCCGAAGATCTTGGGTTCAACTTCTAGTGAGTTCGTATATAAAAATCAATCAACAATAAACAAACATAAATGTGTAACAAAAATACACATAAATTAATTTCTATTTGTTTTGTTTTAATCTATTTAAATTTAAAAACTTTTGATCTCGATTTTAATCTATACTATATTGGTATATTTATAGAGATTTAATTCTTGAGTTTTCTTCTTGGTTAAATTTTGAGATTTATCCTTTCTTGAAACCAGATTTTAATCTTGTATTTCAGTATTGGGGTAATCTAGAATTATTGTAGAACTTTGATCTTGATTAAAGAATAATCGTTCTTGGTTCAATTTTGACATCATATAATCTTGATTCAAGACCTATTCTTAATATTAGCACTCTTTTTCTTTCGGTGTATCCTTATATACATATATATTTGCTTCGTGGTCGTTGTCATTGCCACGTTCCATTTTTGCGAGTTCTTACTGCAATATTGCCGCATGATTGACAGACTTTATGTCCGCATATGCACAAATGTCGCCCCCTCCATTCCCCTATTCCCTTTTTCCCTTACTATATCTCTGGTTTACATTATAGTCTGGCTCATAATTAAAATGTGCACAACAACAAAGAGGGAACCCAACGAGATGAGCATTAGTTTTTTGTGTGCTTTTCCTTCTGTTTTTTTTTTTTTTTTTTTTGGGCTGCTTTAAACATTCTCGCCCCCGCCCCTTTGACGCTGGTGGGCGTGTCCCAGCAATGTGCAATATGTTAACATGCCAGTCACTGTCTCTCTTCTATTTCTTTCCCCTTCAACTTGGTTTTTAGTTCTATATTTTTTTTTTGCTAACTGAGATTTTTGGACATTTGAACGTAGTTTTTGGTGACTTTCGTCCAGCCTATTTCAGATATTTTGCCATTGTCCTAGCTGCCAGGCATCCTTTTGTGGTGACACACACACACACAAACACAATCACACACACATAGTTGTCTCTGCTCCCTGAAGTATAAAACTCGCATTATATACCATATATACTTGCACATACTATAGTAGTATTTTTTTTTGTTTTTTTTTTTTTGCCTGTGTCGTAGGCTCGGCATGCCGCCAAAGCCAAAGCCACCCGCTGTGTGTGTGCGTTGCATATGTTATGGCGCCGCATTTGTAAGTCTTTCATGTGGATGCCACACACACACACACACAAACGTAAGAGAAAGAGAGAGAGAGAAAGGGAGAGGGAAGAGGAGTGGGGAGCCAAACACATGCCAAACCAATTTCAATATTCATTTTCGTTTCCGCTTGAGCTTCAATGTGCAGAAATTTCTTACTTAATCTTGGTTTATGTAATTTTTATATGCCTATGCTATGTGCACCTTATCCTTGCCCCAACTGGCTGCCACAAAAACATTGCCCCCGGGGCATGAGAGAAGACAACACGACGAGTTTGAAGCGAGTCTCGAATTGTTCAAAATCCTCGAGACTTGCCACCGTGCCACCTTGCCACATTGCTTGCCACTGCTGCTGCTGCTGCTGTTGCATGAACGTAGCTCGATGAAGCCAAAGCAAATGGTCAGGCAAAAGGCAATGTCAGCGCGCACAGTGGGCAACAAATTCATTTGCAATGCATGAATTGGCAATCGATAGCTTAATAGATTTTAACAGCATACTTTTTAGTGTAACTATTCTTAAAATTTGAGAGTTCATTGATTTTAAATCAATAGTTTAATGGATTTTAATAACTGCTTATTTCATAGTTGGAACCTTGATAGTTTTAATTAATTATAAAATCGCTATTTTCAAGTAAAAGAATTACAGAAATTGATGTCTTGATGTTGCTCCACTTCAAAAATGTATGGGAACAAGTTGTTTTTTAATTATTTCGTTTTTAAACGAATTTAATTAGCGAATATTAAATTTCAAAATTTTTCATTATAGTTTTTTTGTTTTTTTTTTTTTTTAAGCAGTAAAATGAAAAACTTTTTTTCTTTCATACTTTTGGAGAAGAACTTTTTGGGTTATTATAGTTCGTAAAGTTCTTTCAAATGTTGGCAAAAAATAAATTTTAAGGAAATTGCAGAGACTAATAATTCGTCATTTTGTTTGAATAAAGTTAAATTTATAGAATTGCTATTGCAAAAATAAAAAATTGAAATGAAATTTTACCAAAATTTATGCAAAAATAAAAACTACACTGAAAAAAAATTTCTAAAATCAAGATTTTGATCTTATTACAAGAATTTGTGTACCATTTTCAGAATTTGGCATTTTTCAGACTAATATTTTTAATGTGTTTATATTTTCAGAACACAATTTTAAATACGAAAGTTGTTGTTTTTAGAAAATAATTTGTTTTATTAATGTTTTCTTTTAACTGGATAATAGTGGGAAAGATTTTGTTTAGGTGATTATAGTTTATTAGATAGTTGCTTAATTGAATTGCCAATTTCATGCGCTAAACAATGCAATTTGTGTCACTGTGCGCTGTTGTTGTTGTTTCTTCTACTGTCATGCTGAATACTGCAAGATTAAAAGCCAAGTGCTTGAACAGGATTCTCTCCCTCTCTCTCTCGCTCTCTCTCTCTCTATTTCTCCCTCCCTCTGCCTGTCTGTTGCTGCAGAGGGGAGGGAGAAGGAAGATGGACGAAAACGAAAAATCGGGTGCACATGAAATGAAATAAAATGATGGAAAAGTCTTAAATGTCGGCTTAGTGCGGCTCAGTGAGATGGCGGAAGCCGGTCGCTGAATCTCTGATAGCTGGAACTGGGATTGAGTTTCCAAATGGAGGAGATGAGGATGCGGATGAAGAGAGCAGCCAAAGGAGTCTGTGACTGAAGAGGATATGCGAGTAGGCGATACCGTTGCCACACTCCTTTGCATATCTCCCTCTCTCTCTCTCTCTGTCTGTCTCTCCCTTTCTCTCTCTGTCTCTCTCTCAGCTTTATTTGGCTTAGTCCAGCAGCTATTGACCATGGCTGGTCAGTCAGTCAGTCATTCACTCAATCAGTCTGTTGGCTTTTGTTGGCTACGAAATTTTTGGTGCATGTTCTCCTTCAAGTTTTTGCACAACATATTTTGCAATTTTTCTGATTAGCTTAATGGATTTATGCGCTGCAGTTGCCACATTAGCACAACACACACATACACACACACACATAGAGAGGCTGCAGGGCAGAGTTGCTGCAAACCTTTCAAATTGAGTTTTCGCTCAACTTTTGTGCTCTGCCAAATTGGCAGTCGTAGTTGCAAAATGCATAAGTTAATTTAATATTGTGTGCACAGCTTGGCCACACACACACACACACACTCACACACACACAAAAAGTCAGTTGCAATTTGGAATGTTGTTTCAGCTAATTTAGCCTAGAAGTCTAATTAGGGCAAACACCCCGAAAAACAGTTAACCAATCAACAGATACAACAACAACATCAGCAACCAAAAACAACAACAACAGCAAGCAAAAACAACAACAACAACAACCAACCAACATCAACAAAACTGACACACAAATCAGCTTAAAAATGCAAATCTTTACTGTCTTTTTTTTTTTGGTTTTTATTTCGCTTGGTTTCGGATTTTGGTTCGTTATTAATACTTTTATGGCTTTGACTGAGTTAAGTTTGTTCAGTTTGTTCTGAATCCTGTTTGCCACCACAGCTGTGCTTAAATTTGCAAGCAATTTATATGGGCAACGACGTGCAGATACCCTGCAAATTTGTATTTAAATTTATCTTTTGTGCAATTTGAAATTGGCATCGCTGCTTCAAATATAAATGCAATATGATTATGCTTAATTAGTCTATTATTTTATTTGTTCAATATTTCATTTTTATATAATTATTTTAGGTGGTTGCGACAATTTGGTATATTTTGCACTCCATGGTATATTTTATATCACAATCGAGCCCAATCGATTTATTCAGTATTAAAAGTATTTTTCTACTAAGTTTTATGATTTCAGTAATTAAATGGCATATATAAATTAAATTTGTATGTTATTTTTATAGATATTTTTCTTCTTCATTTTTCTTACTTTTTATTAAGTACTAAAAGTATTTTTTACTAGGATTTGCTGTATTATTCACTACTATTGTAGACAATAAAATAATTACATTTGTAAATAATATATTTATACATTTTACACTACAATGTTTGTTATTTTTTATTACTATTTTTATTTAAGTATTCTCCTCATCTTTTATTCAGTATCAAAAGTATTCTTCTACTAAAATTTGCTATATTTTAGTTACTACTGTAGTAGTTAAACACCATAATATACTAAATATGTGCGAGATTTGTTGTTTGGTAAACAAAAACAATGTTTCAATTGAGACTTGTCTTTAATGTGCAAATTTCTCTACCTTTTCCACATTATTCATTACTTAATAGGTTGATACGAACTCAAGGCAATATTTTTGATATATACTAAAGCAAATTGTAATTGAGTTCTTTTAAGTTTCTATCAATTCTTATTAACAATATTTTTGTGCAACAAACTCTCATATTCAATTTTAAAATAAATCATAATTTCAATAATTATGATTAGCTTGACAATTGTTTATTTGAAAGACGAGTTAATAAAGTCTTTTCATATTTTGTTAATAAAATTTCGCAAGCGGAAGTTGCAGATTTTATCGCTTTTTGTTTGTATGTCGTTTCACTTAATTTCACGAATAATTTCACTGCATTTTTAAATGGAAGTAGTTTTCAATTATTTGATGACAGTTGCGTGGATTTTTTTGCCAGGCTGTTGCTGATTAATAATGCAGCATATGGAAAATCACAGGGTATTTGTGCATCAAATGTTTTTTTTTTTTTTTTTTTTTTTTTGTTATCTGTGGCAATTGCAACGAGTGTTGCAAACTGCTGTTGCTATCGCTTTTACAAATTGATTGAACGGTGCACAGAGCGAAAGAGAGAGAATGATGGAAGGGGGAAGAGAGTGAGAAAGAGATAGAAAGTGAAAGAGAGTGAGGGAGAAAGAGCAACCACAGAATTGGGAACACGGTGCTGAATGTTTGAATGCTGGTTGCGTTTGTGTTTATTTATTTTTGGAGTTTTCTTATTATTTTGACTGTATTTTTTTTCAAGTTTTTTTTTTTTTTTTTTTGTACATATTTCCATTATGTGGCACAGTCGGAGTCGCAGTCACAGTTTAATGCCCATGCAGCGATAAATGCGGATTGTGAATGGGAATGGGATTGTTATGGCCGCCAAAAAAAAAAGAAGCTGAACTGGACTGAACTGAAGGGGAGTGGAGAGGAGAGAGTGAGAGCCAGAGGGCTGCGACAGATATGCTGCTCAGATTGTGGTTGACCGGTGGAGGGAGTGGTGGGGAAGGGGGGAATACAGATCAAATGGTGGACCGCAAATGCAAAAGCGGGGACGAAGCAAAGCGGTCCGCTTTATGCGCTTAACGGTCGAGTTAAGGTTGCGACTCACTCTTCGTCTCGCTCTTCCTGTTCCTCTTACTTTTCTGGCATGTTGCCGTTGAATTTAACAACTTGGTGTGTCCCTCCCACCCCTTCCCGTCACCCCCTCGCGCATTTTCATCGTCCATCGTGTGTCCTGTCGGGCGTTCGTCTTCTTCTGTCGCAGTCAGCGCCTTTTCGTCCTGCGTTTTCGTTTTCGAGTGCGCGAGGCATTAAAATTTATGTCAGTCGCTGCTGCTGTTGCTGTTGCTGCTGTCGCTGTGCGCGCGAAAACTCAACGCGTCTCTCAACGCGCATTGAGTTATTTATGTGACCGTTTCACCTCCTCCAACTCTCTCTCTCCCTTTTGCCATTTATGGAGCTGCTGCTGAACTGCTTCAATAAACTTGTTAAGTGTTTTTTGCCATTTGCTTTTGGTCAGCCCAAAGGCGTCACAGTTTGCGACACAGCAAGTTCGACAGCAAGTGTTTATATACCCGGTAATCACAAGTCCGATGAGGGCATAACAAAGTGGTCATCGAAAAAGGCAAGGTTGAGTCCGTATAACAGTTTATTCTTTCCCCTTTTTGTCATTTGATTTCATCAATAAGTTGTAGTAAAAATCTTATACAAAGAGCTGATAAATAAACAATGTTAAAAAAATGTAAATAAACAATGTAAAGTAAATAATAATAATGTTTTTCGTAATCTGTATAACAGTTTTCCTTTGCACTTTTTTCCTCCTGACCAGTTTTTTCATTACACTTTTTTTATTTTGAGTTCATTCATAAGCTGTAATATAAATCTTTTACAAAAACAGATCAACTTTAAATGCTAACTAAAAATATAATTACAATAAAAGTAAATTAAAACAAATAATATAAATATTGTCAAGTTTCGCCGTCCGTCTGACTGTCTGTCCACATGTTTAAAAGTCTCCTACTCAGCAAATAAAGTAGCTAGAGTTATAAAACTTGACATTGATATTGCTTGTAGCTAATTCTGACTTTGTAGACTTTGAATACGTCTCTAATTAAATAAATACCACATATTTGTAAGCAAATACTTTTACATAATTATTAACTTGAAAATGTAAATCAGATATTAAATAAGCGTAAATCATGTTAATGAGTTTGTAATCAGTATTGACCTGGAACATTATTCCTATTTGTATTAAAAATCAATCAAAAGTCAGACTAAAAATAAATGAAATGTGCCGTAAGCCGCAAGTCGAGCATCTTTTGTTGAGTTGCGTATCTTTTTGTTGCTTTTTGCAAGTGAAATTATGAATTCTTTTGTCGTTTTGAGAGACGGAACACACAAAAATGCTGCAAGTAATAAGCGCCATCATCATCATCAAGCGGCAACATTCGGTGGCAAAGCTATAAAATGCGCGCCACAGCTAACAGCGACGAATAGAAACTTTTCTCTTTTTATTATGTTTTTTTGTGATGTGAAGAGAGCGAGGGGAAGATGTATGCCAGCTGCTGGTCCAAGGGTCCAATCTTGGGGTTTGGGGTTGAGGTTGGGGTTTGGCATGCGCTAACTATTTTTAACGACAGCTGTCCAATCGATGGCAATCAATGATTGGCTTTTGCGACCAGAATACGCATACGCAGCGTTTGCCAGCATCGGACATTAAACTATTGGCGTTTACAATGTCATCATGCCGGCATGTTGCACAAGAGAGAGAGAAAGAGAGAGAGAGAGAGAGAGAGTGAAAAAAGCAGACCTAAAAGACGCTGTTCATCAATTTAGCATGTGGCACGTGTTTGCCAATCGAAAGCCAACTCAATCTGCGACTCAGAAATGGAGACGAGTTCATTTCACAAAGAAGAAGAAGAAAAAAGTAAGCTTGGCTTTATTGCGTCGCATTATTTTTTTGCTCTTGCATTAAGGTTTAGTTTCACATTACACACAACACACACACTCGACTCTTGCACTCGGCATTCACATTCACATTCACATTCACATTGAGATTCAGATTCACATTCCAAACTCACATTCGTCGACTCTCTCAGCTGGCAGTCTAAACGTAATGTGCATAAATCATGCAGGCAAATCACACTCGCACACACTGAGACCGAGACTCATAGATGGCCTAGTCATTTGTTAGAGGATTTCACTTTGCTGCCACTGCTGCTGCTGCTACTGCTGCAACATGAGGTAACATCAGGCCACGAGGCAGCTGTGTGCCATAGTGCCAAAGCAAAACAAACATTTGCCGCATTTATAACCAAGCAATGCCTCATGCTCTGCCCCCAAATTGATTTGTTAGCCTTATTTACTTATCCAGTATATCAGCCTTTCGCTCTCTTCACTCACTTTCTCTCTGTATGTGTGTGTGTGTGTGTGTTTGTGTCTTTCATTTCATTTGCTACATCTTCATTTACTTCAATTTCCTTGTGTGTGTTTTTTTTTGTCTTTTGGCTACATTTTCACATATGCATCACATTGTCGAGCTACACGTATTTGTGGCTGCAATTAATGAAGATTTGCTGTAGGCAATGCGTCCCTATTCTCTACACTCTTTTCCCCATCTCCTTCTCTCTCTCTCTCTCTCTCTCGCTCTCTCTGTTTGCCATGCCATCTTCTATCCATTTTTCGTTCGCTTGCTTGCCAAAAATGTGCTTTGCTTTCGTTTAACTCGTCGACTTTATCTTCATCCCGCTCGACAGCCATCAACAACATCATTTTTCTATACCCTGCTTTGGTAAGCTATCATCCAATAGGATAGTCACTACAGAAACTTCTGATAGGTTTTGTGTACCTCGTATTTTTACAATGACAAATTGAACGCAATATGTTGCATTTTAATATACCAAATTCACTTTATGGTAATTTTTTTTAGAATTGTTTCTTTGATATTAGATTTTTATATTTTGAGTGTATTTGTATATCAATATACCAACTATAGTTTTTGGTATTCTTTTAGTATTTATCTTTGATATTTGTTTGGTATATTTTGTACTGCGTGGTATTTTTTGAGTGTGTTAGTATATCAATATACCAAATATGGTTTTTGGTATTCTTTTAGTATTTATCTTTGATATTTGTTTGGCATCTTTTGTACTGTGTGGTATTTTTTTTAATGTATTAGTATATTGATGTACCAAATATAGTTTTTGGAATTCTTTTTAGTATTTTTCATTGTTATAAGTTTGGTATACGTTTAGAATAATATCGCATTTATTTCCTGTTATTTAAAATGAGTACTGGGTATCTCACAGTCGAGCACACTTGCCTGTCGCTCTCTTACTTGTTTATTGCTGAGTTGCTTAAGAATGAAAATACATCAATGACAATTAAGAGTAGGGATCAATTTCTACGTTTGCTTCTGCCATCCTCTTTGAATAATTGAATAGATTTCTGAATATAGGGTATCTCTAAGTCTCTGATTAAAATTGTGCAATTTTTATGATAGTTTTTCAAACAATTTAAATACATAGCGATGTCTTTGTGACAGATTACAGAGTATTCACAAATGATTGATTTAAAAATACATTGATTGTATATATCGTTGTCAATTGCCATTATTTGGTTTATTTATTATTTCGATTCAAATTCAATTTTAATATATTATTATCAGTTGTAATCATTTTAATCTTGAATATATTATATATACTCGTAAATATGTTGAGCTGACTGGTCAGACAAATAACTCTTCACAGGGTATTCAATAAACATATATTTATGTTTTTTTTTTTAGATATTTGTTGAAAGCAAATTGTTGACAAATATCAATTGCTTAAATCAATTTGAATTGTGTTGTATTTAGAATACTTTTAGTAAATGCGTCTTCGAAGTAGTCAGCTTTAAATTGTATTTATTAATAGGGTATTTTCGTGACCTAGAATTATAGTTGAATGTAGAAAGAAGCTTCTCTAGAAGTTCTTAATTTCATTAGGGAACTTAAAGCAAAGTTTAATGTAGTGCAATTTACAGGGTATGCAGAGTGACGAGTTTACGCAGCGTGTTATTTTATAGTTATTTTTTGGCCAGGCAGATGCTTGCATATTCTTTAGGGGACACTGAAAGATACAGGGAGAGAATGAGAGAGTCAAGGAGAGAGAGAGAGAGAGAGAGAGAGGGAGTTGGGGAAGAAGCGGCCTCGACGCGCTCTTTTAGTTAAATCGCCTCAAATGCCGCTTGCGTTTTGTATTTTGTGGCACATGCCGCAACCCCTTGTATCCGGTGGCGAACTTGCAACAGTAGAAGCAGCAGCAGCAGCAGCAGAAAGAGGAAGAGAAGCAGCAGCAGCAGCTGACAGGCACAGTTGGGGAATACTGCGAGTACGTGCCGTGCTTCTGGTTAGATTTTAAGTACACTTGCCGCCGCCATAAAAAATGCACCAAAATGCGCATTTGTGACAGCTGGACAGCTGCAAAGGGGCGAAGCGAGAAGCCGAAAGAAAAGGCAGTAGCTACAATATATAGTATAGAGGAGATTTGAAGGCATCAGAGAGAGTAAGAGAGAGAGAAAAGAGGGAAGGAAAGGAAACTACTCGAGTGATTTAATAACTGTCTGTTGGCACATATTTTCATCTACATATTAAATGCCTTTCGCCGCTACAATGAGATTAATGCACATCCGGATTGCATATCACGCGCCAAATTGAAAAGACTTTTAATAAAACATCTTCAAACGAAACGTAACAAGCACATTTATTTAACAGCATAAATTACATTTCTAATTTATGAGCTAGCTAGCAATAGTTGCTGGCATTTTGTGTTGATCCAAACTTGCTGTAACTTGAAACACATTTTGCAACTTCTTAAATCAGTTATGTTCTAGTATTAATTACAAAATACTAATTTTATTTTTATCACTGTAGTATTGTTTTTAAATTGATTTATTTATTTACTCACTATATTCTTTACATTATTTTTATAATATAGACCATATCGAAGTTGTTTATTTCTTCATTATTTTCTTACTGATTTATTTATGTGTGCATTTATCAAGTTATTTTTGCTTGTTAAATTTAATGTTCTGACGTTCATCATTGGCTAATTAAAAATATTTGCAGCAACGAAACTAAAAATAGATTTTTATTTCAACCATTTTGTTGTTATCATTATAAATGTTCCCAAAACAAATTTTTGATATATTTATTAGTTATTTCTTAATGTGAATATAGTTATATTTTTGGTTTAAAATGCTATCGTCTTTTTCTGTTATTGAAAATTCCCCTCAGATGAGCTGACAATTAATGAATATATATGTATATATTTGACATTTGTATAAATCATGCTTTCTGTTTACAAGTAGTTTGTATAAGAAAAGTGACTTGAGTGACTGACTGTTAAGCATGACGCATGTTAAGCCAATGTTATGGAAAGTGTTAACACATTTGTAGGAATGCAAAGCCTTGGCATCTAATTTATTACTGCTGTGTATTAAATGCATAAAAGCGACGCCCGCAAGCACATCAGCAAGATGGAGATGCTGGCAAGTTTTGTTTGGGAGACACAACGAGAATCAGGGAGGGAATCAGGGAGTGAAAGTGAGAGAGAGAGAGAGAGAGTGAGTAAAAAAATGAAGCTAGTGAAGCTGCAACAACAGAGAGCAGCGAGCAGCTTCCTTGTTTTGATTTATGCGTTCACTGATTCTGATACACGTAAAATGCCCTCCCAAGGCACAACAGCAACGACTGCTTTTGTAGCGCACGGAGGGAGGGAGGGAGGGAGGGCGAGTATATGGAGGGGGCGAATGTCGGGGCAAGTGGCGAAAAATTATTAGCAACATCAACGCCAACTGGCAGCAGGCAGGCAGACAGCAGACAGGCAGGCAAGAACACAGGCCCCGAGTCTCGATCTCAGCAGAAAACCAAACTGAGGTGAGCTGTTGGTGGTTTGTGCGGTTATTGTGGTTGTGTCTCTGTCTCTTACTCTCTCTCTCTCTCTCTCTCTCGCTCTCTCTCTGTGCTCTCTATGACAACCGTCGGCTATAACCGCCGCACGCTGTTATCTTTATGACCGCGCTCTGTGGCTGCCATCGTGTTTAGCATGATATTTCTAATTTTTGCCATCGTTAAATTAAAGCCAATTCAATTCATTGTGTTTTTTTTTGCGCATACCCGCTACCCATAAGGAAGAAGGGTATTATAAACGACAGTAAATGAATGTAACAGGCAGAAGAAGGTATCTCCAAACGTATAAAGTATATATATTCTTAGTCAGTGTCAATTGTATGGCCAAAAACGTTTACTTAGTACTGCTCTTAATGGCTTTGGCTGACAATTTGGTATATTTTGTACAAGATTAATGTACCGCAATAATACTAAAAATTTACCAAAAGAAAAATATAGTATATCTTGAATTAAAACACTAGAATTTGGTATATTTGCGGTATTAATATACCGCAAAAATACTACAAATATACCAAAAGCTACATTTGGTATAATTAATAACAATAAAAATATTTAAAATGTACCAAAAGAAAAATATATATGGTTATCATGAATTAAAACACTAGGCTTTGGTATATTTTTGGTATTAATATACCGCAAAAATACTATTAAAATACCAAAAGCTACATTTGGTATAATTTAGTATTACATTAAAAATAAACCATACTTGAATACAATACTATATCAATATACCAAATATAGCAGTTGGTATATTTTTAGTATTTTTGTGGTATATTAATTTGGTATATTTTGAAATGAATACTGCGGGTATCGCACAGTCGAGTACTCTTTCTTTGTTGTTGGTTTGCTTTAACCAGCCAAACTTTTGTGTTATTGCTAGCCGTGTTACATGGCGTATGCGTAATGTTGTCTCCGCGCTATTGCTATTCGCTTCTCTGTCGAGTTCAATGGCCCGTGGCATCAGCAGAGAACCAAAATATAGTAACAACACACAAAAAAAAAAAACTGCGGCAAAAGATTGTTGCGCAGAGCGCAACAATAAATGAAAAATGCCAAAAACACAAAAGTTACTCATACGCCGCGTTGGCCAGCAGCAGCAGCAGCAGCGTTGCAACTGCAACAGCGACAATGTCCGCTGGGTTCAGTTTTTGTTTTTTTCCCCCAGCTTTTGTTTTTGTTGCTGCAATCTGCGAACAAGTTCGCTCTTCCCCCTCTTCCCTTTTTGACCTGCCGTCGTCTGCAGCGGAAGTTCGGGGTGTTGATAAAGCGGAAGCTGTGATACTTCTACCGCAGTCCCTCTTTGTCCCTCTCCTTGCCACTCGACAAAACTCTGGGGCACTTGCTGTACTTTTTTTTTTCTTGTCGTTGTCGCGTCTCTCGGCTCGGTTTATTTTCGGTGCCACACGTTGCTATTCTGCATCATTTTCTCGCAATTTTCGGGGGGCAAAACAGTAAAAAAAAAACTTTCCAATTTTTTTCGTGTTGCATTTGTTCACGCGTAAGCGGCAACTTTTTTTGTTGTTGCCGTGTTGTTATGTTCTTTTACGCTACACTCAGCGCCATAAATATGCAGACGAATTTTATTTTAATTTTCTTTGCTGGCCGTTCTGTTGTTGTTGTTGTTGTCTTACTGCGTTGCTCGTTACACTCGAAAGACATGCACAAAGGACAAATTGGAAAAGTTTTATACAGTTTTACACACTCACACATGCGTGTGTGTGTGTGTGTGTATGCAAAACTTTTGAAACACGAGCGAGCGAGAGAAAGTTAGCTTGATGACATTGATAATGCTATTAACCCAAAAATATATATACAACCGACAACAACAGTGAACTCTCGCTATGTCCCACCTCACTTTGTTGCCTTTGCTCTGGTACAAAATTAAAAAAGCAAATCAACTGCAATTTGCGCATCTTTTAAGCAATCCATAAATGAATTTTATTGGATTTCAATTCAAATGCGAATTAAGCAATGACAGACTTCACTTTAGTTGACCCTAATTATGAAATGTATTTAATTGAGAAGCTTGCCAAATATTTAGTGAAATCATTATTGAAGAGTTTCTTACTACACAAGTTTATTTAAATGTATTTTTGTACAATATATTTCAATTAATAAGTAATAAAACACCTTTTTTTGGCATACCTTTTTAACCTATATCAATATACCAATTATCGACTTCAGTATATCAAAACATGTCTATTATATCAAATAAATACATGTTGATATATAGTATCATAAAATAAAACATGTCTATTATATCAAATAAATATATGTTGATGTAATAGACACATTTTGTAAAGTATAAGCCGAAATATATGCAATTTTCTAGACGAAATAAATCTCACTTAAAATTTCAAAAACTTGTGCATTTGAATAGTATTTTAATGCAATCTCAAACTTGAAAATTCCAAACCATTTTTGTCGCATTCACTCGCTCAATTTTCGTGTGTGAGCTCGCTGCTTTTATGCTCTTATTCCATTTGCCATTGCTGTCGTTGTCAGTTTGCATAATTTAATTTCAATATTTTTCGCGCTTGCCACTCGCTGTTGCACATTGGCTCTTTTTTTTTTCGCACTCACTGTATGCAACTCTGGCGCCCGGCTTTGCGGCGGCTCAAGTCAAGTGAATGCTGTCAGACTGTTATCCTGTTGCCTCAACACGGCGGTCACATTTGAGACAACTGCTCCACACACTCAAAACAATAAAAACGAAAAAAGGAAAATGAAGAGAGCAGCAGTTTTTATACCCTCTAAACTTAGGGTAGAAGGGTGGTATAGAACTTATTTAAGAAATACTTTTTGTATGGGAAAAATCGTATACTGCAATGGGATCTTAGCTAACAATCTGGTATATTTTGTACTTTTTGAAGTACATCATATATTAACATACCAAAAATACTGTTTGGTATATTTGTAGAAATTTTATGGTATATATTAATTTGGTGTAATTTAAGAATACCATTTTGAACGTAGCCTTTGGTATATTTTTAGTATTTTTGTGGTATATTAATTTGGTATATTTTAAGAACAATACCTCTTTAATTTGCTATTATCGAAATGTAGTATTGGGTGTATTTAAGTATTTTTGCGGTGTATTAATTCGGTATATTTTAAGTATACTATTTTTTTTAAATGAGTGGCGGGTATACACCAAATATATTGTTTAGTATTTTTGTGGTATATTAATTTGGTATATTTAAAAAATACCATATTGTTTTATTATTAAAAATATGTAGACTTCGGTATGTTTTTAGTATTTTTGCGGTATATTAATTTGGTATATTTTAATTTGCTTATATCGAAATGTAGTATTTGGTATATTTAAGTATTTTTTGGTATGTTTTAAGTATACTATCGCAGTGTTTTGTTTTTATTTGAAATGGGTAACGGGTATACACCAAATAAATCGTTTAGTATTTTTGTGGTATATTAATTTGGTATATTTAAAAATACCATATTCTTTTATTATTGAAAATATGTAGACTTCAGTATAATTATATATTAATTTGGTATATTTTTAAATAAATACTGTATACCAAATACAGCCGTCGGTATATTTACAGTATTTTTGCGGTATACCGCACTGTTTCGCTTTTGTTCAGAATAGGTAGATTGTATCTCACAGTCGAACACACTCGACTGTAGCTTTCTTACTTGTTGTTTTTATACAGTATATTTTATTTGTGTGGTCATTTTGCACGCAGAAACTTGTCCACACTTGTCCAACTTTTCGCTCGATGGCCCGCAATAAGAAGCGAGCGACGGAGTGCAAGTTGTGTTGTTGTCTTTCATTATATTAAATGCTCGCCGGTGCAATAAAAAATAATAATGAAAGCGAAGGTGGCAGGTGGCAAGTGGAAAATGGCGAGTGAATATTAAATGCCAGTTGAGCAAACTGCAGTCAGCAGCAGAGGCCGAAGAAGAAGCAGCAGCAGCGGCAGCGTCGTCAACGTCAACTGCCAGGTTGAGCTGTTTTAATTACGAGGCATAATGAAATCCGCTTGATTTATGTGCCATGATGTAGACAGATAGTCAGAGAGAGATAGAAAGAGAGAGAGAGAGAGAGAAAGGAAGAGAGAGAGGCAAAGCGAAACAGGTGCGAAAGCTGGACAAGAGGAGAGGCAAGGTGGAAAGTTGACTGTCAAGAGCAATGCCAACGGCTGTTTATGCCGATGTGGGTGCATTTAAAGAAGAACTTGCTGACAACAGCATCAGTAGCTGCAGCAGCTGCCGCCAATTGCCAGCACAATGCACTGCACTGCACTGCAAATGCGCGTCTGTCATACGCGGCGTATGAGTTATGCAAACGGCAAACAGCAAAACGGGGAGCGCAGCGCACAACTGTCACAGCCAAAGCCGCAGACAAAACGAACCCACTTCTGCGTGTGTGGAATGTGTGTAACAATTACTAGTAAAAGAGACAGACAGAGAGAGAGAGAGAGTGAGTGGGAGAAAGAGAGAGAGAGAGAGGGAGATAACAACTTGGTCTTTGGCAATGTGGGCAAAACGCTTGACAGAACTTATTGAAATTGCATTTGGCATGTAATCGAGTAATCGAGTGCTTGCGATTCGACAGCTTATAACGATAACTGCGTTTGCAAATGTGTGTGTGTGTGTGTGTGTGTGTGTGTGGTGGCACAAATATATAGTATGTAGCATGTAGCATGTAAAATGTTATTGAGCACACTTGTCTGCATGCTCAGCATGAAATTTAATTAGTTTCCAGCCAGTGCTATAAGTAGCTTGACGGCATGGACAAATCAAGGAGGAAAACTCCACAGTGCACATTTTTATACAGCCTGCGACACAGGCGATATCGACAGGCGATAGTTATCGAATATACTTAATTATTATGTATATATGTACGTATATTTAAAATTTGTTATACATATATTTGTTATTTTGAATTACATTTGAAGGCAATGTTGATGTTATGCCTTATGCAAAAGTGTTGTTGCTGTTGCTCGTAAGAATTCGATGTTATCGATATTCATCGATTATATGCTGAAAGCTATACAAAAAGATTATATAGCTGTGGTGAGACCTGACAAGTTATTTAAATAGGTTTTGAAATATATGAGTTTTATAGTATTTATCGAATGTATTCAAAAAACGTTTCTATCGAATATGCAGATGTTGCTTTCAAAAAGTATGCAGATGTTTTAATTATATATTTTTTTCTTAAATCTTTAAATCTTTGCTTTAGTCTTATCGATTCCGAATGTGGTTTACTCGTTTATTTCGTAGTTGAAGCTATATTTAGTTTAAGTAGATTGTTTAAGCGCTACAATTATATAAAAGTGTCATCGATAAATATGCACTGTATATCGATACATACAAAACGAGCTTTACTTCAATGTTGGTGATAAAGTATTAACAAAAAGTTTATAAAGTTTGCGTCTGCAGTTTGTGTACTCATATTTGTAGTAATAAATAGTACATTATTCGAGTACCTCCATAGTTATCGATAGTTATCGATTAGGGAGGTTTTAACAACAGCGCAAAAAGAAATGCGCCTTTCTTTTTGAAAATCATTTTGATTGCAGTAGAAAACTTAAAATGTATCAACGCAATGTTTGGTATATTGATTGCAAATATACCATAGAGTGCAAAATATACCGAATTGTCGGCCAAAGTATCGAAATTTCATTTACTGAGGCTGCATTGTGCCTTTGTTATTGAAACGTCAAAAAAATTTGCAATTGAATTTGCAAATTTTTGCATCGACACTGCAAGTATTTCATTTGATTTTGATTTTGCTGTTCTTGTTGATGTTTTATTTTTGCTGTTTGTTTGCTTGTGGCATGCGAGGCATATTGTCATCAGCTGTTGCAAGTCGAGTAACAAGCTTCAAACTTGACATTCCTTGCCGGGAAAAAATCAGACCGAGAGAGACAGAGAGAGAGAGAGAGGGAGAGCGCGAGAGGGAGAGGTGGCACTTATGCATGATGAAAAGCGTGTGGCAAATGCGTTAAATGTCGCTTATCTTGATATATTCAGATGCACAGTGCTGACTGCCACACACGTGCTGTGGCACAGAGACACAGACATCGACCGAGAGGCTCTAGCACTGTGGCAATGTGGCACTTACGCAAACATGCAACGCCTGCAGCACATTTCCAATTCAAATTGCGAATATTGCAACAAATTTCGCCGAAACGAGACGAGTGATGAGTCTCCTCGCTTGCCACAAAAAGGGGCGCGTTCCACGAATGTGGAAAGTACCAAAAAAAAAAAAAAAAAAAGAGTATAGAGAGAAGAGAAAATAGAATAGAATGAAAATCAAACGGGATTGTGGCGCGGTGGGCGGTGAAATCTACGCTCAATTTCGTTTTGTTATAAGCGACGTTTTGCAAGTTTTTTTCTTTTTATCAATGGTTGGTTGAGTGCTTGCGTTGAGTAGGCAACCCTGGCAGTCGGAAGAGGGGGGGGAGGAGTGGAAAGTAGAGTGTGGAGCGTGAGAATGTTGGGTTAGCTCAGCACTCACAACTGTCTGTCTCACTGTGCAACTCTCTCTCTCTCTCACTCACTGTCTCTCTGTCTCTATCTCACTCATAGTCTCTTACTCCTTCTCTCTCTCCCTCGGTTTGATTGTGGCCGTTGCACTTGCGGCAATCGTCGCAATCGCACGGAATCAATTTTTGTGAAATGTTGCATGCGCTGCTTTGCGTTCCCATTGCCATGTCACAGCTGTTTGCAAAACCCGCCTCACTTCCTTTTTACCTCTTTCCTCCCCCACCGTTCTCTCACTCTTCCGCTCTCCTTCCACACTGACTGACTGCCCGATTTCCCGTCAAAACATTTGAAGTGCTGCCCTCAAATGTTTTTATATGTCGGCGCTTTAGTGATGACACCGCAAAGACCACTTTTTTTCTTGCTATCGTGTGACAAGAGGCGAATGAAAATGCTATCGGGAATACTATTTATTTAATAGCAATTGAATACGAAACTTTTTTTCATTTTCTCTGTTTATAACTATTAAAAGGAGTCCACAGAAAGATTCTTTTGGATTTGCTTGCAAGTAAAGCAGAATTCCAATTAAGAACTAATAAAATGAAGCAACTACAAAATACTATTGATTATTTAAATACTAAATATAACTTAACTGTAAATAAAATTAAAATTATAAAAAAAATACTATGATAAAAATATACTACAAATAACAAAAAATACTAAATATTAAAGAATTATTTAGCATTAACGAATAATTTAAATTAAGGCCGAAATAAGTATATACGAAATACTACTGAATATAATAAAATACTTCCGAAGATACTAAAATAACAAAAAATACTATATATTTTGTATTTATTTACCATACTGTTAATAAGTTATAAAATACTTAATATAACTTATCTCTATATTGAATTTTTGGACGTATAATTCAAATTAAGAAAATCATCAAATAAATAAACAAAAAACTATTATTGATAATGTATTAAATTCGAAAGATAACTTAATTGTAGATTAATAATAATATATTACAGAAAATACTATGGAAGATACTACAAATAACAAAAAATACTAAAATGTTTTGCAGATAGTAAACGATGAAAATCTCTGACAATTCTCGTGAGCAGTCACGCTGCCATCGCTAGCTGGCGATGCGCACTCTTCGAGTTAGAACGAGTTGAAATTGCTGTTTATAGAGTTGTTGCCACCGGCAGGCAGTGAGTCAAAGTTGTCAACACATACCACAAGCCACGATTGGAGTTCAAATTGTCTCCCTCTCTTTCCCTCCCGCTGTTGCTGTCTCACTCTATCTCACTCTCAGTTAGAGTTTGAGGCCAAATGCTGTTTACTTTACTTTCGCTTGGCTTTTTATTAGAATTTGTGTGCAGCCAACAACAGCAACAATGAGAAGAGCAACTGCTGCTTCGACTGCTGCTACTGCTGCTGTTACTTTTAGGTTCGTTCGTGGCACTTTTTGTGGGCCTTTGACGGCTCCCAGGCGAAATTTATTACTTCTTTAGCCACAGTGAAAAGAAGGCTCTTTGACAAAAACTTAAATTGAATAGACCCCGGGCACCAAAGGATACTATGCTATAGTATAGATATACTATACTATATTATACTACTATATCACACAGGGCCAAAGTTGATGCCAATGAAAGTCGTATGTTGTATGTCCTTGCCACCCTCCTCATGATGATGATGCACTTCTACTTAGTTGAACTTACTTACTAACTAACTAACGAGCTAACGACAAACTGACTGACGAACCCAAACGCAACTAACGAACTGAGCTGCTTGCCAACACTTTATGTTGATTCACAAAGTGTTGGCTAATTGCTCGTCGATGCAGTCAAAAAAAAAGAAACATAAAACTGATCTTTATAGTTTTGATCTCGCTTTCTCACTCTACTTCTCAGACTCTGTTTTTTGCAGAGTGCAATTAACTGCTTGACTTTGATGAACTATTGAGTGCTGCAAAACTCTTATCGCTTAACTCTTTTTTCACGCTTTCTGCCATCTCTTTGCTGCCAGTTTTTTCATCTTGTAAATACTCGTTGCAGTTATGTTAAATGCCTGCCAGTTGCTGTGCTGTTGCTCTCAGCTTTGAAGCTTAATTGGCAACGCTGTCGGCAATTTGATTAGTTTTCTATTAAACTGACGCTTGTAACACTAACATTACATTACGATGGGCTGCTGCTTTTACTCGGCACTTACTACTCGCTACTCGTTACTTACGCAGTTGTCTGTATACTTCAATTTTTATGGCTTATTTAAAACTCATGTTAAGACTAAGTGCCTTCGAACAAAATATTGATTAGTTTATATCGTTCTTATTACTCGTTACTCGTTGCTTTCCACACACAGCTCGCTATTTTATATAATGCTATTAACTTTGAACAAACACCAAATAAAAGGTGGAACTATTGTTAATCGCCACTCGTTACTATTCAGACATTACTCGCAACTCGTTACTTTTGACGCTTGGCTTTCTACTATATCCGAGCAAACACCAAATAAAAGATGTGACTGTCATTTCTCGTTACTCGTTACTTTTTAATCATTACTCGCAACTCGTTACATTTCACTCATAGCTCTTTCTTTGCTATTAGCTTTCAATTTAGCTTTTAGTAGCTTCGAACAAACACCAAATGTGACTGTCATTTCTCGCTACTCGTTACTTTTTAGTCATTACTCGCAATGCTCTAATCGTTACTCTCAGCTCGTTAACGAATTGTAAACACTCACAGTTCGTTACTTTGTTATACTTCATTATGCCTGTTTTAGTTCGAAAAAAAAAGATATCTCTCGCCCACTCTGTGCAGCGTGTGGCAGATGGCAAACGCTTTGTGAGGCCACTTGCCACATGAAGAGCGACTGTTAAATGCATTATCGCTGCCATTGGCGGCATTAGAGGCGGGCATGTAAACACCATTAGGACATCAAGTGTTTTGCCTCCACTGAATAATTTAGGCGACGCTTTAAGCGTCGCTCCAAAATGTTGCAAATGCTGCTCGTTGCAACCTGTCTGCCTGTTCACACGGCAGAGAACTTTGTGCAACTGCTGTGGCGTTGCAAGCTAAGCTACTCGTGTATGATTATGACGACAGATGCTGCCACACTTTGCTGTTGCAGTTGCTGTTGCTGTTACTGTTTAAGCGGCACATCGCATTGGAGCCGCGTGTAAATATTTAATTTGCCACTGTTGCCAGTTGCCAGCTGCCAGTTAACAGTTGCAACATGCACCCTCTCTTTCTCTGCCACACTCTGCACTCTCTCTCACTCACTCTTTTGCAGCCACTATCTCTGGCTGGCTGGATGGGAGTCTGGGTCTGTGGCAAAGCCAAATTAGCCAGCTCACAACGGGCCACAAAGCTGTGCATTACTTTTGACTGCGACTGTGAGCCACTTACTCTCACCTCCCAGATCCTAATTAGCTTTACGAATTCGACCAGGCTTTCCAATTATGGGCTTGTGTTGCACTCGCAATCGTAGTGCCACATGCCACATGCCACAGCCACATCGAACTGCAAACTACGAACTGTGAACCCAAGCTTAAGCATTTACTAAGCGTCAGAGACACAAATTTGCTGCGATTGCTATAAAATGGAAATCACAAGTGCCACAAGAATGTGCATGAACATGAATATATAAAAGTAATAGCATTAGCTGAATTTCTATTTCATAAATTGTGAGCTCCAAAAAAATGTGATATTCATTTCAAATTCTGCTGCTCATAAAAAGTTGCTACAAATCTGCCACAATAAAAACATATATAAATAAAAAAGTAATAAAACTATACGCAAATGAGTGCTGGATTTATTTATTTATTACTTTCAATTCTCTTTACAAAAAATGAAGCAAACCATCTGTGACAACAAACACACATCAAATGGGAATAAAAACTTTCACTAGTAATATATAAATCCATATAAAAATGATGTGTTGCTAATATAAAACATATTCGTTTGTATTCTCTTTACAGAAAGTGTGCCTAAAAAAAACTGGGATACAATTTCATTAACAATATAGAAGTAGTAAGTAGCATTTTCTATATTATTTTGATATCTATATTAAGAAATAACTAACAAGTGAGAAGTAATGAGCACTTGAAAAAACATAAATTGCGCAAATATATGTAAGTACAAAACTGAGTTCTTTATTTCAAAGTGTCTGAGATCTCTTATATCAAATGTATTTCAAATACATTTAGAAAAGATTAAATGATGAATTTGAGGCAAAACTTTTGTTTGTTCAATTTTATTTGAAATTGTTATTAAGTCTGTTGTTAGCATGTAAGCTTAATATGTGGATTGTTGAGTATTATCATTTATTTGATAACTTTTAACGAGCTAGTTGAGCTGTATATAAAAAAGAAGCATGATTTCGAATACTTTTGACCCAATGCTAATCATTAAATCCTTTAATTAATTTCAATCAGTTCGTTGTAAACTCAAACCAAAAATAGTTAAAGTTTGAGGAAATAAACTGTGGCGAGTAACGAATGCTCGCTGCTTTCGCTACACTTTGGTTTTTTTTTTTAATGTCAAATACTTTTTATGAATCTTAATCATCAAATTCTTTAGTTAATTTTACTAAGTTAAAAATACTAAGTTCAATATATGCTTTAGTGTTTGGGATATAGTACAGCTTTAAACAGTGGCGAGTAACGAGTAACAAGTAACGAGTTGTTGCTCGAGGCTTCTTTGCTTTCGCTGCACGTTGTCATTTTTGAATGCCAAATTCTTTTTATGAATCTTAATCATCAAATTCTTTAGTTCATTTTGTTGTAAGCTCTAACTAAAAGCACTAAGTTCAATATATGTTAGTGTTGGGGAAATAATATTGCTTTAAACAGTGGCGAGTAACGAGTAACAAGTAACGAGTTGTTGCTCGAAAATACTCTCGTTACAAGAGGCCTCTCTGCTTTCGCTGCACGTTGTCATTTTTTAATGTCGCGCATTGTTCAAGCCGTTGACCTCAGGTGGTGAATAGAGGGCGGCGGCAAGTGGGCGTGGCTGGGCGGCCAATTGCCTCAGTGTCTGGTTCGGTCAGACAGAAAGGCAGGCGGTGGAAAGGCAGGCGACAAGATGGCTGTCGAAATTATTGTAGTAACAAGAGCGTTGGCTATGTAAGTGTGTTTGTGTGTGTGTGTGTGTGTGTTACCCCATCTGTGTGTGTGTATTTTTGTGTCTGTGTAAGCACGTGACGCTGTCTGTCTGACTATCTGTGTGTTTATGTTGTAGTTGGCTGTGTTTGCTGCGCGCTGCTTCGACTGCTTTGGCTGCTGCTTCTCTGCTGGCTGTGGCATTTTTTAATTGCAAACACAAATATGGTAAATGGGCGGGGCGGGGCGATAAGGGGCGGAGGTGGCAGGCCGTTGGCTGTTGCACCTGGCCTGGCAACGTGCAACGTTCAACATGCTGCAACCCATTTGTATGCACGCGAGCTGGCGAGCTTGCAACTTGAAAAACTTGATGGGCCTGGGCCGAGTTAATGCCACGCTCGACTTGAGCAGATTACATACTCCATACTTTGTGCTCAGTGTGTTTACTTTCTTCTGTTTTTTTTCTCTCTCTGCTGTTTGTCGCTGACAGGTGACGGTGACGGTGACAGTCGACTAATTGGCCCAGCATCAGCATCAGCAGAGCATCAGACCACGACCCACAATCTGGGCAAACAGTCAGTGGAGCAGCAAAGTGGATGTTTCCCTCAAGCGATTGAAGAGTGAGAGAGAGAGAGAGAGAGAGAGAGAGAGAGAGAGTGAGAGAGCGAGTTTGGCTTGCCTTTGGTTTTACATTTCCGTTTCCGTTGTCGTTTAGCTGCGATGTTGTCAGCCAGACATTTTTCACTAAGGTGAAAAAGGCATCGCTTCTCTTTCTCCCTCTCTCTCTCTCTCTCTTTCTCTCTCCTTCGCTTGTTGCTTGTCTTGAATTAACAATTCACTCGCCAATCAATTAATCAAACAATCAATTAAGCCAAATACAACGAACACTGCATCATTGCAACGCTTCGCTCGATCGTTTTGCCAGCCGACTGTCAGCTACGCTTTCGATTTGTCACGTCACCGTCACTGTCACGTCACTCGTTGAGCTTTAGTCACTCGATTCCACTCGTTTCACTCGTCAATCGCTCAGCCACTCATTTATACATTCATTATTCATTTGGCCAGCATTTCGAGTACTCGTATTGCCATTGCATTCATTTCCACTTTCATGTTGAATCCCTTTTATATTCGCTGCTAATTTCCTGTCAATGTTTTCAACTGGCATTAGGCGCTGCCGCTTTGACCACTTTGACAGTGGACAGGGACAGGGACAGGGACAGGGCTGCCAACCTCATCGAAATTGTGCTCCATTTGCCAAACTGGCTGCTGTTCTCCTCGATTTCAAGCTGTCGAGTTTACAGTTGTTTGCCCCAACTGAATTTGTCACTCGGGCGGAGTTTTTGGAGTACTTTATTTTTTTATTTTTTTTTTTTGAATGAAAGTTTTTTTACAAGTTTGCTCCCAAGATGCAGTGAAAACATTTGTAAGACAGATTTAATATATATTTATTTTTTACTTTATGTATTTAATAATTTTCATATTTATTTGTATTGAATTAATTGTTTCATATAAAAAACGTGAACCAACAATTTTATTAAAGCTTGCCATTTATTTGTATATTCTAGGCTAGAATTCTATAATGAAGTTCTATAAACACAAACTTCCAACTATTGAACTACTTTTGTGAACATTTATTGTTGGAAAAAAACACTCTATTTGCGTGAAGAATTGTAATCACAGCCAGAAAAATGGCATTGCAAAGCTCTTTCGATTATGTGTGTATTTAAGCACAAGCGATTAACTCTTAGTCGGATTCACTTACTTATTTATAGTGAGTATTTAACGCATATCGAATGACGCGGCTTTTGTGCGGAAAGTGCTTAAATATTTCATGTTTTCGCAATGCAAAAAAAAACCCTAACAGATGCATTTAAATGCAATAAAGTGAAAAATGCAATTTGATGCCCAGTTAAATGTGTGTAATGTGTTTGTGTGTGTGTGGGGATGTGGATTAAGTATTACTGCTATTATTTTGGGCCCACAAACAACAACCTCAAGTTAATCACATTCAGAGAGATGAAGAGAAGCAGAACCCCGAAATTGGTAAATACAAATTTGGTGCTTATTGCATATCAAAATATATAAATGCAGAAAGATGATTCAGTTTCATATTCATGAGCGATTCATGAATAACATGAATAACCATTGCCTCGTTGTGAATGGGGAATTGAATGAGAGATCTCGGCAAATTTATGTAGGCACACATGCATTCACAAATGAACATAACAAATATGAATTGTTTACACGGCACAAGGCATAAGTCATGTGTCCGTTTGCATATGTATTAGGCTCTCTCTTCCTTTCCCTCTCTTCCTCTCTCTCTCCTTCTTTCACTTTCTCCCTCTTCGACTCCACTCACTCACTTCTGTTACTCGACTAATGAGCACATAATGAACGAACATGATATCCCACAACTGCATTTTTTGCCCGCGAGCACATTACAATAAATGTCACTATGTACATACACATTCTATACAACAACGACCTGTGATGTGTTTATAACCACGGGAAAATAAATAAGTTCACCAAGCGAACAATTAACTACACTATGGATATGATTTATGTTTATTTAATACATTCCACATATATCAGCAAATTTTACTATACATTCATGAACTCCTTTAATATTAAATTTGATAGTTAACCAATATTATTTTGCACATAGGAACAACTAATATTTTGAAATAACACATTACTAATGCATATAATAAATTAAGAATAAAGAAATTATAAAAGGGAATAAGTTATAATTTATATACATCCGTTATTAGATGATTTGATCTATTTTTTAATAAAAGTTGGGAACAAATTATTAGTATCATTATAATTATAATTATCATTATCATTATCATTATCATTATCATTATCATTATCATTATCATTATCATTATCATTATCATTATCATTATCATTATCATTATCATTATCATTATCATTATCATTATCATTATTATTATTATTACTACTATTATTATGATTTATTATTTTTGATTTATCATTTTTATATTTTGTGTTAATGATTATATTAAAAGTATTGATAGATTAGCATTATTATTATCAAAAATATTTATGAATTGTTATTATATACAATTCAATAGATTAATAAATTATTACCTTTTTCGCTCTGGCTCATTTCATTGCAATAAGAAATTGTTTTCGTTATTTCTTGAAGTCAATAAAAATAAAAATGATTTGTTTTCTATATATACACAACTTTATATTATACATATCAAACATTTTTCTGCCTGAAGTTTTACAACAAAATGGACAGACAGAGATTAGGACATTATAAACCAAATGTGTTTTGCCCGCATTCGACAAGATTCGAATGCCCTCTTTAAGGGTATTATAAGAGAACTTTTCAACTCGCATATATACGAGTATATATGTATATATATATTTCTATGTATATATGTTTATATTGTATAATATAGTTGCTGCAGCGCTTGGTTCTTGAACAACACAGCTGGCTAACAATTGTTTTATTTTCTATTTTCGCTCCTCCCTTCCATAGTTTTCTCTGTGTACGTGTGTGTGTTTTTATTTTTCCTGTATTTCGTTTTGCAGTCAACAGTTTCCAATTGGCAGGCAGCAGGCAGGCACAAGCCACAGCCACAGCAACGGTTTGTTGGCCATGGCCAGCAGCTAAAGTCAAGCTGGTTAACTGGCCAGCTTCAGTCATTGCCCCAGCCCCAGCTTCAGCTTCAGCTCCTTATCCTGTTTCCCATTTTCCGTTTGCCGCTTGCCACACTGCGGCTTAGGCTATAGTACTTAATATACATATACGATTGCCAGCATAGTCTGTGATTGAGGTCGAGTTTAACTTAATGCATCACACAATGATATTTCTCAATTCTTGCACGTATTAAATCATTGCGCGAAATCAATTCAATTATGCAAAATAATTGTGGGCAAAAAAAAAACACACACGAACAAATAATTTATTTGCGCTACCTGCCAATAAGTGTCAATATAATTATTAAATAAAATCACACACACAAATGGTCACGGGTGAAAGGAAAACATTGGCTGGCTTTTTAAGCTTGCCAAAGACTCGCATTTACATATGTTCGTGCCTCAATCAGATAGCGACGAGTATTTCAATTTGTTTATTCACATTGTTGCAGTCACGTTGTTAATCTTTCAGCCTGACACTCGTTGTTTTGCGTTTACTTTATCGGTGATGTGCTGACGGCTCTCAATATTTCAACCATATTGTTGGCACTTACTCGTTGCTTTATTTACTCGTTGCTTTCCTTCTCATTATGTATCCACATTTCAAACTATTTGTGATTCTCAATGTACTCTCTACTGACTAGTTATTTTATTTAGCGAATAGTATTGGTTGTGTCTCACTACTCGTTGCAGTTCTATTCTACTCGTTGACTCTCTTCTCGTTTCTTTGCTCTTAATATCTGGTTAAATGTTGAACAATCTGTTAGTCTTTATGAGATCTCTTTTAATTTGACGAAGTATTCCTAATTTGTGTCTCGTTGAATTCGTACTCGTTCAATTATTTACAACTCGTTAGTATTTTTCGTTCGTTACTCGCTAAGCAATCTACATATTTTTAAGGTCTTTTGTATGCTTTTGATTTTTTGTTTGTTTTTTATAATTTTCTGCCAACTCGTCATCGCTCACTCGTCACTCGTCTCTTTTACTAGTCTTTAGTCATCATTTGTAGTTGCTGGTCTCGCTCTTTATGCTTTTTAATTTTGTTGTTTGTTTTTATCATTTTCTGCCTACTCGTTATCCTTCACTCGTCACTCGTCTCTTTTTACTAGTCTTTAGCCATCATTTGTAGTTGCTGGTATAGTTGCTTTGCTCTCTCTCTTTATGCTTTTGATTTGTTGTTTGTTTTTATTATCATTTTCTGCCTACTCGTTATCTTTTACTCGACACTCGTCTCTTTTTACTAGTCTTTAACCATCATTTGTAGTTACTAGTCTTGTTAATTTGCTCTCTCTCTCTCTTTATGCTTTTTAATTTTGTTGTTTGTTTTTATCATTTGCTGCCATTCGTTGTCCTTCACTCGCAACTCGTCTCTTTCTATACGTCGTTGGCCATCATTTGTAGTTGGTAGTCAAGTTGCTTTGCTCTCTGCTTTTACCCTGGAGGCTGTGTCTCGTCTGCGAGCCACACACAGCAGTCACAATAAGCTCGGCAAGTGTCAGGCTAAGCTGCTGGCCATGTTCAACAACGAGTGTTGTCTACTAACATACTGTTGCCCGGGTAACAGGTTGATGCTTCATTTCCATATGTCTCCCTCACACACATACACACACACACATTCATTCGCTCGCTCTTTCTCTCTCTCCGCTGGCTGTTTATGTGTTGTCTGCTGTTTAATTCAATTTGCCTAGCAGACGCACTTGCCTTGTCTTTCTGTGGGGACTAAGTAGCTTAAATGCCATCGTCTTTAACACTGAGTGGCTCTGACTTTAATCAAATTTACCGCATGTTGTGTATGTGTGTGTGTGTGTGTGTGACAAGTAGTCAAAGAGAGAGAGAGAGCGAGAGATATGCATGTGGAAAAGTTAAGGCCATAAACTAAACTGCTTTTATGTGACACACACTAATTATGATTTTAATTACTAATACGCACTGCGTGCCAAAACTAAAGACCTTTGGGAGGCAACATCGTAGCAGCAATTGCTACAAAAATCCACTTGGCAGTAAGTGATAAAAAGAGACAACACCGTCCACGCACGCACACATCACATGTTGTCTCCCTCTCTCTCACTCTTGCTCTCTTGCCAATTGCCTTGACTTTTGTGAACATCAAAATACTTAACGTCATCTTTATCGCACTCGCTCGCTCTCTCTCTTTCTTCCATGCTCTGTGTGTGTGTGCTGAAATTAGCAAAATTATAGCTACTTATGCGGCTTGGTGTTTTCTTAGCCATTTGCGAATACATTTTCGGCTAACAGAAGACGCCGCCGCAGTCATTAAAATGCTTAATGCGAATTTTGCCCAGACAACGACGTCGACGTCGACGTTGAATGTCGGTTACAGACAACCGACCAACGGACGGACAAACAACTTCCGACTGACACAGATGAAAGGCCAAGTGCTTCAATTGCTTTTTGCTTGCTGCTTGCTGCTACTGTCTCGTTACCTGATACCCTGCAATTGACCAGCTATGAGCTTAACGGTCTAAAGTATTTGAGTTGCCAATTTGAAAGTGAGAAGTGACCAAGTAAAAGATACTGAAGATACTTGGGTTGTCAATTGAAAGTGAAAATTAATCAACTAAATTTGAGAAGACAGTTCAAAACTGCTTCAATTTAATCAAGAATTATTTAAGAGCGGATATGGCAAAACATTTCAATTTGTGAATTGAGTTCAATATATATTAACTGAAAACTAACAAATTTGATAAAAGTTATGAAAAATACCAACTTCGATTTTCTAAAAATTCTTTTTGTTTTATCGACGTAGAACGTGAATATTTAAGGCAGATTTAATAACTTAAAACAAACACACGTGTTGCTCTTATTTAATTGTGATATCTGGATGACATTTTTTAAACCAAAAATAGAAAGAATTTGTTGAAATATGCTCTTTAATAAATTTACATACATCTCAAATTTTCAGGGCCTACTTCAACTATTAGCAATATTATATTGATTTATTGATGTGTTTTGTATGTAATTTGATTATAACAGAGTTTTATTGATATATTAAATCTATATGAATTCCATTCAGTTGCTTTTTGTGTCGGAAGCAGAACTTAATAGAGATTCAAACTTCATAAAGGATTGCCCAGATAATCACATATCCAACAGCTTTGATTTATTTATATTTAAGTTCTGTATTCAGATAAATTGTTTTCCCTAATTTTGAAATTTCATTTATTGCATTATTTTCTACATAGATTGAATGTTTCGTATTTCGAGTATTGAATAGTATTGATATTTATTTATACAATTTCATCTATTTCATTCTTTCGTTTTACTTAGTATTGTATAGTATTGATATTTATTTATGCAATTTCATAAATTTAATTATATTTTATATAGTATTTTAAGTATTTAGTATAATTTTTCACTATTTTGTATATAGTGTGTTTGCTATTTCTATCATAGTATTGTATAGTGTTTGGTATTTATTTATTATTTCAATTTAAATGGTATGTTCATGTTATTATTATATTTATTTGTTGTGCGCTCTACTTTCGTAGCTCGTTTATGTTTTTGGTGTACAACATTTTGCAGGGCATTGTCGTAGCTTAGTGCTATCAATTGCCTATTAAGGGCTTGAATTGTACGCACATTTCACCTGGTCTACACAGTAACTGGAACTGTAACTGCTGCAGCCATAAAATGTGGTCAACCAGCTTCAGCCTCAACCCCGAACCCCGAATTGTTCGTTCACATTCAACTGGGACGCATACAAATAACGCCCACTGTTGATTTACTTGCGTTTCGCAGGTGTTGCATTTTTCCTCTCACTTTGTTTCTTTCTTTTGTTCGCTTACTCTTTGTATGTGTTTTATTCTTTTTTCTTTCTTTGTTTGATTGTTGTGATTGCTTAATGGCCATGCTCGACATCGAGGGTATTTGCAAGTCGTTCATTGGCGCCAGGATGCCCTCTCTCTCTCTGTTTCTGTCTCTGTCTGCTTGCTCAATAAATATCGTAAATAAATTTCAATTCAATGGTATTTTTTTTTTTGTACAAGTTAAATTTATTCCCCACTCTCTCACTCTCTGGGCATGTGTGTCATTTATTTATTCTACCGCCATCGTTCTGCATATGTATGTGTCTGTGTGTGTGTGTGAGTGTGCGTGTGTCCGTGTGTGGGTGTTTTATTTATTATTTACATATCCGTTTACGTTTATTTATATAAAATTGCTTTTTGTTCGCTTTGGCTAACGAATCTTTTTCATTTTCGTGTTCGCCAAATGTGACGTTTTATTTGCACCCACAACACTCACACAGATACTCACACACACACACACACACACATACCCACACAAACACTCACTCTCACACACACACACTCACTTTATCAATGCATACAATTTTGATGTTGTTTAGTTCTTAACTTTCAAATCGCTTACAAATGTTATTCATTTGCGAAAATGATATAATCAGGATTCTGCTCCCTTTTGCATTCATTTGGTGCGTTTTGCAACACTGTTGCTGTGTGAAATTGATAAGCCAACATGCAGCATGCAGAGGAAACGGCAAAGCACAAAACACAAAACACAATTCGCAATCCATTGGGGATAACTCGCTCAAACAATTTAAATAAATTCATACATTTTCTAGTTAGTTATTTAAAATGAGGGTGGAAGGAAGCTTTAGCTATAATATGTAGTATTAGGAATGTTAGAGATGGGAGTGCGAACCCTATTAGGGATGGAACTATCGATGTTGCTAAACTGTTTCAGATTTGAAATGAATTGCAATTATCTTAACTCAGTAATACCGCATAACATGAAATACTTACAAAAGGAAGAAAGCTTCTAGTGAGTTAAAATAGTATTACAAAATGCTAGAGATGGGAGTGCGAACAATATTAGTGATGGAACAACAAGAGTTCATCATAGAGTTGATAAGCTGCTTCAGATTTGAAATGCATTGCAACTGTCTGAGCTCAGTAATGTCGAACATGAAATACTTATAAAAGGAATGAAGCTTCTATGAAATGAAAATAAAATGAATAACAACTATTTTAACTTAGTAATGTAATGAAAAGCTAAGACAACTTCAAAGAGAGAGAGAGAGACAATACTTCTCCTAGTTATAGGGTTGCCATTAATAAATCTGTCATTATTGTACCTTATGAAGAACAACAATAAGAAATAGAGCTGAACTTATTGAACTAATCAAATTTAAGTTTAATTTTAAATTTTATAGAATACTAAAACAGTCAGAGCAACTGAAACCTTTTCGGTTGAATGGAATTACATTAAACGTTGCTATTACCACAAGAGTTGTCAAGCTGTTGCTAGAAGAGAAAGTTTATTAATCCATAAATGCATTGTTTTTTTTGAATGCCTCTTCATATTTGGCACATAAAGTTTGAACAAGTTATGTAGTAAATGCTCGTAAGCTGAAGCATCTTTTTTCTAGCTTAATATTTGACTTTGCAACACTGTTTTTTTTTCACGGCCATATGCAACACTAAGTAGAGAAACACACGCATTTGTAATCCCTGATGTGCGAATAATGAGGATTTAATACGGTGCCAGATATTTCATTAAATTTTTTTTTGCTTTTGCTGTTCCTTTTTGCATGAAATTCAGGTGGATTTAATGGCTGTGAGGGTGAAGGGTCGTTGGGTTGGCCTGAGGATGGTGGCAGTTGTGAGAGGGGAGGCGGGCGAACGGTGTGATGGTTGGGTTCTTCAAAGGAAAGTACCACAAAAACAAATTCAGCCAGTGGCCACTTTGTAATTTGATCAACGTTCGCTTCATCACCGGGACGATGATGAGCCTTCCTCTTTCAGTTCGAAATTCAATCTTCATTTCCTGCAGCAGTTCCGCAATTTTATAGATACCCTAGAAAAGTGACTGCACAAACATGAATAGGCACGGGCATTGAAATTAGAATTGTATATAAAAAATTAAGCTACGACTTCTTTAAATATTCCTCATTAATATTAATTCAATTTAGACTTGCTGTTTCTCATTCTCATGTTATAGTATTTGAAAAGTGAACTTTAAAGTGAAAGTTGTCCAAGTTATTCAAGAAATACTTTTCTATTGCAATTGGGTATATTTTGAATATATTTTTAATACCAAATATATCATTCTGTATATTTTAGTATTATTTGATTTGGTATATTATAAGAATAATACTGCAAGCTATTCAAGAAATACTTTTCTATTGCAATTTGGTATATTTTGAATATATTTTTAATACCAAATATATCATTCTGTATATTTTAGTATTATTTGATTTGGTATATTATAAGAATAATACTGCAATGTTTTGCTTTTATTTCAAATGGATAGTGGTTATATACCAAATGTAGTATTCGGTATATTTCGGTATTTTTTCGGTATACTAATTCGGTATATTTTAAGAATAATACCGCAATGTTTTGCTTTTATTTAAAGTGGGTAGGGGGTATGCAACAAATATAGCTCTTGGTATATTTTTAGTATATTTTTGGTATATTTTTAGAGAATAATTTCGTTTGTATTTCATTTATTCAAAATGAGTTGCAGGTATATACCAAATATAGCCATTGGTATTTTATACGGTATATTATTTTGGTATATTATGAAAAATGGAAAGCGGATATCTCATAGTTGAACCTGTGCCTGTTTCGCCTTCAACTACAGGGTATGCTAAAGTTTATTCGTGAGCCACTCTAACACACACACACACACACACACACACACTCAAGTGTGGCATTCGAGGGGCGCCTGAAGAGGCCAATAGGCGAGAGTCGAGCTATTCGAGTCTGTCTGCCGTTGATAAAAACCAAAAAAAAAAAAAAAGTAGCGAGTAATAGGAAAAAAAAGCGAATACACTCGTGATGGAAGCACTCGCATTGCCATGCGGGACAGGCAGCTAAGTAGCCACCTTCTATCTGTATGCGCACCGCCCCGCCTCCGCCCCCGGTGTGCCAGTGTCTATCCATTTGTCTGGCGCTTAATCCATTAGATATGCATTCACAAAGAACAAAGCCCAGGCACAAACTCGTGTGCTCTGCCTATGCGCCAATGCAGTTCACAATGAATGTGGGCCATCAACTAGCTCTGTCCCTCTCTCTCTCTCTATCTCTCTCTCTCTCCCTCTCCCCACTCTCTCTCTCTCTCTCTAGCTCTTTCCAACCAATATGCAGGCAGCGCGCTTTGGTTTTATCCCCGCCATCTTTTTTTTTTGCGTTTTCATTGCATTCACACACACACACACAAAAAAGAAAACTGTGGAAAACTTGGTTACTTTGCATAATTTATTAAATACGAGCTGCCGCCCAGTCTCCTTCCCCCCTCTCACCTGGCATTTGTTCGCAGCTATGTTACAGTTGTGTATTCTCGCCCCTTTGTTGCCGACTTCCTCTGCTTCTTCCTTGCTCTCTCTCCCTCTCTCTCTCTCTTACTTATTCGCGGTGCCTTTGCTCTTTCGCCGCGCACTTTTTTTTTTTGGTATGAAATGCTTATGCTAATGTTTGGCACATATCCCAAAAAAAAAAAAAACACAAAAAAAAAACACGTGCTGGCAAATGCTGCAAATTTAATGAAAGCCGCGCTCTTCCCACAGTCGCTCTCTCTCTCTCTCTCTTTCTGTCGGGTAAGACTTTAATGAGCTTACCATGCGGGCACACACAAATAGTGAGAGAAGGACAGAACGCAGAGAGGAGAGAGAGAGAGAGCAGAGAGATTGGCAGGCATCTGTTGTAGCCCGTGTATTATGCTTTAATTGTGTAGTTTAGTGTTTTCTTCTCTTCCCTTGTTTTTTTTTTTTTTTTGTTGAAGTCTTCCGGCACTGCTGCAGAAGTAACTTCCTCATTTGACGCTTAGACGCTGCCGCCTACCTCAAACCTCATTGCAGTTGCGCCTCAGCAAACAAAGGCCGAAGCTGACAGTGTGAGGGGGTGGTGCAAGGGGGGGGGGGGGGAGTAAGAGATGCCGTTAGAGGTTGCCTACTTATGCAAATGTCAAAAATACTCCGCAGTGCAATGACAGGCGCCCTCATCTCTCGCTAAGACGACAGCCACAAGGCATTCACTGAGTATGCACACAGAGCGACCTGAGCCAAAGCGTGGCGACAGTGGGTTAAAAAAGACCAAAGAGACGGAGGGAGGGAGGGAGAGTCAAATGGGGGGAAAAGTTGAATGCCAGAAATCGCCAATGTGAGCTTAAAGTGCTTTATGGCGTAGCTTCAGTTAGGCAAAGCTATGAAATACTAATAAATTCAACTAAGAACGTGTCGGTTATTAAAGGTATTTAAGTTATTAAAGCAAATATTATTCATATAACATCAGTATTCTATTAATAGAGAACTACACTGAAAAAAAAATCAAGATCTTGGTCTTATTACTAAGAATTTCGGGCTAAAAAGAGCGTCAAGAACATAAACATCTTAAAGTTAGAAAACACATCTTGAATTTGACACTTTTCCGACTAATGTTCTTATTTTTAAGAATTTGTTTTTAAAGTGGTCTTATTTTAAGAACACAATTTCGAAGAGGAATGTTCTTGAATCTAGAAATTGTATTAAGTGTGTTTATAAATATTTCAAGTGTGGTTCCATTACCTTGAGAGTCCTTTGAAATTTACTGCTATGAGTAACTGATAATGTTTTTTTCATAATATGTGTATAATAAACTTGTAGTAAAGAAATCGGAAATGGACAAAGTTTCCAAGCCAAGCCAATATATTTTAAGAAGTAGGAAAGCTAGTCGAGTGAGTTCGACTTTGAGATACTCGCTACCCATTTTGTATTAATTCTTATTTTAAATAATACCAAAATAATACACCACAAGAATACTGAAACTGTACCAAATTTTATATTTGGCATATTGATACAGTATTCAAAATATACCATAGAGTGAAAAATATACTAAATTTTCAGGTATATTGATTATTTTTTAAATATATTACATGTTGATATAATATTATGTATTAAGCATCTTCAAAGGGCAATTTATATTACATTTATGGGTATGTAATATAAATTGCCTTTTGAAGATGCTTAATATATAATATTATATCAACATGTAATATATTCAAAAATAATCAATGTACCACAAATATTAATCAATTTATTCAAGACAAGTTATATTTCCTTAATTAAATTAACTTTTACTTAGAATAATGAATATTTTGTATAAAATAGTTTATTGATTCAGAAACGAAAAACGTGAATAAAGCTTTTTACTTCGAATCATGCAAATTTCATATTGACATTCATAATCTTTAATGACAATTTAGAAAATTAAATCATTTATTTGCATAAAGAAAACAAAAAATAGATAAATAAAATACAATTTGCAGGGTAGACAAAATTGCATTTGCTTTGAAGCTTGCAGCTTAGCCAAGTCGTCTTTGTGCTTTGTGCCTTCACCTTGCACCATCTTTAAGGACACTCACACACACAAACACTCACACACACACACACACACACACACACACCTGAATTTCATAATGAAATTTCAGATGCACTCTAGTATGTGTGTTATGTGATTATCGTTCGTTGCAGCATTTACAAAAGAGATTTTGTGCACTTTTCTCCCTTCGCTCTCACTCTCTTCGAATACATAAATTATAACATGGATAAGCTCGCTTCATAAATGCAATTTCAATTTTTCGCTTTTGATACTACATTTTGTGTTTTCACTTTTTTTTCGAGTTGTTGAAAAGTCTCTCAAGAGATTGATACGCAGCCACAGTTGGGGCATAAATCAGTTTGTTTTTTGGGGCTTACTATTTTGTTATTTTTGTGCTATTTTTAATCCAGGTAACGCTAGAGAACTTTTTGGAGGAGTCAGCTGCTGCTGCTGCTTCTTGGTCATAATTTAGTTTAGAATGAGAATTGTTTTTCCCCTCACACACACAGACACATATGTACGCATGTAGTTTTCCACGCACACTTTAGGAACTCGAGACATTTTAATCGACCGCCATCAACAGTTTCCCACTGTGGTTCAACTTTGCGGTTATTTAGCAGGAGTTGATGGGGGGACGGAGATTCGGGAGTGTGTTCAGCGAGGCGCGTTGATAAATACGAGAGCATCCTGATTCGGCGGCATGCTTTTCTCCTATCACAGTGTTCGCCTTTCTTTCTATTCTAGTTTATACCCGCTATCCTTAATGTTGAAGGGTATTATAACTTTGTGAAGGCAGGAAATGTATTAAACAGTCAGAAGGAGGTATCTCTGACCCCGTAAAGTATATACATATATTCTTGATCAGCGTTAACAACCGAAACGATATAGCCATGTCCGTCTGTCCATATGAACACTTACAACTCACAGACTAAGAGGTAGGGTTTAAGAGATACATACTTCTTTATGGCTATTTAAGCCTACTGAAATTCGATCTTTATTGCTTTGCCTGATTATCTGGTATATTTTGAATGCAGTAATATATTAATATACCAAATATTCGGTATATCTTAGTATTTTATACCTCTATTGTATATTTCGAATGTAATTTCTACATCGATATACCAAATATACCCTCCGGTATTATTTTTTGTATTTAATTGCTTTGCCTTACTATTTGGTATATTTCGAATGCAGTAATATATCAATATACCAAATATGTCATTCGGTATGTCATAGTATGTTATACCTCGATTGTATATTTCGAATGTAGTACTTTATCGATATACCAAATATATTTGGTATATTTTAGTATATTTGCAGTATATTAATTTCGTATGTTTGAAAAACAATACCGCACTTAAAGTCGATCACAGTCGACAATAATTTCTACATCGATATACCAAATATACTATCCGGTATTATTTTTCAGTATTTTTCGGTATATTTTTAGGAATAATACCGCACTATTTTCCTTATATTCCAAATGTATAGTGGGCATATACCAAATACAACTTTCAGTATATTTTTGCAGTATATTAATATGGTATATTTTAAAATGAATACCACACTTTAGTTTGCCTTTATTAAAAATGGGTAGCGAGAATCTCACAAACGAACAGACTCAACTGAAGCCTTCTTACTTGCTTTTTTTGATTTTCTTTTTTGGTGTCTGTCGAGCCGAGTGATGCGTCACATTCTTTTAGCAAAACTTGCTCGCAAACGTTTTCGGAATTAGTTTTAAAGCTGCTTTCTCCACGGTCTCGCCACCTCATGCTGCTTGCTGCTTGCTGCTGCTAGAAGCAGCTGCTTTCTTTTCAATTTAACGCCGCTCAAAATCGATAGACATGCCAGCAACTTTGACTTTGACAAATTTCCTTGGCCTCAAACTTTTCTCTAGTTTTTTTTTTTTTTTTTTTTTTTTTGCATATGAGGCAGACACGCAGGCATTCAACATTGTCTTTTCATTCGCTCTTTCGTTCGCTCACTGGCTCGGGAAGCAATGCAAAAATCAATGTGACTAATGTTTTTGGGCCCGCTACGGTTTTATCTGATCGCTTGAACGCTTGGAGCATGAAATGAAATATTGAAATACTTTACGTGAGGAGCGCTCTTGCAAGCCATAAGCAAGTGCAACATACACACAGAGACAGAGAAAGAGAGGGCATGCATGTGGCAAGTTGGGCTGCAAGTGGATGAGCCAGATACAATCAGAGCTTAAAATCAAATCACTGTCAAAGGCTAATTCAGCATGCAACGCAAACAAGCTGTCAGCTTTCTCTCTCTCTCGCTCTGTGTGTGTGTGTGTGTGTGTGTGTAAGTGTGTGTGTGGCAAAGGTGTGTGCCCATCAACTCAGTTGCAACATCAACATCAAGTGTAACAACTGCAACTGCAGCTCAATTTGATTTGATTTCAACTTGCAGTTGCCAATTGCAGCTGTGTGTGTATGTGTGTATGTGTGTATGTGTGTGTGTGTTGCTCTCGATATCGCCAAAGCATCACACAATTGTGTGGCAGGCACATTCTCCATTCTCCATTCTCCTTTCTCAATGCGCAAAGCCTTTTTGGCCATGTTGCACTTGCATTTATTGTGCCGCATTTGATGTGGCAACTGACTGACTACTAACTGCGCCTTTTTACCGCACTTTCAGCTCTCTCTTTCGCTCTCTCTCTCTCTCCTTCTCTCTTCCCATCTCTATCTTTCTCCGTGCGCTTGCCACAATAACAAAACACTTTGATTTATTAGCACAATCTTTGGCGCGGCAAAAGAAGCAATCAAATACACGCGAAAACTAAACCGCAGCCAGTCTGGTGCCGCACAGTGGTGCCAAAAAAACATGACACACTCACACAAATTAATTACAAATGTCACTGCAACACAAATATGTTTTGCATTTCCTAAGTTTCTTGCATGAATTAGCTAAAAATGAATAGAAAACTAAAGCCAATAAATTGGTATGCAAAATGAAGGCCTTCTATTCAATGCTTTTTTAAACGAATACATTTTATGAAAATTTAACAAATTGATTGAAATTAAATGAACTTTAGGTCTGTTGTAGATTTCATATATGATATTAAAGCTAAATACGATTTAAGAGAGATAGTGCGAAACAAACGAAATTTGTTTCGATTGAGACAATAATTTGTTCAGCTATATACAATAATAATAATATTATTGATTCCCGCAATTGTTTCTAGATTTTCTAAATTTTTGCTGCAAGCATTTCTAGAAGCAAAATTCTAAAAGCAACAAAACTGTTGGTGATATCGAGCCTTAGTTGCTGTGGATAACAATTTCAGTATATTTTGTACTCTATGGTATATTGATATACCAAATGCTGTCAGGCCTTAAATGTGAGGAGCGCTCTTGCTAGCCATAACCAAGAAGCAGAAAACGGTTGCTGCTGTCAGCTCTTAGTTGCTTTATATAAAAATCTGGTATATTTTGTACTCTATGGTATATTTTGAATGTCAAAGTATATCTATATACTAATTGATCTCAAGTTTTAGTTGCTTTGGCTAACAATCTGGTATATTTTGTATTGCATATCTTAAATGTAACAGTGTACTAATATACCAAATGTTGTTTTTGGTATATTTTAGTATTATGTATCTTAAATGTGATAGTATACTAATATACCAAATGTAGTTTTTGGTATATTTTGTATTGCATATCTTAAATGTGATAGTATATTAATATTCCAAATGTAGTTTTCGGTATATTTTAGTATTATATAACTTAAATGTGATAGTATACGAATATACCAAATGTAGTTTTCGGTATATTTTGTATTATATATCTTAAATGTGATAGTATACTAATATACCAAATGTAGTTTTCGGTATATTTTAGTATTATATAACTTAAATGTGATAGTATATTAATATACAAAATGTAGTTTTTGGTATATTTGAGTATTTTTAGTATATTGAAAAATGAAAATGCGTTTATTTAAAATGTGTAGCGTAAATCTCTGGAAGTGAAGCAAATTTAACTGTAGCTTTCCAACTCGTTTTTATATTATACTTATCGAATACGAAAGTCTAAATGAAATTATTTTGATGCTGCTGCTTATTGATACCCAAAGTAATTCCAAATATGCTTCATCTGATAGTCTGACATTTGAAATGTGTTTGCCGAAGGTTGCCAATTAAATTGTAAAGAGATACGCTCAATAAAATGACGCGTAGAAATAGACATTGCGTTGCTTTGAAGGTAACTAATATTAGCTACAGAGTTATCTAATTAGCCTTTTCACTTAACTGTCAGAGGCCACTGTGCGTTGACAAGGGCTGCGCATGGCTAAAAGTAAGAGGTGGACGATGAGGAGGAGGAAGGGACAAAGTGGGGGGACAGCTGAAGCTGGTCGCATCTGTGTTCGACGGGCTGCACTTAGCTGCCGGCATTTATAGTCGCTAGTCTCGCAATTGCTGTTTGGTGTGAATTTGAGTGCCACTGTCTGACTAGTAAAAGTGTTGTTCAGCTTCACTCTCTTCTCTTCTCTTCTGTTCCTCTCTGCTGTGATTGTGTTTATGCATTGCTTCGTACTTGGGAGTTGATGCTACACTCAGCAATGTATGTAGTAGTTACTCTCTCTGACGATCGACATTGGTATTGCTAACGTGCTTTTGGCCGCGCTCACATACAACATTGTCGAGAGATGCGTGTGACAGGATAATAAAGGATGCCTTTGTCACACAGACCCCCAAACTCAGTCCAAAGAACAAGAGCATGCGACAGCAACTACACAGAATCCATGCGCCATTCTAATTTATGGCACTCTGCGCCAAATGCATGACACGCCAGAATTGTAAATGATTTCCAAGATGAACATAAATGCGATGCCGAGCCGAGCCGAGCTGAATCTCGAGCACACGTTGTTGCCAAGCAAATTTCACAGATTTCTCACCCAAAACCATATCAAATCTCGAATCATATTTATAATGCACTTTGGTATTAGTTCTCTCTGACTTTTGCTGACTAGAAATTCTAAGAACAATATGATGTACCGAAGGAAAAATATAGAATAATATTCACTTATTGATTTGATTTAATATTTGTCTGTATTTCATTTAATGCACAGCATTTTAGATGCAGATAGCTGCAATAATGCAGATTTATTTTCAATTCTATTATCAATAATGAAAAAAAATGGCAAATTTTACTTGACTAATAAAAAGTGACTCAATTCAGTATATCTGTATTTTGTAAGTCAATTGCTACGACATCTATTAAGTGTAAATAAAACTAAATTCGTATAATCATTTAACTAAAAAGATTAGGGTATTATACAGAATAACTCTATATTCTGTATAAAACACTACCACACAATGTGTAATAATAAATAAATCACAAGTTGTGGTTTTATTTTATACTGAATAACTCAATATATTCGGTATAAAAGATTATCATAATAATACTGAACATATTCAGTTATTCAGCATGAAATAATACCACAATTTGTGATTTATTTAATTAGAGTTGGAGAAATTAAAAAAATTTTAAATTATAAATAATTAGTACTAACATGAGTAAAAATACTGAAATAGATTAATTATATTGACTTATTTAGTATAAAATAATACCACAACTTGTGATTATTTAAGTAGTTGACAGTGACCTTCATAGAATTTAGAACATATTTTCATTTTTGAAATATAAGCAACTAAATGTTTGCTTTGAGAATTTAAATATTGATTACGTTATCCAACTATTATTGACACAGAGCTTATGTTAAAGCTATGCGATAATTATGCCAAAGTCGTTGCACAATTGTTTGCTTTAATGTTTGCCTGTCTTTCTGTCTGTCTGTCTGCATTGCATCAAATCAAAATACAAATGCAGAAGCAAATGCAAATGCAAATGATGCTTAAGCATATCAATGCTGAGTCATTAAATACAAGTTTGTCTGTCTGAAAAGGCATGAGCTAAGCTTCTTTCTCGAGTGGAGAGCTGTTAGCTTGTTAAGCAGCTTCCCAATATAATATTGGAACTGTACTAGAAACCGAAGCAGTGTCCCAATTAGTATACCCTGTAAACCAGCTGTAAATAAGCGATGGGTTATATGCGGTTAATAATAATTTTATAAACAGCTTTTGAATAGGATATTTTTTAGTTGAGAATTATTGTTATTATGGTAAGTAAATGTGGGCACAAGTAGTCGATATTATTGACCTCAGCATTTGCGTTTGCATTTGCAAAACTGACCAAAGACGAGGAAAGATATTGATATGCCAAAAGAACGAGACTTTGATACTATTACAAGCAGAGCAGCAGATGACATCCATACCGAATCACTTCTCATTCTCGTTCTCTCATTGAATGCAAAGCTGAGGGGCGTGACTGCAGGTGGCCAAGGAGTGAAGCTACTTCCCCAAAAAAAAGAGGAGTGAGAACGACAAAAAATGGGTGGGAGACAAGAGTGCCATGTAAACTCAGTGTCACGCTCGTGCCGCGACAAACATGGCTGTAAAAAAAGAAAAAGAAATCCCGAAAAGTGAGAGGGCGAGAGAGAGAGAGAAATACGAAATGAAACTGCGATTTTTTCCTTTGTCAAAACATTCGCTTGCCTGCAAATTTGATGATGTCGCCAACGTGGCCCGCAACCAGAAAACGTAGCACAATCGGAGTTACATCTCCAGTAGCAAACACAAAAAAAAAATGTACGAAAACTAAGAGAAACCGAATTGAAATCGCCAAAAAGCAATGGAAATGGAGATGGAGATGAGGATGGGAAGATCCGTAGATGGGAGGCACGTGAGTGCTGCTAACGCAATGCATGGGCGCTGCCAACTTGTGCAGCCAAAAACTTTAAGCGAAAATCAGAAAGAATGAAGCGTAGACAGACGGACAGACAGACAGACGGACGGACAGACAGACAGACAGAGAGAGATGCAGAAGCGGTCAGAGCGAAGTAGGGGATAAAAGTGCGACATACACACACACACACACACGACAGAATGCAAAAGACGAAAGCAGAAGCAGCAAAAGCAACAACAACGGCAAAATGCGGCGCACGTTTGCCAAATTGAAATTTACCACGGCGAACTGCAGCCGCTGCAGTTGAAAATCATTCAGGCGAGCCGCAACAGACAGCAAAATCGGGGCGTGGCATTCAGAGTTTTGGGTGGGTGGTAGCGTAGGGGTTAAAGGGGTGAAGGGGCAGCTTTACAGCTCATGGATGGCCAGGAGCTTTGCTTAGTGTCGTATTTGGCGAACAATTTCGTTGACTTGCCCATAAACATTGATGCGCAGCAGTCGATGGTCGACACTAGCTGTCTAGTAGCTGTTGCCAAGAGCTCTCTCTGTCTTTGTGTGTCTATGAGTGTGTGTGTATGCAGATGGGCGAAACATGTTGCCCAAAAGCTAGGCGCACTGTGGAACCAAACAACGAAAGTTTGAAGTCATTGACGAAAACATTAAGTGAAGCTTTAAATGAGCTTGGAGTGAGATTTTTCTGAACTACATAGATTCCTTGTATCATTCTAAAAAGCACCGGATATATGAAGTTATTACAAACAAAGGAAGCAAAACACGTTACTGATATAAAATTTTTTTAATAAATACGGCCACACTGAAATGTTCCTTAAATTGCGAATAATGTTGGCTCAGCTTAAAATACAATGATGTTTATTTGAGTTTTATATATGGAAAGATATATATTAAATAAAAATGGAAATGGTTTTCAGTGTGACCATGCCGTGTCAAATTTAGGAAATCAAAAGTTGGGCAATACGGGCAGACTGACACTTGTTAATTGCATTGCGAATAATCTTTCACTAATCAAAATATTGATTTAGTTTTAAATATATATAATGAACTTATATTGTCGTTACGCACTGCGCATCTAAACACATCGAATGCACAGCCAAAAATCAAGTTAAGTTAAGTGTGACCATACAACAAAGTAAAGGATATTTTAAGCTAGAGAAATAGATGTGCTAATTATGATATATATAATATGAGCACATTGACAACAGTTTTAACAAGAAAACTTTTAAGTGCCTTAGGCAAAAACTATCGAGTATTTTATTTTCTCGCTTTTCAATATTGAAATCGTTGAATGTTTGCCGTTGTTTGTGACACTGTGCAGCTGTTTGTTTGGTTCAATGCTCTCGGCGAGTCTTGAGCATTGAACTCAATGCGCTGGTCGCTGCTCGAAGTGCGGCCAAAGTGGTTTTCATAGCCATATTCATACCTGTAGAGAGAGAGATAGTGAGAGAGAGATAGTGATAGAGCGAAAGGGAGATAAAGAAAGAGAGAGAGGGAGAGAGAGCGATGTAATGAAAGCCGTTACTCAGTTTGTGTGCTTGCATAATGAAGCATTTGTTTCGGCAAATTAGCAATATTTTGCCACGCAACAAACTAAATCGCAGTTGCTGCAACATGAGGCAAGCGATGTGTGTGTGGCAAGCGGTAATTAAAACCCATTTTTACCGCGAGGCTGGACGGTGACAAGTGTCACTAGCTCAACAGCGCACATCACAAGCGGAGCCAAGGGAATATTTGAACGTTGAACGTGCTGACAGGCAGCAGCAACAAAAAACAGCTGAAGTAGAAGTTGCTCGCTTGCTTGCTTGCAACAGGATGCCGAAAGAAGAGACAGAAAACGGGCAGCAAGCGGAAGGAGGAAGTGGAGGAGGAGGAGAAGGAGAAGGCAACACGACGCAGCGAGAACATTGTTGAACGGCAACCAGAGGCGCTTGTCAAGTAATTTGTCATACTTAATTGCAACACGCCATGAAGTTGCGTTTGCCAATGTTGCTCCAGCTGCCGCTGTCAGCAACAGTTGCAACACACCAGCAACACGAGCAACAGCAAACAGCAAACTGCAAGTGCAACAGCGTTGTGGGTGTTGCTCGCCTGCTAAGCTGCATTAATTGGGTAGAGCATTAAGCACTTGAGAGCTGCCTCGTGCCTCTTCTGTTTCAGTTGCTGATTTTCTGCTGTCAGCAACAGCAACGGCAGCAGCAAACAACAAACAACAAATAGCAAATAGCAAATAGCGCGTAATTTGCATTAGCTTTTGCCTGCTGCAACATTGCGTATGCGTAATGTTGCGAAATTGGCAACTGCAACTGCAACTGCCGCATAAATCAGTCACAACAACACCAAAAGCAACAAAAATGCAAGTTAAAAATGCAATTTTAATGCAAACAAATTGCTTGAAAAACAAGAGCACCAGCTGCAGCTGCGAAACTCTCGAAAATTCGCACTTGAAAATGTTCATAAATTTATGCATTTAAATCAATTTTTGGTCAAAGCAAAACTCTCGCATTCGAATTTGGAATTGCTGTCGACTGACAAAACAATATCGATTTATTTGCTTTTCTCACTCTCTCTCTCTCTCTCTCTCTTTGCTAATTTGTTCAATTAATTGAATTTATTTTTCGGCAATTATTTTTATTCGCATTTGAATTATTGCTCTGCCATTGTTTCGTTATTTAGTTTAGTCTCTCGAATGCGAGACATCTCTCTCAGCCATATTAAGTGAAATATATCTACACTATTTTATTCGACGTTAATTAGTTTAACGCAAGTTGATTTATCTGTGTTAACATGAAATATTTTACGACAGTCAAGGCAAATATTGCATTTTATGGTATATTTATAATGCAGTACTATGATGAGGAAGAATACTTATGTACCCTATGGTATATTTTGAATATTGAACTCTATATCAATATACCAATTATAACATTTGATATATATTAGTATTTTTGCAGTATATTAATTCGAAACTTATTTGGTATATTAAAATACTGCTTATCTTTAGTATATTTCGAACGTCGTACTACCAAATATAGCATTTGGTATATTTGAGTATTTTTGTGGTATATAATTTTAGTATATTTTAAGAATAACACCGCACTATTTTACTTTTATCCAAAATAGGAAGCAAGGATATACCAAATATAGTCTTCAGTATATTTTTAGTATTTTTCAGTATATTATTTGGTATATTTAAAGAATAACTGAAATGTATTACCTTTATTCAAAATGGATAGCGGACATGTACCAAATATGATATTCAGTATATTTTTAGTATTTTTGCAGTATATTATTTGATATATTTTAAGAATAATATCGCAATGTATTACCTTATACAAAATGGACAACTAATATCTTAACGGAAGTCAAAACAAGAATTGTATAAAATGAAATACATATTGGAAAATATTAGATTGGCTTTGCAGGCAATAAAGAGCAGAGAAATGAAGTTAGTACGCATGGAATGATATATTTATATGCATCATGGACATAAGTGGAGCTGCAGGTGCACAAGCAGCAGCTGCGAGTGGCAAGTCGAATGTTGCAAGCACTGCACTTTTTGGTATGGAAATGTAGAATGCAGAATGCAGAATGGAAAATGGAAAATGGTTATTGTTCCAAATTTGTTGCAATGCGATTTTATCGAAGGGAGTAAGCAAAAAAGAGAGAGAGAGAGAGAAAAAAAGATATATTTGCCACATGCAGCACACGCAACAACTGGAGAAGGCAGCAGCAACAGTTAAACACACACACACGCAGACAGTTACAGTTACAGTTACCTGTGGAGAAGTAACAGTTGTACATAAAATGACAAAAGAGGACAGAGAAAGGGAGCGGGAGCGAAAGCTCAGACTCAGGACATATCGCAATCACATTGAGAGCGATTCATGAATATTTATGCCTAAAATCAAATTGAGGCAACCAGTGTGTGTGTGTGTGTGTGTGAGGCAGCAACAGTGGAGTTCGGGTAGCGTAAAATTAGCATGCATATTGAAGGCGGTCAGCGTTTGGCACCTGGCACAGAAGTCTCAACTGCTCCTGACTGTGGGATGCGGATATAAATGTGAATGCCAATGTGAATGTGAATGCGAATGCGAATGCGAGTGTGGAAGTGTGAGGAGGTGTAGGAGGTGTAGGAGGTGGCAAGGGCCAGAGGACAACTGTGGATGCCTGGCTGAACTCGGGGGCATGCCACTAAATGTGTAAGCTCGCAAAAAATGCTCTCGTGCATGTCCAAAGATAAAAACAGGGTTGACAAAAGCAACACAAAACATAACAAAGCAAAACAACAAAAAATGAAATATAAAATCCGCCTGGAATTCATACAATAAAAAAAAGCCAGAGAGAGAGAGAGACAGAAGAATACGTATACGTAACGTTGCACGTAAAAGTAGTTTTGTGTGTGTGTGTGTAAAATTCATAAAACTGAAAGAAACACACAGAAAATATGCAGAAATACTTGAGGCAACACAGCAATAGCCGGGATTACTTTCAAGTAGGTCCAGCCCTAAAAAAAGAGGAACAGAAAAAAGTTGAAGGGACAAGAACAACAACAACAATAACAACAACAAATAGACAAACTACATACAACAACAACAGTAACAAGAGTGAAGAGAACGACAGCCAAAAATGAATTGAAACGTGCCACACAAAAGTTGTTTTATGCATAACTAAAATGTGACGAACATCCGGCTAAATCTGTATGAATGAATGACCTTCCTCTCCTCTTCTCCCCTCTCCATCACTCCTCATTCCATTCCATTGCCTTTATTTTGGGGGGAGCCAGCTGTTGTGCCTGAGCTTCGCAACTAATGAAGTGTGGGTCAAGCTTATGCAAAATGCCACCCGGCATCAGCAAAATAAAACAATTGGATATCCAGGAACAACAACAACAACAACAAGAGAGCCACAAGGGTTAAACAACATCCACAACTAAAATACAAACTGCATACGAAATGTTGCAAGAATGTTTTCTTCGAGAAGAAGACTAAATAGTTGCTCTAACTTTGATAGCTCAGTAATTTATGCGACCAAATACAAAATACAAAAAAGATTTCTATTGCATTATATTACTCTTCTTAATATTTTGAGGGCTTCAACACAGAATTTATGATGACTTTTCTTTTTGAAAATGCTGAAGAATTAAACTCATCACAATTAAATTGAACAAAACATAATTTAATGTATTGTCGGTTTTTTTATTACCAATATTTTACGTATGTGTTTAATTTGTATGCTTTATTTAATTTATTTAATAATTCCTGTTTTTTGATTCAAGTAAAAGTAAATTGTGTTTATTATGTTATCATTTAAGTAAATTATATACTTTTTTTTTTAACTTTTTTTTATTAAGTTTTTATTTATTTTATTTAATATGTTATCATCTACTTTGTTTTTATGTGATTTAATTGATTTTTGTCACCAAGTCTTAATATTTATTTACTGTAACTTCAGCCTTTGCCTTCGACATTTGTTTAATTTGTATTTAATTTAGTGTCAATTTGTCTGCTTAGCATATGAAGCAGCAAATTGTTTCATACGCCCATATCTTTCAACTATGCCCACACTCATCGTATTTACTCATAAACTTATCTGTTAAATTGCTTCCACTTATTTGCCTCATGCAAAAAAAAAATAAGTAAGAAAGCTAGTAGGAAAGAAAGTCAACCACACTCGACTGTAAGATACTCTGAATTCATTTTAAATAAGAGGAAATCCGTGTGGTATTATTCTTAGAATATACCAAGAAATACTTAAATATACTGAAAGATATATCTGGTATAACGATATACTATTTGGATTACTCTTACAATATACCAAATAAATGTACTGGAAACTACTAAAATATACTGAAAACTATATTTGGTATTTACGATTTGGATTGCTCTTACAATATATCATATTAATATACCGGGAAATACTAAAATATACCGAAAGCTATATCTGGTGTATCGATTAATATACCAAAATTACTGAAATATACTGAAAGCTATATTTGGTATGTACGATTCGGATTACTCTTACAATATACCAAATTCATATACCGGAAATACTAAAATATACCGAAAGATATATTTGGTATATCGATTAATATACCAAAATTCGATTTGGATTACTCTTACAATATACCAAATTCATATACCGGAAATACTAAAATATTCCGAAAGATATATTTGGTATATCGATATACTATCACAATTATAATATACCATAAAGCGCAACCAAACGGCCAGTCTATATTGTTTCGCCTGTTGACGTTGATAAAGAATATATATGCATGAACTTTATTGGTTCGGAGCTGCCTCCCTTAGACTGTCACACAGTTATTGGACACAAAGTTATAATACCCTTCTACCCTAAGGGAAAGCCCGGGTCTCGAAATGTATAATACTCACTTTTCCAGCTCATTGAGAAAACAGTCGCTGGCATCGTGCACATTGTTGTTGTTACTTAAAAAGCCGAGACAGACTTGACTGTCGATAAGCTATACTATATTGATACTGTATTTATCGTCTACCAATATTTCGCTGTCGTTGCCATTGTAGTTGTAGAAATTCATCAATCTGAGGCATTATAAGCAATTCGCTCGCGAGTTTTTCCACCTTTCTACTTTCCACTTTCAAAGTTGTTTTCTTTTTGGCATTGCAATCCACGTTGCGTTTGCTGCTGTCGTACATCAATCTAATTGTCGTTCGCTTTGCGATGCATACATATATCGTACATACAAATATAGCCAAAAATTTGCTTGCCAGTCAACTTTGAGCGATTGTCAATGGCAATTGTTGAGGGCAAGGAAACAACTCGCGGCTGCTGTTGCTGCTGTGTTGCACTTTATTTGTCGTTCCACTTACCGCAGTTGACGTTGATTTGTGCGCGCATTCGGGCAAACAGTTGAGAGCAGAACTTGCAACTTGCATCCCGTTTATTCTCCAGCAAAATGCAATCAAATAAACAAATTGCCAGTCGTCAGAATCAGCTTCAGCATCAAAGTGAGCTTCACATGCGATTCACATTCCACGATTCATGATTCTCTACTCGACATCAACTCGCTCTCGAAGTCTCGTTTAATTTGTTGCCACGCTGCGTATGCGTAATAAACATTTATTAAGCATACGACGCGTCTACCGACACGCTACTTCTTCTTCTTCGTAGTCTGCTCACACACACACACACGCAGTGCGATAATTTTCAATTATCATTACACAATTACTGGCAAGTTAAGGGGCGAATTATTTTCAAATAAAATTACAGCGTTATGGGAGCAAAATTGAAAAGCTTAATTATAATTAATTGGTAATTAAAAAGTGCGCAACTTAATTGGCAATCACAAAGCAATGTCATTACGATGCTTTGCAATCACTTTGCAAAAAATACCTATACGATCTCTCGCTCTGACTCTGATGAAAGGGCTTCTTAAATGCGTCCCATTAATTAGCTAATTAATTAAGTTGTATTTGCTGCCGCTCAACTACTTAATTGACAATTTAGATATACGAATTATAATGGATTATAATGAGAAACACATTTTAGAATTGAAAGTGTTTTAATATTTAAGCAAATTCCCATAAAATGAACGACTCAAAATAAACCTTTATGGTATATTTTGAATGTAATATAGTATTATATTAATGTAGCTTTGGTATATTTTTGGTATATTTGTGGTATATTAATTCAGTATATTTTAAGAATAATACCGCATGTTGGATGTAGTACTATATAAATATACCAAATATGACATGAAGTATATTTTAAATACTTTTGTGGTATATTAATTTGGTATATTTGAAAATTAATACCAGATTTTGAATTTGCTGCTATAACATTAAACAAATAAAACTTTTGGTATATTTTTAGTATTTTTTAGTATTTTATTATTTGTTAATTTAGTGTATTGATATACCTTTGATATATTTTTAGAATATTTGTGGTATATTTTAAGAATAATCGGCATTTTGAATGTGGTGCCATATCAATATACCAAATATATCATATAGTATATTTTAAGTATTTTTGTCGTATATTAATTTGGTATATTTGAAAATTAATACCAGATTTTGAATGTGGTGCTACATCATTATACCAATATAAATTTTGGTATATTTTTAGTATTTTTAAGTATTTTATTTTTTATTAATTTACTGTATTTTGAAATGAATACCTCACTGTTTTGCTATTATTCACAATGGGTAGCGGGTATTTCATAGTCGTGTACACTCGACGGTAGCTTTCTTACTTGTTAAGAGTTACATTGATGTGTATTAAGTGTGACTGAAGGGTTGAATATGAAATTTGGCAACAGTTTCAATCATTTTTTTTCAATTACTTGTTATAGAGACACACTTTAGAATAGTCTGCTCAGAGAAATTGTAGATGTATAAGTATTTAATAAGTATAATAGATATATATTTGATAGAATAATTCCAAAATCATTTTTAGATTTAATTAGAGTGCTTATTGAAAACTTTAAGATTCATCTTTACTCAAAATACAAAATGTTTTGGTATATGTTTTGTATCAGTTCAGATAAGAGTATTACCCATAAAAGTCTATTGATTAACCACATATATTTTGTATGTAATGTTAAGCAAGTAAATGTGCACTCACCTGGCAGCATGATTAGCATAAGGAATCCGAGGGCAAAGGTCAGCCGCCAGCAGCTGAAGCCGCTACAGCAGCAGCTGCTGCCCGTTGTCGATGTGTGTGTCTTCTGTGTTGAACTCATTCTCATTTTGTTGTTTCTTTCTTCTCTTTCTCTATTTGTTTTTTGGTTTTCCACTCACTCTCTTTCTCTCTCTAACACTTTGTTTGTGGCAACTTCTGTGCTGTTTGTTGTTCCGCTTTTGGGTGGCAAATTCAATCCATGCAGTCAGCAGCTCGATCGATGGCCATTTAATTGTTGTTGTCAGCTCTCAAAATCTTTTTGCAGCCTCAACCTCAACCTCAACCTGTGGCATGCGGCATGCGGCGGCCAACCTTCCGTCTCTCTCTGGCACTTTAGCTAGACATATGGCGCATCGATCAGACGGTCGACGAAGGGCGCAATCGATAATCAGCAGCCAAAGGAGGAAAAAAAAAAAGCAACACTCGAGCCGGAGATACGCTTGTTGGCAGCAGTTGAGAATGACCAACAACAGCGAAACGTACGAAAACAATTTTCTACGGCAATTGTTTTCGGTTTTTTTTTTGCCTCGGTTTTTCCTCCCTTTTGGTTGGATGTTTTTTTTCTTGTGTGTTGGCTTTTTTATGAAAGTTTGCTGACGCTTGCTAATGCCACTTCTGCGCTTGATGGGACGGTTCTGGTTGTTGCGCTGCTTTTATTATTGTGTTGTTGTCCTTATCAGTGCCACCTTCTCTTTGTTCTCTCTCTCTCTGTCGCTCTCTTGGCGGAAACTTTTACTTTTGGCTTGCCGCAAAATTTTTTGGCTCTGCCATTTATCAACAAAAATAAAGCAGAGACGAATAAAAATTCGAGAATTTCTTTTTTTTTTGGCGGGCGGAAATCGAGAGAGAAACGTGTGTGTGTGTGTGTGTGTTCGAGTGTGTGTGTGTGTGTTCGAGTGTGTGTGTGTGTGTGAGGAGAAAATATCTATGGAATCGTCTTAGCGGCAAGAAGGTGTTTGCATGCAACACATTTGTGGCATCTCCTCTGGTCGGTCGTTGACCTTGACGTTTTTACAAGCTTGTCTGTCTGTCAACGATTTTCGTTTGCTTTTTGATCTGTTATCGGGTATCGGTTATCGGGCCACTCGATGATTGATTGCTCTTCAATTGCTGCGAGTTGTTGCGAGTAGTTTTTGTTGTTGCATGCAACAACACACACATATATTATGCATGAGACGCTCTGCTTTGTTTTGTTCTTGTTCTTGTTTTTGTTTTTGGTCTTTCGCTGCCTTTTTCTATCACTTTTTTTTTGGTTGTCGTCGAGAGCTGCTGCGCTTCCGTTTTATTTATTTATTTATGTGTTTGTCTGTTTTTTTTCCTTGTTGTTTTTTTTTTTGTTCTTTGTCGTCGTCTGCTTTGGCAAGTTTTGATTACTTTTTGTTGTCACTACTTCGATTTCGTATTTCGATTTTGTTGGCAAATATTGTCGGTTTTGTTTTCGAACTCCTTCTCTGTCTGCATTTAAAATTCAATTTGAAAATAGAATTTGATTTAGAAATATCTTTCTTATTGCACTTCCTTCTTTCTTTCCCTCTCTTTCTCTTTATTTTTGATATAAATATATATGCATGTAAAATTATTGCTAGCACATTGATTTATTGATGGCAGCCACTCGAGTTGTGTGTGCACTTCGTTTCGCATTCAAAATTCATTCAATTTAGCCACTGCTCCAAAACTTCAGGTTATGCTGAAAAGACAAAAAGAGAGAGAGAGAGATATAGAGAAATTGATAAATACACAAATTTGGTTAGAGAATGTGTTGAAAATATGATTGAAGTAAATCAATTTATAATTTCCGAAAATTAGAGCAAACAATTAAATAGTTCAAGATAATGTTGGGGTTAAAAATACTTAGAAAAGATTTATTACTTTTTGGGTACAAAAGGGGATTATAACTTTTTGGTATATTTTGGTATATTGTGGTATGTATCTGGTATATTTAGTATATATAGTAAATGTTTTAAATGCATTATTATATCAATATAGAGTACCAAAAATATGCTTTGGTATATTTTTAGTATTTTCGAGGTAGTATATTAATTCAGTATATTTTAAGAAAATACCGCAGCGTTAATTTTAGTATAATATAAATTTTAGCACTATATATATATAGCCAAATATAGCCCTTGGTATATTTTTAGTATTTTTGTGGTATATTAATTTAGTATATTTTAAGAAAAATACTGCAGCGATAGTTTTAGTATAATATAAAATGTTGAACTATATCAATATACCAAATATAACCTTTGGTATATATTTAGTATTTTTGCGGTATATTAATTTAATTTTTATTTTATTTCATTTTATTCGAAATGGGTAGCAGGTATTTCACAGTTGAGCACACTGTAGCTTTTTTATTTGATTTCATCTCATATAAAAGATAAACTAATCTCTAAACCTCTTCAAGCCCTTCACCAATAATAGAATATTGAAATACAATTGCAAATGCGCTGTTAAAAGAAAGTCGCCAAACATAAATCAGAGAGCTCTCAGCATATTGTCAAAACTACTGATTCCAACCAACAACGAACAACACGCTCAGTTACAAACTTTGCATACATTCATTTTTAAATAGTGGCCCATAAAATGTGTGTGCTGCGTCCTTTTTTGAGCCCCACATCCTGTTCCCGGACTAGCAGCACAGTATTTATTATGCCCTGAGGCCCTCGAAAGAAAAAAAAATGCCAACAAGAGGATACAATAATAGCTTTATGGAACTTGGCCTGCTCTTTGCTTGGCTTTGCTCTCCTCTAATCAATATCAATTATAGCGTCGACAGGCGACACTAGCTTTATTTTTTTTTTTTTTTCTTTGTGCTTAGACAATGTTACTCAAAATTATGTATCTTATATGGAAATTTGTAGAGCAATGATATTTAACTTGCCAGAGCTCTGCAATTTGGTAATTAGATTAGAAACGCATTTCGATGGTGATTCTGAAAATTTCAGAACGATCGATTTGATTATTAAGCATAAAGTAATTTGCATATTATTAATTACAATATAGCAAACTTATTTCTCTTACGATACTGAAAATTTCAGAACAATCGCTTTGTAAAAAGCCAAGTTATTTGAGTTGCTATTCGAATTTTTGTTTTTCGTAATTTTATAAGAAAGTTGTTTGCCAGTGCAAATTATGATCATCTAGGTAAATTCGATTACCAAGTTATTTCTCAGGGTATTCCGAAAATCTTTTTGGTTTTAGAATACTTAAATTTAGTAGTTTCTATTATAAAGTTAGTGTTCTTACGATACTAAACGAAATTCATAACCATTTTTTTTATGAATAAACAATTTGCTGGCTTTTAAAAAATAACAATTTTTTCAACAATTTCAACAGAAAAACATAATTATGTTTTCTTTCTGTTTCTGTATTTTCATTCTGTTTTCTTTTTGTTTCTGTTTTTTTTTTTCTTATTATTTCTTTTATGTTTTCCTTCTGTTAATTTAAGCACTGTCTTCTGATAAACACACTAATTTCTGAACTATAAGCAAACTTACTAAAAATTTCAGAGCAATCGCTAAGTAAAAATCCAAATTAATTTGAGATGCTACAAAGAAAATGATTATAAATAGAAATATTGAATTACAGGGCATCTGCTTAGTCAGTATTTACTCTCTTAAAAGGTTTGTTGTTTTTGTTTTTTGTTTTAAAACACTTTTTATTGGTATTTGAAATTGCTCTCTCATTTTGGCATTAAAATTGCAGCAAATACTTTGAATAAATGCGGCAACCGCATGACAAATGTCTTGCATTAAATATAAAATATGTCCCAACGGACTGAGCCCAGCTCACTGTGCAGCATGCGAAAAGCCAGAGCCAGAGCGTTGTGTTGTCCTCTTCTCCACTTCTCCAGGCCGTATTCAGTTCACAGTTGAGTTCAGTTTGCAGTTGCAGAGCTCTGCGCATCGTTCTATGACCCACAAAATGCATAAATATATACGCACACAGACAGACAGAGAGAGGGAGAGAGAGGGAGAGGGAGAGAGAGAGAGAGGAAAACATTGTAGGATCGTAGGCAAAAACTAACATTCAGATAGACGTTAACATGAAAGGGTCTGTGGCTATTTGGCAAGCTACCAATTTTCTCTCATATGCTCTGCGCTGTTCGCTTTCCCATTGCAAAATCGGCAAATCAGAAAATCAGACAACACACACACACAAAGGGCAAAAGGCACCATTTTCATTGGGCATTTGCCAATGGCATTTGCGAAATGAACGTTTAATGAGCGGGCCAACGGCTATCAAAACTAATCGATCAATACTATACATCTACAATCTGGACAATTATCGATTATCAAGCAGTGGCCAAAAACAAAATTCTTGATAGGCAGAAGCGATGTCAATAAACTTAACGGTAGAAAGCTCTTAACACAATCATAAAATATTTCATGACAGCGCTGAGATAAGCTTAACGATGTCAATTATAGTTTATTGCTCTTGGACACTTGAATAGATTTAATGCCATATTTTGCAACACTGCAAAAAGTGTAAAAATAAAAGTAGAGCTCTATAAATGTGGGAATTGAAATTGAAATTTATATATCATAAAAAAAAGTGCAAAAAAAGATTATATTATTATCTTGAGCAGAAGAAGTAAGTAAATCTATTATTTTGCGATATTTTGCAACACTGCAAAAAGTGTAAAAATAAAAGTAGAGCTCTATAAATGTGGGAATTGAAATTGAAATTTATTTACCACCAAAAGAGTGAAAGAAAAGAATATATTATAGTTTTAAGCAGAAGAAATAAGCCAAGCTATTCGTTTGCGGTATTTTGCAACACTGCAAAAAATGTTGAAATGAAAGTAGCGCTCTAAAAATGTGAGATTTGAAATTGAAATTTATATATCATCAAAAAAAGTGAAAAAATACTAAATTATTATCTTGAGCAGCAGAAGTATGTCAAGCTATTATTTTGCAGTATTTTGCAACACTACAAAAAGTGTTGAAATGAAAGTAGCGCCTTTAAAATGTGAGAGTTGCAGTTGAAGTTAAAAAAAGTGAAAGATAGTATTATAGTATTGAGCAGAAGAACGTAGACAAACTGTTCTAACGTTTTACTATTAACAACGTTTAACAGTGTTGAACAATGCTCGAAACTATGCTAAAACTTTCAGCTAATTGTATAAAAATAAAATAATTGCCTTTAACTATTCATAATGATGTCAATTATATTTTCTTTCTTTCAGTTAACATTTGAAGCGATTTAGTGTGGTGTTTTACAACACTACGAAAAATGTAATCAACGAAAGGACAGTGTTATAAAGGTGAGTTTTTATATTGAAATGTATTTATACCAATAAAAAAGAATACACTATTTATTTGATGTTATATTGTTATTGAGCAACATAACTTAGCGAAGCGCTTCTTATAAATTCAACTACTAAGCAGTATTGAAAAGTACCTGAAAATATGCTAAAAAGCGCCCAACTAGTCGTGTTGTTTATGGCAAACAGATATGCATAAATTTGATTTTATTCACACATCAGTCGCATTTATATGCTAAGCAAAAATACGGAACCCTTTTTTTTTAGGTTTTTTGGTTGGTTGTGCGAACAACATATGTCTGCCTTCAAAGTGCGGTATTTATACATATAGTATAATGTATATATATATACATTTATTCGACCGCAACGTAATCAGTTAAGGATAGTTGAGAAGAGAAGCGTTTTTCAAGTTTACTGACCAAATAGGTCAAAACAGAGCCTATTTTTGGGGGGCACCTTTTTTTGTACCATACAATAAACTACAATAAATCAATTTACTGCCACATAATGTGAGTTTGTTTATGCCGTGGCACACACACACACACAAAGAGAGAGAAAGAGAGAGAGAGAGGGAAGACAACCCTCACACCTTGAGGCTGTGTATCACAAATTACATGACGCTTATCGTTAGTTTTACAAGCGTCTTCCTTCAGTAAACGCTCCCTTCCTGACTGACTGCCTGACTGACTGGCTGACTGACTAACTGACGACTGGATGAGTCCTGTGGCTCAATTTATTTGACTGGGTTCGACTCAGTCGACTCTCTCTCTCTCTCTTTCTCTCGCTCTCTTGTGGAATGACACGCCATTCGTTCGTTGATTCGTATGTTCTGAGGCGCCACAGCCTCCCACGCACAACTGATTGCTGTCTCAATATTTTCGTTGTTGTCGTTGTTCCTCCTCATTTGGATTTTTCTCTCTGGCATTATTGGCGTTTTTATACCCGCTACCCAGAGGGCTAGAAGGGTATTATAACAAATTAAAGGAGGCATCACTGAACCCAAAAAGTATATATGTTAGTATATTAATATATTCTTCTTAATAAATGAGTGTGAATATGGAAAAATTGTTATGCTATATTTTGTACAACATGGTATATTTTGAATAGTTTATTAATATACTAAATATACACTTTGGTATATATTAATATGGTATATTGTAAAAATAATACCGCATTGTATTGCTTTAATTTAAAATGGGCAGCAATAGTATATTTATATACCAAATATAGACTTTGGCATATTTTAGTATTTTTTAAGTATATTAATTGATGCATTGTTTTGGTATATTTCGAATGTAATAATATACTGATACATGAAATATAGGCTTTGGTGAACTATTTCGAATCTTTTGCAGTTTATTTATTTTGGTGATTCTAATAGAACTAAGCTTCGGTATATGTTGAATGTAATAGTATATTAATATACCAAATATCCCCTTTGTTATATTTTAAAGTTTTTTGGAGTATTGTTAAAATAATACCGTATTCTTTTCGTATATTTTGAATGTAATAGTTTATTAATATACCGAATATTTCACTATAACTTAGTATTTTGTGCAGTATATTAATTTGGTGCATTCTAAAAATGAAACCGCATTGTTATATGATATACTTTGAATGCAATATAATATTGATATACTAAATATACCCTTTGTTAGATTTTTAGTATTTTTTGGTGTAGCTTAAAAATATTACATTAAAAATATTAACAATGTCTTGGTATATTTTTAATGTAATAGTATATTAATATACTAAATATTTCGATATAATTTAGTATTTTGTGCAGTATAATAATTTGGTGCATTGTAAAAATGATACCGAATTGTTATATGATAAAATTTGAATGCAATACACTATTGATATACTAAATATACCCTTTGCTAGATTTTAGTAGATTGTGTATTTTAATAATACCGCAAAACGGAAAGCGGGTATCTCGAAGTCTCGAGCACACTCGACTGTTGTTTGTTCGCATTGTTGCCGCCACAGACAGTTGTCGACCATTTATCATCTTTAGACGCTCGCTTAAATGCGCCTCAAAATTATGTTTCATTTCACAAAAGAACACAAAATTTAAGCGAGCCAAAAACCATCAAGTGAATAAGTTTTCTATTTTCCCAAATGGCAACGCACAAACACACACACACACAAACAAATACACACGCATAATTTATGTGTACTTTGATTAACTGGAAAGCGTGCTATATATATATATATATATATTGCCAATAAACAGCGGCTGACAGGGCGTATCAGCAACAAGCGTAACACTAGATTCAAATAGTGGTACACACAATATCAAGTATACGCAGCGTATGTTTAGAGCATATAGGAAATACAAAAAATGGGTAAAGTCAATAAATTGAATTCAAAGTGTTGAGCATTAAGTGCACAAATTTTAGCTTGGCTTTAAGACTTTTTATGCTTTTATTTTAACTTCTTTCACGTGCAATAAAATAGCAATAAAAACGAAAAAAAAATGTTGAAGCGATCGCAATGAACTAAACACTAATAAATAATAATAAATATTAATCGAGTATTGGAGTAGAAAAGTTTTGTTTCATTCATCATGTGAAATTTTGATTGATTCGTTTGGAATAATGTGATTAGTTTTTTTTTTTTTTTTTTTTTTGCTTTGCTTTTTTCGGATAGCAACAAAATGATTTTGTGTGTGTGACAAATTTGTTTTTGGTGGCAACAACTGTAGGTGAGAAAATGCGAAGGCAAAGAAGGAGATGAGCAAAGGAAAAAAGCATGACCCGAAACAGCGTGCGTTCAATTAAAAGAAGATGAACGAGCATTAGCACAGCACGTAAACGAAGAGGCGAGGGGCAGGCTTTGGCATCGTTTTCAATTGGGTGGCAACATGCGGAGTCCCGCGGCAATGATGCGTAAAAGACGCTGAACTGGCAGAGACAAAAAGTAGAGAGAGAGAGAGCTGACTTGGAGGCGGGTCATCGAAAGCTTCGAGCTTTTGGCTTTAATCTCCGGCGCAAAAAAAAAGTGCGGAATACGGCAATTATGCCGCCAGAGAACGTTCATTACGGATTACGCAGGCAGCATGCAGCATGTGGCATGCAGCATGCAGCATGTGGCAACGCTTAACTCGCTCTTGAAATGCAGTTTGCAAATAATTTTACCAACTGCAATTTCATTTCGCATTATTATGAGCGCATTTTGCGCATTTCTAATTTTTAGAAACGAAAATAGATTGCTGAAATTATACATAGTATAAAAGTCGAGAAATTAAACAAATTACATGTGAAGGGTAGCAAAAAAAAAAGAAAAAAAGAAATGTGGAAGCTAGAAATTGCTTTGCATAGTTTTTTCGTTATTTTCTTTTTTTTTATTCTTTTTGGGCACTTTAGACAAAAATTTACAATTGTAATTCAAGAATGTCTGACTGCATGTGTGTGTGTGTGTGGGTGGCTGTCTATGTGTGTGTGTGTGTGTGCTAGTGTGTGTGACTCTTTGTGTGTGTGTCTGAGTGTGAGTTGTTTAATTAAATCAGTCATGTGCGTTGCCTGTGCCACGTTTTAGCATGACAATAGAAACACGACTCTGCGCTCCGCTGCCACGCCTCCTTCCTCCCCCCCCAAAAAAGGCGAACAACCAAAAAAAAAAAGGGGAGAACGCTCACACACACACACACACACACACACATGCTCCAGCTCCTGTTTCTGTTCCTGTGTTATTCCCTGGCTGTGACTTATCATTTTTATTAAAGGACACTGAAATATTTTCACACTGAGGCAAACACAAAGGCAGAGCAGAGGCTGGTTTCCCCCTCCCCCTCCCCCTTCCACTCTCCTCTCCCACTCCCTTTTCTAGCAAACTCTGCTCTATTCCTGGCATGTCGCTTACCTCGCTCGTCCTCCGCCCTTCTCTCTCTCTTCTTTTGCTGCTGCTATTGTCGAGTAGGCAAAAAACCAAACAAAATTTATATGTGCTAAATGTCCTGTACAGCTATATGTGTCTGTGTGTGTGAGTGTGTGTGAGTGTGTGTGTGAGTGTGAGTGTGTGTGTGTGTGTACTAACAGCTGAGGCTGCAGCTCTGGCTGAGCTTGAATATCTGAGAGTTTATTATCCCTCTCTTTGCCCACTCCCCCTCAACAAATACACCCCCCCTCATAAGTCCCATTTCTATAAGCTCCGCAAAATATGCTTTAGATTTGCTTCTTTAATTTGTCTGCTTTGCTTTATACAAGTTCAAGACCAACAAACCACAAATTTATAATGCCGCACATTTTAAACAAACTGAAAATATTTCATCAAAAATCATACACATTTAAATAGTACAAATTACGTGAGTACATTTTAGCTTTCAGGCTGAAGAAAAGAGAGAATAGAATTCTTAAATTTATTATACAGTTAAAAAAGACCAATTTCTTAAAACGACAAACATTCGTTTTATAAATTGAGACCACTTTAATAATAAATTCTTTAAGCTAAGAACATTGATCTGAAAAATGCCAAATTCGAAAAATAAAACCAAAACCCTGTAATCCATCAAAATTCCTAGAAAGTTTCCTTCTTTTCTTTTGATCTTATACAATTTTTAGTCTTAATACTGAATTTAAATAATATTGCAAACAATTGTAAAGTACTCTGTGTTATTTTTTTTATTTGAAATGGAAATTGCTTAAATTACCCTTTATTGGATACTTTATACGGTGGGATACCCGCTCTTCATTTTCAACATACCAAATAAATATCTGGGAAAATACTAAAATATTGATATACGGTAACATTCAAAATATACCATAGTGTCCATAATTGACTTTGAGATACCCACTCTTGAATTTTAATAAACCAAATTAATAGACGAAGAACCAAATTAATAGAAGACTATATTATGGTATATGGATTTATGATATTGTGATGCAAAATATACTGAGAGGTCAGACAGACATGGACATGGCAAAATTTTCGCGACTATTATGAAATTGTGACTTTCGTGGAATTTCAAACACTTTTCAGTGTTTTTCTTTCGGTAAAAAAAGCAGCCAAAACAATTTGTTAGTTTTCAACAAGATTGTGAGTTATTTTTAAGCAAAGATCATGAAAAAGTTGCTTCAGCTTTAGTTTGCACAAACATTTTGCTGGAAAGTTTGTCGGTAAAATAACATAGAACACACGAATATATATAGAAATATATACATATGTACTTGGGTTTATCGAGTAGTATTTTTTAGGGAGGAAAGAGCTCGACTTTGGCTCGACTCGAATGAGGCCTCGGTATAATGGGCATTATGTGAGCAGCTCTGCTGACTAAACTTAATTGAAATGCTTGTGACATAAAACATTAAACATTTGTATTTGTTGTCGTTGTTGTTGTTGTTGTTGTCGTTGTTGTTGTTGTTGCATGTGTCTGTTGGAAGCATTCTAGTACATTCTTCAATGTAATTTCAGCATCATGTTGCTGTTGCTGTTGTTGCTGCTTCGCCCTGTTGAACAGCAGCAAAAGATGGAGTGAGAGAGAGAGAGAGGAAGAGGGAGAGAGGTGGGTGTGGCATAGCATAGTTTTCAGATAAATTGCATTACTTTGCATTTTTGTTTTGTGCTTTGAATGAAATAAACAAAGCGGTGACAACAGAGAGGGGACAGGGGACAACGAAAAGGAACCAGGAACGTGGCACATACGAGTGAGAGTATCCAACCTTACATAGGCGTTGGCCTCGATACTCAAATCAGCGACAAATAAAACTTTTTACAACATTCGCCAGCGCCAGAGCAAAAGAGACACAAGCAGTGGGCGAAAGGGAGAAGCTGAGGCAGAGACTGAGGCAGAGACGGAGACGGAGATGGAGGAGCATTCAAAACATGAGACCTCTTTTGGATTAAGGAAACATTTTTGTTAGCCTTTTCCGAGGCAAGAATGCAGACGGGGAAAAAACACAAGTAAGAAAGCTGGAGTTGAGAATGCTCGACTGTGAGATACTTGCACTCAATTTTCTATGTATACTAAAATTCTATAATATACCAAAATGTATACACACTCTCCACTTGTAAATATACCAATTTATATACGGGAATATACTAAAATATGTCAAGAAATAACATACTCTCATTTTCTAACATACTAAATTAGTATACGGAAAATACTAGAAATATACTGAAACCCATATTTGGTATATCAATGCAGTATATTCGGACAGTATGTTAGACTGCGATATTCTCGCTCTCCATTTGTCAATATACTAAACTAATATATAAAAAATACTAAAATATACTATATGCATTTGGTATATAACATATATGTATGTAGTAGTACATTCGAAATATATCATAGAGGACAGACGGACAATATGCTCCAATATGAGATACCCGCTCTGAATTTTCCATGTGTATCAAATTAATATATGGAAGAATACTAAAATATACCGAGGACTATATTTGGTATTTCACTCAAAATATACCGAATAGTACATATGGACGGACATGTCTATCGTCGCTCTCAAATTAATATACCGACAAAATACTAAATATATACCAGAGACAATATGTACATATATGGCATATCGGTATAGCAGTACATGGTATATTTAAACAGACTGATGGTATGCTCCACTGTGAGATACCCGCTCTGAATTTTCAATATGTATGTATATACCAAATTTGATATATGGAAAAATACAAAAATATACCGAAGACAATATTTGGTATCTACCAAATAGTAAATATGGACGGACATGTCCAAATCGTCGCTCTCCATTTGTCAATATACCAAATTAATATACCGAAAAAAAATACTGAATATATACCAAGGACTGTATTTAGTATATCGCTAAAGCAGTACATTCAAAATATACCATAGAGTACAGATGGACGCTGATCAAAAATATATATGTACTTTAAGGAGTCAGAGACTTTATTTCTTGTTGAAGACACAAACTTATAATACCCTTCTACCCTTAGAGTAACGGGTATCAAACTGAAAGAAGAAGGGCAGGCGGTAATCGAAATTGAAAAAAAATAAAGGCAAGGAAAAAAAAGAGAAATATTACAAAATGAAAATGCACAGGGCAACACAACAAGCAAAAGAAAAAAAACAGAGAAAGAAATCGCAGACAGACAGCTGTAAAGAGCACACATGGAAAATAGCACACGGAAGAAGGAACATCGAGCACAGCTGTTTTGGCTGGCAAATTATATACTACAATATATATGTGTGTGTGTGTGTGTGTGTTGAAATAAAATGCAAAAGAATGAAAAGCAAATTGGGTTTATTACTTCCGCACACTGGACGAAAAATGGCTTTCTAATCGAAGCAACGACTGCTATCGTCTATCGTTTATCGTTTACCAGCCTTGTTATCGGCAGTTCACTTCCGGGTTTGGCTTCCCTTTCCATCTCTCTTCTCTTTTGGTTTTTTTTTTTTTGTCATGTGTTTATGTTTATCTGTTTGCTCTGATGTATTGTTCTGTGGTCTGCCCTGCATGTCAGTCATGCACTGCTTGACGAAATGATTGATGGCTGTGTTTGCGCAGCAAACATTCCTCTCCTCTCTCTCTCCCTCCCTCTTACTCTTTGTCACTCGCTGCCAGCGACAGATGCGACCGCAACTGACTTATCAAAGCGAACAGCAGCAACAACAACTCGACAACAACAACAACAACTACAAAAGTTGCACTACAAAAGCCGCCGCTAACCACAAACATTATGCATTCCAAAATTATTGCTGTCTCTTTCTATCATCCCTTCTTCTTCTTCTGTCTGTTTTGATGTCTTTTAATTCGCAAAACATCAAAAGTGAATGTCAAGAAAGTTGTAACATCGCATTGCACAAACATTGCTTTGACTAACTTTCAATTAATAGATTTTTGATGATTTGGTTAACAATTATTTCTTGACTTTTTATATACTACTATACATATTGTATATAAGTCATGAAATAATGGAATAACCCTGAACAAGTAATCCATCAAAAACATTTGAAAACACACACAAAAAAATATGTAAAATAGCAATGTTGTATCAATACTTTTATTTGTTATTGATATTATTATTATAATGTAATTAATAATTTTGTATAATTGATATTATTATTTGTATATTGGGAATGCTATTCAATAATTTTTAAAAGTATTGAAAGTATTTTATCTATTATGTTTGCAATTATTCTTAGTATTCTTTTATGATTCTTTTTAATTTTACTATTATTGATAATTTAGTTTTTTTAATATAATATTTATAGTCTACAGCTGTAAACTTTAAAATAGCAGTGTTTGAATTTTGATCGCTTGCACGTTGTTTTTGTAAACTGGAAGAAGCAAAAAACTCCTTTAGATTTGTTCCATTTTACTATTATTTTCACATCTTTACACAAGTGCTTAACGTTTTTGCCGCTCATTGAAATATCACTTTTTGAATTTCTTTCACAAATAGTGAGCTTATTATTGATTGTTTCAATTTTTTCTGTTCCTACACTTGGTTTATATAGTTATCATTATTGTGTGTTATTCTTTATCATCTCTTCCCTCATGAATTATCTCTTTCTGCAGTCGCTTCAATTTCGCTTCGCTTCGCAAAGTCGCCATTGAAAAATGTAGCGCCTAAAAGTGTGCTACGAATAAAGTGACACAATGCGAATGGAAATTCAAGTAGCAGGCAAAAACTTGTTGACTTTCGAGCGCAACAACTTATTAGGATTCCAAAAGTAGAATCAACAGAGATTTACCCAGAGAGAGAGTGTGGGTGGAGAGGGGTTAGAGGGGAGGGGTGAGGCAATTTGTGTGTTGGCTGGGGCTTAGAAATGTAGCAATTCAAATTGGAAATTCATTCGTTGAATGAAATGTGCAGATTAACTGTAAATCGTTGCATTTATTATGTAGACAGAGACAAACAAGCTGAGATATCGCATGTGCCATATGTAGAAAACTACCAGAGAGAGAGCGGGAGAGAGAGAGAGGGAGAGGAGGGAGGAACATATCCCTGATAACCCCGAAGGTGTCTCCACTCTGACTCTCGTTGTGTGCGGGTTCACTTGGGGCCTTGGCTTGGGTCAATGGCGCAACCTTTTTGTCTCACGTAATCAGGGAACGCAATCGCGTCATGGGCTTCAGCTTCGGCACGGTCATTGGGCTTAGATTCAACAACAACAACAACAACAGTAACAATAACAACAACAAAAGAAACAGCAACAAGAGGCGGCAACAGCAGGTTTCTGATTCAGGTTTTAGGTTCGGGCGATTTTGCAAATCGAATTTGTGTCACAATTTTCTCTCTTTCTTTTTTTTTATTATATTTTTGTGCTCTTTTTTTGTGACTCCCTCGCATATCAACAAAAAAAAAAACACAAAAAAAAAATGCGAAAAGGTAACACGAACAATGGCCGCAACGGTAAAATCTTGTGCATTGACCTTTTTCCAAGCGAATGACGAGGCCCGAGGTTAACTGAGAGGCAAAGGCGAAAGGCAAAAGGCTATTGCCTGTAATCTTTGGGCCAATATTGGGCAAGAGAATGAGAGAGAGAATCTGTGTGTGTGCGTTTGTCCCTCTCCCTCTCTCTCTCTCTCCCTGTCTGTCTGTCTGTGTGCTTTTCATTTTGGCATTCACATTTTGTTGGGTTTTTGGCTTAATTATTAACTAGTTTTGCTGCCAAACAATTAATTGCAGCTGCTCTAAACTCGACCAGAACACCAACTACACACATATAGCATATATACACAGAGAGAAACAAATCTAGATTGAAAAAAAAATTGATTTAAGATTCAATGTTGATTTAAGATTTTTTCTTGAAATAAGATTTTTAGGGTGGCTTATGCTAAATTTAAATTTTAAGATTAAAAACATCTCATTTTTAGATTCAAGAATGCTTTAAAAAAGTAGATTGCAAATCTTGATTTATAATGTTTTCGATCTTAAAAAAAAAAATGAAAGAAGGAATTCTTATTTGAAAAAATTTAAAAAAAAAAAATATTTTATTCTTTAATCATCGCTTTGACATGAAAGAATCTTCTTTAAGTTCTAAAAGATCTTAAGTTCAAGAATTTTGTTCTTGTTTTTTTTTTTAGATGTTGGAATTCTCTTCCCTGAAAATGAGAACCTAATTTCTGGTGTTGTTACCGTTAGTAGAGATATCGCGAATCATTTGCTGTTGTTTGTCTTGAGATCTTGGGTTTCAACTCTAATCGGTTCATATTAAAAAAAGAGTTATAATTGTAATATTAAAATAATAATAATATTAAAACTGAAGTAAGCAGCACATATGTCAAAAAAAAATTTATAAAACAACACGGAATCTATTTTTTTTTTAAGATTGTTTGATCTTGTTTTAAGATTTTACTTTCTCTGCTCAATTTTAAGATTTTTCCAGACTTAATTTCATAATTTCAAGATTCAACAATCTAGATTAGTTATAGATTTTGGATCTTGATTTAAGAACAAACCTTCCATTTTGACATACAAGTAAAATTCAAGACTTGATGCTTCATTTCAGCAGGTTTTTTTTCTTTCAGTGTATACATACATATATATATTTGTACATATGTATGTTTTATTTAGCAAATGCGACACGCATGTCTATATATATATATATATATAGAGAGAGAGAGAGTGACTTGTGTCGATACTCGCACATGTTGTTCGTGGCTTTGCAATCCAAACGGCAAACGGCATAAAATGTCAAGGACGTTAAAATTTACGTTTTGAGGTTGCCACGCTTCGTTTGGCACTTGGGTAACACCACCAACAACAACAACAGCAACAACAACACCAGCAACAACAACAACAGCAACAACAACAACAGCAACAACAACAACAGCAACAACAACAACAGCAACAACAACTCGAACAACACGTCCTTATGGCCAGCATCTCTAAGCCAAAACCTTTGCGACAACCAATTCCATCTACCAACCACACACACACTCTCTCTCTCTCTCTCCCTCTCTCTCTCTTTCTATCTCTGTCTCTCTGGCTAATAGCGCGTATGAGTAATATTCCATGTGGTCATGCCTGGGGCAACTTACGGCAATACTAACGAGTGCAGCAGCAACACGAATTTATTTATTTGCCTCCACCTGTCGCCTGCAATTGTGACTCGAACCGCAGTCACACAAACACTCACACACACACACTGCCCACGCACACACAAACATCTCTTTCGAAAAAAGAAAAACACCTACGCTTAAGAAGAAAAACTTTGTCTCCAGCTTTGCAGCACAATTTTTGCACAATTGCAATTTGCAGATGCAATTTTAAAGCCAAGTGAAACTGCTTGGACATTTTTTTAATGCCTCCATTCAGTTCATCAGCTTAACAACTCGAACTTAACTGGGCTTTTTCTCTCTCTATGTGTGTGTGTGTAAATGAACTGCTCGCAAATTAAGAATACACACACACACACACACACACACAGCAAATTTATATATTGCATAACGAACATTTATAGAGCAAATATTTTGCGACTTGGCAGCTAGAGAATGAAAAAATATTGATAAATAAAATCAAATTTAAAGCTAGTCGTTTTTTATACGAAAAAATACTTTAGTATGTATGTTCTTTGCTGGGTCGACAATCCAGTATATTTTATGCACTTTGGTATATTATTAGAAATTCGCACTCTATGGTATACTTTGAATGTACTACTATATTAATATACCAAATATAGCCTTTGGTTTATTTTTAGTATTTTGCACTAAATAGTATATTTTTAATGCATTACTAAACATATATACCGAATATTATATTCCGAACATTTTTAGTATTATGCACTCTGTGGTATATTTTGAATGTAGTACCATACCAATATATCAATTTTTGTATTTTTTTAAGAATAATATCTCTGTACTCTATGGTATATTTTTAATGCAGTACTATATAAATATACCATATATAACATTTGGTATATTTCTAGTGTTATTAAGATATATTTATTTGGTATATTTTAAAATTAATACGAGACTATTTTGCTTTTATTCAATATCGGTAGCGTGTATTTCACAGACGACCACACTCGACTGTAGCTTTGTGAGCTATTTTTTTTTTCTTAAATATGGAAAAACAATCTTTAAACCATTTAAGCATAGATTCGAAATCCTGTCAAATATTAAATATAAGCTTCAATCTATATGACGCATTTGCAATGCTAGGATGCAGACAAAAATACAGAAAGGAAAGAGAGAAATCATTAGATCGAACTCATTAGTTTTGATGCTTGCCGAAAGGCTAAAGCTTTGAGATTTGAAATTTTAAATTTGTATGCAATTTTATGTGGCTTATTACAATTACAGCTAAGAGGAAAGTTTTTTAACTTGTTACGAAATGTGAATGCATTTCTGTGGGATATAGATCTGCCAATCCTATTTGTGTTCATCTGGACACACTGCCCAGAATTGAGAGTCTTTTTTAAGTTCAACGAACAATGCAACAAGCAACTGAATAAAACTATTTTATACAGTTTTAGTACATCAATAAAAACACTGAATTAAATAAATTACATAAATTTCATAAAATCTATGTGATTTATAAATGAGAATGAGTTAAACATGTCTGTCGATCACTAAAACTTGAATGACACAAAATCTTAGTAGAAAGTGAAATGAATCGATGATGACGACGTCTAGCGCTGATCACCAAAACTTCAATGGAAAGTGAACTAGATCACTAAAATGTAAATGCGTAAAAATATTAGTAAAAAGTGATGTTAATCGACGCCTACTAGCGCTCGATCACTCAAAACTTATGTGCCTAAAAATGAATGATGAAAAATGAAATTAATCCATGCTGGCGCCATCTAGCGCTCGTCAGCTAATGCTTACAATTCGGAATTTTGTTGATCAGCTGCCAAATCGTTTGCGTGCTAAAAACAATATTTATTTCCGAAAAAAGTTAAAATTGTAAATTCGCTAGTGATTTCTTTGAGTCAACCATCAAATTTGTATTGACAATCAAATCGCAGGAAAATACGCTACATGCTGAAATGCCTTTTTAGGAATGCGCGTGGCTTTCAACCTGTGTGCGATGGTCGGACACAGATTATTTTGGCCAATTGGCAACTTGGCTATTGACCCGGCTTAAGAAACGGGCGACAAAAAAAAATAAAGAAGAGAAGCAAAAACGAAATCAAGTGAAAACTTTTTTTTCAACTGCGTTTTATGGCTTTCCTTTCCTTTTCAGCTTTTTTTTTTGCTTGTTGGGTTGAAACTTAAATTGCCTTTTTAAGGCAGCTAGGTGAATTACCCGCTGCTGTCATTTCAGTTGCAGGGTAAACTCGTTTTCTTTTCTTACTTGTTTGTGCCTCTACAAATACGCATGTATTAAGAGTAGAGAGAGAGAGAGAGAGAGAGTAGAAAGAGAGAGTTGGCATCTCTCTCGCTCGTTCGGTCGTGTTCTTGTATAATTGGGGGGAGTAAAGTATCTTTCGCGTATCTGGTGGCTAAGTAAATTCATGCATAATTAAGCGAATTGCGAGGCAAGTGCCTTAGCATGCAACGTGTCCTCTGATCAGGACTCAGGATTCAGGACTCCACATTCCATTGGCAGCAGCGAGCAGAGAGCAGCGAGCAGAGAGTGTCCTCACATGCATATTTAATATGGGCACATGACTCAAAAGCCCGCAATTAACTTGCGATGAAGGGGCCACTCACTCGCTTATTTCCACACAATTAAGAGCAGAGCAATGACGAGCATCATCATCATCATTGTGACGACAAAAACAAGCATCATCATCATGATGACAAGGACACACACATACACACACACGCGGTGAATTGTGGACAGCGGATGATTCAGAGATTGTTCCCCAAAGAATAAACAGAGCTTAACTCACGCTCTCCCTTTTTCTCTCTCTCTCTCTCTCGCTCTCTCTCTTGCACACACACACGCACGAAATGCAAATTGTATGCGAAATAAAAGTGGCTGGCACAACGCGGCGTATGAGTAACATTACGGTAACTAAAAAGTGCGCATATCGCGTATACGCCTTCAATTATTAAAGTGCCATTCGGCCATGTATCCCTTTTCCTTTTCTCCTCCCTTCGCTTGGCTCTTTCCCTCTCTCTCTCTCCCTCTCTCTCTTTCTCACACGCACTCGCTCTGCTCTCTGTTGTTGTTTTTATGATGGCAGCAGGAAAAAAAAAGATTGCAAAAAAACGTGAAAAGATGAAATTAGAAAACTGAAAACAGCAAAATGCAAAATGAAACTCTGGCAAATTTGTGACAAAACATGTAACGACATGTTCACGATAAACGTTAATATGGAAACGGGTTTCCATAAAGTAGAATTCAATCAGATAAAAATATTTGAATTTAAGAAATATTTTCATATGGGTTACTTTGGCTTACAATCTGGTATATTTTGCACTATATGGTATATTTTTGGTATATTTTAAATGTAGTACTATATCAATATACCAAATACAACATTTGGTATATTCTCAGTATTTGTGCGGTATATAAAATAATATTTCAATATACCGTATATACCATTCCGTATGTTTTTAGTATTTTTCAGTATATTAATTTTGAATGTAGTACTATATTAATATACCAAATATAGCTTTTGATATATTTTAAGTGTAGTACTACATCAATATACCAAATACAACATTTGGTATATTCTAAGTATGTGTGCGGTATATCAAATTGCAATATTTCAATATACCGAATATACCATTCGGTATGTTTTTAGTATATTTGCGGTATATTAATTTGGTATATTTAAAAATAAATACCTCACTTTTCGCTGTTTCGTTTTTATTCGCAATGGGTAACGAGTATCTCACAGTCGATGACACTCGACTGTAGTTTTCCTACTTGCTTTTTTGTAGCAAACGATGCCAACTCAATGCTCAGTAATAAATAGAGATTTGCTGTGCGTAAAACCATGAGCTAGCATAAGTTTTTCTGCATTAATTTGTGTTGATGATATTTTTGGTATATATTTTTCCATTTTTTATTTCACTAAAAAGATTTTCTTATTTTCATTTAGTTATATACTATTTTCTATATATCTTGTTTACTTTATTATTAGCTTGTATCTTTCTATTTTTAGTATTTTCATATACCATAGTTTTTAATATTTTACATTGTTGAGTGGAATTACTTGACAAAAAATGCTGTTGAAAGTAAATAAATTGTTTACTTTATTATGAGCTTAAATCTTTCTATTTACAGTATTTTCATATACCATATTTTGTAGTATTTTATTGAAAATGTCAGTTTAAGTTTTGCTTAAGACGAAAGTGTAACAGAGCATCGACTTTGCGCACTTTGTTTGTATTTCTTTTGGGTTCTTATATTATTTTCTTCGCTTCACTTTGTTGATGTTTTTTTTTTCTTTTTTTTTTGCCTTGCTTCGTATTCTTTTTTCGCTCGTTTTTCGCTTTTGCACTTCGCACTTTTACCTGCTTCTTATGATTATTACTTGCTGTAAATTATGTTTATATTGTTGGAGCGTGTGCAAAAGGCAGCCAGAGCGTAAAGAGCGTAAAGAGAGAAGCGAAGGGAAACGAAAACTTGGGCGAGAAACAGGTTGCAATCATAACTGGCGACAGCATAAACTGTGCTGATTATGTGGCGCCAAGTGGCCAGCAGGTGGCAAGCGAACAGCGAACAGCGAGCACTGCAAATAGTAGACAGTTCAACTAGGGTCGCAAGACGGTGGGAGGGGGGACTGTAAGAGGTGGGGAAGGAGGGGTTGGAAACCCCTAAAGCCAAAAGCGGCCAAAAACCGAAAAAGCCAAAACCAAAACCAAAAGCAATAGCCGTGCGGCAAGTTTGGGTCTTCGTCTTGGACTTGTTTCTAAGGCAGCTGAGAATGTGTTGGAGTGTGTGTTTGAGTGTGTGTTAGTGTGTGTGTGTGTGTGTGTGTGCATGTGTCTTGTACGCGGTTTTGCCTTGTCTTTCAAAATTTCGTCGAGTTGAGTTCAGTTGAGTCGAGTTGAATTGAGTTGAGTATTCATTACGGTTTAAACTTTAATGAATTCTCGCGCCCCGTCCAATTCGAGACCAGTAGAGAGAGAGAGAGAGAGAGCGAGTGAAAAGAGAAAGAGACATAGAGAGGAAGCAACTCTCACTGCAGTCGACGCTTTGGGGCATTTGCCGCTTAGTCATTTATGTTGTTGCCGTCGCCTGTGCGTACAATTTTGTTTGATATCAAATGGTTGCTATTTTTAATTAAATTATCTGGGGCAAGCAAGCGGATTCTGCAGTTGTACACAGACAGCACAGCACTTGGCCAAAAACTTGCCGTCTAGCGAACCTCGTCCCAAAACTCGACTCCACATTCACACTCACACTCACACCCATTCACTCGCACAACTCAGACTTGCACTCACACTCACAGTCAGCAACAGAAGCTAACGTTGAACCCTGTTACAACCAAAAAAAAACGAAGCAAGTAAGAAAGTAATAGTCGAGTGTTATCGACTGGAAGATACTCGCTACTCAATTTAAGTAATTGTCTTAGAATATGGCTATTGCAGATTGAATATTCTGAAAATATACCAAAATAAAATACCTAAAAAATACTGAAATATACAGAATGTCGTATACAACATTAATATGCCAACAAAATAGTCAAATATATCAAATGTTATACATCAAATGAATATGCCGAAAAAATACCAAAATATACCGAATGTCATATACAACATTAATATGCCAACAAAATACTCAAATATGTCTAATGTTATATATCAAATAAATATACCGAAAAAAATACTGAAATATACCGAATGTCGTATACAACATTAATATGCCAACAAAATACTCAAATATATAAAATGTTATATATCAAATGAATATACCGAAAAAATACTCAAATATACCAAAGGCTATATTTGGTATATGTACATATATCGATGCATGAAAAATATAGCCCTCTTTATATTTCTGTATTTTTTATATTATTTATCATATTATATCGATATACCAAATATAGCCTTCGGTATAATTTAACACTTCTTTCGAATATTTTTTGAATTTTCAGCCTTTGACATATTTTTGTATTATTTTTGTTATATTAATTTGGTGCTTCAGCCTAAAGGCCTTAGCCATGTCCGTTTTTCTGTACTCTATAGTATATGTTGGATGTTTTGGTATATCGATATACTATAATATGAAAAATATACCATAGAATACAGACAGACAGATCGTCTCGACTGTTTACGCTGATCAAGAATATACTACTTAGTATGTGTATTTTAAGGAGTCGGAGAAACCTCCTTTGGATACAGAGCTAAAATACCCTTTTACTCTACTCTGTATCGGGTATCAAAAATGAAAGCCCATTTGTGGCAGTCTTCTCAGTTGAAAACAAAAAGGAAAAGCGAGCCCAGACTAATTAACAGCAAATAGTAAACTTGTACTAAATATAAAAAATGAAGTAAACAACAAATTAACTCGAAAATGTATTAAACAGCTGAACACATAGGCAATAGAGATACCCTAAGCCTTGGAAATGAATTTGACGAGGTAACAAATTCAAATAAATATTAATAGCAATCATATCAAACACATAAATCTAACAACGACTCTTTTTCAGCTTACACTCATTTTAGTAATGTGAAATGACAAACGCAAATTTCCATTAAAATGTCATCAATTAAGTAAGGGATTAAGTGTAGTATACTCCGCGTAAAGCTGTCTAGTATTTTTATTTGTTTATACTTGGATTCGAATTGGAATTTTGTATTAATTTGACAAGGTTGCAAGTGACAAATTTATAATAAATATTGATGTTAGTTAATTGGCACTTCTTTTGATATAAATTGGGCGACAATATGCATGGCAAATATTTTGTCAGATACCCGAGGGAAAATAAGTGCGGTATTATTATCAAAATATGCTGATAATATACCGCAAAAGTACTAAAATATACCGAATGCTATATTTGGTTGAAGCAAAGTTAGCAGAGTAAATTTATTTATCTTTCAATTCTAAATATAATATGTGTTAACTGTATTACGTATACGACACATAGTCATGGTTATCAGAAGAAGTCGGAAATTGAAATTAGGTTGTGAATTTTAAACAAAATGTGTATAATTAATATCAAGTATACGACACATAGTTCGAAAAATTAGCAGAGTACATGTATCATCAATTCAACATAAAATATGTATTAATTCTATTACATATACGACCCTTAGTCTTGGATATAATAGGACTCTTAGTCTTGGAAGTCGAAAATTGAAATGATGAAATCAATTTTAAACAAAGTTGGTGTAATTCATATCACGTATACGACGCATAGTATGAAGTAGCATAGTATGAAGAATGCTGCATAATGAAGTAATTTAGTTTATTTAAAGTTTTATTACTACAATACAAAGTATACAAAAGACATGTGTCAAACTATGGAAACCCATTGTAGGTCTCCCAGATGCATATCTAACACATTACGTATACGTCTAGTATGCCGTATGACGTGCATTTGCATTGGGTATCTCCCAATTTTGCCGCAAATTGAAAAACAAACAAAACAAAAATAAGACCAAAACGTGTCATAATTACCAAATCGAAAAGCCATTCCACAATTATTTTTCGTTTCGTCTTAAACATAATTCACGACATTTCACAAGTGGAACAGCCGAGAGAACTTTTGCTTCTATGTCAGCTATGTAAGTGCTGAGGGAAGCTCTTCTAATGCTTCATTCACAACACAACACAACAACATGTGCTGTGCAAAGAGTCGCCAAAGTCCAGTCCCTTGTTGCGCTTTCCCTCTCTCTCTCTCCTCTCTCTCTATCTCTCTCTCTCTCTCTAGTAAAACTATTCTTGCACTCTTTCAGCTTACTTCTCGTAATTATAAAATTCTCTTTTCACAAATATGCTGCCCTTCCATACCATTCAACTGTTCCTTTCTCTCTCTCTCTCTCTCTCTCTCTCTCTCTCTCTCTCTCTCTCTCTCATCTCGCATCTCGTTCTCCTTCACTCTAGCAATTATTAATCCTATTAATGCACTTCGTTTCCCTCACTGCTGCTGCAGCTGCTGTTATTACCTGCACTCATAGTTTTTCCTTCTATTCCCTTTTGTTGGACATTTCTCCTACTTTTATGTTGAGCTTCATTAGTTTCATAATTCAACTCCTATTCTTATTTCTTTTCTTGCTGTTAATATTATTGACACTCCCATCGTTGCTTCAGGGGATTTCAATTTGAGTTGTATTTATAATACTTCAATTTGCTGGCCCATGTTTAATTATGTGTCATGTTACTTAACTGAATATTTATGTTTTTGTCATTTTCTCATTACCCATATTTATTACCGCTAACCATAGGGTAGAAGGGAAGGGAAAAAATGACTACTGCAATCGGTTCTTAATTGCTTTGGCTGACAATTTGGTATATTTTGTACTGTATGGTATATTTTAAATGTAGTACTATTTTAATATACCAAATATAGCCTTTGGTATATTTGTAGTATTTTTAATTTTATGGCATATTTGTAATGTAGTTCTATAACAATACACCAACTATTGCCTTTGGTATATTTTTAGTATTTTACTCTATGGTATATTTTAAATGTAGTACTATGTTAATATACCAAATATAGTCGTTGGTATATTTTTAGTATTTTTCACTTCATGGCATATTTGTAATGAAGTTTTATAACAATATACCAACAATTGCCTTTGGTATATTTTTAGTATTTTACTCAATGGTATATTTTAAATGTAGTAGTATTATACTAATATATCAAATATAACGTTAAGTCTATTTTTAGTATTTTGCTCTCGGTGGTATATAAATATACTGAATATCAACTTTGGTATATTTTTAGTATTTTTGTGGTAAATTAATTTGGTACAATTTATGAATGTGCTGTATTATTATTTATAAAATATACCAAATTAACGCCGCAAAAATACTAAAATATACTGAATCATATATTTTGTATATTTATTTAGATACATAGTACTTTTGCTTTTATTCAAACTACATATGTAGTGGGTATCTCATAGTCGAGCACACTTGTCTGTAGCTTTCTTAATTGTTTTACAATTATTTACTTTTTCATTTCAATTTACTTGCAGATCAATTTCACGTTTTTTTTTGGACTTCAACTGTTTTAAGTAATAATGCAAGGTAAGTGAGAAATAAATTTATTTAATTTATTAGTAAATCCTATTTGAAAGATTAAAATATTTGTTTGAAATATTCATATTTCGAAAATGAATGATGCATATCCAACAAGAATATAATAGCAGAAATGAAATAATTGACTTCTTTATATATTATTTATAACTGATTATTGAGCATTAAATAGTTATCACTCTTTTTTTATATATTTTATTATTTTTAATCTTCGCATTTTACTCGATATGTTTTTTTGAATATTCCTTTTGCCATATTCACTTTGCCACATCTGTTGATTATTTATTTATCAAAGAGTCTTCTACTCTCTCTACCTATTAAATGCAGGTATAATATTATAGCTCTGTTGTTGCTCCTCTCACTCGTTGTTATTCTGAATAATGCACTTACTGCAATTTCAATTTCTTTTGCACTCATTTTCATTATTCGCACTCTTATTGCAATTACCAACTCGATGTCTACGGTTACCGCTTGCTGTCTTTTTCTTCGGTCTTCGGTCTCGACACTTATTTCTACCTACACACAGAGCAATTTACGAGTACGCAACTCCTTCGACTCTGACTCTGACTCTGAGTTCTACTTCCACTTCGACTTTGACCTTTGCTCTTCTACTCTAATTTCCACTCCACTTTCTCCCCCTCTTCTTTTTTTCTCCGTGCTGCTCGAGCATAAAAACGAAGCATTTATTAAAAACCAAGTGACTGCCTCAAATTAAGCTCGGGCAAAACTGCAAAACTGAAAGCTGAACGCTGAAGCTGAAGGCTGAAAACGAAAGCCAAAGCTAAAGCCAAAAGCGTAACGTAAGCGTTGTGCGTAAGGCGAAGTACCGAAAAAGTGCCGTTATTGCTTTCAACTTTTTTTTCTGGCTCTTATTTTTCTTTTCCGTTTTGTTATTCTCCTCTTTGGGGGGTTAAGAAAATCGGCATAAAGCACGCTAGACTGCACGCCTTTTCTTTTTTTTTTTTTTTTCTCTCTTTTTCGTTGTATGTTGCTGCACCACTTGTCGTATACTTAATATCGTTGCTCGACTCAACTCACATATGGCATTGTGGCTGCTGCCACTTAAACATTGCTTGCAGCAGCCACAAAGACACAGACTTCGCATTCGGCTGAAGCAGCAGCAGAGGAAATCATATCAGCGATAATGTTTTATCACTCCTTTGATGCCCTTCACTAGAGCGAGGGAATGTCGACTTTTATGAGCAATTTGTGGCACTCAAATTGCTTTGCTTTATTTAGCATTACAATTGGTTGGCATTTAAAGATAGTTTGATAACATAAAATAAAGCAATTCCTCAATTGCTTTATTATTTCATTAGCAAAAAAAAAAAAAAGTTTCAAAGTTGTATTTGATTATGCAAGTTATTAATGTGGAAAGAACACTTCAAGCTAGATTGTGCATATTTAATGTAGTTTTTTTATTATACCAATTTTCGTTCAAAATAAATTTATTTAATTTGTTTTTATTTATCTAAACTTATCAAATAATATTTACTTATTATCTCAAGTTCGATTGTGTATTAAAATAGTTCAATATTTGTTCATGAATTTTAGTTTAACTTTTGCATTTTAATTCTCATTATTATCTTTATTATTCTGATTATTATTTACTTATCTTAAGCTAGATTTGTGTATGAAATGAATTATTCAAATAGTTCAACATTTCTTTACGAATTTAAGCTTAAGTTATGCTTTTTTTGGAATAGAAAAGAGTTGTGGAAATTTTGCGCAAATTTCGATTTATATATAATTTTTTTGGTTATATTCTTTATTTAAATTATCTTATTATCTGCAGATAGATTGCAAATAAGCAACTATTAATTTCGATAGCTATGCAAACAAATGCTTAACTATTTTAATTGAATTTTTCATATTTTTAATGTGCAACCTTTGTTTGCATTATTTGTTTTGCCTTTTTATTGATTCAGTTTTGATATTTATGAATTTACCATTTAAAATTCATCTATGTTAATTGAATTATTTAACTTTATTCATTGAACGAGTTGTGAACTAGGCAGAGAATATTCTCTTTGGTGTTTTTATACATTTACTTTGCTTACACTTTTAATCGTGTTAACCATTTGTAAATATATAAATCTAACTGAAGCCATATTCGTATTATTTTACCTACAAAAGTATTCTTTTAAATTGCTTATAATAATTTCAACTGGCTTAAGCTCACATTTACCAATTGCAAAGACATTAAAAGCTTGCCCAAAGCAATTGGAGAGCGAGCAGTAAATTATTTGTCAACACAGCAATAATATATCGAGTGTATGTTATATAAATATTTATTGCAGTGCATAAAAGTGCATTTGCAGTCATATCAAGTGAGAAAACTACACTCGAGTGTGCTCGACTGTGAGTTACCCGTTCTATCCATTTTCAATATAAGCAAAGCAAGTCGATATTATTCATAAAATAAACCAAATTAATATAGTGCAAAAATAGTGAAAATATACTGAAGATTATATTTGCTATATCTATGTATATACTAACACATTAAAAATATACCATGTGTACTTTGTGGTATATTTTTATTTGGTATATTTATGTATATATTATTGATCTTAAAATATACCAAATTAATAAGTACATAAATACTGAAAATATACCGAAAGTTATATGTGGTATATCAATATACTAACACATTCAAAAACCCCTAATAATCCTTTAAAAATTGTGAAATATGATATATTTGGTATATTTATATATTACTGTTCTCAAAATATACCGAATTAATATAGTTCAAAAATACTGAAAATATACCGAAAGTTATATGTGGTATAATGATATACTAACACATTAAAAATATACCATATGCATTTTATGGTGTATTTGTATACTATTAAAATACTGATATATGATATATTTGGTATATTTTGATACCATCAAATATATACTGAAATATTCAACTATTCATTCAAAATATATCACAACGTGCGTATGATTTTGTGATAGTATATACCAAATATAGTATATTTTAGTTTTTTTTTTTATAATAATGTGGTATATATTTTAAGAATGACGGACATGGCAGATCGAGAATATATATGCACTTTAAAGGGAAGGAGATACCTGCTTCATTCTGTTACATAAATTTCCTGCAGGCACAAATTTAAAATACCCTTCGATCCTATGGTGAGTAACGGGTATAAGAGTAGTTAATAATTAAAGCGAATTGTTGTACAAAATGCTTGGAGAAGTGCAGCAAACTCGTTTGGCATTCGACTGGAAAGTGGAAAGTGGAAAGTGTATCACAATAATACCCGTAAAATGTCAACGTGTCAAAATATGCCAGCAGCTTCCTTCCTGTTTGCGTAGTGAAACACAAAAAATATTTTAACATACGCACACACACACATACAATTGTTGAGATATTCAGAGTAAAAGTCAGCAGCAGCGAGAATTGGCGAAAATGCGTAGCAAAACATGAAAATGCACAGACCAAAAGAGAGAGAGTGAGAGAGAGAAAGAAAAGGAAGAGGGAGTGAAGTGTGTGAACTGAGAGGAGGAGGCAAAAAAAGAAGTGCGGAAACGGAATTCTGTAAGCGAAGCACTCGCTCAATGCAAGTGTGCGTAAGTGTGTGTGAGTGTGAGTGTGTGTGTGTGAGTGTGAGTGCGTGTATGCGTGTGTGACTGTATGCGTAATATGTGTGAGGCCATCCTAAATAAACAATTTAACAACTTGAAAATTCCATTTATTAACCTTTTTCCGCATAATAAAATTTGAAACCTTCTTTCTACACAACAAACACTACAGAAAAGTGCGTGCGAGGAGTAGGCGTGAAGCAGCGGAGAAGGGTAGCCAAAAAAAAAAGATACAAAGTAGAAGCGAGAGAGAGAGAGAAAGCGAGAGCGAGGGAGCGATGGCGAGAGGGAGAAAGGAAACACATATGAGAGTGCCAAAGAGTCAAGTCAATGCTGAAGAATTGCACAACAAAGTGAAGACAAAAAAAAGGCAGCAACAACAACAAGGCGAAATAAAGTGCCAAAGCAGCACCAGCAACAGTGAAAACAACAACAACAACGGAGACTGAAAAGCAACAACAACAAGTGAGACTGACTAACGGCAACAACAACAAGAAGAACGAGAACAACAACAACACGCAAGAGAACCAAACACATGCCAATACAAAAGCAACAACAACAAGAACAATAACTGAACGCGGCTGAAGAACAACAACAACAATTTGCTTGGAGTGGATTAATAACAAAGTCAACAAGGATAACACGCCTTAATTATGTATGTACAGGCGTTAGTGCGCACTGTGCGGGGGCGGAGGCGGTGGTGGAGATTGGAGATTGGAGAGGGGAGAGTGGTAAGGGGAGGATAGCAGGTGGACGACTGAAGGGCAAATTGTTTTCGGTGCAAAGAGTGTGAAGCGGATGAAGCTAGCAGAGGCTGAAGCAGAGACGGAGGCAGAGACGAAGGCTGAAGCAGAAATTAAGCGGAAGAGCGCTGCAGATGTTTGCGGCCGAATGACGTAAATTGTAGTCAAACAGCAGCAGCAACAATCTAAACAGCAACAACAAACACCGACGAACGGACAAGGAGAAGAGAGTGGGAGAGAGAGAGAGACAGAGACAGAGACAAAGCAAAGCCTTCGGCTTTGGCAGCAGTCAAGCAGCCAACTAACAAATACACGTAAGTGGCAAGTACAACATGATGTACAAGTCGAATGTATCTCTGCGGGTCCATAGATACCATGCCCCCCCCCCCCCCCCCCCCCTCTCTTTACCACCCCCCCTTTCGAGTGAGGTAAGCGAGGAGGTGAGAGCGCTGTAAAAAGCAAATACTTGTTAACGAATGCGGGCAAAATGCCGCCGCAGTGAGTGTGAGGAGAGGAGGAAAGGGGAAATGGATGAAGGGGAGGAAGGGGAAAAGCGAGGTGAAAGCGAGAGACGTATTTTCATAAATTAATTTCATTTGTGATTCCAACTCTGCCTCTGCCCAAAAGAGGACTCTCGATACATTGTTGCTCTTGCTCTCTTGCTTTCTGCTTTTGTTTGCCTTCCCCTCTTTCTCTCCCTCTCTCGCTTTGTTGTTTTCCATTTTTGTTTTTCGCTTAATTGTCGACTGTATGTGTGTGTGTGTGTGTGTGTGTGTGTGTGTGTGTGTGTGCTTTAAACGAATTTCACTCGAGTATCATCAAGCGACGCTTTCGCATACATTACATAAATTAAAAAATACGTGAAAATGCCTCCGAAATATGTATATTTCCCATTTTCCCATTTTCCCACTGTTGCACGCTGCACGCTTTCCGCTTTTCCTGCTTTTGCTGCTTTTCCTTTGCCCCAAAGCACACACTCTTTAAATATTTGCCAATTGAAAGTCACTCGATTATTTTCCTTTTTGCATACATTCCAAACTATTAATATTTGGCATAAATTTAATAAATAGATCAACAATTTGAATAGAAACTACTCTTGAAAATACTGAATAATCCAAAATCAACATTTTCTATTGAAAAGTGAAAAGTCGAGGAATGCAAATCTTGCATATTAAAAAACCCAAGTTGTTATTAATATGAAAAAAGTTGCGTACTTTTAAGAGACACAAATCTGATTATAACAACTAAGAAAGTTACAGTAGAGTGTGCTCGACTGTGAGATACCCGCTACCCATTTTTAGTAAAGGCAAAGTTAGCGGGTAAAATCAAATCAAGTGAGATTATGAATATGAATAAGAGCAGAAACAATACGGTAATATTCATAAAATATACCAAATAAATGTGCCACAAAAATACTAAATATATACCACAGACGAAATTTGGTATATTTGTGTGATACTTGATACATTCAAAATATACCAAAGAGTGCAAAATATACCGACATGTATAAGAAGTAATGCAGTTACAGTCGAGTATGCTCGACTTTGAGATACCCGCTACCTATTTTGAATAAAAACAGTAATATAAATAAATAAACATAAAATAATTAAAAAACAGTATTATTCTCAAAATATACCAAATAATATACCACAAAAATATTGAAATATACCAAGAGCAATATTTGGTATATTGTTGCGATACTTGATACATTCAAAATATGCCCTAGACTGCAAAATGCTAAGTATAATAAGTAACTTTGAGATACCCGCTAACTATTTTGAATAAAAATAATAATACAATTGAAATAATAAAAATACAAATAAATAAATAAAAAAAAAATTAAACATTATAAAAACAGTATTATTTTAAAAGTACACCGAATTAATATAACACAAAAATATTGAAATATACCAAACGCTATATTTGGTATATTGACATAGTACTACATACATTCAAAATAGAGTGCAAAATATACCACATTGTCAGGTAGAAATTGTTGAAATAGAATCGAAAATCAGCGAACATTATAGTTTTTACTATGAAATTAATTTTAAATAAATTTAAAATTAGCAAAAAGGTTCATAAACTTTTAGATATGAATTTCTTTTATGAGTCAAACGCTTCGCATTAAGTTTGGCATACATTTCAATAGAGAAAATTGTTGTTATTGTTCTGATTTATTATTGCTACATCAATTTCATTTAATATTTAAAAAATGCAATTATGATTCGCTTGTTAAAAGCGTGTTTTTGTTATTCAGGTTTTCATTATTGTTATTCATAGAAAATCATTTAAGAATGATGAAATTGTGCAAATTGTTCAATTAATTGGAGGTTGAGAAGAAATTCACAAACCAAAAAAAAAAAAAACTTGAATTATAGATGAAAAACAATTCAATTAGGCAATCCTGTAACTCTGCTTTAATACAAGCTTATTAATATTATCAATTATTTTAGTATTTTAATTTATGTTGATTACTTATTAATTTTGTCATTTGAAGCAAATTCTTGATTATTATATTATATTAATATAATATTTCATTATTATATTTTAATATGTTTTTGTGAATTTGAAATTGCATTGTTATACTTGATACATTCAAAATATACCAAGGAGTGCAAAATATACCAAATTGTCATGTATAATAAATAATAAAGTTACAGTCGAGTATGCTCAACTTTGAGATACCCGCTACCTATTTAGAATAAAAACAATAATACAAATAAATAAACATAAAGTAATCAAAAACAGTATTATTCTTAAAATATACCAAATAATATGCCACAAAAATATTTAAATATACCAAGAGCAATACTTGGTATATTGTTGCGATTTAAAAGAGTTCAATTGCACTAATAAAATAAATTTGTTAGGAATTTCAACAGAAGTTTGAAGCTGTTTTGAAAAATACGCGTAAAATGCCTAATCGCATCCATTAGCCAGGGAGACGACGACAAACTGACTGACAGAGCAGTCATAATTTAATACTGCAAATACATAAATATACCATAAAGTTTCTGTTTCGCTCTGAAGCGAGAAACGGGAATGCGAATGCGAATGCGACTGCAAATGAAGCAACAATTAGAGCCCATTAAAATTGTATCATATGAAATTGAAGCGTTAATGAAAATGTGTTGACATGAAATTTCCACAGTGCCCCCCAAACTGCCACGCCCACTACCGCCTCCTTCTCTCAGCTGCACCTGATGCGAAAACGTGAACGAAATGCGAGAAGGAGGCAAGCGAGATAGAGAGAGAGAGAGAGCGAGTATCAAATATGAATAGATGCAATTAAAAAGCATTCAACGAATGAAATTACGAGCATCAAGCATTATTTTTCCTTCTTTCTCTTTCTTTTCCTTTTCCTCTTGTCTCTTGTCTCTCATTTCTTGAATTTTCGTTTTTGTCATTTTTTTTTTGTGTTTGTATTTCTTTCTGTCTTTTTTTTTTTTAGTATTTTGCGCCCTTCGCACAAATTTTCGTAATTGCATTTTGAATGCCAAATAGAAGTTGGCACATATCTTTCGACTACTTTGGATCTCTTTCTCATCACACAACACAACAGCATTCAGTTCGCCTTGCTCTGACAAACAATTGCGATTTTATACCCGGTATCTATAGGGTAGAGGGGTATTATAATTGTGTGACATCTGCGACCCTATAAAGTATATATATATTCTAGATCATGACCATATAGCCATGTCTATCTGGTATATTTTCAATGCAGTACTTCATAAATATATCAAATATTACATTTTGAACATTTTTTGTATTTACGGTATATACCAAATATAACATTTGGTATATTTTTAGTATTTTTGCGATATTAGTTAATTCGGTATATTTTCAAATTAATAATGGCATATACCAAATATAACATTTGGTATATTTTTAGTATTTTTATGGTATTCATTAATTCGGTATATTTTAAAATTAATAATGGTATATACCAAATATAACATTTGGTATATTTTTAGTATTTTTATGGTATTCATTAAATCGGTATATTTTAAAAATAATAATGGTATATACCAAATAGCACCTTTGGTATATTTTTTGTATTTTTGCGATATTAATTAATTCGGTATATTTTAAAATTAATAATGCACTATCACTGATATACCAAACATAACTTTTACTGTATAATTAGTATTTTCGTAGTTTTTCAATTCGGTATATTTTAAGTATTTCGAGTCGAGCTCACTCGACTGTAGCTTTCTTACTTGTTGGTTTTTATGGAAAGCGTACAGATTATTATCTGCATTTTTTCATTATTCATTGGTTCTTTCAGCGCTTTCAATTATCAATTATTAATATAATTTTTATTTTAATTTTTCTATTTAGTAGTTGAACCAGTACAGCAATTAAGAACTATAACACATTTTAAGGCTAAACTCATTCAGTCTAAAGCTCAAACCCATATCACAAAAACATTATCAATTATTAATCAAAAAATTCGGATTTAAAATTTAAAAAGTCTCCTCTAAGTATTTTATTTAATTTCGATTCAGAAAACTCTTTAAACTTTGGTTTATTACTTTATTATTTATTTAAATTTTATATTTAAAAAGTCTGTCCCTTTAGCATTTTATGCCATTTATATTTAGAAAACTCTTTAAACTTTTTTACTTTACTATTCCATTAGAGTGACCACAATTATATTTCACTTTTCTCACAGTTATTGGAACCTAAATAAAATTAGATCTTAAGAACATATTTTAAGAATCTTTCGACCACGTGTCACAAACTTTTTTTGATGTCAAGTTTTATTAACTGATTTAATGAGATCACAACACAATATGCGGAACTTATTCAGGCAGAAACTCAAGCTCATCCTGAAGAACTAAATTTATTGTTGAGCGCAACATTTTCAAAAAATTTTGATGAACAGTTTTTAGAGTTTCTAAAAGTATCATAACACATGAAAACAATATTTTCAGATATATTTTTGTAGCACAGTTTTTAGAGTTTGAAACGAAATTCATTTAAAATATTTATAGCACAGCTTTTGGGGTATCGTTAACACTTCAAAATAAAACTGATCAATCACAAAATTATTATGCAGCAATTGAATTCAATCAAATTTAAATGATTTCGATTTACAAATGCGATGCAGATGAATTGTTTTAAAAGGCATTTATTTGCAAATGTGATGAAATTATTTGTATTTTTATTATACTAAATTGAATACTAAATTGAATTATCATTTTGATTATTTTATTTCATCAAATGTAGTATTAAATACTAAATATTTTTGTTATCTTAAATCTAGTATAAAATACTAAATTTAGTTATATTTTTATTATACCAAGTATAGTATTAAATACTAAATTTAATTATATTTTGTTATACCAAATGTAGTATTAAATACCACATTTAATTGTATTTTTATTATGCCAATTTTAATTATGCACTAAAGTGAATACTGGACTTTCGACTTTGTGTTGAGATAAATTTCATTAATTTTCATTCAGAATCTGAGTGATGAGGAACTCAGGGAATTAAGAACCCATTTAACCAGCCAACAACAAAGATATTGCAAATTTGAGAGCGAGCAAAAAAAATTAAAAGCATTCTCAAACTTTTCGTTGTTTGCTGTTGAAATTAGTTTAATTTGTCTCTAATTTTTGTGTGTTTGCTTTAGGGCAAATTAGTTAGAATTTGCCTAAGTTGTGGGTATATAATTGTGGGGAAATACGCACCATATATTTTTAGAGACAATTCCAGTTAACTCGATGCTTGCGTGTTTTATTTTGTGTTTTTTGTTTTTGTTTATTTTTAATTGTGGCTTGCAGAAAAGTTTTGTTTGGTCCACAAAATGAAATTAAGCACAATTCTTAATGGAAGGCGGAGACTTGGACTTGACTAGAGTCTGGAGAAGGACGAAGAGGAGGAGTCTTTTAAATACTTTCGGAAAGTCATTAGGCTCATCGTGGAGAGAGGAGCTTCAATTAATTCGAAAACTGAATGGGAGGAAAAATTGCGCTTTTGTTGTTGCTCTCGAAATTTGACAATAATCGTAAAATAAAACGAAAAATCAACTGAGTAGTACAAAAAAATTGCGGGAAATTGTTGTTTGAAAAAATGTTATTATTTTTTTTTTGCACTTACGATTGCACCGAAAAAAAATGGTTGTTGTTGTTGTGGTTGTTGTTGTTGATGTGAAATGCACCCAAAAAAAAAATGCAAAACGAACAATCGATGCGGCGATTGCGATCTTTGGAGCTGGCCGCGGCCTAAACGCGATGCGATTTAATTATTTATTTTATAGATTTGTATTATTATTTGTATTATTTTGGCTTTTTGCGCGGATTCAACAGACTCAACAGAGAATAACAGAACGTCGTGGCACGTGGCACTGACTGAAGAGGTAACAAAACAAAAAACAACAAACCGGACGTCGAGTGTTGAAGATGCGATTGCCAAAACGAGAAACGAGAAGAACGTGTGTGTTCATTTATTTGTTTGTTTCGTTCGACTATAGCTGACTGAGACTGAGACTAAGACTGAGAGAGAAATATGGAGGATGCGACTTTGTCGACCGCTTCATGCGAGACCACGACCTCGACTGAGCGGCGACAACGACACGAGTTCGACACAACGCAACGCAACGCAACGCAAAGCAACGTGGCAGGCGACAGCGACAGCAGCAGCGACGACGACGACGACGACGTCGACCACGACCACGGACAATATAATAAGTATGCGAGTGTGTGTGCGTGTGTGTGTGTGTGTGAGAGTGTATGTATGGGAAACGGAGACGGAGACGCGACTCGCTTGGCTGCACTGCTTGGACTGACTCCGACCAGCATCAACATGCTGGACAGAACCAAAGCCAAAGCAGAAAGCGAAGCCGAAGCTGCGAACACGAGAAGCCGAAGCTGCGAACACGAAGCCGAAGCCGCGACACCCGAAGCTGGCAACCACGTGTAGTTTGGCGTCAAAGGATGCTGGAGTGAAAAACGCTGCCCTTTGCAATGGCTAACAGCACTGTTAACTGCCGCTGTTAGCTAACATTTGCCGGAATGTTAACCAATGTAAACAAATAAAAACGCAATGCTACGAGTCGCCTTCGTCACATTGCTTTCGCCGCCTTTTCGTTGTGTTCGCCTTTTGCCATTCTTCTTTGCTTCACTCATTTTGCTGCTGCTGTTGCTATTGCTGCTTCTTCAATCATTTCATGCTGCGGCAACCACGTGCCACTCCTGTGGAGCAGCTAAACGCTTCACTGGAGGCGCTCGTCCTCAACCTTCTCCTTTTCCTCGTCCCCGTTCTCTTCTCCCTCTTTCATTGCCTCTGCACTCGTCTATACCCTGGAAGTGCAAACAAAAACTATATTTAACTGATATGTGACTTCCGCTGCGGTTTTTTTTTTTTTTTTGCTTAATTCACACGATTTTCAAGTATGATTTTAAAATATAATAAAGTACTATTAGAATATAATTCTTCTATATGGTCTATCTTATTATAACTCTAAGTAACTCATATCTTTTTCTTAATTGTATTTATTAATTGAATATTAACTTATATACTTATTTATATACTTAGTATAAAATATAATCATTATGGTATATAACAAAGTATGACTATAATTCTTCTATATCATCCATCTTATTACAACTCTAAGTAACTTGTAACTTTTATTTACTTTTATTTAATTAACTGCAATTTAACTTATAAACTTATTATAAAATATAATTATTATGGTATATTTGTATGATGATGTAGCTTACAATATTTTCTATACTTGTATTTAACACTAAGTAACTTGTAACTTTTAAGCAAATATAATAATTTTTATTACTACTCTTATTCAATTAATTGAAACACTTTAAATAATAACTGAAAATAAGAGCTATCTTTTTCGATGTAATCTTATTCTACTTTTGGTCAATTTATTCAAAATTTACTTAAACTACATTTTTAAAATAATAACTAAAAATAAAAATTGTTTCGATGGACCCTGAGTTGTAATTTTTAAAACAACATAGAAAATGAGAGCTTAAAAAACTTGCAACTTTTTTTTATACCAAATACATAATTGCAAATTTAAGTTTTAAAACACTTTTCTTGCAATTGTGATGAAAAGATTTCAAAATACAAATTATTTTTCAATAATGTGTAATATGAGCAACTCTTTACAGTTTGAGAAACAAATCGAAATATTGAACAAGATGACTCGATAAGGATGCAAGAATATAAAAAGAATGTAGTCCTTGATGCAAAATTCATAATATATGAGCTGAAATGTATTGCCAACTTTTTGAAACCAAAAATTGAAGCATTGTAGAAATATTTATGATAACTTTTCATATTTAGTATATTTTGAAAGCTTTATTTTAATTACAGTTTCGATTTTTTGTCTTCTATATGTTTAAGATATTTTTAGAATTAAATTCATTCTTCTAAAAAGCATTAAATTTTATTGGCCTATTTTTTATATGCTTATTTTAGTTCCATTTATTCAAAATAACTTTTTATTTTCTTTATTCAATACTTTAGATTACTATTTACATTTAATTTCAAAATCCAGGGTATATTCAAGTCGTTATCTTAGGCTGTCACATGTTGGGCTGCACACATTGTAATTGTGACTCCAATTTGCAGCAAATTCAGCTTTTAGAAAATTAAATCTTTTGTGTATGGGTTGGGTTCTTGTTTTTTTTTTCTTGTTTTTTTCTTCCTCTTTTTTGCTTTTTGGACAATTTGTACAGCGCTGTTAATGCTAATTATAATTAAATACTTAACACTGAGTGCATCGCTCGCTGTTCTATTCTCGCTGTCATAGTCCTGAGGGTGTTGATAAGACAAGCTTCTTGACAAAAGGGATGAAGGGAAAAGGCGACGGCCAGAAAGATGTGCACATTTTTTAATTAAGTAAATGAGCAATAAAGCAACATTTCGGAAATCGAGAAGCCAAAGCAAAAGGCTATTGACAAAGGCCAGTGAAAAGCGTAGTAAAAAAAGAACGAAAAGAGAAAACGATTTAGTGGCAGGACTTTTCACATTTCCCGAGAAAAGTGTAGGAAGTGTTGCTGGTGCGAAGGAGGGGGAGGAGGAAGACGCAAAAAAAAACAAAATTAAAATAAAGAGACCAGAAAGTAGTTGAAGCATCAAGCAGAAGCTTGTGTAGAGCTCATAAAGCTTATTTCTAAATTATTCTAATAAAACAATCCCAACCTCTCGCTCTTCTTCATCTTCTCCTTTCGCTTCCTCGTTCCACACAAATGCACAAAATGGTCAGATTTTAAATGCCGATTTTAGGCCAACAACATATTCAGTAAATTCATTTAATATCATTATTTTTAATAGTATTTGTGCTTCAGAAAAAAAATGCTGAATATCCAGAGAAATAGTTGAACGAGGCGAGTAGATTTAGTATTTTAAAATACTAAATAAACTATATAAGTCAAAAATACTAACACTGAAAAACGTAGAATATTAGTTTGAGTATTTTTAATATTTTGATATTATGATATTATGATATTATGATATTATGATATTATGATATTATAATATTATGATATTATGATATTATGATATTATGATATTATGATATTATGATATTATGATATTATGATATTATGATATTATGATATTATGATATTATGATGCTATGATATTATGATTTTATGGTATTAAGATATTACAATTATATTTTATTTATTTCTTGTCGTATTTTTTGATAGTTTACTTTTATAACTTTTCTGAATATGAAATCTGCTTTTATCATTCAAATTTCATTCACTTCAATTTATTTCCATCTCCACTCAACAACATCTGAAGTCTCGCCTAAAGCTTTTAACGAAGCAATGTTAATGTTCTGTTAGTTTAATCTTTCGTCAAGTTAAAATGTAGCCTTCGTTAAATGTGGAACACATCAGCGTAGATAACTTTTGTGCCAGCCATAAAATTGAATTTCGACCATTCAACAAAATGTGCCATAAAACTGTTGTCCCAAAAAGCTTTGCAAAGCTCTTTCAAATAGGTCGAAACTTTGGCAAGCTGTAAGTCAAGACACAAACCGCAAGCCGCAGAAAAGATTGCCATGCTTGTCACAGTGTGCGTGCAAAGTTGTTTTGCTCTAGTTTATTGACCTCATTCGCAAAAGCTACTTCTGTGTGTGGCTTTAACCCCAAGCTATTTCCAGTAGACAGCATCAAAAGGCGTTCCAGTTTCACACACGCAAACACAAACACAAACACACTGAGACATTCACCTAGGCGTATTGGGTATTCACATAAGTGGAAGCGAATAGTTTTCACATTATTCATGTGAAAGGATGCGCATTCCAAATACCCTGTTAATATATATTCAATACATTTAACACATATAGAATTGAAGGTACACATTATGAAGCACGACAAACACATGAACTTATCTTAGAAGATAACTTTAGCTTCCTAAACAAAGTTCTATAATCAAGATTTTAGTCTTCATACTAGAATTTTAGTTTAAAACTGTGCGTCAAGAACTTAAAAATCGTAATATTACAAAACATATCTTTAGTTCAAGAATATTCGATATAAGATCCAAGTTCCTTTTAACTATAGGAACAAATCTTATAGTTTTAAGACTAAAAACATTATTTTAGAATCAAAAAAATATGAAAAATATATTTATTTCTTTTGCTTTTTTTCATTTTTTTTTATTATTTACTATTTTATTTTTTAATTACCGCATTCGCTTACTCAGTTGTATATTAATGATTCCACTTGCGAAATACTTATATTATTTTTTTCCTTTTCCTTTCTTATTATATAATGAAGAATGGATAGCAACAGCTCAAAGCTAGATAAAAACTTTAATAAAAACTCTAATTTTCAATGAATTACATAATTTAATAACCAAAATCTAGTATTTTTGATTTTATTTTAAGAATACGTCATATTTTAGACTAATGTTCTTAGTTTTAAAAATTTGATCCTATTTCAATTCCTAAGGCGAATGTTCTTCATTTAAGAAAATTGTTTGCTTTTTTATATCAGCTGAAGAGAAACAATTCTTGGATAGATTTAATAAATGCAATTTCCGACATGACTTCGGTTCTTGAATTAAAATCATAAATTGTTGGAACTCAGTATTAAGTATACGACACAGTTTATGATCTTTTTTAATTCCCAATGTAAAATGAACTTCAATGGCAATAAAAAAAACAAAAACGACTCACAGATAACTGGTTTGTCTAATGATGTTTGGCTGCTTGTAAAGTTGAGTCTTTATAGCTTCCAGCTACACGCAGATTCACACAGATAAAGCGCATAATAATAATAATTAATAATAATTATGATAATGATTATTGAATAGTTTTGCATAAATTATGATGAATAACTTTATTTCGTACACAAATGACAAAAGTCCGATTCATATTTGGTATTCATATTCACATTAGGAGATCATAATTTGGAATATTTAAGAAACGGATTCGAGATGCATTTCTTGGTCATTACATTATTAATTAACTAGGGAAATACGTGCGAGGTAAATCAGAAGAAAGTTGCAAAACATCTGCATCAGAAAAACAACAAACAAGAGAGCTATAGTTGAGTGTGCTCGACTTAGAAATACCCGCTACACTTTTTTTAAATTTTAAAATATACATAAAATAAAATAATATACCACAAAAATACTAAAATATGCCAAAAGCTATATTTGGTATATAGTACTAAATTTTAAGTATACCATAGAGGTCAAAATATATTGAACGTCATACAGTGCGGTATTAATCTTTAAATATACCAAAATAATATACCACAAAAATATCAAAAATATACCGAAATATGTATATAAGTGGGCGTGGCATACCTACCTCTTATAGTCTCTGAGATCTAGATGTTCATACAGACGGACGGACAGCCAGACGGGCAGACGGACATTGTTATATTGTCTCGATGCTGATCAAGAATATAGTACATATATTTTGTAGGCCAGGAGATACCTCCTTTTGCCTATTACATTCATTTACTGCAGGCACAAAGTTATAATACCCTTCTACCCCATAGCTAGCGAGTATAAAAAACAAAAAATGGAATTAATTTATTAGCTAAACGACACTGAAATTAAAAATAGACAGAGAGAGAGAGAAAGAAAAAAGGGGCATAAAAAAGTAGCTGGCATTGCATTTGGGAGTCGTCGTTAATTAGGCAGATGTGCACATCGATTAATACATAAATAATATCAACATATCCATTCATGATATATCTACTAAATGTATATATATATTTATGTTATAAATCGTTTCTGCATTTTATTGGTTTACATTATCATCAGCATTATCATCGGCATCTCTTTCACTTTGACCCTTTTGCGTTGAAAGAGTTTTTTGTTGTTTCGTTGTTTTGGACATTAAACACCCAGCGTAGATTTGCATAATTAAACCATTTAATGTGGTTTGCCAATTTGGCGCATTAAAGATTCAACTGCGAATTAGCAGAGACAGCATGCAGCCGATATGAGCGACGCGCAAATACCCTAGAAAAACGAAAATGTATGACTTAATATTCTTTAAACTGGTTTTTCCTAATGCACTCTGTGCAAAATTTTCGAAATTTACTTTCAGTACTTATTTCACATTAATTCTGTTCGATATTCTGCAAACTTAAAGCAAACTATGTCAGCTGTATATCTTACAAATTTCAGCATTATCGAAGCATAAATAGAGAAGTTAAAATTGATAAGAAGAGAAACAGAATGTTCCTTAAATTGTTTTTTGCTCTGCACTCTGTACAAATATTAGACAGTAAACAAAACGAAGATAGATAGTAGATAGTAAACAAAACGAAGTTTTTTTTTATCTCAAAATCATGTTTTCAAGCTAAAAACCTTCTTTCAAGATTTCGTTTAAGATCGAATAGTTCTTTAATTAAGATCTGAAATCTTCTTTTTACATAACATTCGTGAAACAAGATTTATATCTTAAAATAAAATATTTTTAATCTTCAAATTCGAATTTTTCATTTCTTGATTTCAAATATTTTTTAAAATAAAAAACTTTTTTTCTAAAATCGAGAAGAATTTAATATCAAGATTTTAAATGTACTTTTCGTTTTAGATTTTTTGTCTCTCGGTGTACTTATTTTACATCAATGCTGTTTGAAAGTTTTCAAGCTTAAAGCAAACTATATCTGCTGTATATCTAACAAATTTCAGCATTATCTTTGCATAAGTATAGAAGTTAAGATTGTTAGGTAATGGAATATAATATTTTTGAAACTGTTTAATCCTGCACTCTGTACAAATATTTAGAAAATTATTCCTTGTACTTATTTCATCTTAATTCTGTTTGATACTTAGCTAAATGGAAGCAAACTATGTCAGCTTTATATCCAACAAATTTCAGCATTATCGATGCATAAATATAGAAGTCAAGGCTTCTAAGTAAATTGGTTTAGTTTAGTTTAGTTTAGTTTAAGGTATCAACTAGTCCATCTTCCTCAAGTTGTTGTTACAAAAGAGAAACCGGTTAACAGCTGCTGTTCATGACAGTGCCGCTGGTTAAAGTTAGGATCTGGTGATATATAGTATATAGATATATTTTATAGCTTTGTAGCTGCATTAAAGCTTTAATGTGTTTTGTTTTTGACTCTGATCAGCTGATCGAGCGGAACTCTCTCGCTCTGTCTCTCTCTCTCTGTCTCTCTCTCTCTCTCTCGTTCTCTCCCTCTCTTTCTGTACTTCACACGACTTTGGCTTATCGAAGTTATAGCCGCAAGTTGGGGCGTAGCATGATTAATTGGGGCCGCTGATTGGGGCAGCAGCAAATTGAGAGCTGTGGGCTTAAGAGCGACACTGTTACGACATTCGACATTCGACATCCGCAGCAGTGGACAAGGAGACAAGAGAGAGAGACAAGCGAGACAAGAGACAACAGCCAACAGCCAGCAGCAGACAACAAACAACAAAACAACAAACAGCAGACAACAAACACAACACAGACCACAGACAACGACAACAACAACCACAACACAGAAGGCGTCCCCAGGCAACTGAAACTCAAGTGTCTGACTTTCGAATATATGTACAATGTACATTCATACATACTCACATTCACACTCACACTCACACTCACATTATACGCACTCAGATGGCATTCAGTTGGACTCGATGACACTCGAATGCAATTAAGTCAACTTCTGTAATTTGCAATTGTCAAATACTTAAATTACTTGCAATTTCATGCTTCCACGAATCGATAATTAATAGTTCCAGTTTACGAAATATTACATCTTTCGATTCGATTCGATTCGATTCGAGTCAAATTGAATGACAAATGTGATTATCACACAGTTTGATATTTATGCATCTGTTCTCTACTCTGCGTGATTTTCTGTGTTTGTCAATGTAAAATGTGGAAACACATGATTATGATTTCATGCGCTTCTTTAACATAAAATTTAATATTATTGATCGATTCGAAGTACGAACGAAATTATTTAAGAGTATTAAAAACTTTTCAAGTTTTTAGTTAATTAATGAAATTATTGAAATAACTTTCATCCAGGTTCATCAAACTTTCAACCTGTTGACTTTAATTCGTAGCTTTGATTTTTATTTGGCCTTCAACTCCTTATTTGCATAATATGTCGATGCATTTTAATTCACCAACTTCATGCTCATTTCTTTCACTCCAAAAAAAAGAGACACAAACAAAATGAGTTGACCCTAAAACTCCTTGGCAAAAATTCAAAACAAAATGTTTTCTTTCCACACGAGAAAGTTTTGCAATTTGCGTCAATAATGTGACATGCGCAAAAAAGCAAAACCAAAAGAGAGTATCATATTAGAATGTGAGATGCTGGACTACAAATTACCCTCTAGTGCCTTTGTAAGCTTTAAAATGTTATTAAATAGGAAGAGTAAACGTTTTGAATTTTGATTTTGATAAATCATTTTACGTTTCTTACGAAATTGAAAGAAAAGTGATCTAAATAAACAATTCCTATTGTCAGTTTTGAATATATTCGAGTCTTTAAATATAAATTTATAGAGTAAATGCACTTTGACAAAAATAAAGAAAATCAAACCATGCTTGACAAATACTAGACAGTTGCATTTGTCTAACAAAAATTGATAAGAATTTGATTCTACAAAAAAATATTGATAGCATAATTTAAAGTTTATTGCAAATTGTAGGCTGTATAATATACATATATAATATTGTATAAAAGTATAATGTTAATTGAAAATATGTTATTCTGCAATTAATTGAATTACATATTTTCAAGAAGCACCAATAGAGGAATTCATCGTTTGAGTTTGTCTCATAATTTTAAATTATTATTATGTAAATTACAGAAAAATATATTGTTTTTAAGTATTTACCTATGTAGATAATTGAATTTGAATCTTGATCTCCATCATCATCGTCATCATATCATCATTAGCGTGAATTACTTGAACTACATCTTAAGCTTAACAGTTCTGGACTGTCCACTGGACATGAGAGTGCTGCCAACTTGTGAAATTGAAAACTGCTTTGCAATTGAAACAGCGTTAAATTTGGACATGCATATTGAACTTTTAACGTAATAATATAGCGACATACCAAATACAACATTTGGTATATTTTAGTATTTTTTCAGTATATTTACTTTGACATGCATGTTAAACTTGGAAGTGCATATTGAACTTTTAACGTCATAATGTAGCGTCATACCAAATACAACCTTTGGTATATTTTAGTATTTTTTAGTATATTAAGTTTTACATACATGTTGAACTTAGAGGTGCATATCGAACTTTTAACGTCATAATATAGCAATATACCAAGTATAACATTTGGTATATTTTAGTATTTTTGGAATATACTTTGACATGCAAGTTGAACTTTTATCGACATAATATAGCGACATACCAAAAATAACATTAGGTATATTTTAGTATTTTTTTAGTATATTAACTTTGACATGCATGTTTTAGCGTAATAATCTAGTGATATACCAAATACAACCTTCGGTGTAGTTTAGGTTTTTTTTAGCATATTCATTTGGTATATTCAAAGAATACTTGTCTGCTTTGCAATTGCAATAGTTTTGTACTTTGGCATGCAGTCGAAGACAAACAAAATGTTGTCGATGTATCGACAACACAACGAAGCATTTATATTTGGCAAGAGATTAACAATTCCAGGTCGTGAACTCGCTCAACGTTGGCGTTGGATCACCTGAGAGATAGTTCATGGTTGTTGTGTTTGTTTTAGTTTCTGCTTTATTTCTTATAGTTTGTTGTTGTTGGTGTCATCGTCGTGGCCACGCATTTCTCTTCAGGTAGCAAACATTTTGTGGGGGATGCTGCGGTATAAATAGTGGCCAACGAGCATGCTATCCATATTAGTAACTGACTAAACCTCAAGGTTTAACCTACGTCCACATCTACAAGACAAGAGCTAACGCTGAACCCAAGCACAATCGACAACACAATGAAGGTGAGAGTGCAAAAAAGGATGACAAACGAAGAGTCACTTAAACCCAAATGCTTTACCGTTCAATCTTTAGCTGTTTGTTTGCCTGTTGATTGCCTGTGTGAGCCTCGCCCAAGGCGGCTTCCTTGGTGGAGGCGGCGGTGGCGGTGGCGGTGGAGGAGGAGGAGGAGGAGGCGGTGGCTGGTCCTCTGGAGGTGGAGGTGGAGGCGGTGGCTGGTCTTCAGGCGGCGGCGGTGGCGGTTACTCTGGCGGCCATGGCGGAGGAGGTGGAAGCGGTGTTGCCACCGTGGTCAAAGTCATTCACGAAGAGGGTCACGGACATGGCGGTGGCGGAGGCGGCGGCGGTGGCTTTGATCATGGCCATGGACACGCTCATGGCGGTGGCTTTGATCATGGTCATGCTGGCGGCGAAGTCAAGATTGTCAAAGTGATTCACGAAGAAGGACACGGACATGGCGGCGGAGGCGGCGGTGGTGGCTTCGATCATGGACACGCTCATGGCGGTGGCTTCGATCATGGACATGGCGGTGACTTTGCCCAAGGCGGTGAAGTGAAGATTGTCAAAGTGATTCAGAGTGGCGGACACGATGCTGGCTTCTCGCATGGCGGCGGTCACAGTCATGGCGGTGGCTACTCTCATGGCGGTGGCTTCTCCCATGGCGGTGGCTTCTCCCATGGCGGCGGAGCTGGCGGTGAAGTGAGCGTTGTCAAGGTGATTCATGAAGAGGGCGGACATGGACACGATCATGGTCACGATCATGGACACGGTCATGGCGGACACGATGCGCACTTTGGCGGTGGCTTCGGAGGCGGTGGCCACCAGGATCAAGATGTCAAGATCATCAGTGTGATTAGCGAAGATGCTGGCGCTGGAGGCGCATCTTTTGGTGGCGGCTCCGGTGGTGGCTGGTCAGCTGGTGGCGGTGGCGGTGCCGGTGGCTGGTCTGCTGGTGGCTCTTCTGGCTGGGATTAAGCTGACTCTTGTCTGAGCTACATTCATCCACACACACACACACCAACACACACACTTCCATACCTCCTTTTGTGATATGCCAAGAAGGCGACAACTCGCTTTGTTTTCTGTTGTACGAGAGTTGAGCAACGGCATTAGCCTTGTAGATGTTGTTACTATATCTTTAATCTGTTTTTTTTTTCTATTAAATTTACAACTATGTTGAAAACCAAAAAAACAAAACCAGACAAGTGTTTTTCTACCCGCTACCCAAAGAGCAGAAGGGTATTATAATTTAGGTTAATGATCTGCTATATTTTGTAGCCTATAATATACTTATTTAATAGTATATTGATATACCAATTATAGCATATGGTATATTTTTAGCGTAATAGTATGACCTTTGGTATATATTGTACTCTATGGTATATTTTTAATATAACACTATATTGATATACTACATATATATAACCTTTGGTATATTTTGCAGTGTATATATGCAACTATACATGTATATACCAAATATAACTTTTTGTATATTTTGTACTTGTTGGTATATTTTTAATCTAAGAGTATATCGATATAAAAATATAACATTTGTTATATTTATACTCTGTGGTATATTTTACCGCAATTTCGCACTCTTTGGTATATTTTGAATGCAATAGTATATCGATATACCATATATAACCTTTGGTATATTTTGTACTCTATGGCATATTTTTACCGTAATATAATGATATTTGGTATATTTTGTACTCTGGTATATTTTTAACGTTATAGTATATCGATATACCATATATAACTTTTGGTATATATTAATTTTGGTATATTCAAAGAAGCAGCACCATTTTGCTTCTATAGATGAAATGGGAGCGGGTATCTTCCAGTCGAGCACACTCGTCTGCGCCTTTCTTACATGTTTCTATTTTGTTGCCGCCTCAAGCGCATGCAAAGCACATCATCATATCATCATGCATCAAGTTCAGGGTCGACTCGACTTCAGTTCAGCCGTGAAGCCCTTAATGATTAACTGATGGACTGATGTTAGCTGTAATCCATCATCGACTGCAGCTAATTGGCCCAATCAAAACAATTAAACAATTTTGCGTGGTGATGGGAAAGTCTAGTTGAACTTGTTCCCAAATTCCCACAAACTCCAAAGTTTGCTTTGCTATTTGGCATTAGTTATATTAGTTGAAAATATTTTTTTAAGTTATTGTTTTGTTATTTTCTAATTGCTCAATTGAGGACAAAAGATAATAAAACGTATATGTGCAATTTGAAGTTTTTATTGTTGAGTACATATAATTTAAAAATAAAATTTCATAATAAAGGTAATTTGTTAAAGAAATGTTGTGTAAAGTAATCTACTCTCAGTGCTTTCAGTTATATAAGTATGAACTAAAATTAAATATAAAGTAATCCACTTCCAATGCATTTAGTTAAACAATATAATAATATAATAAATTCTCAAATTAGTGAAACATTTTTATACAAATAGTAGTAGTAAAATTTTCGATACTAAGAAGTTAAAGTTGAAAAAAAAAACTTTGAAATTTCTTGTATGCTTTTCTAAGCCAGATTAAAATGAATTCCAGCATGTGTTGAATACTCAAATTAAATAAAAATAACTAAGCTGCATTATTTTATGAAATTCTAATGTGAAATTTTAAAGAAAACTGTCACAAAATCTTTTCAAAAACAATTCTAAGAAACTGAGCAAAAAAGCACCGCAACAAGTGCATAATATCAAATAGCAAATCTTGTTCAGTTGCTAGCAACTTAAGTTTGCTACGTGTTCAAGAATATCTCAAATAAAACAAAAACGATACCAAAGAGGAAAACTACATAAAAAAAAAAATAACTAGAGAGAGTGAATATCCCACCATCGCACTTTAGAGTAGAGTACGCTTCGAGTGGTAATAGCTACAAAAAGAGTAATGTGCAGAAAAAAGAAAAGATGATGTGAAATAAATGAATGTATCACTACTCCGTAGTAAGTTCAAGTCCGAGACAGACGGAGACGGAGACGGGAAATGATAATGATATACGCCACACGTAATAATAAATGGCAATCCGTTGGAGAGGGTCGGAAGCTTTTGATTTAAATAAGACCCATTAATATTTTGCCATGTAGTGAAAGGCGTCGTCGCTGCGAGTTGCTTCGAGTCGCTTTTCGAGTTGAAGTCGCATCACATTAAATCGCATCACATGAAATCGCATAATCCCACTCCACAAAAATGGAGCAAGATAATTTATGTATTACGTCCCATTATGTATGCTAGACTCATCTCTCTTCCTCTCTTCAGCTAAATGATGCTTTTGTTTTCATTCACTTTTGGCCCATTTCACTCTTTGTTTCTTTTTTATTTATTAGTTTCATGCATATTAAATTCATTAAATAAGACATTAGATACATAATAGTTCATATGTGACAGTGTTGGAAAATGACATTAAATAAGACATTAGATACAGTGTTGTAAAGTGTCGTTTTCTGAGCTTGAAATGTCTTTTATAAATGTTATTTTTAAGGATAAAACTAAAATACTCTACTTGAACTTTAGCTTAAAGCGTTAATCTTTAATTCTTGTAACTTATGCTGCTTCCAAAACGGATTGGAAAAAAAACATTTTGTTCAAATAACCAGTGTTGAAAAGCGTATTTTTATATAATACATTTCTGACTTTAAGTTTACCTTCAATTTCGATTCAAGTTTAGCAAAAATACTTGAAGAGCCAATTGTCGATATGCAAATGGACAGAATAAGTCAATCCTCTTGCCTTGGCATGGATCAGTAAGACAGTTATAAATGTATTTTGAACAGGTGTAGTGTTGCAAAATGTCATCTATATGTTTATCACATAATATGCGCATAAAAACAAATACCCGAATCATGTTATTTGTAATCTATTTTTTATTTTTATTGATATTTGTTCATCCTATGAATTTTACAAAAGTAAATACAAACGTTACTCCCTCTTTAACTCTGTTTTTAAAGTTGTGCAAGACGAACAAAAACTTGTTTCGGGGATTTTTTTTCGTTGGCCCCCATCTGCAAAATAGACGAATAAGTATAAATAAACTTTAAATGAAGTTTCGTTTTTTATTTTTTTTTTTTTTGTGAAGCGAAAAGCCGAAAATCGACAAAGTTGAACCCTCATCAAAATGATTTGCTTGTATTAGGGAGTTATTCTCGTAAATTGAATCAAGTTTTAATAACAATAATAATAATGTTCGATACACTCTGATTATATATGGGTTGTCTTGGATCTGTGTGTTTTGGGTTTTGCGGGTCTGCGTTTTGTTTAACAGCCAGATGTCGTGACTTCGATGGGCTTCCGTCATGTACCAAATACGAGATGCGAGATACGAAATACGAAATGAAGATGAAGCAATTAACGTGGCCCAGAGACGGGGGAAAATTATTACATTCAGTATTTGCCATCTATCAAGTGTCGAAACGAAGGTTGCTCCACCCGTCTCACTCTCTCGCTCTCTCTCTCTCTGTCTCTGTCTCGCTTTAAGTTTACTGTTCTCCGCGGTTCTTCATCGCATTGAACACTGCTCTGCAAAGCAGTTAAACATTTTGTGGGGGCCAAGCAATTAATATGCATGCCGAGTGACCCCCTCGAGCATCGCTTTTTTTCTTCTTCTCTTATTTTTTTTTGTTGTCGGCGGGGCATCGAAACCGAAATCGAAATCGAAATTGAAACAAACAGATGATGGCTGCCGTTCTGTTTTTTTCTTTGTTTCAGTTTTGTTATTTATTTTTTTTGTTTTTTGCCAAGGCGACTACCGCATGCCCTTGTTGAGTAATAACGACCATAAAACACCCTGAAAAGTAATTAAAATTAATCCGTCTTTGTGTCGAAACATTGTTGTACCCATCAAAATGGTTTACTTTGCCTTTAAACATTTAATAAAGCATAAAGCAAAATGTGATTTTTTTATACTTTATATAATATATGGTTACATACTACTACTTTATATAGCATATATTATAACTATAAAACGTCTGAAGTCTGCAACTTATACAAATATAGTAAATCTTTTTGAATGTTGTTTTTTTTTTATATTGCTTTCCACATTTAATTTCATTGTTCTTTTGTATGTGTTCTTCAATTTGTTGTCATTTTGTTTTGCATTTTTATTAATTTTTTCTTTTTTTTTTTTTTGTTTGGTAGCTGATGTTAGCTAATTATAAACTACGCAAATTTTAGTTAAAACATTCTTTCGATACGATTTATTAAGCCTTTTTTAAATGAGCATATTTTGAAAGCTACTGTTTTTTTTTTTTGTTTCTTTTTTTTTTTTTGTGGCTTTTTGTATTTTATAAATCAGGTTCAGCAGGTTAATGCTAATTACCAGAAGACTTTTCGAGTAGTCTTGACATGCCGCAGAGGTAAATCTATATTTTATGAAAGCCAATTGATGCAAGATGAGATCATAATGAATATCATCCTTCTCTCCACATTCGTAGAAGCAAGCATTGGCATTAACATTAATCGGAATAGAAGATTTTGAATTGAAAATGAAGACATTTAGTATTTAATTGGCGGTTTTGCAATTGAAATCTGAAAATTGTCAACAACATTTTATTTTATTTCATTTCATTTCGATTCATTCCATCTCATTTCGTTTCGTTTTATTCCATTTCATTTTAAATTTCATTTTATTTCACTTTGTTTCATTTAATTGTGTTTCATTCCATTTCATTTTATTTTATTTCATTTGATTTCACTTTCTTTTCAATCCACTTCATTCTATTCCATTTCATTCCATTGCGTTTCACTCCATTTTATTTCGTTTCGTTTCTTTCCATTCGCTTTCAATTCATTCCATTTCATATCATTCATTCCATTCCATTCTATTTCATTCCGTTTCATTTTACTTCGTATCATTTCATTTCATTCCATTTTATATCATTTCACTTCATTTCGTTTAATTTCATTTCAAACCTGTTATTCTATTTCATTCCATTTAATTTCATCCCATTTTATTACACTTCATTGTGTTTCATTCCATTCCATTTCATTAAACTTTGTTTCATTTCCCTTCATTTCATTTTATTCCATTTTATTTCATTCCATTTCTTTTTATCCCTTTTCATTACACTTCATTGTGTTTCATTCCATTCCATTTCATTTCACTTCGTTTCATTTAATTTCATTTCATTTCACTTCATTTAATTTCATTCCATTTCATTCCATTCCATTCCATTTCATTTCATTCCATTCCATTGCATTCCATTTCATTTCATTTCATTCCATTCCATTGCATTCCATTTCATTTCACTTTCGTTTCATTTCATTTTATTTCATTTCCACTTAATTTTCTTTTATTTTTTAATATTATCTTTTGCTATTTTAGTTAAGTTGCTTTATGCAGCTCGCCCACAACCCTCAATAGAGTAGTTAACTTAACTTGAATTTATGAATTTAATTGCAATCATCGTCAACCCATTTTTCTTTTGCCAATTTTGTGGCCAGGGTATCACAAAAGGTGGAGTTGTTCGCTTTGAAGTTCGATTTGTAAGTGGAAAACGCGACGCTTATGCGCTTTGTGTGTGTGTGTGTGTGTGAGTGTGTGTGTGTGTTTGTGTGTGTGAGTGTGTGTGTTTGTGTGTTGTGTTAGCATCAAGTGGATGTTGTTGCTGAAGTTATTGTTGTCCACGTTATTGTTGTGGTTGTTGTTGTTGGTATTTTTTTGATGAATTGCATAACGAGCTAATAAAGAGCACTGCCAAATAGCCGTTACGATCTCCGCTCTGACACTGAGCCGAATACTCTGAGTAGAGAGCTAAGTAAGGCAGGGAAAGGGACTGAAGACTAAAGAGTGAAGAGTGAAGACTGGAGGCTATCGACCAACACCTCGCGATGCTGTTAGCTGCATGGCTTAGACTTCAATGATCATGATGATGATGATGGAGTTGATATTGATGATGATGTTGATGATGGCATAATCGGAGATGCGAGCGCAAGCATCGCGTGGACAAGCAATTAGAGTGTCATACATTAGCATATGCTTCGTGTTATGTTTTTGGCTATTTGGGGAGTGGGAGAGTTCAGCTTGTTGCCTGCTTGGCTTAGCTTAGCTTGCTTGGTTTGTTTTTTTTCGCCCATTCGGTGTTTGTTCGATGTTGTTTGAGCATAAAAGCCACTGCTTTGGCACTGCATTGGCACAGTTGAAGTTCAGCTAACGTCGCACACACAGCTCCCACACACACACACACACAACTCACACCGAGTGTTTGCCAAGATGAAGGTGCGTTCAATGGGAAATCTCGTAAACGGATTTAACGAATTTCCTTCCACATCATTTGCATACTCAACCCAACTCGATTCGACTCGATTTGTTTTTTCCTTTTTTTTTTGTGATTGTGATTTATTTGTGAAGTGATTTCATTTTGTTGTCCTTTTTATCAAAAGGTATTCGTTTGTCTGCTCGCTGCATGCAGCATGGCCCACGCCGGCTTCCTCGGCGCTCTTAGCGGAGGCGGTGGCGGTGGAGGAGGAGGAGGCGGTGGCTGGTCCTCTGGCGGTGGCGGTGGCGGTGGAGGCTGGTCTTCGGGCGGCGGCGGTGGCGGCTACTCTGGCGGCCATGGCGGTGGCTACTCTGGCGGTGGCCATGGCGGTGGCGGTGGAGGAGGCGCTGTCAAGATCATCAAGGTCATCTCTGAAGGCGGCGGCGGCGGTGGTTATGGCGGTGGTGGCGGCTACGGCGGCGCCGGTGGCTACAGCGGTGGCAGTGCTGGCTGGTCAGCTGGCGGCGGCGGCGGCGGTTACTCCGGCGGTGGCGGCTATGGCGGCGGTGGTTATGGCGGTGGTCATGGCGGTGGCGGTGCCAGCACTGTCAAGATTGTCAAGGTCATCTCTGATGCTGGCGCCGGAGGCGGAGCTGGCGGCTATGGCGGTGGTTATGGAGGCGGTTATGGCGGTGGTCACAGCTCTGGCGGTTGGTCTTCCGGCGGCGGCGGTGGTGGCTACTCTGGCGGTCATGGCGGTGGCTACTCTGGCGGCAGCTCCGGCAGCGTTCAAATCGTCAAGGTGATCTCTGAGGCTGGCGCTGGCGGCGGAGCTGGCTATGGCGGTGGCTATGGAGGCAGCAGCGGAGGCGGTGGCGGCGGCGGTGGCTGGGCACCTCAGGGTGGTTGGGCATCCAGCGGCTGGTAAGCAGCCAATGCGAGACTGTCATAACTGTTGTTTTTCCTACCACTTTTATTTTTTGTTTTGTTTGTTTTATTGTTAAACTCTCAAATTGTAAATACTCATTAAGGCAAAACACAACAGAAGCACAAACAAAATAAAATAGAAAAATAAAATACAAAATAAAAATAAAATAATTAAATAAAAAGTCAACTCTCGCTTTGTGTGTTTGCTTAAAATCCAAACAGCAAATAAATCATACGACCCGTGTGACGCCTTTAGCCATAATGCTGTTGCTGTTGCTTTGCTGTTGTTCTGTTTTCCCAGTCACAATTCCCAGGGCCCGCGGGCCAAATTCATTTGCGCTGTTCCCAAACAAACCCTTTTGTGCTCTTGCTTTCAACAGGTTAAATGCACGAGTTGACAATGCCAAGTGGGCAGCAGCACTTTAATGCCGAGTGGACAGCCCTGGACAGCGCTGGCCAACTGTGCTTAGCTGTTAGCGAAGAGTTGCAATCAGCCCAATGAAAGTTATAAGCCACTTTATTTTTATGCTACATATATACTATATAACTATATTTTGTTTCGTTTTCGTTTTACTATTTGTACCAGCTACGAGTTAGCTAGAAGGGTATTATAACTTTGTGCCTGTAGGAAATGAATGTAGCAGGCAAAAGAAGGCATCGCAGTCTCTATAAAGTATATTTTAATCAACGTCAATAGCTGAGACGTATGGTCATGTCCGTCTGTCTGTCTGTCCGTCTGTCCATCTATCCGTCTGTCTGTCTGTCCGTATAAACTCCTAGATCTTAGAGGCTATAACAGACAGAGATAAAATTGTTTTTCGACAGCTCTTGTTATGTTTGCAAGCAGATCAAATTTGGTTCACATTGTTGCCTCGACCACTCCCGCTCCCGCAAATCTGAAAAAATCTAATAGCAAACGTTATTTTAAAGCTAATGTCGCGATTTTAGGTACATACACTAACAACTACAGAATTTATGATTCCTCAAGAAGTTATTTAAAAAATACTTTTGTATTATACAAAATGCCAACTTACTACGTTTCTTAGTTTCTTTGGCTGACAATCTGATATATTTTGCACTCCATGCACTCCATTATAAATGTAGTACTATATCAATATACGAAATATAGCCTTTGGTATTTTTTTCAGTTCTTTTGTGGTAAAAATAATAATAATAAATTTTTGAAAATAATACTCCACTGTTTTGCTTTTGAATGTTGTGCTATGTCAATATACCAAATATAGCCTTTAGTATATTTTTGGTATTTTGTGGCATAATAATTTGGCATATTTTAAAAATAATACTGTTTTGTTTTTATCTTAGTAATATATTAATATACCAAATATAACATTCAGTATATTTGTAGTAGTTTTGTGGTATATTAATATGGTATATTTTAAGTATAATACCACATTGTTTTGCTTTTGAATGTAGTACTACATCAATGTACCAAATAGAGCCTTTGGTATATTTTTTGGTATTTTGTGACATAATAATTTGGTATATTTTAAAATTAATACTGTTTTATTTTTGATCGTAGTTCTATATTAATATACAAAATAGAGCATTCAGTATATTTGTAGTATTTTTGTGATGTATTAATTCGATATATTTTATAATTAATACCGCACTGTTTTACTTTTGAATGTAGTACTATATCAATATATCAAATAGAGGAATTCAGTATATATTTAGTATTTTTGTGATATATTAATATGGTTTATTTCAAAAACAATACCGATTTGCTTTCATTCAAAATGAATAGGGAGTATCTTACAGTCGAGCATACTCAACTGTCGCTGTCTTACTTGTTTCATTTTCGTTATTGCTATTTTTACAATCTGTTCAGCTTTCGAGGCAGAGTTTCTTTTGTGTGCTGGGGGGAATCACCTTAGCTCAAGTAACTCACTAATACTTCACTCTCTAAAAATTGTTTGTTGGAGACTAACACAATTGCGGCTTATTAGCAATAAATACATATAATAAAAATGCGCAACAGCATTATTGTTACTGAATAAGACATTAACATGAAATTTTGCATAGATGTTATTAACAGTCCTGCCAACTTATGAGAAAATAACTAGCCCGAAAAATTAAGCTTACGAAGTTTAAATTGAACTTTACTGTAAATAGTATCGCACGATACAATTTTGGACAGAGAATTATAATATAATAATATAATAGAATATAATATTTGAATTTTCATTTTTTTGTTAGGGTAATCCGTAAGTGTGTCTTTCTTGCTTTTATCATATTTTTAGTGCTGACGGCGACGAGTTCAACTCCTCCAACGTTATTGAAGCTTTAAGTGAGCTTTGAAGACAAACACACGCAGCAGAGCACAAGAGAAAAGCTTTTGTCTCTATTGGCGTAAGTATGCGTTTATTGATATTAGATTATTAATATGATTTATGATATAAATTGAAATACTGTCACATACTTTGCACATGTGCTGGACTAAAACATACGCTGTAGATGTGAAATTATTTTATTATTTCCTTAGATTTTGTTGGTCAAGTGAACAGAACATAAAATCAAAAAGAAAGAACACAAATGTCTAGGGTATCCAGACAAAATAATGATAAAATGTTGCAATAAATTTTCAATTGAATGCATTCACAACAAATTTGAGCATTCTACCATGACTTTTAGATACCCTATCTAAATAATAAAAGTGATTTTTGTAACATATTTTGTACAAGTATTATTTAAATAAGTATGCTAATTTGAAAAAGATGAATAAGCTGAGTAAATAATTAATGGACAAAAGAAAGAAAAATATATTTAAAGGTTGAAAGCCCGCTGAAAAGGGAAATTAAAGTTTAAATGTATTTTTTTTTTAAATATTGTTACTTTTACTTTCTTTTACTTTCTTGAAGTGTCAGTAAAAAGCTTTGAATTCAATTACATATTAAATATTGAATTGCCGCAAAACTAATTAAAAAAGAAGTCGCTTGACGCTAATCGAGACAAACCTGAGCTGCTCTGACTTCTGACCTGTTCTGACTTTACTGACATTCTGACGCGTCTCCGTTGTAGAGTATGCATGAGACGCTGTCAGGCATCATCGAGTGATGCAGGTGCAGGCAACATTTCAATTAAGGGCTCGTTGCAACTGGGCAACTGGGCAACCATCAAAGCTTGCCCCGTCGGGAGCAGTCTGTCAGCTTTGAAGCTAACAACATCAGCGCGACGAGAACGAACGAACAAAAAGAAAAAAAAGCTTCGATTTGCTGCAAAGCTGAGCCCTGGGAATGAAAACTGAAAACTGGGACTGATTGGCTGGATGGAGGGGGGAGGGGGTGGAGACAGAGGAAGGGTAGAAGTTCTGGGTGACTTCAATGTCAGCCCTTTTGGAATGGCCACAGGATGGATGATGATGATGATGATGAGGTGCGGGGATTGGAGGTCAATCAAAATTGAAGTTTCCTTCAAGCCGATGCCAAAGCCTGACGTCTGAGATGTAAATGTCAAAGTCAGATGCTGTTACCGAAGCTGAGGCTGAGGCTGAAGCTCAAACTCTTCTGGCACAACAATCAAAACGAATGCACTTCAAGTGTTGCAAAAACCGTTGACTGACACCTAAAATTCTCGCTTCAGGAGTGAGCGAGAGCGAGGAGAGGTGAAGAGGGAGGGGAGGAGGAGGGGTGTGTCGGTTGTGTCACAATCAATTTCACTCATAAATCTCAAATATTTCATTTTTACACATTTTATTTACATTTTTATAGGATTTTTTGTTGTTGTTGTTGTTCATGTCGATAAGTTGACAGGCCAAACGCATGCATGAGTTGGCAGCGCTTGTCAAGCAAACACTGAAATGCATTTTCCGACTGTCAAGTGCCGAATGCATAAGAATTTGCCAGCTAGATGAGAAAATTGCAATGGGGAAATGCGTAAACCACACAGAGAAAAAAAACCAAGATTGTAAGTAAAGTAAATTTCAAATCTTGATTTACGATTTTATCAATCTTAAAAAGAACACTTTAGAAATAAGATTTTTAGTTTAAAAAAATTCGGAATGCTAAAATGTCACTTTAAGATTGAAAACTTACTTCAGGAATGATTAACCTAGATTGACAATTAGATTTCAAATCTTAATTTAACAACTTTTCGATTTTACAAAAAAAATTTGAAACTTGTGTTTTAGATTGAAAAAATCTTAAATAAAGATTTATCTCTTATCTTATTTTAAGATTAAAATTTTGACGAATGTTTTATTCGAAAGTGAAAATAAGATTACGCATCATGACTTAAAAACATTTCGATCTAAAAGAACAATTTTGAAATAAGACTTTTAGGTTGACAAAAATCTTGAATCAAGATTTTTATGCTAAATTTGCATTTTAAGATCAAAACGATCTTATATTAAGATTTAAATCTGATTTAAAAATGTTTTTAAATGGAGATTACGAATTCAGATTATAGAACTTTTCGATCTTAATAGAGTCTTAAAATAATATTTTGTTCTTTAAACATCGCTTTGAGATGAAAGAATCTTCTTTTAAGTTCGAAAAGATATCAAATTCAAGAATTTTGTTTTTGTTTCTCAAAAAATTGGAATTTCTTTAAGCTTATTTGATCTTAATTTAAGATGTTGTCTTCTTTGTTAGATTTTGAGATTGTTCCATTCTTGAATCAAGATTATAATCTTAAGTTTCAGGATTGTTTGTAGAATTTCAATCTTTATTTAAGAATAAACTTGAACGGTTTAATTTTGAGATTAAAAAATTTTGGTTCAATATTTTATGCTTTTTTCTTTCTGTGTAGATAGCAAAACCAAATTTGACATGCATTAAAATGCAATTAACTTAAACTAGTTGTTAAAATAAATGAAATAATTATAATTGTTTTTTTGGTTCGTTTAAAAGCAGCTTAGTAGCTTAATACTTAAGTTTAAAACACGCAACTAATGATGATCCAAATGTTTGCATGAGTTTTAATCAATGTTCAAAAAAGTGCGCTCTAATAGAATAAAAGGGCAAACTGTAGTCAAAAAGAAGAGGTTGAGGTGTGGTAAATTGTATTTCAATTAGGTAAAAAGGCTTTTGCGTGAGTTTTGTGTGGAAAAGAGAATGATTTAACGCGTGCTTCACTCTGTGCCTAAAGTTCTTTTTGTCGATTGTAAAGTGAAACAGAATCAATAATGCAACAGCTAATGCGACAAACTAACCAACGATGGTCAGTCGAGTGGCTTTCACATAGTTTGTTCATCGGGTTCATAGGAAAGTCAAGAGTTCGTGTATGGCAAATCAATTAGCCACAAGCTAAGTTGAAAGTTGAAAGCAGAGAAAGAGATAGCGAAAGAGAGGGGGAGAGAGAGAAAGAGGGAGAGAAAGGTAGAGCAGCTCATTAACGTCAGGCGTTGCATACTTTTAGATGCGGACAGCGACAGCGAGAGAGAAGAACACGAATAGCAGCTGCGTGCGAAATTTATTACGTATACGTAACGCGTGCACATACATTAAAGGTATGCAAATGCCTGCGCCGTGTGGAACAATCAGCGGGTGTTTGCTTTATTGCTGTTGAGTGTGATACGGAGAGAAAATAACTCACTTTTGATTTGTATAGACTCGACTTGAGACTCAACTCGAGAAAACAACAACAGATGTGTCGCATGTCGAGAGTCGATATCATAGCCCAGATAAATTGTAATATGGCCAACTGGAATGCAATATGTGCCTTACTATTGTCCGGCCGCATTGTTCAAATATGTGCTCAATCTTTGACTATAAATAAACATAGCTCAGCTGGCGATGTCGCGCAGTTTACAATAACAATCGAGAAGAGTCTCAAGCAAGAAGCAAGACACAGATATAGATATATATTCTTGTGTTGCAGCACAGTTCTCTAGTCCCAATTTCAATGTTGCTGCGACACGCCCACACATCATACAAAGTGCTTCGGCTGCTGTTGCTGTTGTTAGAATTCGTGCTCATTCCATTGGCTGTGGCACAAAACTATTGCGATCCGGCTTTGTGTCCGGGCGGATTGCATCATGTCGTTTGCGGCAACAGTGGCGTAAGTAACAAGCAACAATTTCGAATGCACATGACTTATGGATAACCCCCCAAAAATTGCATTATTAACTAAAATCTGTCCCCCAGAGAGAGAAGCATGGCTAAAAGTTTATTGCCATTTTTGCAAAAGTCATTCCATTCCATTCCATTGCAATCTTCAGCCCTCCTTCCTTTTCTTTTGCTGTTGCAAATTATTGTTTGAGTAATGACCAAAGACTGCATAAATATTTATTTACGTTTTTGCCAAACAAAATGGCAAACAACATATTTGCCAGATATTTATTTAAATTGTAAGTCAAAGTGTGCAAGCAAATAAATCTCTCTTCAGACTCCAAACTGAAAAATACTTTAAACCTCTTGCCAAGTTCTGGATATTCCCTATTTTAAAACACACAAACTGCACAACGTCAGCGTCATTTACATATTTATTTATTTATAAGTTTTTCTTTTATTTCGTTTTCATTCGTTTTTGTTTTTGTGCCTTGTATGAGAACATTTCTGACCTGTTTATTTGATTGTATTGCTTTATTGTGAATTGTGTTATTTATTTCCATTGCAATTTCATTTAAATATATATATATATATATTATATTTCCAAAATACATGTTTATTTATACCATATATATATTTTAATTTTATTTACATTCAATTTCACATATCTGATTTCTCCACCTCCAGCAATTTGTGAGCGGTTGCAGCGGTGAATTTGTCCCGATCGATGCCCATATTCCGCTTATACTCCAGCTCCATAATGAGAAACGCAATCTAATCGCTGGCGGCGGTCTTTCTGGATTCCCCAGTGCTCTCCATATGGCCACAATGAGCTGGGACTCGACTCTCGCCCAGATATCCGCCTACAATACGCTCCAATGTCGCCTCGCCCACGATGAATGCCGGAATACGCTAACCTATCGTTATTCCGGACAGAATCTGAGTATTCTCTACACACGCAGCGGAGATATAGCCGATTTTCTGCGTCAAAGGATTGCGGCTTGGTTCGATGAATATCATTATGCGACAAGTGCCGATATGGAGGTATATAGACCAAGAGGAGGACCGTAAGTAGATATATAGATATAGATATAGATATAGATATAGATATAGATATAGATATAGATATAGATATAGATATAGATATAGATATAGATATAGATATAGATATAGATAGATATAGATATAGATATAGATATAGATATAGATATAGACTCGATATAGATCTAGATAGCTCTCGCTATAGATATAGCTATCGATAGCGATTCGCTCTCGATCGCTATAGATACTATCTGCGCATATCGCTCATCGCTCTAGCTCTAGCTCTCGATCTCGCTCTCGATTCGCTATCGATCTCGATCTCGCTATCGCTATCGCTCATCGCTCGCGCTATCTCTCTCGCTCATCGCTCTCGCTCTCGCTCTAGCTCTCGCTCTCGCTCTCGCTATCGCTCTCGACTCTCGCTCTCGCTCTCGCTCTCGCTCTCGCGCTACGCTCTCGCTCGCGCTATCGCTCTCGCATCTCGCTCTCGCTCTCGCTCTCGCTCTCGCTCTCGCTCTCGCTCTCGCTCTCAGCTCTCGCGCTCGCTTCGCTCTCGCTCTCGCTCTCGCTTCGCTCGCGCTCTCGCTCTCGCTCTCGCTCTCGCTCTCGCTCTCGCTCTCGATCTCGCTCTCGCTCTCGCTCGCTCTCGCATCGCTATCGCTATCGCTCTCGCTCTCGCTCTCGCTCTCGCTCGCGCTCTCGCTCTCGCTCTCGCTCTCGCTCGCTCTCGCTCTCGCTGCGCTCGCTCTCGCTCTAGCTCTCGCTCCGCTTCGCTCTCGCTCTCGCTCTAGCTCTCGTCTCCGCTCCGCTCTCGCTCTCGCTCTCGCTCGTCGCGCTGCTCGCTCTCGCTATCGCTCTCGCTCTCGCTCTCGCTCTCGCTCTCGCTCTCGCTCGCTCTCGCTCTCGCTCTCGCTCTCGCTCTCGCTCTCGCACTCGCTCTCGCTCTCTCTCGCTCTCGATCTCGCTCTCGCTCTCGCTCTACGCTCTCGCTCTCGCTCTCGCTTCGCTCGCCTCGCTCTCGCTCTCGCTCTCGCTCTCGCTCTCGCTCTCGCTCTCGCTCGCTCTCGCTCTCGCCTCTCTCTCCTTTGTCTCTTCTCCTCTTTTCCCGCGCCCCTCGGCCCCTTTCCCCCCCTGGGCGCGCGCCCGCATCGTCTTGGCTGTCCTCTCCCCCCTTTACCCGCCGCACGTGGAGTGAGTGCCACATTACTGGCTTGTAACTATGCTGTCACAAATGTCCAGAACAATCCCATTTATCGAGCTGGACCACCTGCATCTGAGTGTATCAAGGGTCGCAATCCGAATTACACCAACTTGTGCGCGGATAATGAGGTCTACAGCTATAATACCTGGGCAGGTTAAACTATTATTAATATATATTGTAATTCTCACTCATTTGCCCCTGCACTCATTTCCCCAATAAAATACCGTTATCACTAAACCGCTATTTTTGTCCCAAACAGGGGAAACAAATTGTCCTTAACTTGCGTACTTTTGTGTACTTTGTAAATATCTTAAAAAGGATATTTCAATATCGTAAATAAAAGTACTTCCTTTTATCCGAAGCTTGGGATGTTTCAATATTTGCTATAAAGGTAATTTTTGCTACAATTCATAAACGATGGCTTAAAAATCCCATATTTTGTTGTAAGCATTTTCGCTAGGGAAATTGCATTGATATGCTATAAATGTGAAATAGCCAACAAATACAATAACAACAGCAATGAAATGCGGATACAAGTAAAATAACTAGCTAAGAACTTTTATACCGCGAAATTTCATCCCAAAAGACAAGGACTTTCTCAAGTTATCCTAGAACTTGAAGTTTTCACACTAGCTGAGTTAGCGGTTCTTAGAAGTTCATGACGATTTTTAGTGACCAACTTAAAATAGCCGCATCGGGTGAAAATTTAGCAAATCATCGAGTGAAATACCAGGCGAACATAAATCAGCAGCAGGCAGAAATACAAAAAAAAAACTTGTCTGCTCAGTGGCGTCATCTATCGTACACAACCGCTACTAATGAATATTTGTACCTTAAAGTATGCAACAAAAATTGAATTTTTTTGTAGTGCAATAGAGCGCCAATTTGAAATTCATAATTTTCAAGTATTTCAGCTTGCTACTGATTTATGTTGGGCTGGTAATTCATCTGCTGACTTGGTGTTTTTTTAGGAGTTGAAGACAATTTCGAATGGCCACTTAAGACAGCCGAATCGGGTGAAAATTTAGCAAGTTATTTAATGAATTACCAGGCGAACATAAATCAGTAGCAAGCAGATATACAAAAAATTCACTTGTCGAACTGGCACAGCCTTAAAGTATGCCATGAAAAATTTACTATTTTTGAAACGTTTTTTGCGCGCAAATTTTAAATTCAAAATTTAAAACCAGCCGACAAGGAATTCCGTTAAAATTTTAAATTACGAACGTTATTGAAATTTGAAAAAAAACGTTCGTTTCCAATAAATTTTTTGTAGCATACTTTGAGGGTGTACCATCGACAATTTCCCGAAAATTCGCTATATCTCGGCCATATCCTGTCGGATTTTCAAAGGACACATATTGCTAGGATCGGAAGGACCAACTCCATCGATCGGCATCAAAATAAGGCAGGATAATCTAAGGATCAAATATTTTGAATTTTGCAGTCCCTAATTTCCGGATATCTCAAGAGCTACAAGGACGATTTCAATGTCCTTTGGCAGGATGATAGCTCTCATCAAAGGGCTTCGTTTGACACACAGGACCTGCAAGGATCAGGAAGGATATGACTAAGATATACTAAATATTCTGTATACAAAGTATTGAACTTATATCTGGTACTGTAAGGATATTCGTCCTTTTGATTGTACCAATCAGTTTGTCTTTATAAGAGCAATCCTTGTGCCAAAGGACATCCCGATCGTCCTTCAAATGCCTGAGAAATATGGCCAAAAAGCAAAAAAAATCCAAATTATTTTTGAATTTTAACGGATTTGCTTCTTTTTGACGGTTACCGTTAAATCTAAAATTTGAAATTGGCGCGCAACTATTTAATTCGTCATTTCGATAATAGACTCTAGAGGGCGCCACTGAGCTAGAAAGTTAATTTTTTTTGCATTTCTACTTGCTGCTGATTTATGTTCGCCTGGTAATTCACCAGATGATTTACCAATTTTCACCCTCTCCAGCTGCTTCAAGTGGATATCACTCGATATCATCAAGAACTGCTAAAAACCACCAAGTCACCAGCTGAAATACCAGGCCAACATAAATCAGCAGCAAGCAGAAATATTCGCAAATTAAAAATTTGAAATTGGCGCCCAAGTGCACTGTTAAAAATATGCAATTTTTTGTTGCATACTTTAAGGTAACGTATATTCAGTAGTAGCGATATTTTACGATAGATGGCGCTACAGGGCAAGTAAGTGATTTTTTCATATTTCTTCTTGCTGCTGATTTATGTTCGCCTGGTATTTTGCCAGGTTTTTCGCAGTCGAATGGTCGAATATTTTTGCTGCCACAACTTAAACTTTTAAAAAAGCGAAATTTTAAAATAACCGCCAAAATATCAAATTCGTTAAAACTGTGCAATTTCTTTATCATTTGGTTCTAAAACCAAATGAATGAAATATTTTTTTTGGATTTTTTTCTATATGTCCTTTTTACTGTAGTTATGGATAATAACTAAGGATATATTTAAAATCCCTGAATATCCCTTGGACATTTTGCAATAAAAGCCTATCCGGTGTATTTTGGATATTGTCTTCGCTAAAAAAAACATCGCTAATGCAATAAATTTCAGGATATTTGTTAATACAGTTTTCAAACCATTTGGTCGGTTTACAAATCAGCTTAGTATTTAGATTGTATCGACTAAAATGTCCTTTTAAACATCCCAACATATTAAGTGTATTTCTTAGCTAAGAAATAATTTGTTTCAAAACCAAGTCCTTTGTTAACTTCCCAACTTATGTAGTGTAATTTTTAGCTAAGAAAAAATTGGGTTTTAAAACCAAATTTATTGATGATGGTGGAAAGTCAATACAAATTTTACAAAATGTATCACAATTTAATGATCGTGTGTTGGTGACTCCTTTGACTTGACGATACGAATGAAGATTGGTATATCCTCAATTTTGGTCGGATTTGTGGTCGAATGCGTAAATGGCTCGACACAATCATCCTTGAAATTGGACCATTTGCGAGACTTGATGAAATCGCGGAAGAGTGTCTTTCTCGAGGGAATACAGCGATCCAAATAGAAGCGCATACGCTGCCAGATGTGGCCAGGATTCTGTTCGTCCTCCATCAACCAATAGCGAGGTATTAGCAAGCACTGAACTGTGGTTCGCGCCATGAGAACGCGATGATCGTTCGTCTCGCCAACGCCGCAGAGGCCACCGAAGTACATGGAGCCAATGTCGATAAAGTGTGTGGCATAGTTGTCATCTTTCTAAAAGAGAAACGCATAAGAATGAATTATGAAATTGGCTAACAAAACATTTCGAAACAAAGTTCAAGTTCGATTTGGTGTTGGATCGACTAATAAAGTAATCGATTAGTAGAACATTTTACCAGCGTTCTGATCGATAACGATTTTGTTGACGCTGTTGTCGCAGAGCGCGTCGTAGCGGTAAATATCTCCGACTCCTCCGATTCGACTTCTTCTAACTTGTGACCCATAAATGAGATGGCTCCCTCTCGGCCCTCGGCAAGCTGATTCACTTGACTCGAGGAGTAATAACGATTTATCATCGAACCGGAAATGCGAAATCCATCGTAGTCATCCTCCGAAAAGTCCCCATAGAAGTCCTCGAATTGATCGATAACTCGATAGCTCGATTTGCGCACATCCTCCACTTCGGCATTGGCAATCGATTTGGAATAATGACGTCGATGAGGTATCGCTGGTGGCTCTTCTTCAACCGGTTTCGGTTTCTGATTCAAGAACTCACAATGTGCTTCGATTTTCGAGAATTCCGCTTTGCGTTTCTGCATGGAGCAAACTATGAATTTTACACTTAATCCAGATAAACCTAGATAGACCTACCGCTTTCTTTTTATTGTAGCCGAGTTCATCGAGCGATGAGCTCGATCGCAAGATTTCTCGGACATCGAATGGTTCCGGTTTGTCGTCTTCCACATCGTTCTCGCTTTCGTCCTTCAACACCTCGGGCAGCTCATACTGCAGTTCGCCCTTCACAGTGTTCACCTAAGTTAACGCAATTGTCAATCAATTTAAGAATATACTAAAGTATGACCTACCTTCATGTGCAGACACTGCAGGAGCACACACTCGCCACTGAGCACAAAGTGCACATGATTTATGCTGTCCTTCTCCTCGGGATAAATTGTGCTCATCGGATCATACTGTCGTATCATTCCAAACTTACAAGCACTCACCACCTGAAACGATGCTCATTAATCATTCATTCCTTCTTTAATTTCATTTCATTTTAATAATCACCTGAGCTTCGGTCATGAAGCGCAAATAGCTCAGCGAGGCAATTGCCTTCTTTTTCTCCAGCCAAACTTTCTTCACATACGGCATCAAAATGGTCTTGAAATAAACATCGTCGAGCACCAGAATTTCACAATTAGCTAGTTAATAATAATCTATATCATTTTGTTATCATCATTATTTGCAACTCTACTTATGGCTGTGTATGTGTCCATTCGAAGACCTTTCTCCAAAAGTTCCACTTCCCCGATCCAATCGCCGGGACCACAAAAAACCTCGGGCTTCGATTCCATTTTTCGTGTAACCTAAGGAACAGCACAAAAAGTAGTAAGAAGGTTACAGTCGAGTGTGCTCGACTGTGAGATACCCGGTAATATTTGTAAAGTATACCAGATTAATATACCGGAAAAATACCAAAAGTATTCCAAAGGCTATATTTGGTATAATCGCTACCCATTGTGAATAAAAGTAAAACAATGCGGTATTTTAAAATATACTAAATTAATATATCAGAAAAATACTAAAAATATATCGAATGTTACATGTGGTATATTGATATAGTACTACATTCAAAATATACCAAAGAGTGCAAAATATACCAGATTGTCAGCCAAAGCATTTAAGAATCGTATTAAGTAGGCGATTTTTCCTATAGTAAAGCGTTTCTTGCATAATTTCAACAACAAAATCAATAGCAACAAAATCAATCTTCAAATTTTAATTTATTATTGAATGTACCAAAAATCGCGACTCTAGCTTAAAAATTACGCTTTTTATTCGATATTTATCGATTTGCGGGGGCGGAAGTGGGCGTGGCAAAAAATTGGAACAAACCTGATCTGCGTGCAAACATAACAAATGCTGTCGAAAAAGAATTACATCTCTATGTCTTTTAGTCTCTGAGATCTAGGGGTTTATATGGACGGACAGACAGACAGACAGACGAACGGACATGGCTATATCGTCTCGGCTATTGACGTTGATGAAGAATATATAGCATACTTTTTGGGTTCACAGATGCCTCTTTCTGCCTATTACACACATTTCATAGAGTCACAAACTTAACTCTAAGCGTAGCAGTAGATTTGACTTGGAAAGACCCTTTTTCAGATTTTTGTTTCTTTTTGTGCTTAACTCACCTTGTTCCACACCTTTCGGGACATCTCAATATCTCCGCTAACCACAAAATAGACGCAGATGGCCACATCGCCCTCCTTCATCAGGACACGACCCGCGGCAATCTGCATGAAGCGCAAATGCGGCACAAGACGAGCGCGAATTTTCTAACAAATGAGCAAGAAGTTCATACCGGATCGATCTATTATATAGTTAAGAATCGTACCGGTGGCACTTGAGCAAAGCTGCCGAGACCCGCAACGATAAGACAGAGTTTCTTTCGCTCCTCGATGGTGCGTTTGTGATGCGCTGTGGCCAAGAGTCCTTTTTGCTATCGATCACGATATCATTAATCTGGGTGGCCAATAATATATATCTGTTTAGTGGTGAATACTCACTGCCATGGTGAGTATGCCAGTCTTGTGCTTCTTGCGCACCATCATTGCCACATTTTTGCGCACATTCAATGTGAAGCCGCCATCCTCGACCTCGGTGATCCACAAAGTGTTGGCCAATGCAATGCGAATGAGTTTCTTGAAACGCATCCTCGCATGCTTTCTGCGCAGCAATTCATCGCCCTCCTTGTTGCGCTTCGACATTGTCTACAACAAGGGAAAACAAATTCTAGTGTATTTTATAGTGTTAGGTGTAAAGAGTTTCGTAAGCTTGTCCGACTGACTTCATATAAAGTTGTGAGTGCTGCCTACTAAGTTGATGTTGAAGGAAGAATTCAATTTCTGATTGGAAAAAGCCACATTGATATGTATTCAATATATAAATGTTGATTAATGATATATCGAAACTGATATCAACTTTAAAGTTAGGAAAATGGATTCCACACGCATTTCTCAGTATCGAGTTTGATCAAGTCTCACTTTGGCGTTTTCAAAGCCACAAATGGACCAAAATAAAATGAGCAACGGTCAATTTTTTAGTATAGCCGCTCTGTAAACAAACTTTTACCACCAAATTATCAAAAAGTGAACGATCAAGATCATCGAAAAAATTAAAGCAGAATGATTTTTAATAATCAGTATCGCTTTGCACGCATTTGTATTTTTTACATATTTGCTTCGTTTTGATTCACCTCGATAAATTATCGCGTGACTGAAGCAATATATCGAAAATGTGTGTTCGATATTTGCGCACAGCTCACGAACGTACTTTTCTACCGAGTTGTTTTCTTATGGGTTTTTACAAGGAGTAAATTTAAAATTTGAAATGAATTGAAAAAAAAAACCAGAGAAGAACCAAGTTTTTGGTGTTGTGATCAGTGACATTGAATGGAAGCAATAAAGAAGAACTTTTAAATTTAAAGTACCAAAGTGTTTAATTATTTATTCTGCTTGTGTGGTGTAATACTTAAACTAACTGCTTCAATATTTCCAAATCAATAACTGAATGCTTGAAACTAAAAAAAAATCGTCAGGTAGCTTAAGTCTTCCCAAAATTCAGACAGCCAGTGATTTAAGCTGCCACAGCTGGTAGCATGCGTAGCTAGAGCTAAAGTGGCATGAAAAGAATCTACACGACAGAGAGACAGACAGAGACAGAGACAAGACACGACCTGGAATAACAATGTAATCAAGGCAAGGTAATCATTTCAATCAAGCCAAAGTCGTATGCTACATAGCATAGCACTTAGTCTGACCACTCAACAGTTTGCCCCTTTGCCTTTGACAACGTCAAATTCACCACGCTCGCTTGCTCTCTCTCTCTCTCTAACTCACCATGCGCTCAATTTACCCCGTCGGCGCTGCACAAAAGTGCGAGGCGAGCTTTTGGGACAGTCAACAGGGGTGAGTTTCTCAGCTGTGTGCGTTGAGTGTGCAGCGCGTGTGTTGAGTGAAAGAGCGAGAAGACTGTAAAGAGAGCGCTCACCAAGAGAGAGAGCGCGAGTTTTCACTCGAAGGGTGGCCGCGCTGAGTTGAGTTGAGCTGTTCATTTGGATGCTTAGCAATGTCGCTGTAATTTCGCCAGCGACAGTTCATTACGGTTTTCGTTTTCAAGGATATGCGATGCCCACGCTCTGGCCGCTCGCAAAAATAAAACACACACAACTCGCTTTCGATTGTCGTCTTTCTTCAGCGTGCGTTCGCGTTTCACATTTTTTTTTGTTGTTGTTTGTGCTTTGATTTTGTAGTTGAAACTTAAAAAGAGTGTTTCTCAGTGTTTTTTTTTTTTAGTTTTCATTTATTATATTTTTTACAGTGTGTGTTGCCACAAAGGTAAAACAAACAAATGGACAATAGTGTTGTGCATACTCGAAATAAAACTGCGGCTAAATAAAGTTGAAACTATTTTTTTTTTTGCATTCATTTTTTGAAAGTGTGTTTGTTGTTCACTTTTTTGTGTTGATTTTGGAACACAGCAGCAGCAGCAAGCAAACAAGTGTGAATAAGAATAAATAATGCTGCCAGAGAAGCAGAATCAGAAGCAGAAGCAGCAGCCACAACAGAATGGGGATTAAAAACCATAAATCGAAACTAACAAAAGCAAACTAATCGCATTATCGGAATATGTTCGCAACACGCTCAATTTAAGCTAGACAACAGAGACAGAGAGAAAGAAAGAGGGAGAGAGAGAGGGAAATAGACCCATTTGAGGTGAGTTTTGCAATTAAATCAAAAACTAAATGTGCATCAAAAAATTACAAAAATAATAAAAGAAGAAGAGAGAGAGAGAGAGAACAACAATTGCACAGTTTGTGTGCAATTGTGCAGTTGATCCACTTGCTGGCATCCTTGCTGCTTCCTTTTCCGCTCCGCTTTCCGCTTTTCGTTACTCGCACATTTCCTTTTTGCTGCCTCGCAGCGCATCTATTACGCTTCTTTTTTTCCTTTTTTTTTTGCTTTTCTTCAGTGTTTTTTTTCCGGATATTTAACCTGTTTGGATCACCTGCAATATTTATGCAGATTCGCCTCGTTCAACGGCAAATGCAATTTATGGCAAATCGCACATAAATCCATCGCTTCCACAATCTATAAATCAAGTGGGCTTTCCCCTTCCCTCCCTCCCCTCTCCACCCTTCACATTATATTTTCTCATTTTTTTTTCGCAAATTTTCCCATGTTGACGTCAAGGTTGGTGGGTTCAATTAAGTGTGAAATTAACTGAAGCCGAGGCTGAGGCGGAGGCTGAACTGCGTTATCGCAATCGCAATCAGCAATCGCAATCGACAAGTTGGCAGCCCCGCTATTTTCTAAAACTACACGCACGGTCTTTAATACTAGAGAGCGTTCGCAGTGTTGCCAACTGCACTTAATTACGCCTAGTTGGCAACGCTGTGAACTTGCAATTACTTAACTGGTGATTAAATGCAGCTGGCGAATCTTAACCGCAAGTTAATCTGCGGTTCATCAACTTCATTTGCAGTTGGGGGTGAACTATTAATTAAACCTAATCAAATTTATTGACTACACAGAACACAGAAAGGTTCGACAATCAAGATTTTGATTTTGATTTTGATACTGAGAATTTTGGTTCACAAAGTGCTTTAAGAATATGAAAATCTTAAGGTTAGAAAACACAATTTGAGTTAAAGAATATTTAATATAAGAAACAAGTTCTTATTAAAAAGAAGTGTAAAAATCTTATAGTTTTAAGACCAAAAATCTTATTATAACATAATTGCAGTTGGGGAGAACTATTAATTAAAACTAATCAAATTTAGTGACTATACACAAAACAAAAAGGTTCTCAAGATTACTATAAATTTTGGTCTAGAAAGTACTTTAAAAGTATGAAAATCTGAATGTTAGAAGACATTTGAATAATTTTTAATATAACACCCAAGTTCTTATTCAAAAGAAGTGTACAAATCTTATAGTTTTAAGACCAAAAATCATATTATAAAATCAAACAAATATTTTACTATATTTCATTGTTTGTATTTTAAGATTTATTCATTACTTTACCATTTTGGTCATTTAATTAGTGTTGCATTTAGTTATACAGTTGTATGTTGACCACTTTAATAAAGAAATATTTATTATCGTTTCTCTTCTATAGTGCAATTGAGAATGTTTCGTAACTAATTATAAACTATAACTATAAACGAAAACACTCAAATTTTAATCAAAAACTTTAAGGACTTTCGATGAACTACAGAATTTTGTAGCTCAAATCTAGAATTTTTGGGATTATGTCGAAAATTTGGCATTTTTTAGATTTTATTTTAAGAATTTGTTCTTCAAGTTGTCTTATTTCAAGAATAAAATTATTTAGATGAACGTTTTTGATTTTAGAACTTGGCCCTTTTTTCATTAAACTGTCAATTTATACGATTTAATATATAAAACACTCAAAGGTGAATGTTAATATTTGCAGTAGCCGAAGCTTAAAGATTAGATACTTTTAAATACTAGTTAAAAACAATAAAATATTAATTGATTCACCAATGAAAAAAATAAGTTAATTTCAACTTGAATTCTTATTAGCAATACCAAAAGCAGTTGAAAAGGATTTGTTAAGCATCACAGCATCATCATAACCGTTGTCCGCCTCAACTTTATGGGAAAACATTTCAAAATGCTTGAACGGTCTTGAACTTTGCCAAAGTTTTCCACAGTTTTCCGGAGTTTTTCTCAGCTGACCGAATCGAATCGATTTGAATGGAGCCACAAGTTAAATTGCATGTCAAATGCTGTCTTTAAGCTAAGCATATTAATCCAATTATAAAATGAATAACGCTATGGCTCATTTAATCGCTTCGTCCTCTTCTTCTTCATTTGCAACCAAAGCGAGAATCCTTTCCAATCGAATTACTTGAATTCCTCCTTGTTCTTTTTCCAAGCAAAAAAGACAAACAGAGGCTCATTAAGTTTAACGATTAAATCGGGTTTTTAATAACATTTCGGTTTTGCTATTAAGCCAATTGAAGTCATCATCAATTGAGACAAGCCAAAGAAAATCGCGTTCGCATTCATAGAAATTGTGTGGGGATAAACGCATCCAAAGTTTCTCAGTTTTGTTTCTGCGTGGGTTTTTATCATTTGTTTTGGCTTCGCTTTATCTTTCTCTCATTCTATTTGTCTATCTCTGTCTATTTATTTTTTGAACATTCTTTGGTGAATTGTTCGTGTTCCCCAATAGAATTAAATAGCTTTCACAAACTTTAATTTGTTTTAACTTTTTGAACAAACGTTTTTACCTTGACTCATCCACAACTAAAACTTGAAAAAAAAAAACTATTTCATTTTGCGATGCGTCCACCAAACTCGACTAGTTGCATTACCTGTATTAAACTACTTGCGACTTCTATCATTGACCTCGTTGTGGGAGTGAAAATGAGAGAAGTTTCCCCAATGAAGCTGAAGTTTAAGGATAAAAAAGAATCTTGGACGTTAAGTAAAATAAAGTGTGAAATACAAAAGTTTTGCAATGAGGTAACAAGAAATAAAATACATATAGAATGGAACAAATGAAAATGTAAACATCTAAAATACATATAGAATGGAACAAATGAAATTTAAAGATCTAAAATACATATAGAATGGAACAAATGAAATTTAAAGATCTAAAATACATATAGAATGGAACAAATGAAAATGTAAAGATCTAAAATACATATGGAATGGAACAAATGAAATGTAAAGATCTAAAATACATATAGAATGGAACAAATGAAAATGTAAAGATCTAAAATACATATAGAATGGAACAAGTGAAATTTAAAGACCTAAAATACATATAGAATGAAACAAATGCAATTTAAAGATCTAAAATACATATAGAATGGAACAAATGCAATTTAAAGATCTAAAATACATATAGAATGGAACAAATGAAATTTAAAGATCTAAGATACATATAGAATGGAACAAATGAAAACTTAAAGATCTTTACAAGAAATAAAATACATATAGAATGGAACAAATGAAAATTTAAAGATCTAAAATACATATAAAATGGAACAAATGAAATTTAAAGATCTAAAATACATATAGAATGGAACAAATTAAAATTTAAAGATCTAAAATACATATAGAATGGAACAAATGAAAATTTAAAAATATAAAATACATATAGAATGGAACAAATGAAATTTAAAGATCTCAACTTTTTAAATATTTGTCGATGTGTCTTCAAAGTAAATAAATAACGATGATTGAACAACATTCAAATAGTAAAAAAGGAAATTGACTTCAAATTTCATTTGAGCACTTCAAAGAGTTTCGAGATACGTGATGAAATACAAAAGAAAAGAAAAAAAAAAACATCTCCTTAGCAAAGTTTAGGAAAATGATAATGCAACGAATAGGGAGACTAACTTCTAGTTAAAAAGTAAAAAAAACTTTCTGTTTTATTACACATTTGGGGATAAAAGAGAACGAGCTTTGTCGTTAAGCGCAATAACTCCATAAAAATCAAGCAAAAAATGATAATAAAAACGAAATAATGTGCCACAGTCTACGAGTATAAGAAGGATGTCATACTCGTAAAATGAATTATTCAACTGACAAATTCCGAATTACGATAGCATTATAGTTGCTGTCAACAACAGATCAATGTGCAAAGGCTTCTCCCCTTTATTCTATTCTTTTTTTGGTTGCTTTGTAATCCATTTAGGTAAGACGGAGATTATAAAATTGCTGGAATTACAAAATGCACAGAGACACAGAGACAGAGAGAAAGAGGAGTCCGGAAAATGCCAACACGAAGACATGATAAGTACATCGTACTTACATGCGAATGGATATACGTATCAAGTATACGACAGCGTGCATGTATGTGAAGCAATTACATATGAGAAGAGAAGAGAGACGAGCATAGCTTCAAACAAAAAACAAAGAAAAAGCAGTAGGGGAGAGGGGTAAGGGGGGGGGGGGGGGGGGGGGGGGGGTAACAACAACAAGCCAGAAAAAGTGCTCGAAGGGAGTCGAAGGGAAAAAGTTGTTCCTAGGTCCGTGCTAAGCTACCGAAAATGTCAAGCGGTTGAAGAAGTTTCTAATCTGTGAGAGAGACTCTGAACTCTGAGTCATACGCAAAGTAGAAGAATTTGATGTAATGAGCGCACACACACACACACACACAGCAGGAGGGAGGAACAGGGTGTGGGGAACTCAGGGGTTGGTTGGTTGGGTCAAAGCCCCAAAAAAAAAGAGAAAAAAAGGAAGAAAAAAAAGATGAAAATGTGTACAAGACTTACTCGTAATGCGTAGAAAACAAAACAAAGCACGTTTTGCACTCAATGGGGCACAGCAGGTGCAGCACTAACCCAGGCCCGTTCTCCCCCAAGGGAGGGGGTTGGGAGAGGGGTAGGGGAGTAGGGGTAGGGGAGGTGGCACAGTCAGATCCCTGGATTTCACGGGGTTAGACACAGCGTTAAGCGTTAAGAGCTAGTTAGTCAAAGTCAGGTAGAAGTAGCAGAAGAGAACAGAACAGAACAACAAGAACAAGAGAACAACACGAAGAAGAAGAACAAGCAGCAAGAACAAGCAAGAAGAAGAAGCAGCAGCAGCGGTAGAAGATGAAGAACAACAAGCGTATACCTGATGATAATGACGATGTCGATGATGATGATGTTAATGGAAAGGGGAATGCTAAACTGGGTAAATAAAAGAAAGCGCCGCAAAAGACGTGACACAGTCTGCAGCTGGGAGTCAGTTGCTAATGTTCCGCTGTTGTTGCTGTTTATTCCATCATCATGATGACCACGCGAATGCTGATGATGATGATAGGGATGGGGGGAGGGGGGATGGTTATGATGATGACTGCGAGCAAGAGAATTTCATAAAATGAAAATTTTTGCTATATAGTAGAGTAGAGTAGAGAAGCCGCCAAGTCGCCTCTGCGTTTTGCCATGAAGCTCATTTGACTTTTATTGCCGCTGTGAGTGCGACGCCGTGTATGTGTGTGTGTCTGTGTAAGTGTGTGGGTTATGAGAAAATCCTGGCTGTTGTCCTTTAAGTGCAATTAGAATACGCAAAAAGCTTTAAGCCTTCCTTCCTTCCGCCTGTCTGTCTGTCTGTCGTGTGTTGTTCACATTGTTTTTCGTGTTGTCTCGCTCTAAAGCAAATAGTTGTTGCCTTTTAAATTCAGCTGCCTGTTCATCCTACTTCTCTATCTTACTCTTCCTCTTCCTTGTTGTTGTTGTAGTTCATCATTTTGTGTGATTTGGCAAAAAAAATCAAATGTCAACAAGCAGGCAAGAAAAAGGGATGCGTACTGAACACACACACACACACACACACACACAACAGCAGCAGCAGAAAACTTTGACAGAAATCAAAACCAAAATGAAACAACGCAAACGACACAGAAACCAACAAAAAAAAAAACGGAAAAAAATAACAAAAAGGGCATCAGATGAGTGGAAGCTGAAGAAACAAAAACAACAACACGAAAAGTGACAACAACAACAATGAAGCGAGCGAATAAAAACAACAGCAAGAATAACAAGAACAACAACAACAACAACAACTTCACTAATATAATATTTATTACGGTGATTATGTCGTGAGCCAAGGGCAAACAGCAAACGCCCACCACGACAAAAACCCAAACCGAAAGCCAAAGCCAAACCCACCACCCCACCTCACTCACCACACACACACACACACACACATACATAGAGAGCAAACGCAGCAAAGTCAATGGCAAAGTGGAATTAGAAGGGAAGCAGCAGAGCGAAAAAGAGCGAGAGAGGCAAAAATGTAATAAGCAAGAGAACATTGAGCAAGTGTGAGAGAGCGTGTTGTGAGCGAGGGGGAAGGGGGGCAGAAGAGCAGTCCAGCCGCACATAAACTATGATGGACAAAGACAAAGATGGAGATGAAGACAAAGCTCAAGTCAAAGATGAAACTGTGGCTCAACGCAACGCAAGCGAAAGCGCGATGAAGATGGAAGACGGGAGATGGAAGATGGGAGATGGAAGACAAAGTTAGCAAAAGGCTAAGGCTAAGCTATCGCCGTAGGAATCAACTTTAATTTCTTTTATTTCAGCTGTATTACGCCAATAAAAACTCGCTTTTAAATGGACTTTCTTGATAACTTATCGGTGTAGTCGTAGTTCTATCCTGCCCTCCTTCCCCCTTTAGTCATCTTTCCTTTCTCCACTTCACTCCTTTTATCCATTTTCAACTTTGTCCCCTCGATTTGCAGCTCAGCATCTAGTTACTATTGACAATGTCCGGGTTTGTTCTTCCAACTTCCATCTTCCAACTTCGTCCATCATTCTTTGAAGTCGTCAAGTGTCAGTCAAGTTGTGTTAATTCCTGTGACCCAATTCGCAATTCGCAATTCTCAATTCCCCAGAGTCAAGCAGACAACTATGATAAAGAGCCTTACGCTTTTCAGGTGAAATGGCCGGACTCAACTCAACTCAACCGGACCCAACCCCAAAAACTCAATTAATACTGCACAACTTACAACATTAACTATTCGATGTACTTAAGTGCAGCACAGCTCTACACAGTAATGAGATACTAAAAGCTAAAGGAAATCAAAGAAAATACACAAATACTGAGATCAAAGCTCTAAAAAAAGGAATTGTTTAATCGCAAGAGAAGAAGAAGAATTTTTAAGAGTAAAAACAAGATTGATATAGAGAAAACAAAGTGTGATGCTTTGAAAGAATAATGAATTCGACTTTTGCTGATGAAATTTTAAAAAAATTTTAAATATGAAAAGCACCAAAAAAAATATTGTAAACTAAATAAAGCTTATACATTTTAAGTATATAAAAGAGGATTAAAACTGTTCCACACTAATCTTTAAGCACATAAATTCACATAACTTTCTTTTAATATTAGACTCATTAGTTGAAATACTTTATCATAAATAAGAGGTTAATTGAAAAGTTCCCGGCTTACCACAGTAAAACATTTTTTTTTTTTTTTTAAATTGTCTTCTCTATTCAACATTATTCTATTCACTTGTTGATACCATTTTTGTAGTTCTATTTGCCCTGCGCTTTAAAATATGCCTCAATTTTACCGATCACCTCATTCGGACTAACCAAAAATCATAAGGATTTGATTCTAGTGGCGCCATCTGTGTGTCAGGTCGGAAACTTGTATATATGATTGATTCTTTTCAATCAATCAGTGACTAATATTAAAAAAAAGAATGTGAGTTATGAGCTTAAAAATTCAAGTCAAAGCATTAAACTTTTTCAAAGCCATAAAAATCCGTAAATCCTTTAAAATTATGTAAGTGAATAACAAGAATTTAATGAAATACCCAATCGAAGTCTGACGGTCCCTTAAAGGAATTTAAGCGAATAATCCATTATCCAGTTCGAAAGTCATTTAAAAGAATTTAAGCGAATAACCCGTCGAATTATAAAGTATAGTACTTTAATAGAATTTAAGCAAATAACTCATTGAAGTCTGAAGGTCTCTTAAAATCGAATCCTGAAAGTCATTGAAAAGAATTTGAACAAATAAGCCATCGAATCCTGAAAGTCCCTTAAATAGAATTTCAGCGAATAACCCGTCGAATTATAAAGTATAGTAATTTAATACAATTTAAGCAAATAACCCATCGAAGTCTGAAGGTCTCTTAAAAGAATTTAGGTGAATAACCCATCGAATCCCGAAAGTCATTGAAAAGAATTTGAACAAATAACCCATCGAATTCTGAAAGTCCTTTAATAGAATTTAAGCGAATAACCCGTCGAATTATAAAGTATAGTAATTTAATACAATTTAAGCAATACACCCATCGAAATCTGAAGGTCTCTTAAAATCGAATCCCGAAAGTCATTTAAAAGAATTTAAACAAATAAGCCATCGAATCCTGAAAGTCCCTTAAATAGAATTTCAGCGAATACCTGCCATGAAAATCGCAATCTGCGAATGTAATCAAATGCCATTTATGTGCAACCAGTTGCAATTGATATCAAGTCATGTCGAGTCTTCATTCTCTAATTGCAGTTACGTAGACAAAACCAAACCCACACACAGCACAAAAAGAAGGGAGGACAAAAAAAAAGTCAGCAAAGCCGATCAATTGCAAAACGCTGCCCGGGAGGAGGGTGGAGAGAGGAGGGAGAAAAGAGGCGAAGGCAGTTCATTTGTTTGAAATACAATGAAGGTTTCGGATTACCATACCAGACCAGAATATCAAAGTCACGTCATCCCGTGCAAAGGATGAGGCGTTCAAGAGTTAATAGCGCATCATTAGCATCAGCATCAATCGCGGCCCAAACGCAGCTCTCACAGCTCTCCCACCGCCATCATCCAGAGACAACAACAACAACAATAACGACAACAACAACAACAAGAAGGCAGCATCAACATCAGAGTCGAAACGAACTTCGATTGACTGAATTGAGGAGACGGAGACTGAGAGAGAGAGAAAGTCATCGTCAAGGTCTCAATCTGATTCGATTGCTTGCGGTTGTCGCTGTGATTGGACAACGTTTTGCTTTGGGTAAGTGTTGTGTGGCACCGCCTAACGCTAGATGGCGCCAGCGGCCAGCATCTAATTAGCAAACAGCAATCTCAATTTATTTCTTGCATAACTTTCCCCCCACATTTCTCGCATAACTTTGCAATTTATTGAGCGATTCTCTTGAAGTTTACGGCACACTTCACCAAAAATTATTAAAGTTCATTTATATAGAATATTGGAGGAAGTGTAATAAACTTCAAATCAGAAATATCCAAAAGACAAGTCTGCCAATAGTTTTTCTTTCGTTGCTTAGCTGTCAACGTTTAGTCAGACAACTTTTTCACATGTCACTCAAGAATTAAATGCCATATTAATACAGACATAGTTCGATTTTTGATGATGGCAAGTTTTTGGAATTTTCGCACTCAATGCTGTACTTTCGATGTATCAATTAGTCCGAGAGCAGAATGTGAAAAGTAAACTAAAGACAAGTAAGAAAGTCGAGTGTACTCGACTGTGAGATACACGCTACCCATTTTGAATAAAAGCAAATATATATTTTGCGGTATAATTCTCAAAATATACCAAATATACTGTAAAAATACTAAAAATATACCAAATGGTATATGTGGTATATCGATATAGTACCAAACTTCGGAACTCCAGCTGTAAAATTACGCTTGTTATACGATTTTTTTGGTTTGCGGGGGCGGAAGTGGGCGTGGCAAAAATTTGAAACAAACTTGATCTGCGTGAAAACATTAGAAATGCTGTCGAAAAAAAATTAGAGCTCTATCTCTTATAGTCTCTGAGGTCTAGGTGTTCATACGGACAGACGGACAGACAGACAGACGGACAGACGGACATGGCTAGAGGTAGCGGGTATAAAAATAGAAAAGAGGAAATTCAAATCCTTTTAGGTTGGGCGGGTAAACAAACCAAGTTTGAACTGAATTGAACTGAACTTCCTTTAGGCACAACAGAGACGACAGCAGCAGCTGGAACATCAACGTCTGTGGCCATAGAACATAGTCGAAGCCATAATCACAACAATACGGAGAATAATTTCTATTTTGATGAGCATAATACGACGAAAACAATAACATTCATTCCTGTGGACACGTTGGCCACAATTCCGGACGTTGGCCAGATGCCAGATGCAACAACAACAACAACAACTATAACAACAACAACAACAACAGGAGTAGGAGCAGGAAGTACCACAGCAGCCAGAACAACAGCACAAGTTGCACTGACATCGGAACAACCATCGATGAGAGACCAAACAATTGCAATTATCAATAGCAACAACAATAATCATCATCATCATAGCACAACAATTAAAAGTTCAAGTGCAATTGATTCATTGGTCACGGGATTAGCGACAGCATCGTCATCATCAACATCCTCATCATCGTCATCCTCATCATCATCATCATCATCGTCGTCGTCGACAACGACGAAAAGTGCTCGGAGCACAGCAAAGCAACCGAACGATTCAACAAAGTCACGCAATCATTGGACATTTGGAGGCGCCCCCGATGCGGAACGTTCGCGGACATTTCGCAGCAAGTATCATCATGAGAACCACTACGGTCCCTTCTTCGAGGAACCCTCCACCCAAATTGATCCCGGCAAGACGCTGGTCGCCGCCGTGCATCTCTTCACCGAAGCCGTGCTCAATTGTCGCGTCGGCATGTTGAAGGACAAAACTGTGAGTTCCCCAACATTCTAACATTCGAATCTTATACAAAACTATATTCATAGATAGCCTAAGGTTATTTTCAGAAAATAATAATAATATTCGTAGAACAACAAAATATCCATAAAAAGTACTATGTTTTAGATCATCTCATTGTTATTTCAATAAATTATGAAAATATAAATAACAAATAAAATGTTCTAAAGTGAAAAGCTGAATCCCTATAAAATATATAGATATATATATATAAATACTTTGACTCACCGTATTTCAAGATGTTATGCTTTAGAACAGGAAATATGTTCTTTTAGACGCTTCACCTTAAAAAAAAAGAATAGAAAAAAGAGTTAGAAAAAAAAGATAAGGCAAAACATAATATTTCTACTTCACAAAAAAATACTTGTATAAAGTAAACAAGAAAGCTACATTAGAAGAGTATGATCGACTGTAAGATACCCGCTACACATTTTGAATAAAATCAGTGAGGTATTATTCGGAAAATATACTGAATAATTATAATAATATAAAATACTAAAATATACCAAACGTTCTATTATACTACACTCAAAAAACCGAAAGCTATGTTTCATATGTATAAAATACTAAAATATACCAAATTCTCTATTATACTCCACTCAAAAAAAACCGAAAGCTATGTTTCATACGTATATATTTATAGTACTACATTCAAAATATACCATAAGAGTATACCAGAAAAATCCAAAATATACCAAATAACATATTTGGCTATATTATAATACAGACAAAATATACCATTGTCACCAAAAGCTATATTTGGTATATTTTTAAAGTACTACTTTCAAAAGTGTAGTAAAATATACCAAATTGTCAGCCTAAGCTGCAATTAATAAGTTCAAAAGAATTTCTTGAATATTTTCTACAATTAATATCTGACCCCAATCAAATTTTCAGGAATCTTAAATAATATAGTTATTATTATACCAAATATCACCGCTATCGCAGGTATATTAGGTTTTTTTTTACTATAGCTCAAAATGAAATAAATTATTTGAGAAGGAAATTTCTTTTCGTATTTCGAAATTAAAATTCTAGAAGTATACTTTTTTCTGAAGTTAAAAGTTAAACAAAGGATTACGAAAGGAACTTTCTTTTCGTATTTAAAAATTTAGATTCTAGAAGTATACTTTATATACTTTTTTCTAAAGTTAAAAGTTAAGTAAAGGATTAAGAAAGGAAATTTCTTTTCGTATTTCAAAATTAAAGTTCTATATCTTAATATACTTATTTATATACTTTTTTCTAAAGTTCAAAGTAATATAAATTATTAGTAAAGGAAATGTCTTTTCGTATTTCAAAATTCTTTACTTTACATTAAGTATCCGTTTTTTGTTGTAATAGAAAAGCTCCTTAGAAAGCACATATTTTTTAAGTCAGCAGAGTTTGATTAAATTTCCCACTCTTTGCAGGTCATGTGGGTTAGAAGGACCACCGAGAAGGTCTCCCTGCTCACCGTTGGCAATGTGACGTATAGTGGAGATCCGCGCATTCGTGTCAAATTCCAATATCCAAACAATTGGCGTTTGCTCATCAATCCCACCCAGCGGGAAGATGCTGGCATCTATATGTGTCAGGTTTCAACGCATCCGCCGCGGGTCTTTACCACTAACCTCACCATATTGGGTAAGTTTTCTCATCATACTTAAGGTTAAGGTTCACAAGCAAATTTGTTATTTATTTCCAAGAAAGAAAAATCTTACTTTACATCAAAGGTTTCCAATGCAAAAGCTATCAAAATGTTGCCTACAAATTAAGTAACATACTTTTGAATCTGAAGTTCAACCTTTGATTAATACGATATCTAGACATAGTTATACGATTTGAATTGAAGTTCTTCAGACGACAATAAAATATGATTGTGATATCAACTAGAGAATCATATTAAGCCAAAAATCTCATTATTTAACCACAAGTTAAACTGTCTGTTAAACTTAACATCTACTTTATTTAGAGCCACCTTTGCGTATTATTGATGAACATGAACGAGGCGTCGGTGATCGGTATTATAAATCGGGCAGCACCGTCGATCTGCAGTGCCAAATCTCTCGAAATTTCTTTCAAAAGGAACGCAACAACATCTTCAAATCAACCGAATCGGGCAAACTGAACGATACGGGCAACGAGCTGAATCTCAATTTGAATTTGATCAGCGATGCCAACCAAACACATACGACTTTCACCAGCCAAGAGCTGGAGAAATACTTTACTAATTTTATTACCTGGGCCAAGGACGAGGAGCCACTTCAAGCACTGACCAATAGACGATCTAGGTAAAGAATTTTTTCTTTTCTTTTTTTATGTGAATTTTAAATTAAAAATGTGAAAATAAAAGTGTGTGAAACTATTGTAATACGAGGGCTGATATTTATATTTCTGGCCTAATAATGAAAATGCGAATATTTATAAAAAAAATGGATTTATTGTTTGTCACAGTATTCTCCAGCAAGATTTATATACTTTTGAATGCGCTCAAACCAATTGTCGAAACACTTTTCCACTATGATTGAGGCACCTCCAAAATATGGTTTTTGAACGCTTTAACAGCATCATCTGACATCGAAAATCGATGACCACGCCTTTTTTCCTTGATGTGATGTTTTGTTTTGGGCTCATAACCATAGATCCATGATTCGTCATCTGTGACGATCTTATAAATGTCTTTTGAAGCACAGGGAATGTATTTTTTCCAAATTTCTTCTGGCACATTTGTCTGTTTTTGGACGATCTTCACAACCTTCGTCTTCCAGCGAGCATCGGCCACGATAGAATCCATTAAACCAGTTATTCACAGGGCTATAGGATGGCACCTTACAAAGATTTAAGTTCATCGGTCCACTCTTGTCTTAATAATCCAAGTCGAAAGTTGTGAAAAATTATTGCTCGAAAGTGTTCACGAGTAAACTCGATTTTTCTGCCGAGGTAAGTTTTTGATTAATCGTTTATCGATATAAAATGTGGTCGCACATGAAAAAGTTGTATGGAGCTTTTATCGATAAAAGTCCAAACTTTCTTTGGGAAATAGCCAATTGGTCATAATATGGCTTAAAGTGACCTAGGCCAGAAACTTAAATAGCAGCCCTCGTATAAAACTCAGCTTCACTAAATTTCTACCAGTCTTAGCTCTTACTTTCTTCTAACTATATCTTATCGAAATCTTCTTTATCCTTATAGCGTATCCGATAAATGGCTGACTAGCCGCATTTCCATACCAGAAGCCAAACTCTCAGACAGCGGCAACTATTCATGTTCACTCGGCAGACTTTTTACAGTCATTGTTCAAGTCCAAGTTCTTACTGGTAATAATACCCGATATATGGCTTATCTTTCAATTACTGAATAATCATTTAAATCTTTCTATTTTTCCAGGGGAATTACCGGCTGCAGTGCAACATAATTTAGCTCGTAAATCTGGCAGCTGTTTGCTATTATCCTGGAGTCTTTTCATCATTGTGATTTGCTTCTACATGCTCAAAAATCATTCTTCGCAATTTCATTCAATCAAAATGTTGAGTGCTTGAGATAAGGAATTGCCAAAAAAAAAAAAACAACATAATTGCCATAAAACAAAAAACAAAAAACATAAAACATTCTAATACAATTTTGTCAAACGCATTCGACATTGTCCAAAGCAGCATCTGATATTCGTATATACATCTTATTCAAGAACAAGAAACAAAAAAAACAAAAAAGGAAGAAAACATCATAAAATGAAGAAACATATATACATACATATATACATAGGGATTTTCTATATCAATTTACACGACTTCCATTCACATTTTGAATTCCTATAATAAAGTCCTTGAGTCAAGTCGCAAATTATTCTTTTGTCTTTAGTAGCAGAAATCCGTTTATAAAACAAAAAACAAAAAAACGAAAAAAACACAAAACACACTTGACAAGAACTTTCTTATCTACATACCATATATGTTACTAATTATATTATAGAAAAATACAAGAACAACAACAAAATTAAGAAATTTGTATAAAAAAAAAAACGAAAAACAAAAAGGATAAAAAATAATTGAGTTAAGATTTGTTATAACAGAACTATTCGGAATTTCGAAACTGAGGAATTTTCGAATTGATCTGATTATGTTGGGTTCGATGTGTAAGTAAAAGTTAAACTATCACTTACATAAATTAAGTTATTATTTGTAGTATTTTTTAAGTAAAGTTTTTGTTTAGCTTTTTTTTTTTTTTGTGATTTTTGGCCAGATTAGTATGTTTGTAAATATTGTAAAATGTCAAGACGTTAAGGCGATAAATAAAAATGTGTAAAACCTGTGTGTACTTTACATAATCCTAACATTTTAATCCTCATTCCACTAGCCCAAATTATATTTACAACAACAACAACAAGAACAACAAAAAAGACACAAACAACAAAAAAAAAACATATTATTGTATAGTTAAAATGAATTTTCAATTGATTTGTATACATCACTTAGTTAATGGTAACCATTACAAAAACAACAACAACAACAACCCAAAACCAAACAAAATATTGTTAAATTGCGGTAATTGTGAATTGTCATGATTGTCGTCATGCTATATTACAAGTAAATCAAAATACATACTTTCAAATATAAGAACCATTCAAATTGTTTCACTTTGTCTTCGCCTCCTTATGAAATATGCAATCCTCTCAAATCATAAACATCCCACAAAAAATAAAAAAAAAAAACAAACTTTCATATTTGCCAACTTTTGTGGTTATCACTTTTACTGGCTGTGCCAAAATGCTGCCCCATCAATTTTTTGTCTGACCAAAAGAAACTTTGAAGGGGCCGCGGAATAACGTCCTTCATCATCAGTGCCTCTCGCTCACTCTTTCTCTTTCACTCTGGGGATGTCATCACGGTTCACAGTTGGTACAACAAAGAAAAGTTACCAAATTCACTTAATATTGCATTGCATGTAAGTGTACCAATAAATTACAAATGTACCGCTTATGGTACAAAATGTGACAATCGCTTGCAATGTGAGTATTGAGCTGCATTGACTCGTGCGTGCCTATCGACAACGTTACGAGTAATCGAGAAAACAGTGAATTATAAATTAATATAGAATATATAAATTTCTATAAACGATATAAATTCACATCTCAATTTTAAATATTTATGCATTATTAATGCTGAACAAACTAAGCACTAAGCCGCATATTCAGTAGTTAGTAGTTCCACTTCTAGCACTACTACAATTTGTGCTCCTCACTCCTCACACTAGCGGCGCTGACATATCGATAGCGCTAGCTCATCTGTCGCACTGCCTATCGATATTTCGTGCAGCCTATCGCATATTTATTTATAGCACAATTTTTTTAGTTTTCTTTTTGTTTAAATATAAACATATACATAACAACTTATTAGCAAATTAATTATAAAAAAAATCGTTTTTTTTTAATACGAAAACCCTGGATAAAAGACTGCAACACGCATTACAGGTGAGTGTGGGAAATAAAGACAAAACGGACAACAACAAACGGTGTACTCAATTTAGTTGTTGCTTTTGGGCATTGCTCAAATGATAAGATTGAATGCGAAGCCAATGTGCATAGAGTATATATAACTATATTGATATATTTACAAAACGAACATAATCCGTTAGCGTTCGACGGGGCAGACAACATTTGTAAGTGTCTCCACAAGGAAAGAGGTGAGCGAAGTGGGACTGCAATTTAAATATCCAACACACATGCATACATATATGTATATGTATGCATTTATGCACATGTGTGTGTGTGTGTGTGTGTGTAAGGAGAGCATTATTTTGGGGAGGAGGGGAGCAAGAGATTGTTTGTTTCGTCTGACTCTGACTTCACCTTGACTAAAGTACACGAGGGCAATGCAAAATACACACGCACACACACTCACACATACAGACACGCAGCCGGTGATAACAGCGGTACTACAACAACAACAACAACAACAACAACAACGACAACAGCAAAGCTAAAGAGAAGAAGAAGCATCAGAGTAAATAACATGCAATTGATTTCCCACACACAGTTTCCCATCCCAACCATCCAACGTATTTTGATCCCGTCATCATCGTCAGTGCGAAAATGTTGAACATACGTAACATCTGCTCCCTGGCCAACAATAATGCCGCTCTAATCGCTATCAGGTAAGACAACATCCCCAAAACTCCCATTCCCTATCTGCCCGATAAGACATTATTCAAATCGTACTATATAGTCGGTATCATTTTGTTAGTTCTTTTCTATATGAACTGCATTCGTTGTTTCTTTCTTTTTGATATGACCTTTGATGGGTATTTAAAGGATTTACTTGAAAAATGTATTTACTAACATTAAATATAATATTCAACATTAATTTTTATGCCTTCAACACTATTAAAAGTCTCTATATCATTCCGTTAATTCTTTTTCTATAAAAACTGCCCTTTTTAAATAACTTTCAATGTCAGTTAAAAGGTTTTTCTATAACAAAATGTTTAAATATTTATGATATTATAATCATAATCTTTATATTATAATAAGAATTCCAAAATATCGCAAGATAAATCTTCTTCTTTATAATATTATAATAAGAGTTCCAAAATATCGCAAGATAAATCTTCTTCTTTATAATATTATAATAAGAGTTCCAAAATATCGCAAGATAAATCTTCTTTATAATATAATAAGAATTCCAAAATATCGCAAGATAAATCTTCTTCTTTATAATATTATAATAAGAGTTCCAAAATATCGCAAGATAAATCTTCTTTATAATATAATAAGAATTCCAAAATATCGCAAGATAAATCTTCTTCTTTATAGTATTATAATAAGAGTTCCAAAATATCGCAAGATAAATCTTCTTCTTTATAATATTATAATAAGAATTCCAAAATATCGCAAGATAAATCTTCTTCTTTATAATATTATAATATCAATTTCAAAATATCGTAACAAAAAATCTTCTTCCACACAATATTATAAGAAGAATTGCAACATATCGTATATAAACATAAAATATGAATTCATTACCTACCTTTCACTACTTTCCATTTATAATAATTAATCCTTTCACCATTTTTTTAGATCAATCTCAACGACAGCCAGCTGTCGGGACTCGGAATCATGGTTCTCCAAGCTGTTGGTGCGCAAAATTGAACCCACCAAGGAATCGCACAGTCGCATGCTCAGCGATAAGGAAATCATCTATGCCCTCCACACGCATAATGTGCGTCCCGATTCCATGGGCGCCTACCTGAACAACTAGTGAGTGTTATTCCCAATCCCAACACTTTGAGAGTGATGCCAACTTTAGTCTAGAAAGAGAAGCATAAGGGAAGCGTATATATAGACAAACCGATCAGGATTCAAGTACATGTTTTATGATTACCAATGAGAAGTTATACCTCAATGAAATAGGAAATGTATAGGATCAGTTATGAATATCATTGAGAAGTTATATCTCAATTAACAACCTAATGTAGAGGATCATCTTTGAATTAAACAAGTAAGAAAGCTACAGTCGAGTGTACTCGACTGTGAGATACCCGCTACCCATTTTGAATAAAAGAAATATATTTTGCGGTATTTTCTCAAAATATACCGAATATACTGCAAAAATACTAAAAATATACTAAATGGCATATGTGGTATATCGGTGTAGTACCGCATTCAAAATATAGCTCAGACGGCACAATATACCAGATGGTCAGCCAAAGCAACTCAGACCCCTAGTAATTAGGCGTTTTTGGCCATACAAAAGTATTTCTTTAATAACTTCGACAATTTTTATCTGATCGCAACCAAATCAGAAATCATAACTACTATAGTAGTTATTATATATACTAAAATTCGGAACTCTAGCTTTAAAATTACGCTTGTTATTCGATTTTTTTGATTTGAAGGGGCGGAAGTGGGCGTGGCAAAAATTTGAAACAAACTTGATCTGCGTGCAAACATAACAAATGCTGTCGAAAAAAAATTATAGCTCTATCTCTTATAGTCTCTGAGATCCAGTGTTTCATACGGACAGACGGACAGACACACAGACACACAGACGGACAGACGGACATGGCTATATCGTCTCGGCTGTTGACGCTGATCAAGAATATATATACTTTATAGGGTCGGAGATGCCTCCTTCTACCTGTTACATACATTTCCTGCCGGCACAAAGTTATAATACCCTTCTACCCTATGGGTAGCGGGTATAAAAAGCAAATGTAGATGATATTCTATGAATAATATTCATTCATTCAATAAGTTATAAAAGCAAATGTAGAGGATCAGTTATGAATATTATTGAGAAGTTATATCTCAATTGAAAAAGCAAGTGTAGAGGATCATCTTTGAATTAAAAAAGCAAATGTAGATGATAATCTATGAATATTATTAATAAGTTATATATTAATTAAAAAAGCATATGTAGAGGATCAGTTATGAATATTATTGATAAATTATATCTCAATTGAAAAAGCAAGTGTAGAGGATCATCTTTGAATATTATTGAAAAGTTATAACTCAATTAGAAAAAGAAAAAAATATATAGGATTAGCTATGGCTATCATGGAGAAGTTATACCTCAATTAAAAAAGCAAATGTAGAGGATCAGTTATATAGCAACAGAACCCTTCAGCTGTAGACTGTTTTAAAGGCTTCTTCTCAAGCTTATCCAATGAAAATATATATGGGTAATTCTCTGGCGAAAATGTCTCGTAAAGTAAAAAAATATATATACAAACAAAATAGTTATTTTGAGAAAGAAAGAAAAAAAAACTGAAACAATTTTAAAAATTTGTAAAGGTTATTCCTATATGTACCTCTTGATTAGCACTTTAATTAGAGTTTAGAATGAGTTTGGAATTAATTTTCTATGTTAAGATAATTGCAAAAATGAAAGTTTGTATTCCACTAAATTAACGAAAGGGTTCCTAAAATCAATCCGAGCTCCAAATATAGAGCAACAAGAATATTCTTTATTATTTTTTTTTTTAATTGGCTATAGTTAACGATTTTTTCACTGACAAGTTCCGCCAGAGAGTTATCCATAAATATTTAACCCAAGCTGTAAAACAGAAAGGGTTTCTAACATCAATCTAAGCTCTATATATGTAGTACTAATCTCGAGCTATAAGTATAACCTTTACTTATTTTTGAAATTGTTTCAGTTCAGACAAATTTTGCCAAAGAATTACCTTTACTATATATCTTTTATAGAGCAAACTAAATTATAACTTAATTGTAGTTTCCAAATTTCGGTTGTACTCAAATTGACAGCATCTCTTTCACTTTAACCACATCGATTCGAAAACTTTTCAAATACAAATTCGATTTCTTTCCCAACACTTGCAGCAAGAACACTGTTGGTCTGATCAATGACAAAAAGTCGAGTTTGTCGTGCAATTTGGTTGCCTCATGGACTGTCCAAGTGGGCGATATGGATCAGTGTCTGCATTTATGGAAATACACTGGAGGCTTTGAGAAGATCGATCAGGCCAAGGAGGATCTGTGGAATGATCCCGAGTATCTCAAGCTGATGAACGAACGTTCGAAATTCTTGCGTTCCCGCCATCTCCAATATCTGTTGGCCTTCAGCTATTGGCCACAAATCGAGAGTCGCGAGGGCAAAAACATTTACGAAATGCGGCAAGTTTCTCGCTATCGAATTGCAATTCAAACTCAAATGCAACTATACTTATTTATAATGATGTAATGATGATTTTTTACAGTTCTTACCGCTTGACGCCGGGAACGATGATCGAGTGGGGCAACAATTGGGCGCGTGCGATCAATTTCCGTAAGCACAACAACGAGGCATTTGCTGGATTCTTCTCACAGATCGGACGTCTCTATAACGTGCATCACATTTGGTGTAAGTTCGGATCGGATCGAACATTCAACATTAACATCCGAATACAATTGTTGAAACTGTTCTTTTTCGTAGGCTACAAATCGCTGCAGGATCGCAAGGAGACCAGAGAGGCTGCTTGGCGTTCTCCTGGCTGGGATGAATGCGTCGCTTACACTGTGCCCCTCATCCGTGAGATGCACTGTCGTGTCCTTGCCCCCACCGAGTTCTCGCCCTCACAATAGAGCGAGCGAGAGAGAGGAAGAGAGTGAGGAAGAGGAGATGTGTCGTCAAGCTGATATGTGGAACTGTAGATCGGCTCTAAACTAGATTGCTTGTAAATAATGACAGCATTTTTACCGATGCTCACACACACACACACACGAACACACACACAAACAACCATTTATATATATACCTTGTAATTTCTTAAGAACACAACAACAACAACAAAAAAAAGTGCATTTGTTTTCGAGCGTTTTACATTAGTTTCCAAAAGAGAGAAAAAAAAGAAAAAAATCAGCAAACTAAAAGTGAAATTAAGAAAAAACACACACACACACATGTTAACGTTATATTATATACTACTATATTATCTACGAGAATAAATCGTAAATGAATTTGCAAATGTTTCAATTTTATCTTTATCAATCTGGATCACAACTTATTTCAAGCAGCATTAACTTTAAATCATTATACTGACCACATTAAGATAGGTATTGACTTGATTTAAACGCTTAATTTTAGTTTAATGTTTTAATCTTAAAACATATTACTTTATTTACTTTCTCACTTTTTGTTTTCTATATAAATTCTCACAACGAAAACATACAAAAAATTCGGTTTGAGCTTTTAGCTTTTTAATTCCAGTTGCATTAGCTCTTGAGTCACTTTTGTATTCTAATTTGGCTCGAAGTTTTACAGTCTGGATATTATAAACAGCTGACGGATATAGAATTAAAGCGTTATATAGTAGAATCTAGTAATGCTGCATGATTCACTTTAACTTTGTGCTTACATTTGTAAATTAACATTTATATTCCCTTTTATAGTTTATCTCATTGTGTTTATATTTCCATTTTCAATGTTTCTCATATACGATTATCATCATTAAATTGACAACTTTTCATTATATTCATATCTTGGATAATTTGTTTTGAGCACATTAAAATAAACTTCATAAGTAACTACTTATAAAAATCACATAAAAACATCGTTTTTAACATATGAAAGCATTTTGTCGTTATTCGTTTTTTGTAGATCATAATTTTAAACACAGTAAAGCATTTTATCGTAAATCAGTTCATTATAAATCATAATCTTGAACATAATAAAGCATTTCGTCTTAATTCATTTCATTACAAATTATAATTTGTAACACAATAAAACATTTCTTCTTAGTTCATTTTGTTATAAATCACTTTAACAAAAAAATAAAAATAATAAATCATTTGTACGTTAGATGAACTCTTTAGCTACAGCATAGGATCGCATTTGAATGCTATACGATATTTGTATACGATATTTTTCAACTAAATTTAGCCCACATACTAATATAATCGAATTATGCTTTTGAAAGCTATCATAAATGACATTTCGAATCAAAGTGTGAACTTTCATTGTTTAACTGGCGACGTATTGACGCGACGCCTTGAGATGCTTCTTGCCCAGAAGATGCTGTTGGAGAATGCTGATGTGATTCATCGCCTTGTTGCACATCTTGCAATAGTACGAATTCGATGGCGTTCGAAACATGGCCAGATCCACATCGCCAGCCAAGAGTGGAATATCGATGGATGTGGCACTTGTCGTAGACTGTTTCATCTCCTCCGATGGTTGCTCCTCCTCCTGCAGCTGCTTGCGTAGATTCTTTTGGTGCTTGGCGCCATCCATGTGCATTTTGATTTGTGATGCCGATGTGACGCTTATCTGACAGATGCGACAACTCAACGTGGCATCCATGTCGGTGGCAGCAACTGTTTCACCAGCTTTGCTGCTGCTGCTGCTCTGCACCACTTCAATGGCCTTCGGCTCCTCGGGAGTTGTGGAATCTGGTGTAGCAGCTGCTGCTGCTGCCTGGGTGAGAAACTGTTCGCCAATGCGAAAGCGTCCGTCGTCTACAAAGGCTTCGGGTCGGCTGCCCGTGCGCACCCATTTGCCCTCCTGGCTGTAGTAGCCAGCTCCCGAGGGCCGCGAACGCTTCTGCTCCACCAGCTGATGCTTGCGCCCGGCATAATGCTGTCGAGCGTGCGTCAACGAGGTCAACGGGAGGTCACAGAGTTCACAGTGATAGGCATTGGGTCCCGTCGTTCCATGCTGTTTAACCATGCGCTTCACCGGCGGCGTCTGCAGCCCCACATCGGTGTAGTTCTTGGCCAGCCAAGCGCTGATGTGACGATCGTGTGCCTTGGACTCGTAATGATCGCGTGCGCTCTTCATCGAGGTCATTTGGGATTTACAGAGTTGGCAGGACAGCGGCATTATCAGTTTATTGAGTTCGTCCGGATAGCTTTCGTCGCGTCCCTGAAACATAATCAGCGTCTGGTTGCTGCTGGCATCCATCGCTGCATCCGTTGTGTCCAATTTGCGTTTCAAGTTGCGACGCTGTGATGCAACAACTGTGGGTATCGTTGTTGCAGATGCAGCATTCTGTCGGCCAGGTGCCACAAATCGATTGCCGGGATGGCTCATGTTTTGTGATTCCCTTTTAACTACTATTCACAACTAACGAAGCACAACACACACTGCTGCTGCAGACTTGAGCAAATCAATCGGTGTTCAAAATGCGGCTGCTAGAGATGCGCTGCTGTATGGCAGGCGCACTTTCGATTGTTATCGACACATTACCACAGCCACCACACTCTCACTTTCGATTAACTTTGTATCGATACACACAAATAAGACCATTTTTCAAATACAATTACGAATAGCTTTTTTTTTTATTTCAGCAAAAAAAAAACGGAAAACTAGTTGTAATCATTTACTTAGTTGTCGGGCAGCGAGCGGATGATGTCCGAATCTCCAGGATCGGTAATGGACATGGTGCACACGCGGAAGTACTTGCCGCAAGCGGTGCCCAACTCAATGTTGGTGCCACTGTAGTGCTGGACCTCGGTCTTGGCCAACATGGCGTAGTACTCAATTTCAGACTTCCTATAAACGGAGAATAACAGAAAACAATACATTAATTATATATGCTACAATAGCAAACGGCAATCCTTATTAACTTGAGCTTCAGAAAGAGTCTCTAGTAATAAAAAGGAATCGTCATGGCGATCGGAATTACATAAATCATCATATACAACTCTAATATTGTGTTTTCAATTCCATTTCCTTACCCCAAGTATTCCAAACTTTAATTCTGGTGGCGGCATCGTCGTCGTAATTACTGGAACCATTTTTGGAGCCGTGCGTAATGCAGCAGACGAGGTAAGAACAGAGAGCTAGCTACCTGTCTCTGTCACACTGCTTGAGATATATGTATTACTACTCCATAGTTTCCACAATTTGATTGGAATCATATTTCTCAGTCAGCATTAAGCAAGACTCCATATGGTTCCACCAACAACACAACGAACAACCGTTACTTGGATGTAATGGAAATCTACTTCTCTGTAGCAATTAAAACACATTTCCAGGCACAACACTGCGTGCACGTGGATTCTCACCTCAGAGCTGGAGTGTTGCTGGCGATGAGCACCAACTTAGCTTTGCCCTGACGCAGGGTCTTCAAGGTCTGCTTGTAGCCCAGGCAGTATTTGCCGGACTTCATCACCAGAGCCAGACGAGCATTGGTGCTCTCCAAAGCCTTCTTCTGCAAAGTCCCAAGAGATAGGAAAAAAAATTGTTAGGTTATGTTGAACAGCAAAACACTTCGGTTTGTTTTTATATTTACCTGTTTCTTCACGGCAACCATATTGAATGTTTAAGCGACAAAATTACTATAATAAACAAGAGCAGAAATTGCACGTTTTAGTAAAAATTGTTAAGTCGGAGCACACAAAAAAAAAACACACCCACCTTAGTCGGCCGACAATGTCAAAAAGAAAGAGCAGAGCCAGAAACGGAAACGCGATAGATACAACAACCAGTGCTGCAGTGTTGGAAAACACAAACATATGGTTGCAATTATTGCATGACAAGGTTGCATTTGCCAATCGAGTAATGCCGACAAATTCGATTTTATATTTCATTAAAATGAAACATATGCAACGAAATGTTATTGCTAGTGGCACGCATTAAAATAAAGATAATTTATGTTTATTCCTAGTATTTAATACTATTATAGTCTTAATTACACCACATAAATTAGAAAAGTTTATTGAATCGATAAGCGCCGTCTTAGGGCAATAGTGACGTCAAGCAAGCGTTATCCATGTGGCTGGCTCACAAATACAAGCACACAATTACCATATGATTGTGCCTTCGCTCACCTATGTGTGTGTGAGCGTTTCTTTATTTTGAATCAACGCACATGCCATATTTATAAATACAAAAAACTAAACAAGATGCAACGCCGCAAAGGTCCGAAATCAGTAAATAAGCCGCCTCCAATACAGGCAATACCCAAGAAGACGACATTTGATGGCGACAACGATATTCAATTCGAATTGGAGCTTTGTTGGTGTGTACAACAACTGCAGACGGCACTAAACAGCGGCAAGCTCAATCAAAAAATTGGTAAGTCAGTAAAATTGAATAAAAATTGGCAAAATCATCCATTAATCTGACATACATGATATGCATGTATTTTAGCCGAGGACACAGCCAAGAACTTGAAGACATTGACCAGCAATACGGCACCGCTAATTAAAAAGCGGCAGGTGATGAAGTTGGCACTAGGCGATTATCGTTTGAAAATGCAGCAGGAGGAAAAGAAGATGCTTCTAGGTGAGCAATCAATTATTAATTCAACAATTAAGTGTCGGAAAATAGCGCCATGCTAAGCACATTGAAACTCCATGTCGCCAGCCCTGGCAGGACATGTGTACTGACTGCGCTGGCCTTACACGGCACGACAAGGAATACATGTGGCCCTTGCACGTCACGAAAACGAAGAATCAGCTGCCGTCTGTCGTTGTCCCCTTCCAAACTGTGCAGCTTGCTGTCTCTTTTCCACAGCGGTAGTAATACATTTTTTGTTTTTGTTCTTCATTGCAGCTTCCAAAGAAATTAAATTTACACCGGCTGCTGAGATGAACAAGAAATCGAGTTTTGTTAAGAAATCAGCACTGTTGACATCAGGCAAAGATTTTCGCTTCAATTTTGCCGTACCCGACTCGAGCTCCACAACAACAACAACAACCCCACAAGTTCCACAATCAGCTGTGGAAACGAAAGTTTCCAGTCTCTTTGCTGGAAGCAATGCAACAGCGCAACCCTTCAAGTTCAATTTTAGCATCGATGATAATGATGCAGCCGACGATATTAATCTGGCGGGATTAGCTATAAAGAATTGAATAAAGACTAAATTAAAATACTTGCTAAAAATACGTTTTATTATGTGCATGCATTTTGTACATTTCAAGAAGTGAGACGGTACAATGGGACAAAAAAATATATATAGAGTTATGTATCGTTAAAAACTGGAATAATTCATGTTGTTGCTGCTGTTGTTGTTGGAATATTACAATTGTTGTTGTTGTTGTTGAGATATGAAAGAACCGCCGCCAGTTTGCTGCTGATAGACTTCAATTGTATCGCCCTCCTCCATTTCCAGAGATGTAGGCGTATCGTTCTCGTTGATTGGCTGGCCATCAAAACGGAAACGCACCACTTGCATTGAAAGGCCCTGAAAGAAACGAGATGATGAAATGCATTCCAATACAATGGCGTTTTTTTGTTGTTGTATATTACTTACAGCGCGATCACAATAAGCATTCATTAGCTTGCGCAAAGGAGTATGCTTCTTGATTTTGAATTGAACGACGGCATTATCCTGTCCCAACACCTTCAGATTGATATGCTCAGTTTCAGCCTGCGCAATAAAATCGCAATAAAGAATATTAATTGCATATCAGTTTTTGTTTACACCACAATTTCCTTGTTCGTTGTACATTTCATTCTTTTGCATGCGCGCCATTTGCTTGTTTGTATGCCAGCCTGTGTCTGTCTTTTGCTTGCGTGCGTGTGTGTGTGTGTGTGTGTGCCGCATCAGTCAGCCGGCATTATTTTGGGCACATTGTATTTGACATCATTGCAGCAGCAGCAGCATTGATGAAAATGTTTTTAAACAACTTTACACTTACCTTTTTTTCCTCAGACATATTGTTCGCGGTTGTTTATTTTGTTGTGCTACAATTTACACTAAATTCACTCTCTACGCCGATACGTAAACTCCAAGAACAACAACTAATAGAGGTGGAGAAATATCGCCTGCCACTATCGATTGAGAATTTTTCTTCTTTTCAACAATATCGATACAGCATCGCTTGTTCTGGTAAGCAAATGCCGCGATAGTCGATAACTAACTGAACACAATTAATTGTAGAAATAAATAATATTTCGTTATGGCATTTATACATTCATTTATCATTCAACATATAAACACATAATAAATTTATTTAAAAGAATATTAAATGAAAATCGATAACGTTCAGATATTTATCGGAATGCGCTTGAAGAGTTGCAAAAAGCAGGCGTTAAAATTTGAATTACGCTGCAGCTGCTAAAATTGTAATGGAAAATGCGAACTTGGGGTATTTTTGAATAATACGATAATCTTTATTCTATTAAAGGTAATATGAAAAATACTCAATATGGAAGTTATTACTTTTCTATATTTATATATATATAATACATACACACATGTATACATATATATGTATATATATATATATAATATATCAATCTGTATGTTACATTCATAATATTAACTCTATGCTTATGTACACACAATTTGTTGTTGCTGTTGTTGTTGTTTTGCTTTGAATTGATTGATTATACATACATACATATTTTATGTACTAACAATAATATGCGTACATACACAACACACACACGTATTATGTACATCCGTACATCACAGATGTACATAGTATGCATGTGTGACGAGAATGTACATCTATATTTTTGGTTGTTTCTAGTTATTTTGTTATTTTTTTTTTTTTTTTGTTGTTTTTTGTGTTTTATTTTTATTGTATTCACTGATATGCATTTATTTAATTATTAATTGTTACATACACAGATGTATGAAATTTAGAAAAAATACAAACAAACAAACATATTGTTGATAACATACATACATATATAGTATATATATATAGAGCAGTATGTGCATGCAATACTGAATGTGGCGAATTCACGAGATTCGATTTTCTTCTTCTTGGGGAAATTGAGCAGCTTTTAATCGATCAATGATTGGTAGTACATGACTGTTATCGATCGCTAACGATTGCAATTCAAGCTTAAACTAGAACATCTTTCTCTGGGGATGGAAAATCCTCAACCTGATTATCACACAGATCCAATACAAAGAACGTTTATGTGGAAAAAAAAGTTCTACATACATATAGATACAATATATATATATATAATACTATGAAGAATATTCGCACATTCAGATACATTCGGACACGCACAAACATGCATATACATGTATTTTGTTTTCTCGTTTTTGTTTTGGTTTTTGTTATTGGGGGAAAAGGATATCTAAAACTCTAGTTGTAATGCACATTTAGATGGTTTGTTTTGAAAAAGCTTAGCAATTCAATTTTTCGAAGTTATCTAAAAATATACAAAAATTACAATCATAAATGAGTTGTTGTTGTTGTTGTTGTTATCTTCTAACTACTTAAACAATTACAATTACATACATACATACATTCAAAATGTTTCGACTACACATACATATATTGGGGGCTTACGTCTCAGATATTTAGCGCATACACATTTTGTTATTTTTTTTTTGTTTTTTGTTTTTATCAACGAGGTATCAAAAAGAGCAGTGTCAATCAATCAATCAATCAATCATCGTAGAGTGAAAAATGAAAGATGTGTGTTGTGTTGTGTTGTGTTATTTTTTGTGTATGCACTATGTATAGAAATATTATTATTATTATAATTCTTTTTCTGTTTTTTTTTTTTTTTTTTTTTTTTTTTTAGTATCCCGATTTCCCGCACTAACTAGAGATGAGCAATTTTATATGTCTTGTGTATAAAGTTTATCGTTTAACTTTTCGAGATACACTTATCGATAATAGATTATATAATTCTTTTGTCATATATATATATATGTATATGTACATAACTAGAACTTATTGTTTGCTGTTTGGTAGGGCTTCTTTTTGGGTTATACATATTACTCTTAATTGATTAGTTCTTCTATTTTCATTTTCATTTGAATTCATTATTTATGTATTTGCTTAAGACATATATTTACGCTATTTTTTGTTGTGTGTCTTCTGTGGGTCTAACGTACATGCATATTACATTATTATGTTTAGCTGTACTATGTACATTTTTTTTTTTGTGGGTACAACTTATAGTGGGGCATACAGAGGCATTTCATTTTCTCGCGTCTCGTTTTCATTTTCAGTTTCTCATATTCTCATTTCTCATTACTCGGATTCCTCCAATAACATACATATTATCTGTACAGAGTGGGCTTTGAATCCGCCTGACTGTCTTACATTGGTATCACAATTGGAGAATGCCTATCAAGCAATCGGTCTTTGTTTTCATTTTATTTTATTATTATTACTTTACTTTTTTGTTTTTCCTATATAATATTTTATATACTGTATAATTTCATACGCCCTACAATTCTCAACACTCGAAAAAAAAACATGTCTCCATTTTATGTTTACTTTATACCCCAGCAGATCATATTGGAATATTTCAAAGTATCTTAAAGTATTATTCCGTTCATCTTTCAGATTTAAAGTTATCTGTCTGAATCTTCTCATAGATCTATTGTGTATTGAAATTGATTGGAACGGTTTAATAGAACATCGTCAAATGGAATTATTATTATTATCAGAATTTGTTTGTGACATATTTTTTTAAAAGAATATTCCCTGAAAAGGGTTTTCAGATTCGGTTCGGTCGAAGATTGCTTTTCTTCTTATTTCATTCTCTTTTTCTTGATTTTTTTAATGCATAATTCTTGAATTCCGTTACAGAAATGTTATCGGAACTAGAGCTGGTGGCAAGAGAGTGTTTTTTATTGTTTTTTTTTTTTTTTTTTACCATTGATCTATAGATTTTATATGTATATACTTATATCAAACTGACTTATCCAATGAACTAAACGACACATTGAGAATCCAGTATAAGTATATATATTTATATATATATGGAGGCATATATGTTTTATGTTTGTTTTTCTTTGGTTTCTATATATATATTCAATCATATATATATATAAAAGTACAAAATTGTTGTTTGTTTGTGTTTCATTTTCATATTTTCTAATATATCTAAAAGTTGTTTTTCTTTTCTGTTTGTTTTGTTTTTGTTTTTGTTTTTGCTTCTTGTGATCCGTGTCCAATATTGTGAATGCATATTTCTGTGTTTATAGTAGGTACTTTTGTACCACTGTGATCAAACACACACACACACTCACACACACACACTGACTGTACCCAAATGAACAATGAACAACAAATAACAGCAAATGTTCGATAAATTCGAGCAATGCACGTGCATAACCTCAAAGTCGATCGCATCGTATCGATAACAGTAGATCGATTACCATTGGGTACAGTTGGTAGCGAGAGTAGTTTGTCATCGTTTGAATATATGTCTCATTTCTATTGGATTTGATCACAGCAGTTTAGTTAGAAGCTTTGTTGTTGTAAGGTACTTAAATGTTTCTTTAAATTTCCATTTCAGTGGTAAGTTTAGATACACTATGTATGTGTGTATGTGTAGGTACATATTCGAATACATTTCTCAATATTTGCAATTCTCAGAAAATCAATCTTTGGATTTTGCAAAATAGACTGACGTGTAAAGAGACAATGAATGAAGCAATTGAAAGTAAGCAGACAAAAAGGAAGGGAAAAAAAGGGAAAGGAACACACACACATTCATATATATATATATATATTTATATTATTCATATATACGCATACATATATTGAGATATATCTATATCTATATATATGTACATCGGCTATATATATTTAACATTATGTTTTTCTCTTTTTCTGTTTCTGTTTTCTGTTTTGTTTCGTTTCGTTTTGCTATATAGAAGGAATTGCTGACCGTAGTTATAATGTGATAATCTTAATGTAAGGAATATGTCTGTGTCGATCTCTTCGATCATTTCAGGGATATTTGCAATTTTTCCAATAGAAATAATGAACAGAGAAAAAGAAAGAACAACATAAAGATACAAAAAAGTCTTTCTAATCATATTTACAATTATTTTCTCATATAGATATATAAATATTTTAGTTTTTCTTTTTCTTTTACTTTGTTTTTTTATTTGTTATAAATAAAAATGCTTATTTTGTTGATTTCTCGTATTTGTTTGGTTTTTTCTTTGATTTTTTTGTTTTGTTTTGTTGGAAATTAAAGTAAACATTTATATAGCACAAGGTATTTTCACGTAAGCCCGTATAAAAAGTATAAAATTGTTTTTACTTTATTTTGGTTTTGTTTATAAAAATTACAAATGTTCATATAAAAATAGATATACATACACATATAAAAAAATGAAGTCAAATAGTAATACACACACATATTAGCACACAAAAAATATTATATGAATATAATAGATATATATTTATATATATATATATATATATGTATATATATATTGTGTTTGTTCTTCGGCTAGCCGAAGTTTGCATACCCTTAAAACCAAAAAAAAAAAAAAATAAATAAATAAAAAAAGAAATGATTAAAAAATGTACAACACAAAATATATATATTGAAAATCATCGATCAGGCAACGTAATCCATGTGTTCCTAGAATTTTTATTGTCACCCTTCGGCGGTGTTTTCATTTTTACTTCAATTTTTGTCTAGTTTTTCTTTTCTACCCAAGCAGAGTTTATTATGTTGTTTGACTGAATTCATATGTTCATATGTTCATATATATTCATATATGATTTATTCATATTTATATTTTCATATATTCATATACTCATATATTCATAAACTCATATATTCATATATTTATATTTTCATATGTAATATGTAATTTTTTTTTTTTTTTTTTTGAATTTGTAGCAAACTTTTTTGAAACTGGCCGGATCGTTTTACTATATCATATAGCTGCCATAGGAATGATCGGTCGAATATTGTTTCATACTCTGCCAGGGTTTTCAATCATCGGTATGCCGACGATAGTTTTTTTTTTATTTGATTTCTACGGGATTGGAACGGACGGGACCTGCTTTCAGCTTCCTATATACTATATATATGCATACATATATATATAGTGTAACTGGAAACTTCTTAACATTCGATTTTTATACTAGATTTAGTATATTAAGTATTATATAGTATATGCAGTATTATTATCTACTACACTCATTTCGAAAATTTAAGGGTATGCAAAATTCAATCCAATGTGTTTAACTTTTTCCTCTTTTTGTTCTTTTATATCAAAATCAACTAATTAAAAAAAATCAAAAAAAAAAAAAAAAAAAACTTAATGATCAGGGATTATCCAATGTTTTTGGATTGTTTTGCTATTATTATCGTCGTAAGTTCTCTTTTTATCTTTTTAGTTTTCTTCTAAATATATTCGTATAACAATTTTGAAAAAAACAATTAGCTTAGAAAGTTCTAAAAAAAAAACGTTGTTGTCCAGTTTTTTAACATGAATAGAGATATTTTTCTTTAGTTTCCACTATTTTTTGTATGCATGTATGTATGTTTATGTTTTTTTTTTTGTTTTTGTGTATGCCTAGGGCCACATATACATATAGAATAAACCACATATATATATGCCTATAAAATATGTACAATCCGTTTAGACTTAAAGCGCTGCATCAAGTTTAGGTTTCGATTTGGATTTCGGTTTCGGAAATAACAAATCATAAATCATATGTGTGCCTAACTATAACATTTCTGTTTTCATACACATACTCTTATTAATATATAGACTAACTTCTTTGTTTTTTTTTTTTTTTGCTTTGCGTATATTTCTTTTTGTTGTTGTCTGTCTGCTCTGTTAATCGTATGATGAGTACGCATTGTTTAATTATTTATTTCGTTTTTTTTTTTTTTTTTTTTTGTTGCTTGTTGTTGATAACTGCATTTTTGCTGCTTCCTTCGCCTTTTCTCTTCAAATTTAATTGGCGACCAACAATTGCTGATAAGTCGAACCACTGCCGTAAAACGAGCTGAGACCATCGATGAGCTTGTTGTTGCCGCCTCCGCCGCTGTTGTTGTTGCTGTTGTTGGTAGCATTATTATTATTGTTGTTGTTGTTGCTGCTGGTGGTGGCAGCAACGCCAGCAACAGTTGCATCTGCCTGCTGTTGCTGCTGCTGCTGAGTGTTGCCTCCAGCTGTGGCTGCTGTTGCTCCACCATTCACAGGGGCAACATTCGAGGAGCTGGAACCCGAAGTGGAAACGGAAACGGAGCTGGAATTAGTTGTTGTTGTTGTTGTTGCTCCGACTGAATCAGCGACAACGCCAGCTGTGGGCGTGGCAATTGGACTGCTATCCTCTGCTGATGATTCGCCATTCACTGCGCCACCAGCTGCGTTGGCAACGGTCTCATCCACGCTGCACTCTCCGGCATCTCCGGCAACCAAACCGAAGCAACTCTCGCTGCTGTTGGCGTGCTCCAATTGCTGTTGCTGCTGCTGTTGTTGCTGCTGTTGCTGGTTGTGTTGTGGAGTGTTGCCAAAGTAGCAAGGTTCCAGATAAGTACTGTAGCTATTATTGCCAGCAGCTGCGGCGCTTCCAAACAATCCCAAGCCAGCGGGATCGGCATTAAAGTGCGGCGGCTCATACAGATTACGCTGTCCGTTATAGGGGGGGTACAATCCCATCGCCATGTTCGGATAATAGAACGGATCAGCAGCAGTCGATGCGGCTGTCGATGCTCCTCCTCCTACTCCTGCCCCATTGACTGCTCCCGCATTGCCAGCGCCCAATGCCAACGGATTGGGTGAAAGCGAACGAGCCGGAGAAACTGCATCCAAGGCTCCAAAGGGGGCAACTGAGGAGTTTCCTCCGTGTCCGTGATGCAGTTGCTGTTGCATCGCTCGCTGCTTGATGTAATTGGAGAACTCAGTGGGCGACATGCGATACGAGCTGCTGTAGAACGAAAGAGAGAGAGAATACAAAGATAGAAAGAGACAAACGGATAGAGTACAATTTAGAACAGTCACAACACACATCAAGACAAAGAGAGACATAGAAATCGGAAATTGCATCTAACTAAACAGTTATTGAACAAAAATCTATTCATCTTCAAAGTTTATTTGACGATCCCATATAAAAAAAATATATATATATTTCATTACAGTTACTTATAGTTAACGCTGGCTGTGTGTGCTCTGTCTGTGGATATAAGAAAACATATTCTACAACTACATTTTTTTCCTAAAAAAAAAAAATAAAAATAAAAAAACAAAAATAAAAAAAATAGTTAAAGCATTCATAGCAGTATCATGATTAAACATTAAAGGCCTCATCTGAATCAGAATCATAATAAAAAAAAATATAATAAATTTCAGTTCGATTTTCATTTCAATTTTGCATAAATTTGTTGCAAGTAATGCAAAATATTTTATTATATCTTTTACAACTTTGATATGCATTTTTTCACTAGCATTCCCAAAATTCTGCATAATTAAAACATATATATTGCTATAAATGCCTGAATGTAATTTTAAATAAATATAATAAAAAAAACATTAAAAATTTATATTCTGTTCAACTGCTATTAAAATAATTATAAGAAGTGTACCCAAGAAATATTATAAAAATACAGAAGGGAGAATTTCCTTAAAACTATTTATTTTCTACTGTTGCTGACTAAATTTCAAAGAACTACCAGTAACATAAATTAAACTGGTTAATCGTTATTCCACTTTAGTAATTAAACCTTTGGTGTATATAAGTAAAGTGAAATTTACTGTACAGCTTTGAAATTAGTTTACAGCACGTAATGACCTTCTAAAACCTTTTAGAATGTGCTTAATTACTGTATTAGATTCTAGTCTTAGTCTTCAATTAAAAAGTGTACTCGACTTTCAGATACCCGCAACCCATTTTTAATAAACCGTATATACCAAAAATATACTAAAATATATCGCTGTCTATACTTGGTATATCAATATTATACTACATTCAAAATAGACTATAGAGTACTGTGCTGCCATACTAAAGAATTTTTTAAATAACTTCTACGATTTTCAGTAGCTATGATTGTATGTACCATTCATAATTTAAGCTTCAAGAAAATAACAATTGCTGTCAAAAAAAATGATCTCTTTATCTTCTATAATCTCTGAGATCCAAAGTTTCATACGGACGGACGGACAGACGGAAGGGCTAAATCATTTTGGCGCTGATCAAAAATGTATAGCATACTTTTTGGGTTCGCCTCCTTCTGCCTGTTACAAACATTTTATGCAGGCACAAACTTATAATACCCTTCTACCCTATAGGCAGTGGGCAACATAAATAAAGTTCCCACAAATTTGATGCAGTTTTAAAAGTCTCAACTCTTTGTTTCTTAAAATGACACCAAAAGGAACATAGTCTCAGAGAGAGAGAGAGCAGGGTATTTTAGACTCACCTGTTGGTGCGCTTGGAGCTCGTCTTGAGCTTGGTGCTGCCGAACTTGGTCTGAGCGAAGGTGGCCGTGGTGAATGTTAACGGCGCTTGAGCGGCACGCTGCACAAAGGCGGCGGCTGTAGCGGCGGCAGCAGCGGCAGACGCATTATTATTGCTACCAGCCAAACTGCCGCCGCTAGAGCCGCTGCCATTGGCATTCGCATGACCATGTCCATGGGGATTGTGATTGTGGCTATGTGGATGGGGATGTTGTGCATGTTGATGTCCATGCTGATGCTGATGCTGATGTTGATGCTGATGCGAATGCGAATGGGGATGAGCATGAGGATGCCCATGTGGATGGGGATGGGGATTCGGATTGGGACTGCCCTTGGCATAGGCGGTGGGCGAGCTCGATGATCCAGCTTGCGCAGCTCCAGCAGTCGAGTGTGGCGATGAGCCCGATGCTGTGGCAGCCGTTGCTGGCAATGGTGGCAATGTGGGCATCGTTGTGGCTGCACTTCCTCCTCCTCCTCCTCCAGCTGCTGCACCAGCTACTCCTCCCGCTGCAGTTGCGCCAATGGCGCCATTGGCTCCACCAGTTGTCGTTGTTGCCCCAGTTGCCGATGCTGGCAATGGCAATTCCTTGGGGCTTAAGCTCAAATTGTTCATGGTCGTGTTGACCGCATCGATGGGACGAAAGCATTGTGCCTCCGGATTGAACGTCTTCCTTACCTCCCGATCCGCCGAATGGCTATCCTCATGATTCTCATTGTTCTCCGTGTAGAGTATCTGAAAGTGAGGAACAATTTCAATCAGTATCGTTATATCATAGAGTCGACTTCAAGGCTCACCTTTACGGCACCCTTTTCGCCAATGCGATAGGAAACCTCGCCGGGATCAACCCAGACGGAGAGCTCATTGGGCAGATTCTCGAGTATATCGCTGATCGGAACTCCGCTTTCTCGCGCCGCTCGCGCCAACACCGAATCGATGGGATCGCCAGTTTTCAGACAGCGATACGCCGAACCCTAAAAAGATACATCAGAAACGAATTAGGTTTAATAATTGTGATGGCAACATATACAAATGTTTATATAATCAATAGTTTAACAAATCAACAGTCGACCAAGACAAGACAATTTATAATCAATTCACTTTTATTAAGTTTTGTAAATACTATTCCATATAAGCAAAAAAGAACTTCTGAACATTGTTTGAAAATGAAGCTCGAAATCTCGAGATCTCTTAAATATAATTTATGATTTTTTAAAGAAAAAGATTATTTACAAGAAAGAATATAAGTTCATCAACTTTTTAAGACTAACAAGGTTTTTGCTTACTTCTTATATCTATGATACAAAAACAATCAACTAACAAAAAGGAGTATGCAAAATAAAAGTGTTTAGTTCTGATTGTGTCGCACTGCTATTTTAATGAAACCAGCTGTAAGAAAAGTCTTAAAAAGTTCATGAATGAATGTTCGTTCTTGTAAATACTTTTTTCTTAAAAAATCTTAAATTAGGTTCCACCATTGTATTACTTTAAATACAAAGTAAATAGACAAATCTCGAACGTACTTTATTTTGTTTCGTAATTTTAAGCACTTAAAGTGTTTAAAAGTTAATAATTCTTGTATATATAAGATGCACAACTGTGTTAAGCTACTTCTAAAGAATAATACCGAAACTTGGCTTGAACAAAATCTATATAAAGAAATAATATAATACTAATATAATTGTATTAATAATAATAAAAAATGTAAATAATTTGAAAGAATGCCATTAGCAGAGTGCAGATTATAAATTTGGTAGCTTTAACTCAGTCAATCGCTGAAATATGACAGCTGACAAGAGCAGACGGACAGACAGACAGACAGACAGACAGACAGACAGACAGACAGACAGACAGACAGACAGACGGACAGACAGAGTTAGTTAGTTAATTTGGCTCACCTTGAAGGGCTTCTCGGGGTACCAGTGTCCTTGAAATTTATCCCGCAACGCCTTTTCCAATTCCTCGCCAAAAATGTTCACTCTTCGGCGGGGCAATTTGTTGTACAGATACGAAATGACAAAGTTCAACGCAACCTGTATTTCAATATGCATTTTGGCAGCACTTGCACACTCTTCTCGCTTCTCTCTTCGTCTCTCTCGCTCTCTCCCACTGTTTCGCACGCTTGTTGACTCACAAAATGTATAACGGTTTTATGGCTGCACTTTATTGCTCTTGTTGCTATCTTGCTCTAGCTTGTTGTTAGTGTATTGCCTGTGGTGGAAAGAACGTTTCACTTGGACTTATCATCCGAACTATGATTGATAATTTGGAATACTTTTCGAATCTCTATATCAGATGTTGTTGTTGTTGTTGTTGTTTGTTTGTTTGTGTAGAGAATTAACAATGTGTATTTCTTGTTATACAGTTGTTGTTGTTTTTTTTTTTTTGGTTTTTCTTGTAAATTGTTTTTATTTTTTTGTAGTTTTGTGTGTATGCACGATTTGGTATTTGAATATGTTTATTGAATAGTTTCTCAGTGTTGAATGAGAAATGTTTTCGTGTTATGCCTTTGAATTTATGTTCCCCGTTTTGTTGACGTTATAAGCGTAGTTATCTAGATACGATTGCTATATATCCCCTACTATATAGCATTTGAGTTGAGTTGAGTTGAGTTCAGTTGAGTTGAGTTCGAGTTGTGTTTTATTTTTTTTATTTTGAGTTGCTCTTCTTATCTTGAGGCATCTGCACAATCTTTAGACATACATAACACACATCCTCTTTCCGTTCTTCAATGGCATCGATATTTGTTTACATTTAATTTGTTGTCTAGTTCTCTTATCTACGCTGTTGTGGTTTCTTGTGTATTTTGTCTTTTATCTATTATATTTCACTGTTTTTTTTTTTTGGCAAATTCTTGTTCGTTTTTTTCTTTATTGTTTTACTATTGGGTTCTCAAAAGCAGTGTGTAGCGATGTTCATAAGAAATATATCTGCAAGAAAGCAACAAAATATACATATATAGATTAATATAATTATTTACCGAAATTATTTGTTTTAATTTAGTTGCCTTCTCAAACTCGAATTTAGAATGAAATCTTAGCAACCTTTTGCTGTTTATTTCCCTCAAATAATGTTCATTACTTTGCACACTTGAAACATGTTCACATCGTTACACTAAAAACGTAAAAAACTCAAATAAAAATTAAATACTTAAACAAAAAAACCATTTAAAAAACAACATTATAAACAGTTCATTAAATCTTCGTTTGGACTTTCGCACACTTGTTTCGCTCACAAAAAAAAAATAATGTCCAAACGCCGCGATGTCGATCCCCATAAGCGGGATATGCGATCACGCTTCAAGCGTTTGGTACGCGCCGTCATGATCAACAGACAATGGCTCGATGAGCCCGATGAGCAGGCTCAGGGCATCTCCATGAACGTGAAGAAGAATCTCGCCTTTCTGGTCCGTCAGAAGCGCAAAACGGGCATTCTAACTGTGGCGGTAAGCGAAGCTATCAATCAAGGGCATAAGTGGTTGATTGATTGACATCCGATTTGGAATACTAACTGATTGAAGGCAGCGGGTGTTAACAAAGCTATCAATCAAGTGCATGTGTGTTTGATTGATTGGCATTTGATTTAAATACTAACTGATAGAATTCAGTAGCAGTTAAGAAAGCTATCAATCAATCACATGTGTGAATGATTGATTGATTAATTAGCAAAGCAATCAATGAATCGTATGTGTGATTTATTGATTGAGATTAACAAAGCTAACGATCAAGTATATCTGTGATTGATTGATTGATTGACATCCGATTTGGAATACTAACTGATTGAAGACAGCGGGTGTTAACAAAGCTATCAATCAAGTGTACTATGTGATTGATTGATTGAAATTTGATTTAAATTCTGGTAGACTGAAGTTAGTGGAAGTTAACAAACATATCAATCAAGTGCATGTGTGATTGATTGATTGACATTCGCTTTAAGTACTGACTGATTGAAGTCAGTGTTAGTTAGCAAATCTAACAAGCATGTGCGTGTGTGTTTGAGTGATTGATTATTCGATTTAAGTACTAACTGGTTGAAGTCAGTCAGTAGTAAATGCTATCAAGCAAGTGTTTGTATGATTGATTGATTGGCATCCTATTGAAATAGTTACTGACTGAAGTGATGCAGCAATCAGATTGATTATTCACATTGCCAGTGGCATTTAATAAAGACATCAATCAAGGGTTTTTGCGATTGATTGATTAAAAATAATGCAAAACTAGTGATTGATTGACCATTCACATTATAAAAGTCATTATAAAAGTAAGCCATCAATCAAGTGTTGTTGATCATTGGTAAATTGTTCGTCAGTTAAATGATTGACGATCAATTTATTGACTAGTGCGGACGATTAAATAATTGCGTCAAATCATTTGAAGTCTAATAGATTGATTAATTATGGTCTGCTTAATTGATTGAAAGCAAACAATTTAGGATTTTTGTTGATTGATTGATTGATTGACTTTTTTAATAACTATTTTATTGGTTGCATACTATTCGCTTTATCGATCGATCGATAACTAACGCTTGTATGATTGAACGTGATTGATACATGAGTTGCTTCCAATACAGGAGAAAGCACTGTTGCGCTCTCCAGCCTACGCTCGCACTGTGGAGGAGCGCAAGAAATTGTGCATGATTGTGGCAGGTTTAACATGCTTCTCGCGAATTCCGCCGGTGAGTCTTAGCTCTAGCAATCGATAACGATTACAATGACGATCGCAATAACTTGCATAGAAATTGAGAGCTCGCTTGGTGCCCGTGATCAAGTTTATGACAGTTGGCGCTGATCGCATACTGATGAAAGAACATGATTTTCCCCTCTATATATACTTTGTGATTTCCGGCGAAATCGAAATGAGAAAATCCCTCTACGACAAGGTGAATGAATGCTATATTTCGAATTCATCAAATGAAATTAATACAAGTTCTCATGTCAGGCCACAAAGAAAACTACAATGATATCGGAGGCGATTGTGGGACCTGGAGATTGGATTGGCGACGTGGAACTGCTCGAAAATTGTAGCAGACTCAACACTTATGTGACGATATGTAATAGTATTATTGTTTACTCTATATAGCAAAATATATGTTATCTGTTTTCTGTAGCGTCTTGCGAGTTGCTGTGCATAACTGAGTTGGAGTTTAGAACAATTTTGGGACCCTTTATGCGAAAACAATGGGCGGACAAGAAGACAGCCTTAAAAACGCTTAACTACTTTGATTTCTTCACTGAGGAACAGGTTTGAAAATTTAAGATTAATTAGAAATTACAAAAATTGACAAATGTTTCAATATTCAAAAAAAAACTGGCTAAATTAACAAAATAAAAAATCAATCAAAATATTTACTGACTGAAGCCAATGGCAGTTAACAAAGCTATCAATGAAGTGCATGTGTGATTGATTGATTGACATGCCATTTAAATATAATGTGATTGACGTCAGAGGCAGTTAACAAAGCTATCAATCAAGTGCATAAGTAATTGATTGATTGACATGCCATTTAAATACAAACTGATTGTGAATGATTGATCGATCGGCATCCGAATGACTGAAGTGATGTCATTGATTGATTGATGATGCGATTGATTGATTGATTGATTGCAAATAATGTAAAATTCGCGATCGATTTTTACGATTGACCATAATAAAATTAAGCCATCAGTCAAGTAGCTGTTGATTGATGAATTTTCAGTCAGTTAAATGATTGATTGATTTATTTATTGACTGATGTACAAGATTGGCCACTTAAGTACTTCTGACAAATTAAATTTATTCTCAATTTCAGATTGTGCGCGCCTGCAGCTATAGCCTTTTAATCCAATACGATCCCTTGCAGTTTATATATTCGGATAATCGAGGCGCTGTTAGCTATGTTCATTTCATACTCAGCGGCGAGTGCACCATACTACAGTGCCTCAAAATGCGAGTGCTGCGAAATGTGGGCAAGATCACCTACGACTTGGTTAAAGTGAACAATGCGGATGGCTTTGATCTTGATGCGAAGACGAGCAAAACTCGCTTACGTGACTCGGAAGTCGAAGTATCGAATTCCGATTTTAATCTCGACGATTTGTTGGCCTCAACGGATTCACAAGATGCGGAAACGTTGCAGGAGAAAAAAGCGGTAAGCAGCGGTACACGAAAAATTGGAAAAACTTGTGATTACAAATCGAAATTTTCCACTTTTAGAAACGCAAAATTGGATTACGAGAGGTGGAAATTGCCTGTGGCTATGGTGGAATTCAGTTGAAGAGGAAAATTCAGCGCAACCCGCGACGAACTGTTTTGAGACGTCGCACAACTTATGTGGCAAGAAGATTGACAAGTTTTGGAAAGACGACTTCATCGACGGCTCGCGCCAGTTCAATGCATGGCGATGATGATGAGGATTACTTTCCCGAGGATGCGGAGGATGAATACGATTACATTCCAGAGGATTATTTCGTCGAAGAGGAAATCTCCGTTGAGGAGACGCCAACAACTGAGAGAACAACAATGAAATCGATGATATCATCGAATCGAAGCACAGCGCGTACAACTCTCAAATCACTTCGACAATCGGATGGGAATGTGCTGCGTGTCGAAACCGATGATTCGATGAATCAGAATACACCGCGTGACACGTACATTTCACCCACAGTCAATGTAGTCGTAAGTTTACTATTAATTCTGTAATAAACTCTATACTATTGAGTATAATATTTAAACCCTTTTTACAGCCGGAAACTGAGACGCGTTTTGTGGATGTTGGTTCTCTGACTTATGGAGGAATTTTTGGCCTAGGCGAGACGATAGTTCATCGCGTTATCATGGCACGCACAGTGGTTCAATGCATGTTGTTGCCGCGCTTCTGGCTAATGGAGCCCGATCAAAATCCTGGACATATCTGGAAACGTCGCAAATTCTATTTGGAGGGTTGTGTCCCGTCGCGTGAGGAACTCTTTGGCAATTTCCTCAAGACGCGACGTTGGGAGAAATTCAAACATGATTATGTTCAAAGCACACTCAATCCGAATAGCGTGAATAGCACACAACCCGAAGATATACCCATCATTAGTCGCATTGTCGAGACCAGAGATGATATTTAGTGAGCAGTGTGCGAAATCTTGAAATTTGTTGTGTACAAAAAAAAGATAAAAGAAGAAAAAATAAAAAAAAAAAATCTAAAGAAATACAGAGATTGAAGAGGATATTATTTTGGAAGAACTTGCGCAAATTTTTCGGTAAGCTAATTTGCTTTATATTTTAGTTAAACGTTAAAGAGAATTTCGAATATTTTAAAACGATTTTTGTTAGTTTTTAGAATTTGTTTGAAAAATGTTAAAAGAATATATTATTATCATTATCATTATCATTATCATTATCTCTATCATTATCATTATCATTATCATTATCATTATCATTATCATTATCATTATCATTATCATTATCATTATCATTATCATTATCATTATCATTATCATTATCATTATCCTTATCATTATCATTATCATTATCATTATTTATTTATTTATTTTTTTTTTTATTATTAATATTTTTATTATTTTTTTTCTTTCTTTATTTTTTATTTTATGATATATATTCGTATATTATATTATATTAGATTGCATATTATTGGATATTTATAGTCAACTAACAAAATAAAAATCAATTTTGCTTTTCACTTTTTGCCTTAAATGAGTTTCGCTTTTAAATATTGAGAAATACCTTTTTACACACTTTCACAATAAGTTGACAATTTGAAATAAATGCAGAATATTGATTGCTGTTCCAAAGGTAATGACAATACACAATTAAAATCAGTGTTTGCATCAAAGGAAGCACTTGACTTCAGAGCAAAGCACAAAGAGGAGAACCAAAGATAATTGATGGGGCCTATTAACGATAATTAACAAGCGAGTTGACTGTAAATAAATGATGGCAGCCATATTGTATATGGCATGCAATAGCAATAATAATAATGATGAAAATAATACAAATAAGTATTGTGATTGAGCAATTTGAATGGCTTATTGAATTTGCATTATTTTCTCATATATTGAAAAGAAAACGTTGCTGGCCCGGTTCTCAGATTATTAGGCACGACCTTTGCCGACACTTTATATATATATAAATACATATATATATATGTACATAGTTATGTATATATATGTATGTATGTATGTAGTGTGTGTGGGTGCCGACGTCATTCAGCGTCAGTTGGCAGTTTGCTCCGATTGCAGCAGACAAGTGCTGCCTCGACATGCTGTGCACCTAAATGTCATCCTTAAATATAGGTTAACCGTGGCCACACACACATACAATGAACACAAAAGAGAGCACGCATCACATGCGAAAACTAGCACAAAGCAGAGAGCGGCTCTCACTCTCACTCTCTCTCTCTCGCTCGTTCGTTCGTTCGAAAAAGTGCAATCGTAACTGGAGCAAACGAGACGAGCTTTCGCAGCAGCAAAGCTTTTGTTGTTGTTGTTGCTACTTTCGCTGTCGCTTCTTGCTGCGTGTGCGCGATGACATTTTAACGACTTCAAGAGCTCACACAAACACACTCACACACTGACACACAGACACTACGCATACATGTGTACATAATGCACTTGCTTTTATGCTCTTTGCTCAAATGTGTGTAAACTGCAAGCGTCAAAGCGTTCAAATGTACATACATAAATGCACACACACACACATACATAACACTGTAAATAACTACTATGCATGGTAGTATATACAGCTATGTATATATGTATAGTACTTGTACACTTTTTGTGTGTATGCAAATCTGCTGCGTTCTAGACGCGCTTCGAGTGAAGGCCGCTGATTTCAAAGCTCAGCTGGGGGCAAAAATAAAAGAGAATAACAACCAACAACAACAACAACAATAGTACTACAAGCAGAAGCGAGACAGACGAAGACTGCGGACCCATGGGAAACGCAACTTGGTAGAAATATCAATTTGCCACGATATCTTTGTATAGTATGTTATTTCTTTCTATTTTTATGTCCAATTACAGTTGGTTAAAAGTCAACAAACAAATCAAATCTTTTAACTGTTAACTAAAATCAAGCAAAGGTAAAGGAAACTAACAAAATTGAGTATTATCTTTAAAGTATACACAAAGGTAACTCAGAATATCAAGTATACGCAAATATTGCCTTTGCTTGTCACTATCAATATCAAGTATACGCAAATATTGTCTATCTATAAAACGTATTCTTTGAGTATTTTTTTTATATTCAGTTGCTATAGCAATTTGCAGTCAACTATAACATAGACGTATACTAATAAATATACAATATATATAGTCATATAATATATAAATAGATTGTATATAGTATATAGTAATACTATATAATCTGCGTATGATATTAAGCATACGTTTAGTATGATTAATTATTATTTATTAGTTTTACTTTAACAAAAATTATTCTTTTTATCTTTAGATTCAAAATTAATAATATGACATTAAACAATTATACAACTTTCAGCTAGAAAAACTTAACTTCTTTTAAAACTACTTTAGATATATTTCTGAACTTTTATGATATCACTATGACAATAATCTAAATTACTTGCAGAATTTTCACCACAAACATTTTATAGTTCCGTTATAAAAAGAGCCAACACTTTTTTTTGTGTTGTACTCTCATAACTATGCTTCATTTTTATGACATTTGTAAGATACATTTTTTGTATTTTATTTTTTTTCTTCATTTTCATTACAAGTAATGTGAAATATATTAGATTATTTCACAAATATTTTGAACCATTTAAAAAAAGTATTTTCTTTACAAAAATTTTGCTTAGAAATAATGTAAAATTCTTTTTCAAATTCATTTAAAATGCATATTTATATTTTCGGATAGAGCTTTAAAGTGATTTTCTGCCTATTTCAAATACATATTACTTAAATCAATATAAATTTTATGAGACACCTTTAAAATACTTTTGAAAAATGACTTAAAATATTTGCAAAGTAAAGTTTTATTCGAAATGAAGAAGAAGAAGAAGATTTTTCGAATACAGTTCCAACATGATTTTCTCTACATACTTTAAATATTACCAAAATCAATATAAATTATGTGAGATGACACCTTTAAAAGGGGCTTTAAAACGCTTTCTCTTAGAGCCAAAAAAAAAGGCAGCTGAAACCCTCGAAAACGCTTTTGGCTATCTAAAAGAGATCTATTATTGTATTGTACGCATTGATAGCGCCAACTTTGACCTTCATTTAATAACGGACACAGCAATAGCAAACCTCTTCCTCCTCTTCTATCTCTTTCCCCTTCGAACAACTTACGGACAACCCTTCGATGCAGCCAGAAGTTATTTTTGGGAGGGTTCGACACAAATTGTTTTCCCTGTTTGCTGTTGTTGTTGTTGTTTTAGGTTCAGGTTGAGAGAGAACAAGGTTTCTCCATTTGCACGGCGCGCTAGCGGTATTTATTTATTTATAAGCATTCTCACAAGGGGATGCACAATGCATGCGAATGTGTGTTAGTGTGTGTGTGTGTGTGTGAACTTGAAAAAGCTCGGCTCAATTTTCACTTTTATGCATGTCGAAACATGTACACACATGTAAGATGGCAAGACTAACACACTTAGAGAGAGAGTTGCCAGATGCGCGTAATTAAAGAAAAACCCAAGCTGCCCCCTCCCCCTTCCCACCTGCTTCCCTCCCCCTCTCTCTACACACGCTGCTTCTAAGGCACCCTCAACTACATCCGTTGGAGGACGCTGAAGGTTGCTTCCATTATTGTTTATTTATATTTGAATAGTACACACTGTGTGCGTGTGTGTGTGTACATGCTTCATAGTTGGGTCAAAGTGTCGTCGTCGTCGTCGTCATACCTTTTAAATCAACCTTTAAAACTGTTGGCCCAGATTTTATTGATTTTTGCAAAGAGCAAATGACGACAGAAGCTAAGAGAGCGCGCCGAAGAGTGTGAAGCAACACACAGCGAGAGAGAGTAAAGGATAGAAAGAGAGAGAGCGAGTTTGTGAGTCGCAGCTGTTCTTGTTGTTGTTCTTGTTTACTTTCGTTCGCTGGAACGTGGCTCATTATTATAATGATCATTGTGTTCTTCAGCATCATCATCATCATCATCGTGATTAGTGTGCAACAAATTGTCACACACAAAATAAGAAATAAAAGGAAACTGGCCAAAAGTTATTTATAGCCCACAATTCTTTGCTTTGCTTTGTTGCTCTTCCTGCTGCGAAACGAGCCCCTCACAAGAGTCACAACTAATGACGATGATGATGATGATGATAATGATGATGGTGATTGTGACATCGTTCTGGGGCTATTTGGTAATACTTGACAGGTTATAACACTGTCGGAGAAATTAATGCGAGTTGCTCTTTAAGAGCAGCAGAGTTCGAGTTACGAGTTCTTGAGGACTTTAAATATAGATATTTGATTGTTTTCACGAAAAGTTAGTATATTTTCATATTACTATACTATATACTATATTCAGTATTTTAATATACTTTTGAAGAAAATTAGTATTATATGTATATTTGAATACTCTTTCAGTTAAATTATGACTTATCAAAGCATTTTGTTTTTTTAATACAAAATTTTAATATACTTTACTAAAATTGTTAATATACTATTTACGAAAAATCAGTATATTTTAATAATACTTTTAAAATACTATATTATATTATATATTTTAATATACTTTCTGATAAAAATTCTGAATTACCAAGTTTACTAAGTTTTTCTTTTCTTTTCTTTTCAAAAAAAAATTAATATATTTTAAAATTCTTTCCTATAAAAATTAGTTATCATCAGATGTGTGTTTCAAAAAAATTAGTATATTTTATTAATACTTTTAGTATACTATGTATACTTTAATATACTATCAATATACTATACTCTATATATTTTAGTATACTGTCAAGAAATTTAGTAAATTTTAATATACTTTCAGATAAAAATTAAGAATCACCAAATGAGAGCATATTTACTAAGATTTTCATTCGTATTCAAGAAGATTAGTATATTTTAATGTAATATACTATACTATATACTTTAATATACTTTTCAAGAAAATGAGTATATTCTTTCTGATTCAAAAATGGAATTACTAAGTAAGAGTATATTTATTAATTTCTAGATTTTCTAGGCATTTGCGAATTCGGAATACTTTTCAAGAAAATTATTATTATAATATACTTTCAGCTAAAATTCAAAATTACCAAATGAGAGCATATTTGCTAAGTTTTCCCAAGATATTAGGAAAGTCTGAACCTCTATCTAACTACAATCTATTATCGATAATCCAAGTTAACGGTAATGAATCACTTACAACACAAATTATCATCGGAGTGTAAATAAGTTAAGTCGCATGTTAGCAAAGCTAATATTGACACTCAACTATATATCATTTAAATTATCAACAGCAACTCGAAAACGACTAAAGATTAACCTACTTACGAGATAAAGACGATGAGGGTGATATGATAAGCTGACTCATCTTTACCGACGGCAGCAAAAAATGAAGTAGTTGCATTTGCAAGCCATTATTTATAAGTAGTTTTTAAAAAGTTAAATTGTAGATTAAATTCTAAAGTCTCTTAAGATTTGATTTGCTAGATTTTGATCCAAAGTTTAGAATTTCATAAGTTTTTTATTTAGTATTCTTTATAAGTAGTTTTAATAAAAGTTCAAGTTTGAATTCTAAAATTGTTTGCTTTGGGTTTAAAGATTTAATATATTTTTTTCATTATTATAATTTATAAGTATTTTTTCAGAAAGTTCAATTTTTAATTGAATTCTAAAGTTTCTTTAGTTTTAATTGGTTGGTTTTTGGTCTAAGGATTGGTTTTTTTTATTAAATTTTATTTTCTATTTAAGGATTGCTGAGAAAATATAAAGAAATAATGTCGAAATTTAAAAAGAATAGTTTTATTCCCGTTATTTACGAATAAATATTCATATTTTTATGTTTATATTTAAGGATTGTTGAAAAAGTTCTAGATATAATTGTTAAATGATTTTTTTAATGAGAAAATAGAAAAATACTTGAAAGTTGAAATTGAAAAACTTAGTTTTTTCGTCATTTACGTTACTTGAAACAATTTGCATAATTGCTTGAGAATCGTAAATCTTTAGGAACTATAAAAATAAAGCAAAATGTGACAAGCTATGCGAAATAAGCAAAAATCTATAAATAAGTTCAACTTTTTTTTTTTAGAACCACGAGTTTTAACTTTAATGAATATGAATGAAGGTGTCTTGTTTTCGATATATAGTACTTAGAGATATCTGCTGATTAGTTTGGGTTTCTTTTTAAAGGGTATTTACGTAAATACTCTGCATATCGTATATAGGAATGTGAATTGTTTATCGACACGAGTCGCTGTCTGATTTATGGAATCAAGCTATCGAAGACATGAGACATCATAACATATTATCGCAATCGTAATTGCGTGATATTATTATAAAACTGTCGTGCAGTCAATTAACAGTGTTGTTGTAGTTTTTTGTGGGGGGGGGGGGGGTTTCTTTACAGTTGTTGTTGTTGTTTTGTCTGGTTTCTTCAATTAGGTGACTTTAATTTAATTAAGTTAAGCTGACGATTATGAATCCGCTGTGATAATGGGCAGGTAACGGTAAAAGGCAGCAAGGGCAGCACTCACATGTGCATGTGTGTGTGTGTGTGTGTTTCTCTGTGTGTGTGTGTGTGATACCAATTGTCTCTCAATGGCCTTCAATTCAGCTTGTTTGTAGATAATTAGAGCGTATGTACACACATATTTATTGTAGTGTATGGGAAAACCTTTTGAGCTTTGTTGTTTGTGCCAATTTGTGCTTGGGGTATTTTTTTTTTTTTTTCTGTTTTTGCTTCCTTATAAATAATATATATGTTTTGTAGTAGTTTTGTTATTTACATGTTACCACAAGCAGCAAAAAAAAAAAAAAAAAAAAACGGTCTTCAGTGTTATAATCCAGTTCACATGCCACTGTTAGAAAACTGTTCTATTATTACAGTTGCTCTTGCTCTCGTAGTTGTTGTTGCTGTCGTTGTTCTTACATCACACACACACACGCAACGCATGCAAGTGCATTCGCATGTGTATGCGTGTGCCTGGAAGTAAAATTCCTTTTGCCAGCTGAGCGTAAGAGAGGAGGGGGGAAGTATAAAGGGGGGACATGTCAGCAGCTCTCATAATCGAACAAGCACTGGCCGATTACATAAATACGATACAAACACACACACTAATGTGTGTATTCTATCGTATCGTAATGCTTGCAATTGGTATGTGTGTGTGTGTAGCTGATGTTCGTTGTTGTTGTTGTTGTTTTGCTTGCGACGCCCACAAAATAGTTTTTTTTTTTGGTTTTTTAGCCTTTCATTGTTGTTGCACTTACAAAAAAACGAAAACAGCAAAAGCCTTATTTTCATATGAATTGCATAATTCCTTTTAGGTTATTTGTCGTCGTTTAGCACATCATTTAAAACTTAACGACGCACGCACACACAGACAGACACGATATATGCATAAACTAAGAAGAAAAAGAAGAAGACGTCGACAACGACACCTTCACACAGTGTGTACACATGTACTTAAATATTACAAGATCGCAAAGACACTAAATTATATTCGACTCGAATATGTGTGTTATTTTGTTTCTTCTTCGCCTTTTTTTTTTTTTTTTTGTCCACTGACTAGCCTCGCTCGCTCTCTCTCCCTCTCTCACTCTGTCGCCCCCACTCATATTCCTTTTGCGAGCCCCCCTTAACAAAAGAGCAAGTGTCGCACACACACACACACTGAACAATAAGAGCGCAAGCAAAAGCGAGAGAACAAGCCCGTAACGCTTCCTCTCTCGTTCTCTCTCACTATGCGAAAAACGGCTGTCGGGTATTTACGTTTTGAGCTTTAAGTGGGTGGCTGGCAGGCTGAGCGACGTAGTGTGAAGGGGTGAGGGGCGGAATGGGACAAGCAAAAATTTTTGTGCTCAAGACAATTTGGCAAAACAACACAAAACAGCTGACAGCGTAAGCATGTGTGAGTGCCTATGCAGCTGTGAAGCGCTCTCCTTCTTTCTCTCTCTCTCGCTCTCTGTGTGTGTGTGTTTTTGTTGTGCCCTTTTTTCACCATAGAGGACATTTTGTACTATTAATTTCTACCATTTTTTGTTGTTGTTGTTGTACACCACTTGTGTCGTTTTTTTGTCGTCGCTTTTTGCTGCAGCCATTTGTCACAATTAAAAAATGTTTTGCTCGCACTTAATTTGTTATCATTGGAACAAGTTTCCCTTGCTTGTTTATTGACAAATAACACAACGCACACATACACACACAGAGAGAACAGCTGATGTAAAGCACATGCACACAACACACACACACACACATACACATGCATGCATTGTACTTACACATGTCAGTGTGAAAAATAAAGCACATGATTTTGTTTTTCTATCTGTGCACACACGAAAATTGAAACGACAAATACACGTAATGTGTGTGTATGTATGTATGTGCGTGTGTTTGTACGTATGTAAGTACGATATTTAACATGTGTACATACACACGTTTTAGCGACAGCGACAGCGACTCAATTCGCCCACGACGAAAACGAATGCGAATACGATAAATGCCAAATGACGCTAATACACACATACACACACACACTTGTGTGAGTGTGTGCACAAAATTTGCTGAGCTGCCAACTCAATAGAACAACAGCGAATAGTTTATCGAATTCGAATTCAATACATAATATGTATGCAGAACATATGTATGTCTATACGTATATATGTATGTACATCTATTTACGAAACAGCTCGTCGTCGCTTGCCCATCAGCTGAGTGCGCGACTATGACGACAAATTGTGATGCGAGAGTAGTGTGAGTGAGTGAGAGGACGCACTTGTTCTATTGCCATGTACAACATTATGTACCATTTGTATATGTGTCTGTACAATGCTGCTGCGCACGGGTAAAGAAAAGTAGAAAGACACAAAAAAAAAAAAACAGTACAAAATTTGATGGAACATGTCCACGGACACCAAAGTGGATGGATGGATGGCAAGCAAGAAAGAAGGGGCGGCGGGGAAGGCAGTTGGTGGTCGTTTCGTGTTGTCTGTCGGCTAACAGCTGGGCACGACGGCACGAACACACGAAGCACGAAGCACGAACACGAGCTCCACTGCCCTACTGAGCGATAACGAAATCGAAATGGAGTAACGCAATCGGCAAAACTGACTGCTGCGCTGCCTCTGCTGCTGCTGTTGCTGCGACAGGGACAGGGACATTTTGGCTGGCTTCAAAGATATCTCGAATGCGTTTTGTTGTTATTGTTGTCGCGAGTAGTTTTCTCTAGTTATCATACAGTGTGTACATACTAAATAAATCACACATATAATTATCTCTACATATGTACGTGTGCCAATGTATACACATGCATTTTGTAATGCACATTACGAGAACACAAAAAAAATGGGAAGAAAAATATATGGCATAGAATTTTTAGAGTTCTTTTTTTTTTGGTTGTTGTTTTGTAAGTACCAAGCGAACTATTATGTTGATTGACGTAGTAGTCGTTGTTGTTGTTGTAGTTGCTGTTGCTCTTGTTGCAGTTGTTGTTGTTTGTACGATGGGCGAGAGTTGGCGAGTTGTGTAATACGTTTTTAGTTTGATTACAATTAGGTTTTGTTGTTGTTGTTTTTTTATTTTTTGCTTTTTACTATTGTTCTCCTATGTCTATTTGTTTATCTTGTGGTTGTTGTTGCAGTTGGTTTTATTTGTTGTTGTTGTTGTTGTAGTTGTTGTGTTTGGTTTCTGTTGTATTTTATATTTTATTTTATTTTATTTTTTTTGTTCTATTTTATGCTTTGAGTTGCTTGTGTGTGAAAACGTTACTTAATTGCAGCGCGCGCTACGAACGCCGTGTAAAACGTCCGTAGGTCTTGAAATCGTTGTAGTAACTGAAATGAAACTGAATTTGACGCGCGAACGCGAAGCTCACTCAGCCAGCCAGCCAGCCAGCCAGCCAAAGCAAGCAACAAAACAAATACGCGCTTATACACCCACACACCCACACACGGACACAGCTGCACACGCATAGCCGTAGCACACACATACTGGCATAATTGCATTCGACACACGAAGTGCACAAGAAGTTCACCAACGGAGACACGAACGAACCGAACCGAACCGAACGCACGAAACTTTTTCGTCGCTGTTCCAAGCTCGTTCTATGCGCTCTTCTCCTACTCTCACTCACGTTATGTACGTCGCTCTTTCTCTATTTTCGTTGTGCTTTCTCTTTGACAGCTAAATTTGTGTTTTATCATCAAAATATTGCTGAGAAAGCTTTCACACGATGTTGGTTTGCCAGGGGGAGGAGTGTGGGACAAAAAAAGCTTACGACCGTAGTAGTAAAATAAAGCATAGGACAGCCCCAACACAACGAAGGTTTTCGTCTAATCCAAGACGTTGGCGACTTTCTCGACCGCTTTCCTCTTCCGTTCCCCCTTCGTTGACAGAAACGAAAGTGCATACATATGTTATATACCATATATGTATGTATATGTCCTGAAAAGGGTAAACAGACATATATATAGTATATATGTATAGACTATATATATATTTGAATAGCTACGTCTTATATAATATCGATCAAAGTATACCCACAAAATTGAAAAGTACGGCAATAGATACATATATGCGGGAAAGTTGATTTATTTATTTGTATTCATATCGTCATATAGTAGGTACATACATAGGATTTATGTATATTGTATGTATATAGTATATATATGTTTATAGGGAATTACATGCATACAAAAATATTTATATGAATTGTGTTGACTTCCAAGGAAATATCTAATATGGTACAATAATTTAAACTTTTCTAATCTAAACGACACACACAAAAAAAAAAAGAACCACATAATTATATAGGTGTATATATCACAAATATGTATATAATATTATATTTTTATTTTTTTTTGTTTTAAGCAAAAAAATAAGTTTTGAAATGATCGATCTTGCTTCAGCTAAGATCTGGAGCTGCCAAACTATACATGTATTATGTATGTGTGTACGTAGTAGCAATTAACTATCTAACGATCTGTTATCCGATGATATATGTAAGTAAAGGGAAGTTTCTTTTCTGCTTCTCTAGTTGAACAGCTCTCGTCGGAAATAATGAAGATTCCACTTCTACTGACAAAAACTTGCACCAAGTGTTTTATGATAGTTAACATTTTACATGTATATAGTATATATTATATCGATATCCGAAACCAAAATCGGCAACAAATGCACTTGGACACTGAATTTGTCTCTTAGGTTAAGCTCTCTAAACAAACATACAAACAAATAAAATAAAAGGATATTATTTATGGGAATTTATTTTGAAGGAGCTTTTATGCACTTCGTCAGAGCCGAAGACAGACGTTCGATATCAACTCTCTATCGTTCGATTTATTTTCATATATATATATATGTATGTTAAGGTACTTAAACGAAATAGAATAAAATACAATTACTGATATACATAATGAATGTATATAGTTAGTTAAGCACGTACATTTATCGTAATGAATGTTGTTGTGCTGTGTCAAGCAATTACAAATAGCAACAAGGACAATTGAAGCTTAGAGCTTAGAACAACAAACACACCACACACAGCGAAACATTCAAGTACCTAATATATACTATTTTGTTTGTTGGGTTTTCGTTCTACTTTTTTTTTTTTTTTTTTTTTTTGGGGGGGGGGGGGGGGGGGGGTTTCTTTCTATTTTGTTGTTTGTAGGTTTTTATGCGTCTATAGTTTCTAGTCAAAAACTGCAACCCTGTCTACTCCTAGCTTTTGCTACTCGTTACTGTCTTCTCGCTACTCGTTGCTTAACGACGATTCTCGTCGGAACGACGTTGCTCGCGGCTGCCGCCTCGCTCAATATACCAGTTGTTGTTGCGCTTCTGCTCTTGACGCTGACGAGCGTGCTCTCGTTGTTGCATCATTCGTTCATGCCACTCGCCGCTGCCGCTATCATCGTGTTGCTGCTGCTGCTTTTTGGCGTAACGCTCTTTGGACTTGTCTGCATATTTTTTATGATGACGCTCTTTTGAATCGTGCTCGTTGCTCCTGTAGCGAGTGCGTTCATTTGAATCCTTCTCGTTGCTTTTGTAGCGAGTGTTGTGTTCCTTTGAGTGCTCATTTGAATCGTCTTCGTTGCTTTTGTAGCGATTGTGTTCCTTCGAATTGTGATTGCGCTCCTTGGAATTCTCGTCAGAATCGTGCTCGTTGCTCTTCGAGCGAGTAGCGCGATGCTTGGACTCGTAGCGTTGCTGCTGTTCGTTCGAGTGATGCTCCTTGCACTTCTCGCCTTGCGGCTGTTTGCCCTGATAACGCTGCTGCTTGTCGCGATTCGGATTGTAAGCACTCGGCTGCTCGCCATGTGCGTGGAAAGTTTGCGGAGTTGCCGACTCGCTGGGCTGCGTCTGTTCGTCGTTGTTGTCGCCAGCGCCAGCGAGTGTGCCTAGCTTTTCGGTGAGCTTTTCAAAGTGCTGAAAAGCTTGCGATTGCTGCAGCACATCGTTGACCACATTACCAATCTCATCGGTGAGAGATTCGGTATGCGGTTTACTCTCCACACACATACCAGCGATCTCAACGAATTTGCCATCGGGACACTTGTAGGGACGCTTCAGATCTTGCTTGGTTATGTCCACGGGATCAGCTGAATTCCCATTGCCGGGCCACGCTTTAAATGTCTTTAGTTTGCGTCCTTGATATGATGATCCGGTTGATGATCCCGATGAAGGCTGCGTCTGACCGCTGAGATAATTCAGCTGCTTCGACATGATATCAATCTCGGCACGCATCAGATTATTCTGCAATTCCAGCTCGACCAAACGTTGCTCCAACTGTGTCAATTGCTTGTCATCCCCAAGCATTTGCCACTCTGGATTACGCAGACGTCCGACGAATGAGAGAACTGCCAAAGTGCAGCACACATAAAAGACGGCAGTTAAACCATTTTGCACCAAGGCTGGCAAGCGATATCCCATCAAAGTAGTCGATGGTTGTTGTGTGTTGAGCTCAGCCACTGTGGCTGGATTCTTCTGCAGATGAACGCCATCGATGGCATCCGAGTGTCCATCCTGCTGACGTCGCATGCGCAACTGTTGATGCGATGATGGTGTCGATGGAGGCAGCAGATGATCGTTGCCCAGCTCGAAGTTGCTGTTCAAATCGTTGAGCAGCGCCCGGAGTGTGGGACTCGGGGTGAGACGGCCTGTGCTCTCGCAGTCGCTGATGATCGAGATGCCATCGGAGAAGTCCTCTGCCTGGGCATCGCTCTCTGCTACAGGTGGGCAGCTGTCGAATGTGTGGAAAGCATAGATTAGTGATCATATCAGATATTATTGCATATATACTACATTGTCTAGTGTCTATTATTACTTTCGACTTAAATTCAATTCAAATTTTCATTTAATCTAACAACTTATTTAACATTTGCTTTAAAATTGAAATTGTGATTTAATATTGGATGCTTTTTCAAGTAAATAAAATTCAAGTTTAGCTATTTGTACGTTTATTTGACAAATATATATTTAATATTAAACTAACTTCCTAAATTTTGAATAATATTGCATATATACTGCATTATCTAGTGTCGATCAGCTTAAATTCAATTCAAATTTTCATTAAATCTACAAATTTATTTAATATTTGCTTTAAAATTGAAATTGTGATTTAATATTAATTAGTTTTCATGTCTATCAAATTCAAATTTAGCAATCTTATATATTTATTTCAAAAATATATATTTAATATTTAACTACCTAAATTTTGAGTAATATTATTGCAGATTAATTTAAACTTTCATTAAATCTAATAATGTATTTAACATTTACTTTAAAATTGAAATTGTGATCTAATATTCATTCGTTTTAAAGAAAAACAAATTCAAATTTTTATGTTTAACTCAAAAATATATATTTAGTATTTCACTAATAATTTCCTAATTTATGAATAATATCAAAATTCAAATAATTTTACACAAGAATTCAGATTTTCATTAAATTTAAGAATTCATTTAATATTTATTTTAAAATTGAAATTGTGATTTGATATTGTATTCTTTTTAGTAATTTTCGTGTTTTTCGAAAATAAATACATATTTTAAATATTTTACTAACCTAATATAAAAATTCGACTAATTTGTGAATGAAGTTCTAAACCGTTTTGCGATTTAACGGAAAAGTACGAGTTATCGAAAGTTATCGATATTGTTTGCACCTCTAGTGTAAAATGTAATGCGCTCTCTTTCTCCCACCCTTCTATCCCATTCCATTCACACATCTACTTACCGTTCGTTTGCTGGCTCGCTGCTGGACTCCTCAGGCTCCCCCTTCTCCGACCCCTTTTCCACTCCTGCGGCGACAGCAGTTGTGCTGGTGCTTTCGAGAACCTCAATGCGATCGGCTGGCAAAATGGTCCACGATGATGATGAGTTCGATGCCATCAAGTCCTTCATGAAGTCACTCGAAGAAGTAGCGCTGTTGCTGTCTTTGTTTTTGTTTTGCTTGCTGTTGTTGTTCGTCGTTGTCTCGTCCATGATCGCTTCGTTAGTGTGTGTGTGTTGCTGTTGTTGTTTTCTTGTCTTCGTCTAGGCTGCCTTTGCGCTGTTGTTGCTGCTGACCTCTTTGTCTGCAAAATGGCAAAAGAACATGTGAAATGCATTTAAAAATGTCTTTTGTTAGCGACCTTCGCAGGCGCCTACGCATAAATAAATACATATACACACACAAAAATCGCAGCGCTCCTTCTCGCTCACACGCACGCACGAATACACACTCACACTCTCCCTTTTTTTTACTGCACTGCGCTCAGCTGTGCTCTGACACGCATACGAACACACACATGCACATTGCCCCGGGGGCCCAAGACTGCAATTCACACACACACGCACGCACGCATTAGTGTTGGTGCTGTTTTAGTTGTTCGCTTTGGGGTTTTAGTTAAAATTACTTAGCCTATCTTATTAATAGCCATAGCAAATCATAAATGTTATGACGCAAATTAAAAACACAACACTATTTGTTTTGAACCTGACACTCACAACACACACACACACACGCACACACATACATACGTACCTCGGTTTAAAAACAAATGCAGCCCACAAAAGTTGTCAGTGTGTGTGCATTATTAAATATTACGTTTGTTATGAATTTCTTGCAGATTTACTTAGTGGCGATAAGCACAAGACCTTGAATCTTTAGACAATTTTTTGTTGTTGTTGATAATAACGCTTTTTGTTGTGACGCTCTGCGAACGTCGCAATTGAATTTTTTTCGTTTGCTTGCTTTTTAAGCAAGCGCGATACACGGCAACGCTTCTTCAACCTTTGTGTAGCCACTGCACGTTACACACACAGGCACGCACACATGCATACACAGCTGGTCATTGTTTTTGATATCGATAACACTTATCGCACACACACACTCGATAAAAACACAACACTGCGAGTCTGTCATTTTTTCTGGTATTTTTTGTACTAAAAATACTAGATACGCTTTGGTAGCAATTAAGTTGGTCACGCTGTGGGCGCCAAATTTGAATTGAGTTTTTGAACTTACCTTCACAACGATTTCTCCATTATGCGACGCACTTCGCCCGCCTCGCTGCTGCAATCCCAATCGGATGAACGATTATTTTGCTGCAGACTTCTAGGTTGCTGCTGCTGCTGTTGTTGCTGTTGCACGTAGTTGTGTGGCAATTGCAAGCGAGGCGCTGGCACTGGATAACCGCGACTTTTGGGCAAACTCAATTGATTGAGTCGCTGATGCTGGGGCGTCCAATAAATTTGGCTGGCATGCTGTGTGCTGCGATCCAAGATCAAAGGTGTAGCGCGACCATTTTGCAAATGTTGTTGCAGCAGTTGCTGTTGCTGAAGTTGCAATTGTTGTTGCTGTTGAAGTTGTTGCTGCTGCTGGAGTTGTTGCTGATGTTGTGCCAAAGCCAGCTCCTCCATGCGCACATAACCTTGTGGAGCTGTGCGCAACAACTGTGGCTGCATGTAAAGATTGCTCTGATGCAGTTGCTGCTGTTGCTGATGTTGTTGGAAATCAATCAACTTGGCCGCCTGCAAACCATCCTCGGTTTGTATGAGCACATACTCTGTCGGTTGTCGTGATAAATAAGCCGGTTCATTCGACTCATTCGAGAGCAAACTGTTGCGTTTATTCACATGCGCATAGATCGGAGATGAGCTGCCAACGGCAACGGAAATGGGCGCAAAACTGGAGCGTGGCAAACTCTGGACACGTTGCGGTACTTGGGGTCGAGCAGCAACACTTAGTTGCGATACTGGTCGCTTGTGTTGTTGCTGCTGCTGTGTCTCCACGGAGGCATAAGACACTGGCGAAATGTCAGCAGCAACAGTGTTGTGGTTGCTGTTGTGACGCTGCTCATAGATGGGCTGCATTTTGATCGCAGGCTGCGGCGTGCGTTGAATCGACTTGCGACAGAACTCTTTCACCTTCTCGAGTATCTCATCGCGTGTCAACAATCCGCCAATGCGTCGTGTGGACGCATCCTTTGAGTCCTTGCGTCGCATTATAACAGGAGTTGCTTCGTTTTCACTTTCATAGCCGCGACGCGTTAAAGTTTGTCTCGATTGCTGCAGTTGTTGGTTGCTGTTGCTGCTGATCAGCTCATCGAGCACGCTTTGGCAACGCGGTGGCTGCTGCTGTTGCTGTTGTGGTTGCTGCTGCTGCTGTGGCAACTGTTGTTGTTGAAGTGGTACAATTGGAGTGCCATCTAGTATCATCACCTGACGATTGCGACCATTGCTGATGCCACTGAACGTGTTGCGTTGCATCGAGTTGCGCACAAAATACGGATTAATCAGCTGATGTGGCTGCAAATGTTCATAAATGTTTTCCACCTGTTGTTGCTGTTGCTGTTGCTGCTGTTGTTGTTGCTGTTGCTGCTGCTGCTGCTGTTGTTGTTGTTGTTGCTGCAACACTTTGTGGTACAGCTGACGATCAGTCACCTCTTTGATGGCCCGCAGTTGCTCCCATTCATGTTGTGGTTGCTGCTGCTGCTGCTGTGGTTGCTTCAACATTTTGAGCGGCGTCGATGTGGCATTCGGTGCAGCCAACGAGCGACGTTGTTGTTGCTGTTGCCCCAACAACATGCCGTTTTCCCGCTGCTCGCGTCTTTCACGCATCTGATTGCGATCCATCGACGCAGAGCGATTGAAGCGTTGTGGTTGCTGTTGTGTTTCCACCCGTCGCGGTATCAAACTCTGACGCTCCAGGCTGCCACGTTGCAACGGTGTTGGTTGCTGCTGTTGCTGTGGCTGTTGCTGCTGCGATTCGAGTTGAATGCGTCGCATTGGCTGCGGCGTTGCTGTTGCATCGCTTACCTTCGGCGTCTGTTTGCGTCGCGGGGCAAACAAACTGTTCGAAAGTCGCTGCAACACGGTCAACTTTTTGGTGTTGCTCTTGCGCAGCGCTGCCAACGAATCGGCAACCTGTTGTCGTCGTTCCTCTGCAGTGTGATAACCACTCGAGGAGCGTGTGGGCGTCGATCGAGGGGTTGGACTATTGATCTCACGTTTAGGCATCAGGGTTAAACCCTTGCGTTCCAGATAAGCCTGAAACTCTTCCGAACTAATTGTGTTCGTGAATGTTCCCATTGTTGGTTGCTGCTGTGGTTGCTGTTGTTGCTTCGGAGATTGTCTCGGAGATTTGCCGTCATCCGTTGTCGTGTCGGAAGCGCAACCCGAACTCGTTTGACTTGTGATATTCGGATTGAGTTCGTCGCTGGATTCACTTTTCGTTAGCGGTCCATCGATGTCATCGAGATCATCATCCGAACTGATTTGCAATTTCTTCACACGCTCATCGAACTTTTTGGCATTTTTTGTTACCTCCGCTGCATTGAAGTAATCCCCATTCGTTTGCTCAGCGATTCCGGTGCGTATTTTGAGTTGAGCCAATTCCGGATAATTTGGTTTCGAGCACTTTTTAAACGTTAACGTCTTCGGTTTGTTAGCAGCCTCTAATTGTGGTTGTTGTTGTTGCGTTGGATTTCTTGTCGTCTTGTTGTATCTTAGTGTTGCTTGCGGGGTTTGTTGTTGTACACTTTGTTTGCGCTTCGGTATTTTGCCAGCTAATTCACGTAATTCCTCGAACTTGATCCGAGCGAGCACCGTGGGATCGTATTCGAAATATGGATCGGGATTCTTGATGTATGTCTTCACATATTTCGATTGTTTAAGTACTTCTTCTGTCGTTATATATTCATCATCAACGGGCGTCGTCCCTTTGCTTGCATTCTTTCGATTTTTCAACTGTTCCCGTTCCTTCTCCTTGAGCTTATCCGCTTTTTCACGTTCCTTTTCCTTTTCGCGTTCACGTTCACGCAACTGTTGCGTCACCGTTTTGCGTATGCTGAGCGTCGAACGTTTCGTGGGCACCGGAGGCGGTGTCTTCTTTGGTTCCAACTTGCCACCGGCTACATGGGAGCCATTCGAGTGCTTGAAGGGATTCTGTTGATCGACGATGGGTTCGCCGGCGGTAAATTTGCGTATCTTCTCATCGTTTGGATTGAAGCTGACGCTCTTTTTGGCTTTGATCACTTCCTTTTCAGCGGTGTTTTCAGCGGCGAAAATACTACTCTTTTCGGGGGTACTTTCGGGAGTAGTGTCAGCGGAGAATACTTTACTCTTTTCTGGGGTACTTTCCAGGGTACTTTCTGGAATATTTCCTGTGCTGATTTTACTACTCTTTTCAGGAATATTCTCTGGGTTTTTTTCTGTGCTGATTTTACTGCTCTCTTCGGCTGTATTTTCAGCAATGTTTTCTTCGCCACTCTTTTCACACTTTTTCTCTGGCGTTAAATTGGCTTTTTCTTTTTCTTTATCGTCGTCGTTTGACTCCTCAAAGGCTTCGACAATCTTTAATGTGGCGTCGTCTATAAAATCCCTAATCACTTGACTTTTGGCAATATCTTCGATTGTTGCACCGTTGCTTAGAGTGTCAATTGTGTTTGGATTGTTTTGCCGTTGGTGTTGTTCGACTTCGTTGCTGTTGTCGATCGTCTCAGACATGTTTTGCTAGAGTTAAGCTCGGCAACAAGGCGGCGGCTTCGACAGGCGGGGGACAGGTTGAAGGAGGAGGGGGATGACAAAGGGATTTGGAGTGGAAGAAAACTGGAAATCACTTGTGTATATCCGCCCACCATTGAGATTTCTTCACTGCCAAACCAAGCACACAAGAAAATCTAAAACCAAATCGAAAGAAAAGCAAACTTTTTTTTGTTACACATTTGAGACACTTTTTATTGAAGCAAATTTTCACCTACTTTTCTTTTCGATTTGTTGTATTTCTTTCTCTTTCTCTCAGTGATCGCTTGCTTTCCCCATCTGACAATTGATCTGAAAAAATTACAAAAAAAAGAATACATTAAATTTCATTTACATTCAAAAAAATGTGTGTGCAGCAAAAGTTTCCTAATTTTCATAGGGAAAATTCGAATTTCGCAAAAGGCCTCTTGACCTCAAATAAATTTACAGCTGGCGGGGTTTTTTTTTCTTCTTCCCAACACTCACGCTGTGAATACCCTGTAGTCATAAACGTTATGGGTGAGAAATGCTGTAGATTTACCTGCGGCTGAAATTGAAGGAAGTTTTCTTGTCAACCTATTCAAAATTATCAGCGCAAAACAATTTATTAATTGTACTAACATTTTCAAAAGTAAATTTTGGAAAATAACTTGAAAAAAGTGTTAAAGGTAACATGCTTAAATAATTCAAAATGCACCATAGAAACTATTATTAAAATCATGTTGTTTATAGGCATTCTTCTTAATACATTTCTGTTAAAGAAAAATAAATATTAAAAAGAAAGTATAAACAATTGTCTTAATATAAAGCGTATTAATGAATTTGGCTAAATGAGTTCACAATATCAAACTGAAGTTATTTGAATTGAAGTAACTTTAATTTAATTTTACGAATTCATGTTGTCAATTTTTTTTTATACTCTTTATATTAAATTGATCGAATTCTTTATACAAAATTACTGGTAAATATTTTCATTTTGTAATACACATTTTTATTTATGGTTTTTTTGAGAACTTATTTGCTTTGGCTGACAATTTGGTATATTTTGTACTCTATGGTATATTTTGAGGAATACCACATAAAGTATATACATAAATTGTAGATGAGTGTCAATAGCCGAGAGGATAAGAAATCCCTTTGAATAGCACAAAAAACTTCTACTGAAATCGGATCTTGGTTGCTTTGACTTGCAATCTAGTATATTTTATACATATATATATTTATATATATATGGATATAATAAAGAGGCTTTTAGTGTTGGTGTTGTTGTGGTATAATTTTGGTATATTTGTGGAATATGCTTTTATTATTTCCTGGTATATTAATTTGTTAGTCTTTGACTTTTATTGAAAGTGTAAAGTATATATTTCAGTATTTTGTCGGTATATTAAACCAGGAAAATGTATTTGTTTAATAAGTAGCGGTATATCTCAGTATTTTTTGGTATATTTTTATATATATTTTGGTATATTTGAATATAATAAAAGGGCTTTTAGTATTGTTGTGGTATAATTTTTGGTATATTTGTGGAATATGCTTTTATTATTTCCCGGTATATTAATTTATTAGCCTTTGACTTTTATTGAAAGTGTAAAGTATATATTTCAGTATTTTTTCGGTATATTAAACCATGAAAATATATTTCTTTAATAAGTAGCGGTATATCTCAGTATTTTTTGGTATATTTGATATTTTAAAAATATATTTGCTTAGTAATTAGCGGTATATCTCAGTATTTTTTTGGTATATTTGATATTTTTGACTTTTATTGAAAGTGTATTGTAGTTTTCATTCTTGGTTTTCATTTTCTGTAGGGTATTCTCAAAGTTAGTCATTAGCTATCAGCTTAGCAATTTGCAAGAATTGCAGAATACGAAAAAAAAAATGAAAAATAAAAAAGAACATGAGAACTTGTGCAATAATTGCGCTCTGTGCAGTAGGGCAATGCTAAGAAATTGATGATCGTTTGTTCCGGCTGCGCGATAGCTGAACTCTTAAGTGTGTGAGTGTGTGTGAGAGAGAAAGAGAGATAGAGAGAGAGAGAGAGAGAGGGAGAATGTGTGTGTGCAATATGCGCTATTTGGGTCATTTGATAGCTAATCTCTGTAGCGGTGTCTACCTTTTGTGCGGTAATGAAATGCGCATATGGTTTGCAGAATACATATGTAACATATATATAGTGTATATATCATATCTATATGCTGTATACTATCTAACGAGCTATCTATATGGCAGCTAGCTGTCTGGCAATATGTTTGGTTGCAAATTGAAATCAATATGTTTCACCCATATTTAGCAGTATTTGAGCGTACTTGAGGTTGAGATTGAGGTTGCAATGTGTGTCACAGATTCAGACGGACAGACGGACGGACAGACAGACGGACAGACTGGTAGATTGCCCTCCCTCAGTTTGTTGAGGGGGTGAATTTGCTTGGCTTTTGGTTTTTTTTTTTTGCGGTGGTGCTATCGTTGATATAAGCATATCTAGTATATAAAGTATATCGTAGTTTAACAACCGGTTAACAATATTTGTTTTTTCTTCTTTTTTTTCTGTTTGTTTGCATCCAATTTGCATGCATCTGACCGACTTTGCAGTCGGTATATATAACATATCGTATCTAGTGCACCTTGATACGACTTGTTGCGCATTTAGTGTCTGCCTCATAAAATCGCCATTCGATTGCAAATGAAAGGTGCAAAAACAACAGCAACACACAAAATGAAAAAAAAAACATGCATTCCGCTTTAATCTAATGCAAATCCATGCTTACAGTGAATCTTCGCTATATTGTTTACTATTTTATGGCATATTTAGTAAATTTGAAATTTCCATTTTATGCAATAAATCCATTTTTATTTGAAATTCTAAGAAATTCTAAGAATGAATTCTAAGACTAAATTATGATTTTGAAATATTTGAGAAGAATTTGTTTTTGAAATTGAAGTCAAACATTTGTTCATCCTTTGTAGAATAACGCTATAAGAAATTAATATTCTAGAGAGAAAATATAGTATGGAAATTGTTCTAAAGAATTTTAAATTTCTGTAGAATTTTAATCTTGATTTAAGATTAAAGTCTCTTGGTTCAATTTTGACATCATATAATCTTGATTAAAGATTTTATTGTTGATTTTAGCAGGTACTTTCTTTCTGTGTTAGAAAAATTGAATCGTTATAATGTTTAATGCTCATTAGAAATTGTTGATATCGGAAAACCTTTTGCTGATTTGAATAAAAGCTGAGCATTGTTGTATTATTCTTAACATAAAACATATTAATACACCGCAAAAATACTAAAATATACTAAAGACTATAAAGACTATATTATACCACATTCAAAATATACTAAATATGGGTAGCAAGTAAAAAAAAAAAACAATACCAAAATTAAACTATAAATTAACAATGCAATCCTTGGAAAATGAAACCTGTATCAAATAAAAAACAAAAAGAAATATACCAAAATTTAATAATAAATAATCAATAATAATAATAAACACACTTTTTATAAAATTCATTGATTTATTGATTTATATTCTGAAATAATTATGAAATTGTGAATTGATGACATTCATTCTTTTATTTTTATTATGAATAATTATGAATAGAATATTTTTGAAAACCAAATTTATATAGCATAGAAAGTCTGTAGAATTTTGTAGTTAAATTCCCAATAAATAAATATATATAAATAAATATATGTAATCACAATGTATTGATTTATATTCTGAAATTATTATAAAATTGTGAAGTGATTACTATAAAGAATTGAGAATATAATATTTTTGAAATTCAAATTTAAATAGTATAGCAAATCTGTAGAAATTTGTAGTTAAATTCTAAATAAATAAATATTTTTTCAATATTTTTATTTTTGACTATAAGTTGTGTGGTGCATTTCAAGTGATTAATTTGACTTTATGATGCCATAAAAATAACCGCTATGATATGGAAAAACAGCCCCAAAAAAAGCAAGAAAAAAGAACGACAGGTGTTTCTAATGTTTTTCCCCCTTGTGTGTGTAAACAGACATGCCTACTAGCAAAAATACAACGTCTAACTAATGAAAGTCGAATGGAAAGGCTGGTTGAAGAAAATCAGACATCAGACCAACATATTATATAGTCAGAGTCATACGATATATGTTTGTTGTGTGTGCCACCCTTGAGTAAATTTTTTTTTTTTTTGCTTTATTCGTGGAAATGGTTCAACTATTAGCGGGGGGTCATAAAATATATGTGTATGTGTGTGTTTGTGTGTGTGTGTGTGCCACCCTAACCCTAAACGGGACACAAAATGCAATATCCACCCCCTGGACAATAACATCCCTTGAAAATACACCCGTTGTAGTAAATAAAATAAATAAAAATAACCTTACAAAAGGCGGCGTAGCAAAACAATTTTCAGATTAGAAATGCAATTGGGAAATGTTCTCTCAAATTTGCTGTTTGCACTTTCCATCTAAACCAGCCGAAAGCCGGAAAAATATGCCAGAGGAAAATTCGTTGGACGACATCGTTGAGGGAGGAGAATTCTCAGAGAATTCTCGAAATTTTGGAAACGAAACTGCGCAATCAATATTGAAGCGATTGCTTCGCAAATATTTCGTTGAACAATATTTGCTCATAATTTTGGTATGAATTTCGATTTAGATTTAGAGGCACGTTTTGTTTAGAGCTCATTGAAAGTGGAACAAGTAACTTTCAATTGGCTTTTAAGAGGGTTCAAAGCAAAAGAAAGGTCAAAGACATCATTAAAATATTTGCAGATTTTATGTATTGTGTTTATGATATTCACAATACGTTAATCGCGTCAAGTAAAATCTTTGGAAATGTTCTTAAAATTATAAAATTAAATCTATAGAGTAACTGATTTAAGTTTACTTCAAAAAATTAGTACATAATATAATTACTACTGAAGTAAAACAAAAGTTTAATATAACTAACTCTATTGAAATTTTAAGAAATGTGCCAGTAAAAGTTTTCTTTACTTAAGAGAATTTTTTTTGTTATATTTTATAGTCCGAACCAAAAGGATTATAAGTCAACAAAACCTCTCATTATACTCGCTACCCATAGGGTAGAAGGGTAGAAGAAAAGTATACAACAGACAGAAGCAGACATCTCCAATACTATAAAGCTGTAAACTTTGAAATAGCAGTGTGATAGAAAAAACTACATAAAGGTTTTTTTGCATATTGCTTTTTGTTAGTTGATCGCTAGCACATTGTTATTGTAAAATGAACCATCATTAGATTTGTTCAGTTCTTCTGTTATTTCTGTTTTCTGTTTAATATTATATTTTTACACAAGTGCACAACTTTTTGCCTGCACATTGAAATAGCAGTTTGTGATTTTCTTCCACGAAACGGGCCTTAACATATATCAATATACCAAATATAACGTTCGGTATATTTTTAGTAGTTTTGTGGTATATTTTAATGTTAATAATTATAATAATGTTTTTATTCATGGGCATCTCATACACTCGATTGTAGCTTTCTCACTTGTTTAATTAAAAATTTGTATAATCAAAATCGAAAAATACAAAAATAAAAGTATTTTTATTCTATGAATTGAATAATTTTCCTCAGTTAATAACTTTATATATTTATATTTTCTTTTTTGTATCTTTTAAGTGTTCCTCATTCTTATTTGTATTCAACGATCAGCAATCGAATTAATACATTGTTCCGATGTGCTAATTGAACTCAACTTTTCTATCATCAATATGCAATTAATTTGTTGTAACAGATTTAACCAAAAAGAAAAAGAAAATATTTACGGAAACCTCTTTAATTGCCCAATTCAACAGCTTCCTCTTCTCCATTATAGCGCCTCTTTGCTTTCTCTGATGTTCTCTAATGATATCATTTCCTACACCATAACAAAAACCAAAAAAAAACTGCGTAATTTCGAAAATATTCGAAACAAATGGAAGCAGTAGGCAACAAATTGATTGCGCGTCTTTTGCAATAATAATTATGAAAGCATAAATCTGATCTAAAGAAGTTGTAACTGCATTTCCATGTGGAATTGGAAATGATTTAATGTTATTTTCAGTTTTTTTTTCGGTTTTTTGTGTGGGGTTGTGTGGAGATAATCTTCTTATATATTTTTGGGTATTTTCTTTTCCTTTTGTTTTGGTGCAGAAGACGGCGCCACAGAGGCCAATGGCATTTGTTGGCTGGTCAAAAGATTTATGCGACATCTTTGCAGATAAGATGCACACACACATCAAAACACACACGCACACACACACACACATCACACACACATCACACACACACACACACACACACACACACATGAATGTATCTTTTAGTCATAATGCAGTCACGTTTCAGGACAACGAGATGACGATGCGCCAGATAAGTTTTTGGCCAGACACAACTTATCGATTATGTACATACTATATATGTATACACAGAAAAAAATAACTAATTTCCAAAATCAAGAACATTTGTGTTCAAAATTGCGTTCTTAAAATAAGACAACTTTGCGAAAAATTCGTAAAACTAAAAACTTTAGTCTGGAAAATATCAAATTCTCAACATTAGACCAAAAATAAAGAATTTAGTTTTAAAAATTGCATAATTCATCGAAGTTCCTTTAAAGTTTTAATGTAGATTTGAGTGTTTTCGTTAATAGCTCAGTTAGTTGAGTTATGGAACCATTCTTCATTTGCTGTCTAAGAGAGGAAATCCTGGATTTAAATGCTTTGCGAATCGGTCATAAGAATTTCGTAAGTAGAGTGATTAAAATAGAACTGATTGTGCTTATTAAATAATTAAATAATAAAATAAAATAATTAAATAGTCGAAAAATATATAATGTAATAATGTTCTTATTAATAAGAGGAACAAATCTTCTTGTTTCAAGACCAAAAATGGTATTGTCAGACAACAAAAAATAGAATGTAATATATTTTTGAAACCTGAAACTAGAAAGGAGAAAATCTTATAATGTTCTTATCAATAAAGGCAAAAATCTTCTAGTTTTAAGACCAAAAATCATATTGCAGAATAACAAAAAATTAAAATCTTCTTAAAATCTTATTGTATGGTAAAAAACAAATAGAATATAATATGTTTTTGATCTTAAAATCGTATTGTGTCAGATAACAAAAAATATAATGTAATACTTTTTTGATCTTACAATAAGATTTTCGGTCTTAAGAGTAAAGATTTTTTCCTCTTTTTAATAAGAACTTGGTCTTAAATGTTTTTGAAGTCAAGAAGTGTTTCCTAACATTAAGATTTTCATGTTTTCGACGCACTTTTTAGACCAACATTTTGAGTACTAAGACCAAAATCTTGATTTTATAACATATTTTTTTCAGTGTATATATATCTATTCCAAAAATGCTGCTAATTGCTTGCTCTGTGTTTACGTAGAAACTCCAGCTGCCTTCGTTTTTTGTGGTTTTCGATTTTTTTTTTTGGCTTGTGCAATCATTCAAATGTGAAGTAGCTTCTCAGCTTTATCGCACTCCTCCTGCTGCTTCTGCTGCTTCTTCTTCTTCTGCTGCTGCTGTTGTTGTTGATTGTAATGTGCGTTCCACGAATGTAAACAACAGCGCATACAAAGTAGAAGAGCAGCGCAGACCGGAGAATAAAGTCAGGGGAGTAGTTGGGGAGGGGGGAGAATGTGTAAAAACAACAAAACACGCGCCAAAACAGCCCAACTGATGACTGACATTGACGATAAATGAACAATCGACCTCAATAAAAGGCAAACACACATGCCCCAAGACAAGACCGTATAAAAAACCAAAAAAATTAAAAAAAAGAAATACTTTGCTTATACACGTTGTCTGGTAAAAATCATAATATCGATGCAAAAAACGCAAAAAAAATACAAGTAAGAAAGCTAGAGTTGAGTGTGCTCGACTTTGCGATACCCGGTATACATTTTTAATGAAAGCAAAAAAGTGTGGCATTACTATTTAAATACTTTTAATACTGTGAATATATATAAGATATATCAAATTAATATACCGAAAAATACAAAAATATTTCTTTGGATATATTTAGTACGTCTATTCAGAGTGGTTTCTCTTAAATTATACCAAATTAATATACTGCAAAAGTAATGTATTTGGTATATAGCAATACACCGTGTGGTACTATATTATTCTGAAAATATACCAAATTTATATACTGAAAAAATTCTAAAATATTGTATATAGATAAATATTAATCTTAGAACATACGAAATTAATATACCGAAAAATACTAATATATACCGAAGTATATATTTGGTATATCGATATGCACTGTGGTCATATATTATATAAGACATATATCAAATTAATATACCGAAAAATACTAAAATATACTTTTGAATATATTTAGTATATCTATACCGTGTGATACTATATTATTCTAAAAATATACCAAATTTATATACTGAAAAAATACTAAAATATTGTATATAGATTACTATATTAATCTTAGAACATACAAAATTAATATACCAAACAAAATATTAAAATATACCAAAGTATGTATTTGGTATATCGATATGCACTGTGGCACTATATTATATATATATCGAATTAATATACCGAAAAATACTAAAATATACTTTAGAATATATTTAGTATATCTATACGGTGTGATACTATATTATTCTGAAAATATACCAAATTTATATACTGAAAAAATACTAAAATATTGTATATAGATAAACAGATTGGTACTATATTAATCTTATACCATACAAAATTAATATACCAAACAAAATACTAAAATATACCGAAATACGTATTTGGTATATCGACAGTGTGGCACTTCATTATTCTTAAATTATGCCAAATTAATTTACCGAAAAAAATACAAAAATATACCAAATTTATACATTTGTTACAATATACTATAACAATATACTATAACATTGAAAATATACAGAAAATGTAAAATATAACGAAGTATATATTTGGTATTTTAATATCCTATTACGTTCAAAATATACCAGACTTGACATCAGCCATTTTTTGTCATATCATACAACTTCATAAATAACTTCTATAACTTTTATCAAATCGCAACCAAATCATATATATTATATGAAGTTTTGATCTCAGATCTCGTGACTGTAGCTTTACAATTACTCTTGTTACTTGATATTTTACGGAGACGGAAGTGGGCGTGGCAACAATTTAAAACAAACTTGATTAAATTATAGCTCTAGCTCTGATACTTTTTGAGATCTAGGTACTCATACGGATGGACGGACAGACAGACGGACGGATATGATATCAATAATAATAAAGAAAGTTCCGTCTTTTATTCCACAACTCAGTTTGGTATCAGGCGTAAACCATATTGATTAATATAAATGAAATAATTTATATACTATATTAGAGAGATGCTGCATACATTTCCGGCATGCACAAAGTTATAATACCCTTCAACTCTACGGTTAGCGGGTATTCAAAAGCCATAAAACTTTGCGTGGGACATTTAAGCCCAAACCTAGGCATAATGCCAAGCACATTTGTCGAGTTCCCGATCGATAATTAAGCAAGCAAGCAAGCAAGTAAGTAATATGTGAGTATGTGTGTGTGTTTGTGTGCAAATCCCGTTTCGGTCAAGCGACGATTGCAGTTCACCGCTGCTGCCGCTCGCTGTAGTCGCACTCCGAGATACCCTCTAAAGTGGCTCAGCTCACATAACAAATTTCAGAATGTTTGCGCTCCTTTTTTGGTCATGCAAATGACAACTTCAAGAGAGAGAAGAGCTACTTTAGCCAAAGTGCTGCTTCAATGAGGCTACTTTTGGCGACTCCACTTGAGCGCATATGATTGACTAAGCGATACCCTGCACTGACATCAAACAAGGCATCATTGAGGCAGGCTTGTTAGCAAAAGTATTTGACATCGTGACAACTTTCTAATTATGGGTTTGTTTACTTTTACATAAATGTATTTTTCTGTTTTGAAATATAACCTTTTTTCTCTAAAAATCGAGTAATAATCTAATATTTATATTTATATTTATATTTATTAAATTATGATTTTAAGTAAAGTAAATACTTCTTAAGTATTTATTTCTTTTGCAAATATCTTTGATTGTTAAACAAGTTTGTGCTTTGTATTTATATTTCTTTATTTATTTTTATTATTTTTCATTTTCTTATATTAATATATTTTTTTATTGCTCATTATTAAGTCTCTTATTTGCAATGTAAAAAAATATATTTATTTTTTTAAATATAACCTTTTCCTCCAAAGATCTATTATGCAATTTCAATACGTGACAACTTTCTCAGTTTTTATTATGGATTTAAGTAAAGGAAATTCCTATAATACAGCTGAGAACTTTGGCACATTTTTTGGCACATGATATTTCTTTTTGTTAGTTGATCCCTGGAACATAAATTTTGTAAAATGTCTGTCTTTTATTTATTTATTTGCTTATTTTATTTTATTTTTTTATTATTATTCTATTCTTTTTATTATATGTTTTAAGTTAAGTCTTTTTTGCCATTGTTATATTGTGCTCTTGACTTTATTGTGCCTTAATTCATTATTAATCAGCTTAAGTCAGATATTATGTTATAAATTTGGCAATAAAGTGTTATAATCAAAATAAATTACTATCTAATCTATGTAGTATTTTCACTTTTGTTATTTTGTTGAATGAAGCTCAACAACATAGGTAAATAATAAATTAATTATTTTGAAATTCTATTTAAAATGCATTTAAAATAAAAATAAGTTACTATATAACATATTGAATGAAACTCAATAAAATAGGTAAAATTAAATAAATTAAATAAATCAATTACTTTTTTAAGTGTAGTTTATTTTCTTTAGCTAAATAAATGGCAAAGTTGTCGAATCGCTGTAGTTGTTTATTTTGTGTGTATGTGTTTTTTTTTAATATCTATTTCTTGGAATTCAAATTCAACTAGACAAATTAAAATACTTTAGCTATTTTTGAAAGCACTTTGTGAGATTGAGCAGCAACAGAATATAAGTGAAGAATTTACGTGACTGACTAGCAGATACTCTTTACTTTTTATTGTTACACGCTTTTGAGTAAAGTAAGTCAATAAAAATAAAGAATTGCAATTGGCTTTGACATTATTCAGAATGATTGAGAAACATGTTTTCTAGCATTATCAAAATTGATTGCATGTTTATATTGGTTAGCAGTTGTTGTTTTATGCAGGGTATAATTAGTTGTGTGTGTCGACAATCTAATGGCGAGATCGCAAGTTTGTTTTTTTTATTATTTTATGTTTTATTTCGTGAAATTTGCTGAAGTGAACTTCAAGTCGAGCGAAGCAGCAGCAGCCGCAAAAACTGGTTTCTGTTTCCTCTGACTTTGTATCTTTGAGAGCTTCCTCGAGAGTTAGAGAAAGAGACACAGAGAGTGAGAAAGAGGGAGAGAGAGAACGAACGTGTTGATCCCATCAACTTTGTCGGGCAATTGACGATAGGCAAGGCCAGATGAGACCAGGCTTTTTGAAGAGAGAGAGAAAAATTAAGCAGACGACGACGAAAAATGTAATTCGAAAAGCACTTGGGCTATTAACCCAAGTGTTGTGATTAAAACACCGACTCGTGAGTGGAATGAGCAAAATGCGAATGCCAATGTGAACGCAAATGGGAATGGGAATTGAAATTGGAATTCAATTTGAAATTGCACTGAAAGAAAAAACGTGCCTACAATCAAGAAAAAAATCCTGAATTTGGGAAGGTTTAAATCAAGATCGAAAGTGAAATCTACAAAAAATATTGAAATTAAACCAAGAGTATATATTTAAATATTTATGTATGTTCATATGTTCTCTATTCCAACATTTTAAGAAACATAAACAAAATTCATTTTTTTTTTTTTGTAGTTCGAAAAGTTCTTAAATCAATATTTGCAATCTTCTTTTCAATCCAGAATAAAACCATCTTGAATCAAGATTTTAATCTTAAATTAAAATATTTTTTGTCTTAAACTACAAATCTTGATTTAAGCTTGCTTTAACCAAAAAATCCTATTTCAAGATTGTTCTTTTTGAGATCGAAAAGTTCTTAAATCAAGATTTGAAAACTTCTATTCAATTTAGAATTAAATAAACTTGAATCAAGATTTTAATCTTAATATTATAACTTTGCGACAAATTGTCAAAGTTCCTTTCTACGTACAAGTATTCACAAAGATCTTAATATTCCAACCATAAAAGAAGAAATAAAGAAGTAAGAAATACATCGATAGACTCCACAGTCACGAATATAATTTAGCCTTAAGTCTGGTAGACAACAATTTAATAGTAAGAAAATGGAAAATATTAATTATACAATTTACTTATTGTTTATCTAGATAAATTGTAAATAAAAGAAGAAAGAACAAAAAAAAAACAAAAAATAAGATGTTTTTAATCTTAAAATGCAAATTTAGCACAAAAATCTTGATTAAAGATTATTTTAACCTAAAAATCTTATTTCAAGAAGAACAAAATTCTTTTTTTTTTAAGATCGAAAAGTTCTTAAATCAAGATTTGCCATCTTCTTTTCAATCTAGAACAAAACAATTTTGAATAAAGATGTTTTTAATTTACCATAAAAATACAAATTTAGCACACAATTCTTAAGTTAAGATTGTTTCAACCAAAACAAATCTTATTTCAAGAAGAAGTTTTTAGTCAAGATTTGACATCTTCTTTTCAATCCACAAAAAAAAAAAACAATCTTGAATCGTGATTTTAATCTAAAAATAAGATGTTTTTAAATCTTTAGGATTGCTTCAACCAAAACAAATCTTATTTCAAGATTGTTCTTTTTGAGATCGAATAACATTTTAAGTCAAGATTTTGTCAATCTACATTTGTTTTCTCTCTGTGTAAAGTTGAAGTTGGCCAACACACGATAAATAAATGAAATGTAAAACCGTGTGGCACTCTTTCGATTGTCTTACAAATTGTGCGTGTGTACAAGAGTGTGTGTGTGTGTGTGTGCACACTACTCGTGCTGTGAGATACAAATCTATCTCTGTATCCACAAGTACGCAATACGCACGCACCACAAATTACGCAATTGTATCTTTTGCGGCTAAAGCTGCTCAGCTCTATTCCTCGATCTCAATTCCGATCTATCTTCGTTTTGTTGTTGTGTTGATTATTTGATCTTTTGGTTCACGTCGAGCACTATTATGTATATAGTAATCATTATACTAAGAGAGCCAGACGTTGCTTCAAGTGTTTGTTTGCCTACGAACAAAATGTTATTCTTTCTTTCCACTCATCGTCATCATCATCGTCATCGTCATCGTCATTGTCTTGGCCATTGTTTCTGCTTTTGCTTCCTCTGTTTGGTTTTTTTTTTTTTCTTTTTGTTTTTAATGATATGCACATGTCTTGGCAATCTGTGCAATCCGCTTTTTCAATTTACTATATCGCCATGCAAATTGTAATTAAAAAAACATCAAATCGCTGTTAATTCATTTACCCCAAACTATCTTTGTTTACAAATCGAATTTCAATTGAATTTTCTTGCTCAGTTTTTTAGTCGCTTTAATTGCCTCAAAATGAACAACAAGGCCATCTAATCAAACAACAACAACAACAACAACATATAAGAGACTTCAAACAAGTAAATTCTTTTTCTATTGTGACAATTTGCGCAGTCTTTTGATTTGTTGCTCTTCTTCAATTGTTAGCTGTAAAAAGAGGCTTCTTTGATCATCGACTTGGCGGGCAATTATTTTAATCAAATTCTCAACTCTCATAAACAATTATCTCGATGAATTTTATAAGACAGAGACTCAATCATTTAAACTATTATTCTTTGCTTCGTTTTGAAAACTTCTTTAAGGATTCGTTGAATTTAAGCTATGATTTACTTTAAAAAAACTTTAGTTTCATTTTGTGTATTGCTTACATAATTGAGCTAAAATATATAATATATAATGTTTTTAAAGGGAAGCAAAGAATAATAGTTTAATTAGATCTATCTATTAAAACTAATTGAAAAATTACATTTTCTGAAAGACAATCTAATAATTCATTGTTTTATTTTGAGAATGTTACAAAGTAAAGAATAAGAAGTTTTTCTTTGCAGTTTTTAATAATATATCTAATATTTTGAAATATATAAATAAGAAGTTTTTCTATTGACATCTTTGATGGAAATTGATCATCATACTATAGCTATTAGTTTTCTATTTAAACAACGAGCATATTGAACAATTGTTTTGATATGAGTTTTACGACAGTGCAACAATCTTTCAAACTATTTCAAAGTTTTTCAAATAAATTTATTAGTTCAAGTTCATTACAGAAACAAACTGTTTAAGCTGTAAATTTTTATACCCGCTAGCCATAAGGAAACGTTGCGATTTTATTATTACATTCAATAATAATTTTATTCATTATGTTTCCTGACATTTTCGTTACGATCTCATAAACATTGCTGAAGTTATTTATATATAAAATTTGGTATATTTTAGTACTCTATGGTGACTTTTGAATGTAGTACTACATAAATATACCAAAAGTTGCATTTGGTATATTTTTAGTATTATCTGGTATATTGATTTGGTATATTTTAATATTAATGCTACACTGTTTTGCTTTTACTCAAAATGGATAACGCGTATCTCACTGTCGAGCACACTCTTAACAAAATCATATTTTAACATAGTTTGCAAATTTTCAACAAGCGAATTTTTGAGACTGAAATAAATTGTCATTCACTTTTCGTTTTTAATTATTTGTAATAATTTTAATACATAATTTTAATACATAATATCTTTTAAATTATGATAAAGAATTCTAATTGTGTGAAGCTAGTGTATTATTTATTAAAACAATAGTTTATTACAAAAAACATAACTGCGATGCTTATAGGAAATGTACTTATGTGTTAGAATATACCGAATAAAGCTTTCGGTATATTTTTGTCTATTTTGGTAACATTGCATTACAGAAACAAGGTATTTGAGGGCTAGATTTTTATAATCTACAAAGGGAAGTTTGTGTTTTTATTTTTTCCTTATTTTTCGTAATAAAATAAAATAAAATAAATTCGTAATGAATAGACTGAAATACATTTTTATTAAATTGTTTTATTTTATTGTAAAACATAATACGATGCTAACATGAAATGTATGTGACAGAATATACCAAGTATAGCTTTCGGTATATTTTAGTATGTTTTTCGGAATATTAGTATATAATATACTATTGGTTAAATTTCATTACAGAAAAGTGCGTAGTTCTAAATAGACTGAAATAGGTTGTCAAAGCTTATATTTTCTTCTATAATTTTTTAGCTTTTTTAATACGTAATTCGAATTCTAATTGTGTAAGCTACTGTTCATTACAACAATAGATTATTATACAACATAATGCGATATATTTGTTCGCCATTAAAAAATCTATAAATCTTGTATTCACGTTGCAATTCTACGATTATTGAGTGTACTGCAAATTGAGCGTTTAGCACTCAATGAGCACTTACATTGATTAATTGCTTAAAGATGACGCCGACGTGTCGCCTGTCCCCCTTTTTAATTCCATTTCCATTTCCCTCCCCTTTTCCTCTCGGGCACACATTTGACCCATAAAAACGCCTTTGTCTCCGACACAGTAAAAACTCGCTTGCTTCAACATGCGTCGCATGAGTTATGAATGAATTATGAGCATTATTATTATTAACATATAATTATTTTTCGAGTAATTCGATTCGTCGTTGAATGCCAAAACGTAAATATACAAAATAACAAAAAATGCAGCTGGTTAATTGTGAATTAAATTTCAGTAGAAAAATACCTAAGGCGACGACGACGAACGAAAAAAAGAAACAATAGAAAATGTAAATTGACCTTAAAATTGTAGCGAGCAATCTGACAATTGCATTCAATTGAAGGCAATTTCAATCAAAGATGATTCTTTAAATTGCCCTCGACTAATCTATTTTTTTTTTTTGTGAATGTTTTTTTTTTGGGCATAGCGACATATCTCCGCGCGACATATCTCCGCTCGGTACAATTTTCGAGCGGAATTATGTCGTTTTTTTTTGGCGGAGCTATGTCGTTTTCAAAACGTCATATCTCCGCGCGGAGTTATGTCGCTTTTAAAACGACATATCTCCGCTGAACAAAAAGCGACATATCTCCGCGCGGAGATATGACGCTTCAAGGCGACATATTTCCGCGCGGAGTTATGTCGCTATGAAAAGTTACATCTCCGCCGATTTATTAGCAACTCATCTTCCAATAGAATAAATTTAATGTTTTTTTTTTAATTAATTTCATACAGAAAGTTGAATAGAAAATCTTAATAATTTAACGATAATATCAATCCCTTAAAAAACGCAGTTTCTCACAAGTCTTTATTAAGTATATGTATTATTTTTATTAATTTTTACATAAATCAGTTCAACTTATATATTATACATATGAACAATTCTCTGACCGAATTTGTGCGACCGTCATTACAGTGAAAAAAACATAAACTATACACATTTTAAAAATAAGGAAAGGTTATTCTCATTGCTCTAGATTAGTAAGAATAACTTTCGCTTATTTTCAAATTGGTTTAGTTTATGTTTTTTTCACTGTAAAGACGGTCGCACAAATTCTGTCAGAGAATTGCCCATATTACATACATTTATTTAATGTGCATGAAACTTAGTTTATTATTTTAATTTTTTAATTATATATATAAACATTACGGATAGCTTCTTTGACAACTTGTTGACACGTTGGACATTTTGGTTCACCACTGTCAGGATCGTTAGGATCATCGTTCTGTTCTTGATTATGAGCCAGAATTTGATCCCAACATGCTGCACAAATATTCACATGATTACATGGGCGCAATAAAACCGATTTTGGTTCGATGAGAAATACATTGCAGGGATTCATTTGAAATATAGATGAATCGGATATTTGACTGGATTTTGAGTATATATGCATGTATATGTACGTATATATTATATATTATACATAATACATTATTCATTCAAGTGTAAGATGAGTCTCTAATAAATCGAGGAAGAAATGTCGTTTTCAAAACGTCATATCTCCGCGCGGAGTTATGTCGCTCTTAAAACGACATATCTCCGCTGAACAAAAAACGACATATCTCCGCGCGGAGATATGACGTTTCAAGGCGACATATCTCCGCGCGGAGTTAAGTCGCGTTAAAACGTCATATCTCCGCGCGGAGATATGTCGTTTTTTGTTCAGCGGAGATATGTCGCGCGGAGATATGTCGTTACCCCGTCGTCACACGTCTGTTTACATCACTTGAAGATTTAGAACTTTTACCAACGTGTTTCTTCCCAGCCATAAAGTTGAGTTACACAAGACGACTTTAGGCCATATCTTTTGTTATTATGCATACATATTTTACGTGTGCATGACTTTGAAATTCTTCAACAACAACAAAAACAACAAAAATAATGCGCTTTAAAAGTCGCAAGTTGTTCGTTCGTTCACACGCCATAAAAGCGCGTTGTTGAGCGTAGTTGAGAAGAAAGTTGGGTTAAGCGATGCTTTACTGCACTTAGTCATAAGTAACTAACATAAATACTATATATGAAACGTTCGTTTCGTATATAAGTTAGTAGTCGTAAAACAAAAACGTTTTATCGCCTCTAATTGCGACTTTGAGCACATTTCGTGACACTGTCAGAGCGGCGAAAAGACGTTTCAATGCTGATGATCATCATCATCATCATGTTGTGCAGGCAATGATGATGATGATGATGATGATGATGATGATGTGATAGTGCAGAGTATTGATTGATTCAACTGTCGCACCATAAATGGAGCTGACATTTTGTAGACTTCATCGTCGTATTTCTTTGATAACTATTAAGCATTAAAACTTGGTCACGTCATCGTGCACACACTGTACACAGCGTGTGTGTGTGTGTGTGTGTGCCACTTGTCTAAGAAAATTACTTTTTATACTCGGTAGCAATAGGGTAGACAGGTATTAACCTTCATGCTTGTGGTAAAAATATACTAAATTTAGTATTTTTTTGGTACATTAATTTAGAATGTTTTAGCGTTGAAGTGAGTCATTCCGATACTCACTAAGAAAAACAATAAAATATACTGAATTAATATACCGAACAATAAAATATACTGCATCAATATACCGAAAAAATACCGAAATAAAACGAGCAGTATATTTTGGTATATGGTGAAGGTATGCTTTGTAAAAGTCAAAACATACCAACCATACACCGAAAACATACGAAAAAATATACCGATCAGTATTTTTTCGGTATATGGCTTTAGTATATTTTTAGCTTTTATTGAAAATGAGTAGCGGAATATCTCGGATTTTTTTTTGTACAGTAACGGAATATCTCAGTACTTTTTGCGGTATATTAATTTGGTATGTTTTGGTTTCTATTGAAAATAGACAGCGGCATATCTCAATACTTTTTTGGTATTTTAATTTTGTATATACAATAAATATATTTTTTTGGATATGAGCAAGCGAATATCTCGGTATTTTATAATATGGTATTTTTTTGGCTTTTATTGAAAATGGTTAGCGGTATATTTTCAGTATTTGTCCGGTATATTTATTTGATGGGTTTTACTGGAAATGGTTATCAAAGTATTTTTTCCATATTTTAATTTAGTACGTTTTGGTAAGTAATGGGATATCTAAGTATTCTTTCGGTATATGAATTTGGTATATTTCGGCTTTTATTAAAAATGTGTAGCGGGTATCTCAGTACTTTTACGGTATATTAATTAAGTATATATGTATATACATTTATCCAAATGAGTAGTGGTATATCTCAATATTTATTTTTGGTATATGAATTTGGTATTTTTTGGCTTGTATTGAAAGTGTTTAGCGGGTATCTCACAGTCGAGCACACTTGATTGTTTCTTTTTTACTTGTTCTTTTAAGTAAATGGATATCTAAGTAATCTTTTGGTATATGAATTTGATATATTATCGTTTTTGTTGAAAGTAGTTAGCGGGTATCTCACAGTCGAGCAGACTTGATTGTTACTTTCTTACTTGTTTATACGTATGTGGCAATATCTTCTCGCATGACGTCACTTTGCGTCCATTAACTAACTTGGCCAACAGAGAGAGAGAGACTGCAAACGCAGTCGAAAAAACTTTTGTCGATTGCTAAGCATTGCACAAGCTGATAACTTGTGGCAGGTGTGTATGTGTGTGTGTGTGTGTGTGTATGTGTGAGTCGAATGTGTCGGGGTCTCAGATATCAAATTTCACTCACTGTGCGGTCGCCACAACTTTGTAAACTACTCGCATGCAATCAACAGGTGAACTACTAACCCAGCTTTAATTTTTCTACACCTATTCAGGGAGAGTGCAACCGGTGTTACGTACTCTGACCGACACTCTGACTGTGTGAACTTTTTATTATTATTTTATGACTCTAATGGGGTCTGTTGATGTTGTTGTTGCTGTGCATATCTATAGGCTGTGATCGTCGTTAGCAGCTGCCCAAACAAAAATCGTTTTAGCATAGCTAATCTCGGTTTTTTTTTTTAATGCGTCGACTGTCCGTCAAATGTTTCAAGCTCGCTCGCTCAAATTTGGAATGCAGCTGCTTTGTTGGCCTTAGTTTTATTATCTATTTTATTTCAGTTTTATTACTATTGAATGTCAAAGCCTTTTTAGAGAGGTATAAATATTATATATACGTAGGTGAAAACTCAAAACAGTGCGGTATTATTACTAAAATATACCAAATTAATATACCACACAAAATACTAAAAATATACCAAAGGTTATAATTAGTATATATAGTATTACATTCATTTTTACATGCAAAATATACCATAGAGGGTACCAAAATAATATATCACAAAAATACAAAAATATACCAAAAGCTATAATTGGTATATTGATATAGGACAACACTAAAAATATACCATAGAGTGTACCAAATCAATATACCATAAAATTACTAAAATATACCAAAAGCTATATTGCTATAGTATCACATTGAAAATATACCGTACAGTATACCAAATTTATATACCGCGAAGAATACAAAATTATACCAACGGCTTTAATTGGTATATTTATATAAGTATTACTACATTCAAAATATAATTTAGAGTATGACAAATTAACATACCACAAAAATACTAAAATATACCAAAGGTATAATCGGTATATTGCTATAGTACTACATTCAAAATATACCGTACAGTATACTAAATTAATATACCGCGAAGAATACTAAATTATACCAAAGGTTATAAGTGGTATATAGATATAGTATTACATTCAAAATATACCATAGAGTGTATCAAATTAATATACCACAAAAATACTAAAATACACCAAAGGATTTCATTTAATTTAACTAAAATATACCAATGGATTGTCGAGTAGTATGTTGAGTACTAGTAGTAGTAATAGTTGTAGTATTTTATTCCAAATATACCATATAGTATATACTTATCACAATAATATACCGCAAAAATACTGAAATATAGCAAATATACAAAACAAATTAACTTGAATAATCAATAACAGAATTGATATTCACTTAATTTGCAATACTTTTTTATGGTATACTTAAATTGTGAATTTTAAAAATAAACTTTAAGCGTATTCATTATTTTTCACATTATTATTTCTTCACAAAATGGATTGTAGTTTACTACATACAAAATATATTTATGTATATATTTAAGTTTGCAACTTTTATATATTTCTGTGACTTTAGTTTCCTACTTATGAAGCTAGCAAACAAAATTAGTTGTTCTAACTATTTTACAGGGTATTTTAGCAGTCGCTTCTAGTGTTTTGTTGTCGTATTACAATTCTGTCTATTAGCATGCTGTATATAATAAAAGTGGAATTTTTTTTTTTTTGCTTTTTGTTAATAGTTCATTTAAGCGAGGTGCTTGCGGTGTTCACAACTATCCATGTGTGTACCTCTCTCTCTCTTCCTCTCTCTCTCTCTCCGTCTGTACATGTGTGTGTGTGTGTGTGAGTTTGTATCTGTGTGCGGCTCTCAATGAGTGTATCTGTTTGCATGCCGGCTCAAATGATTAAGCACTGCTGATTACAGCAGCCGCCCAACAACAACAAACAAGCAACAATTACAAACAAGTACATACATGCTTGCTCTCTCTCTCTCTCTCTCTCTCTCTTGATCTATAGCTCTGTCTCGCTCGCACACTGTCGTTAACAAAAGCCACGGCGTGTTACTATTTGATTTTGTGGTAATTTTTGTTGTTTCCCAACTTATGCAAGACTCTTCAGAAGTAACAAAAACCCCGAACAATGGACAAATACAAACGACAAAAACGTCAAAAAAAAAACAATTTCATGAAAATAAAAAACGCTGTGTGTGTGACTTTTCCCGGCATTTTAGCTTTTTAGTCATAATTATGGTCGGTACACAAAGCAAAAAAAAAAAAAAAAAGAATCGTTAAAAAAAAGAGTACAGTAAATGCGCTTGAATATATATACATATATAGTACTAACTCATCATATATAGTATAATAATGTTATGTGTGGTATTTTTTTTTTTTTTTTTTGGTTTTCTTCGTTTTCTTTTGGGTTCCAAGAGGAACTGAAGGTCTGTGTCTAATGCTCATATATCATAATTAGTTGAGTGTATGTATGCCAGAAGTCTTAGATTACAGCAAGACAGAATGTGCAGAGATTCACCTTGACAGTGTGATAACGATAACGATAACGATAACGATAACAACGTGACGTTACACACTGCTGGCCAAAATATTAGGCACACACTTTTGGTTGTTTGTGTGTGTACAGCTGCGTTCAACTTTGCCAAAATGTGCAAAGTGAAAGACGAAGATGAACACGAAGAAGACACAGACAGACAGAGAGAGAGAGAGGAAGAGTGTGTGAGAGAGAGAGAGAGAGCGAGGCCAGGTCAGCTTAGCTTTGCTGCAGAAAATGCCGCCGCACCCCTTTCGTGAAACGAATCAAGTTGCGGAGAATCCTTAAGACCTTAAACCGGTATCTTGAGGCACGGCCATCCGATATGGCACACGCAGAGAAAGAGAGAGAGAGAGAGAGAGAGAGAGGGGGAGAGAGAGAGAGAGAGGGAAAGAGCGAGCTTTGGCTTTGCTCTGCTTCGTTGTGAGTAATGCAGCAGCGTGTTTTTAGCGTGCAACTAAGTAAATAACCTCCACACACACACACACTTAAACACACACACCTAAACACACACACACTTACACTCACTCAGCTGCACACTCATGCTTTGAGTTCATGTGTGGCACATACAGTGAACTCTGCCTGACTGACCACTTGAACTTTTATAAAATATTACTTGCTTAAGACTTATTTGAGACACAGTATTTTGACATATTTTAAATATAGTTTTTATAATCTCAACTTAATAGAAGAGTTAAATGTTCTCCTCTTGACCACTTGAACTTTTATAAAATATTACTTGATTGATTTTTTATATTTTGAATATACATATGTCTTTAGCTTAATTCTGTTTTTCAATATTTTAAATATATCTAAAAACTAAATGTGCAAATCTTCAAAACGTTTATTTTATTCGTTTTAATATATTAGAAAGACTCAAAGCTGAATGTGCTTCTTTTGACCACTTGAACTTTTATGAAATATTACTTGCTTGAGACATTTTTGAGACATACTATATTTTAATATTCGAAATATATGTTTTATGATCTCAACTTAATAGAAATGTTAAATGTGCTTCTCATGACCACTTGTACTTTTATGAAACATTACTTGATTGCTCTTTAAACATAACATTATCTTGCTTTATACTATTTGATGCAAGCTTTTTTTAAAAAACATTTTAAATATATTTTGCTACTCTTGAACACACTTTTTTTAATATTTAAAATATATTTAAATACCTCAACTTAATAGAAAAGCTACTTTTGCACACTTTTTGTAATATTTGAAATATATTTAATAATCTCAAGTTATTCTAAAGATTACTCTTGAACACTTTTTTGTAATACTTAAAATTTACTTTATTCGAAAAGTTACTCTCTTTTTAAATTATTTTCAGTATATTAAATAACCATAACTGAATAGGAAAGCTAAATGTGTTATTCTTGAACACTTTTTTTTTGTAATATTTTAAATAATAATAAACTCAACTTAATAGATCATTTAAATGTGCTACTCTTGACCACTTGAACTTCAACTTCAAAAAGTTACAAGGTCTAAACTTGAAAAATAGTTGAACATTTTTATCACAATTCAATTACCGAATGCTTTAGTGACATTAAATAAAGTACATACATGAGAATTGCATCAAAAATATGTGAAAAGAATAATATTTTATATATTTTTCAAAGCAATATATTTTATACCCTCGATTTAATGTCACTAAATCTATTCAAATATATATTTAGTTAACCTAGTGGAAGACCCTAGCAGCCAGTACTGTCTTTAATGTATAATCAAATTTAGTATTTAATACTAGATTTAGTATAAACATATTAACAAGTAAGAAATCAACAGTGGAATGTACTCGATTGTGAGATATCTGCTATTCATTTTATTCTTAAAATAATCGACCGAAAAATACTGAAAATATATACCGAGTGCTATATTTGGTATATCGCTAAAGTACTACATTCAAAATATACCATAGAGGTGAAAATATACCAGATTGTCAGTCCAAGCAACTGCGATCTGGTTGGAATTGACGTAATTTGTCATACGTCTTAAGTAACTTACAATTTTTTTTATTAGTATTTATGATTTCTGAGAATTTTATAGCGAAAATTCTCAGAAATCTTAAATACTATTGCTGAGGTGGAAGTAAATTCCACTTCTACCCTAAGGGCATACAAATATATCATTTAAAATATTTCTTTAAATGTGGTATTCTGTGCTCTCTTGACTTTTAAAAAATTGCATAATATAAGTACATAGTAATTTTATATTTATAGTTACGCTTTATCATAATATCTTTAAGAATTTCGTAGATATTTTTATATTTGATATATCTTTAGTAAACTAACTCTTGTACCCTAAATTAAAGCTCACGAATTCTATGAAAAATTTGTATAAATTTATACAAATTGTTGAAGTTATTATATTATTATATTATGGAATGCGATTTTTGTATAAATTCGTATTAGACAATCTTTATCTATTAAAAGAAAGTTACAAATTGTTAAGTAAATTAAAATTTTATTTAAAGTTCATTGTTTATTATTGTTCTATCTTTTAAAACACGAATTAGACAATCTTTATCTATTAAAAGAAAGTTGAAAATTGTTAAATAAATTAAAACTTTTTCAGAGTTTAATACTGTTTTTTTAGCAATGCTCTGAAATGAATTCTGTTGTGTGTTTTAGCTTGACTACTTGAACTTTATTTATTTTTGTATAATATATTTCTTTAATATGCTTAATTTTTTATCAACGGTCTTAACTCCAATGTCAAAACATTTCATTTCATTTTGATATGTTTGAAAACTTTATTAACTTTTCAGCTGCCCATAAATTAAAACATTCTTTAATATTGATAAACACATTCTCCGCATTTCATACTCGTAGTTGAAATATAATTATCAATACTTTTGATGTAGTTTTAATGTTTATGTGTTTTCCCCCTAGACTTCCCAAAATGTGTTTTATCAGCGCCTTGACTTCAAATAAAGTTCTCAACAAAAATAATGTATAAAAAGTCAAATTGTAAATTGTGCTTATCAATTTCTCGATTTGAAGTTCTCAAGTGGTTTTGTTTAAAGAAAATTTCAAATCTATAAATAGAGTTGAAAAAAATCGATTTTTGATATTGTTTGCAATGTTCTTAAATTGCAATTTTTGCAGTTTTTTTTTTTTTAATTTGAGAACTTTTTGCGTATTTTTATTTTGTCTTCACTTTGACATTTTGCTTTGCTCTAATTGGAGCTTTTGTCGGCTCGTATTTCACAGCCCGGTTTCCCAATTGGCGAGGCTCTACTGTATGTATGTATGAGTGTATGTGTGTGTGAGTGTGTGTGTGTGTGTGTGTGTGTGCGTCGCAGTTCTCATTATAATACTATGTGCAGCTGTTTTGGCTGTTGCCTTGTTGATTGCAAAAGATTAAAAGCGCGTTTTTTTTTTCGTTCGTTCTCTGCTGATAAGATAAGAGCGATCAGCGTTGTGAGAGTGAGTAAGGAAAGTGTGTGTGTGTGTGTGCAAGTGTGTGTGTGTGTGTGCGCTTGCGTGTGTGTTTTATTAGAGTTGCAACAAAAGGCAACGGGCAAAAAGGCAGTGAAAAAGACATTAAACAAAACGGCGGATGCTTTGCTTCGTTTGGCGTTTTCTTACTTCCCTTTGTTATGTTGTTTGTTGTTGTTGTTGCTGTTGTAGTTGTTGCTGTTGAAGCTTTATGCCGTTGTGCACAGTTGGGTTAATATTTCGAACAGCAACAATAACAACAACAACAACAACAAGAGCGGCAACAAATGTTTAATGCTTCTTTTAGCTGTGCTACCACCATTTTGTGGTTACACACACACACACACACACACACATACACGCAGTCAGACGTCGCGTATGTTTGTTGTGCGTTTGGCGTTTTTCGGTTGGGTTCATTCACCGGCAACAACAACAACAACAACAACAACCACAACGAAACGACGACGACAATCCAATAAGAACATCCAACTTGGTCTCGTTCAAACTCTTGCTTAAGCACAGTCGCTGCTGCGGATGCACAACACACACACACACACACATAGAGAGAGTACACATGCACTTAAAGAGAGAGAGAGAGAGAGAGAGGGGCGCCGTGTTGTTATTAATTTGGCGTGTCTTGTCGTCAATTTCTAATAACATTTTGCCATAACTACACACTACATAATAATAATAATGATAAATGAATGTGAACGAACATTACCGTAACGAAATTGTACGTAGTATTGTTGTTGTAGTTGAAGATACAGCTACAATTGCAGGCCACCGTTGCAGATCCAAATACGAGAGAAACAACACAACACAAAAAAAAAAACAAACACAATAACAACAACACACAGTCACAGTCACAGTCACAGTCTTCACACACACGACGACCGCGCGTAACGATTTCGACTCATGACTCTTCGCTCTTCAGTTTACTATTTGTATGTGTGTGTGTGTGTGTGTTTGTGTGATGGCAATTACCAAAACAACAACAACAACAATATGAAGAGCAGCTAGTCACACAAAACAATAAATACAATCTACGTCGCGCGCACTAAGCGTTTTTCCAACCGTGTACTTAGGCGGCGGCAGCAGCAGGGAATATAAAACACAACACAACACAACGCAACGCGCGCAACGCAACAAACCAAAAAAAAAAACAAAAAACACGTCCGCTCACCACGAAAGTCGCATGTATTTTGAATCTCTATGACCGCTCAACTTGCCTGTTAACTTAACAGTCGACGTTTGGCATTTCGTTTAGTTTTTGCACGAAACTCGTTCAGCGTTCGCATGTTCGTCAAGTGAGTAAATGTCGAGTGTGTGTGTGTGTCTCGGCTATGGCTTGCTTGTGTCTATGCTAGCCTTGCTTTTTTCTGTTGTGCACGCTATGCAATAGATGGCGCCAGTCACGTGTGGTGCATGTCTAAACTAGCGGTAAGCAGTGTTGGGCAATAGATGGCGCCAGCTGCGCGTTTGTGTGTTGGCTAAGCACGGGTATTTGAAATGTAACGGAGATTTAATCTGAGAATTAAGAAATGTGTATGTAATAATAAATATATGAAGTGTAGGCACAATCTAGAACATTTATAATTGTTGATTCCTGTAATGATTATGATATGTATAATTTATATGCACAGTTTGTAATACATATTTGTAATTGTTGATAACTGTAAATCCTTATGTAGCAATAGATGGCGCTAACTGCGCGTTTGTGTGTTGGCTAAGCGCAAATATTTGAAATTTAACGGAAATGTTGTTTTAAATTGAAGATTAAGAAATGTGTATATAATGAATATGTTATATATTATTTGAATGCAAAATTTATTCCTGTAAAATTGATATGTAGCCTAACTTTTTATGCTTTCAACTCCTGAGAATTGTCCATATTGTGCTTCGCTGCCGAAAGCAATTGCAACTGCATTTAATTGGAAGTCAATGAAAATTATGGACAAGCAAATTTTCCCACAGCTTGGCATCGTTAAAACGACGATACTCTTACTCTGCAGGGTGTTGCTTCGTTTTTTTTTCTTCGGTTTTTTTTTTTTGTAATTCGTTGATGGTAATGAGCCTTTAAGTCAAACGTAGAACTGACAGCTACCAATGGCTTAAACGTAGCACAGAAGCTGCAACTAACCACAAATCACAATAACACCATACCACACCACACACATCTCGGGTAGCATCGATATTCACATTCACCATTCACATCGACAACAACAACAACAAGAACGAACCGAAAAGAATATGGGAAGACGACAGCAACGCATAATCATTATCACTCAAATTGGGGGCCCCATTGTATATGGCTGTGTGTGTGTGTGTGTGACCAATTATATGATGAGAAAGCCACAGACGAGACTCGCAACTCTGACTTTGACTCCTGAAAAATTGATCAGCCAAAGCAATCGCATATGCATATGAGCTAAGACCAAGAAGCTAAAGCTGAAGCCAAGAAGCCAAAGCTGAAGCTGAGACTGAAGCTGGGGCCAAAGACTTTGGTCAGTTAAACGGTCGACTAGCATGCAAAATGGGCAGAGCCCAACTCTTGAAAATCCCAATTTTAGTACCGTAACTTAAGCCCATGAATTAAGCAACATCAGCAGCAACTTCAGCGCTCACTCGATGATGATGTGAACCGATGAAGTCCAATGTTTGACCACCGCCACGTAATGCGTTTTGCTGCCACTTCTGTTGCTGCTGCTGCTGCTGCTGCTGAGATTCAAATTTCGCACGGCAAAAAAAAAAAGAAAGAAAAAAAAAAAAAAAGATTGCCTCTTCTCGATGTAGATTAATACTTTGAGAGCAGCTGCGCCTAGTCTTGCATTTAAATTATAGCAGCGCTTCAGAGCGTGTTCTAAATATGCCTTCAACATTTTCAGAAGCGAATCCCAATTCAAAAAAAGTCTGTAATTATCCCTTTCTTATTCATTTTGCAAAGTGTTAACTACAGGATAAAATAGATTAAGTATCCAACATTTGTCTCTAAACTATATTTGAATAAATTTCCATTCGGATTGAAGAACTTGACATATATTTAGCTTCAGAGGGTATTCTAAAAATTTGCTTTCAACATTTTCAGAAGCGAATCCAAAATCAAAAAACTCTGCAATTATCCCTTTCTTATTCATTTTGCAAAGTGTTAACTACAAGTTTTAATAGATTAAGATTAGATTCTTATCGATTGTTTTCCATATATATTTGAATAACTTTCCTTTCAGATTGAAGAACTTGAAATATATTTAGTTTCATACCGAGTTCTTAATATGCCTTTAAAGTTTTAAGAAGCGACTTGGCAAAAATTGCAAAATCAAAAAGATTGCAATTATCCCTTTTTGTGTTTACTACAAATTAAAATAGATAAAATATTCTTATCGATTATTTCCAATCTTGAAAGTTGGAACTTTAAATATATTTCTCTTCAGAGAGTGTTTTTAAAATTTGCCTTTAAAATTTTCAGAAGAGAATCCCAAAATAGTTTTATTTTCTAACCGATTGTTTCCAAACATTTGCCTTGATTTGATTGATTTGCACAAGGGACTTGAAATATATTTTACTTCAGAACGTGTTCTAAGAATTTGCTTTTAATATTTCCAAATCAAAACAGTCTACAATTATCCCTTTTTATTATTTTTGCAAAGTTAAAATAGATAAAAAAAAATTCCAAAGTTTGCAATTATCCCTTTTTGTGTTAACTACAAATCGATTAAATATTCTTATCGATTATTTCCAAACATTTGTCTCTAAACTTTGTTATTCAAAACTTTCCATTCGGATTGAAGAACTTGAAATATATATTTCCCACGTTGCTGTCATAAATCAATAAATCGATAAACCGATTAGCAGCGCAATTTCCTAACTTTCTAACTATAAAAATGTCTTTACAACCGTTCAACTTTTTTTTTTTTGCATTGCACTGCAGCAATTAGTTGATTGCACTACTTTTTTTTTTTGTTGTTTTTGGTTCAACAGAGATATTAAAATGGTTTTGCTTAAGGAGCAACTCTAATAATCGGAAGATATTAATCATTCATTACTTTAGTCATCATTCTAAAACTTTAAGAAATAAATTTTTAATGATTAAATTTATTGAATATAGGCAGATAGTAGAACATTCTTAAACGAATCAAAAAAGAAACAGTGAAAGATCTTAGAAAAAAATTCGAATTATTAGGAATTGAATATAATCGAAATATGTAGTTAATAATGTAATGATTTAATTTACTCAAAATAAAGTTGCTTCAAATCGTCTTCATTTTATTAGCACCTTAAATAAAACAGACTGTGGGGAAATGTTTGAAATTTTGTAAAAATAAATCTGCTTTTTACAAATTTTATGCAGAAATACATTTTACATTTCAAATGCTTAAAATTTTGTAATTCATTATGCATTGTAAAAAAAGTAAAGTTGCATTTTGTGTTAAGGCTTGGAACGAAATGTAAAGATAACTTGCTCTTTTTTTTGCTTTAACAGAACAAAAGAACACCCAAAAACTAAACATAACGAAAAAACTGTGAAAGATCCTTGAACCAAAGCGAATTATTTGAAATTGAATAGAATCGAAATTTTGAAAAAAATAAGACAACCAATTATATAAATTATAATCGCAACATTCTCTGGGAAAATGTCAAAACTATAATATAAGAAATTCAATTGCTTAAAATCAAAAACAATATAAGAGCTAGCTCTAATGAACTCGACTGTGAGATTGCATTTGCAATAAAAACATTTTACCAGAATTATACTAAAATATACCGATATATATTTGGTATATAGATGTTGTACTATATTCAAAATATACCATAGAGTACAAAATCTACCAGATTGTCAGCCGAAGCGACTAGAAACCGATTGTAGTAAGCGTTTTTTGCCATACAAAAGTATTTCTTAAATAACTTCTACAACATTTTTAGGAATCATAAATACTGTAGTTATTATACCCGCTACCCATCTCCGACCCTATAAAGTATATATATATTCTTGATCAGCGTCAACAGCCGAGACGATATAGCCATGACCGTCTGTCCGTCCGTCCGTATGAAACACTGGATCTCATAGACTATGAGAGATAGACCTATAATTTTTTTTCGACAGCATTTGTTATGTTTGCACGCAGATAAAGTTTGTTTCAAACTTTTGCCACGCCCACTTCCGCCCCGCAAATCAAAAATAACAAGCGTAATTTTAAAGCTAGAGTTTGGTTGTGATTAGATAAAAATTGTGGAAGTTATTAAAGAAATACTTTTGTATGGGCAAAAACGCCTACTTACTAGGGCTCTTAAAAATGGGTAGCGGGTATCTCACAGTCGAGCATACTCGACTGTAACTTTCTTACTTGTTATGTTTGCATGCTGAGATTATTTCAAATTCTCGCTTCAAAAATAGACAAAAATTTAATAACAAGCGTAATTTTAGCTAGAGCTAGTAACTCTATTGTGTATTAATACTTTATAATTGAACATATTATATATATAAAGGTTAGGTTAGACCGGCCGACCCTGCTATGGGCGAAGCATAGACCAGTAGAGATCCATAGCTGTACTGGTGGAGGGTGTCTTCGTCTCAGAAGTCGCACAGTATGAATGGGTTTTTGGCAAAGGCCAGCAGTATCCTAACATACATATGTAGGTGGTAGCCGAGAAACATCACGAAGTTCGTTATGAAACGGCGAATTGAGGTATTTCATCCGGAGCCTGGATAACGCTGGACATCAACAGAGAAGATGCTTAAGTATTTCCTTGACTCCGGATTCGTTGCATTTCCTACACTGGTCACTGTTCGCGATGCCCATCTTAACAGCAAGGACAGCCGACAGACAGTGGCCAGTTAAAATGCCGAGCATTAGGTTAGGTTATTGTTTATTGAAGCACACATCAGCTTTGCAGTTTTACACGAGTTGGTATTGCGCCAGCTTGCGTCTCACTGAAGTCTTGAGCGCACTTCAATTTCTCGGCCTAGAGTTCGCAGGGATATCGGAACATTGTACATACATATATTACCGACATCGAGCGAGAGTGTCTGCGATCTCGTTGCCATCGATGCCCTGGTGGCTTGGGATCCAATAGATACTCACGACCGCAGATGCGTTCAGCGACTCTATTGCTCTTCTGCTGTCCAGGACAGCTTTGGACTTGTCCACATCAGAGTGCATTGATCTTATTGCAGGCTGGCTGTCAACAAAGATATTAATCGAATTGTAATTGTGATGTAAACCCCGATTATATATAAAACTAAAATCGCATAATTCAATACAGCATTTGCTTAAAGAGATCGATCACAAAACGAATATTGAATAAGCTCTGAAAATGGCGAAATCAATTTAGCGTCGAGAGAGGAGAAGGAGGAGGAGGAAGCGATCGGCATTGTCAGCTATTGTTAAGTATTGTTGTTGATCTGCCTTCTGTACAATTTAAGCGACAGACGCGACGCTCTCGCACCTTGAGTCTGTGTGGCATGCCACAGTCAGAGACACAGACGGAGTCGGAGTCACAGACACCCGGCAAAATCCCAACTAATTAGCATAAAATTGAAAATGCGCTCATTGCGCTCATTCTCTGTCTCTTTCTGTCTCTCGTCTCGTCTCGTTTCCTGTGTGTGGAGTCAAGTGCAAGTTGCAAGCAGGAGTTGCAAGCGATTTGGCTGCGGCTGCTGAGCGGTGGCAGCTTTCAGGTAGGCGGTACGTTTGGCCAATTTAAAAGGCATGCTGTTGTTGCTTCTGCTGCCTGCCAAGCCCAAAGTCAAAGTCAGCGTTTGATATTGCAACAACAACAACAACAACGAACGTGCCACAGCTTGTGAGCTAAAAGATGCAAGCTTGAGCTTGAGCTTGAGCTTGGATAATGCAACCTGCATCTGCCTCAGCGTCAGCTTGCTTGCTGCGTGTCTTGCCCCTTGCGTAGCGAAGCGCGCAACATAAAACAATTACGCCTACACTTGCAACTGTTGCATGCAGCAGACAGCATGAGGCAGGCGCTACGCTATGCCACATAGGCGTAAGTGTGTCGTGGCTGATCTCTGTGGATGCCGTGCACGACCTTCCATTTGCGATCGAGTTGAAACACAAAACACAAAAACGGATTCCACTCGGAAGCTGTAAAGCAGCCAAAAGACTTTGACTTCAACTTCTCCCGACTTCGACTTCGACTTCGACTTGGACTTCTCCCGACAGGCTATGAAACACAATATTCATTAACTTGCAGCGCATTAATGTTGCAAGTTCCAAACTGTTTTATGCGGCTCCCGATGACGATGATGATGATAACGTTGATGATGATGATGATGATGATGCCACCACAGTCGACTAAGGAGTTGCACTTCATTCTTTCTTCGTTCTCCGCGACTCTCGACTCTTGTTTTATGGCTTTTCCATGCATCTGTTTGGCTGTAATAATGCGGCTATTAAATCTCTGCAATCACTAACTTGAACCAATCCATTGGTTACCTGAGTAACTCGACTCCTTTTGCGCTGCTTTACGACAAACGCTCTTCACCTTCTTTTCTTTTGTTTTCTTCTCTCTTATTTTTTGTGTCATTTGATGTGGTTGCTTCTGCTTCTGCTTTTGCTTCTGCTGCTGTCAAGATGTCATTACGCAAGGTCATTTGCTTCCTGTCCAATTTTTTTTGCACGATTTTTTGGCGGAAATACGAATTGGAGTCAAGGTTTTAAAGTTTTCAGCCATTGGAAAGCAAAGCTTCTATTTATCATTACTATTTTTTTACTCAACATTTTCAGCTGACTAAAAAATTATAGCTTTTAAGAAGAACAATTGTATACAGAAATAAAATCGCGCTAAAGTAAAGAAAAACATTAAAGAAAACCAATTGTATACAGAAATAAATATCGCGCTAAAATAAAGACATACATTTAAGAGAAGCAATTTTATATAGAAAGAAAAAAATTGCCAAAATCACGAATAAAATCTTGAATCAAGATTATGTGATGTCAAAATTGAACCAAGAAGGTTTATTCCTAAAGCAACATCAAATTCTACAAAAATTCTAAAAAAAAAATCAATATATGCCCAATCTTGAAATTCTTGTTTCAATAATAGAAATATCTCAAAATTGTACCAAGAGGTATAATCCTAAGTCAAGATTAAAATTCTACAAAAATTCTAAACAAAATTAAAAAATTACCTAATCTTGAAATTCAAGTTTATAATCTTGTATCAAGAATAGAAAAATCTCAAAATGTAATCAAAAAAGCAAAATCTTAAATCCAGATTAAAATTCTAAAAACATTCGCAAATTTCCCAATTTGAAATTCAAGATTATGATCTTGTTTCAGGAATAGAAAAGTCACAAAATTGAACATTGAAGAAAGCAAAATCTTAGATCGAGAATACACATTGATTATATAATAAGAGTTATGTCAAAGAAAAATAATTATAACAAAACAAATGAAACGAGTGGGAACGATTAAGCAAAAATTTGACTCACCGTTTTGTGGTGCAAAAAAAGAAAAGTAATCTGCAAATAAATTAAAAGAAAATTAATAAATAAGCAAGTGAGTAAATTACTATATAATAGAGTGTGCTCGACTGTGATATATTCGCAACCCACTTTCAAAAAAAGCAAAAAACAGAGCGGTATTAATTTTGAAATATACCAAATTAATATACTAAAAAAAATACTTATGGAATATTTCGAATATAGTACAATGTCGATATACCAAATACAGCCTTTAGTATATTTTTGTATTTTTGCGGTATATTTTTGGTATATTTGTAGATTGTGGTTTTGGCGAAAACGAAGACACTTGAGTGTATTTGGCCATTATTTCTTAATTGACTTTTACAATTGTCATCTGATTGGAAACAAATTTACTCCAACTATAAACACTTTAGCTATGCTTGTTGATGGGCGCAAGTGGGAGTGGCAAAAAGTCAAAATCGAAAATCGATCTGCTATGCAAATGTTTTCCATAAACTTATAGCTTCTTTTCTTGTGGACTTTGAGATATACATAGGTGCTCATACAGACGAATACATAGAATCTAGAGTCTGGATACTTGAGATATAATATTAATAACTGTAGTATTTATGATTCCTTAAGATTTGCGATTACTTACTACGGATCTTAGCTCCTTTGGCTGACAATTTGGTATATTTTAGTACTCGATGGTATATTTTGTATGTATTAAAATATAGATATACCAAACATAGCCTGTAGTATATTTTCGTATTTTTGCGGTATATTAATTTGGTATATTTTATTAATAATTCCATACTGTTTCGGTATATTTGGCCTTTGGTATATTTAAGTATTATGTAGTTTTTAATTTATACCAGAACGTTCAAAATATACCAAATAGTAAAAAATATACCAGATTGCCATGCAAAACTATACCAAAATACGAAACATAGCCTGTAGTATATTTTAGTACTTTTGCGGTATATTAATTCGGTATATTTTATTAATAATACCACACTCTTTGGCTTTTAATCAAAGTGATTATTATATTAGATATGATTATCATACTGGACAACTTTAGTGAACAACTGGATTAACTATCCTACATATTGAGATATTGAGAAAGTGAGAACGAGGTAGGAAGAAGTCTGATCTTTAGCACTGCCTTCGGGCTGTGTTTATTGAAGTGCCAAGTGCGGCAAAGGAAAAGCGATTTCTTTTCTTCATTTTCGATGGGAATTACGCACAGCTGCCTTTCGTTTTTGTTGCCTAAAAAGAAGGGGGAAAAGCAGCGCATGAGCTGAAGCTGAAGTTGCAACTGGAGCTTGTTATTAAGTGCAATGATTGCGGGTTTCGTATTGCCCTCGACTTTAGTTGTATCTGGTGGATAAGCAGAAGACAGAGGCAAATACAGACTGCGAGAGAGATTGCAACATTTGGTAATGATTTTGTTATAATTTGTTAAAGTTCATTAGCTGCGGTTTGTCAACGCGGCTGCTGCGATTTGAGTCGTCGTCTATCTTAATTGATATTTGAATGAATGAAATACTCTAGGTGGCTTTTTGACTCTTGGCTCTTGTCTTTTGCCTTTGTCTCTGCCTTTGCTCACGGATTTGTCACAATACTGTCCACTACTGTTGCCTCCTCTGCCCTAAGTCACAACTAATTTTGATTGATTACATCTCACACATTGTGAGTCCACTTTGAGGGCAACAACTGAATCGTTTCTCTCTCTCTCTAGCTCCCTTTTTGCTTTGTTTGTCAACTCGAAAGAAACAACAAAAAAAAGAGGCCAACGTTTGTTTGTTTGTAGTTATGGCACAACTATTTATACCCTGCAAACTATGCAAAGCCAAACTTGAGGTGGCTTCATTAGCATTTTAATGAATGCTACAATAATACTTCATTACCATTTACTTGTATATAGAAAATGATGTAAATACTATAGAAAAAACACTAATTATAAAGAAAAATAGAAATAATTTCCACAATTAAAAATAAATCAAAAATATTTTCTTAACTCAAAAATAATAAAAAAAAGGCAATCAAATAATTAAGAAATGAAACAAATATAAGTAAAATATAAATATATATGTTTAAATATATATATGTAGTAAGAATTTTCATAATTAAAAAATAAATAATAAATATTTCCTTAATAAAAAAAATTGCAATCAAATAATTAACAAATATAAGTAAAATATAATATATATAGTAAGAATCTTTATAATACAAAATAAATAATAAAAATGTTCTTAATAAAAAAAAAATGCAATCAACTAATTAAGAAATAAAGCAAATAATAATATAAATATTAAATAAATAAATATTAATAATTTGATATATCAAAAATAAATAATAAATAATTTGATTGTTAAAAAATAATACAAGCACAATTAAATACATTAAAAACAATAATAAAAAAATAAAACAAAGACTAAAATTTTGCATAATTAAAATACAATTAAAGCGCCATCAAATAAATATAAAATAATATAATATTAAAAAAAACAGTAGCAATAATATACATAATTAAAAATATATAAATAATATTTGCGTAATACAAAAATATTGAATCAAATAAGCAAGATAAAAAACAAATATACATAGGGTAAAAGTAATATAAATAATAAATAATAATAATAAAAATATAATCAAGAACGTTTGTCTTAAAAATTGTGTTCTTAAAAAAGACCACTTTAAGACTAAAAACATTAGTTTAAAAAATGACAAAATTTCGAAATGAGACCAAAAATTCTAGATTGAGGTTACAAAATTGTGTAATCCATGGAACTTTCTATATAATTTTTATCTAGATTTGAGTGGAGTTAACTTTTTTTTCTATAGTTAAAACGCAAATAATCATAAACAAGAGAAAATATTTGTATTTTTCATGTAATTGCCAATTATCATTGTAAAGATAGTTATCGATAGTTATTTAAAGATAGCTATCAAATATTTCTATAATTAAAACACAAACAATCACAAATAAGAGAAAATATTTTGTTTTTTTCCTAAACACATTCCTTCATAACTGATTAATTATCATTTTAAGGCAACGTTATCGATAACAACGTCAATTAAATACTATCGATATATTTCAAATACTATCGAACACAATTAAAATTGGACTATCGATAACACGCAAATGAACAAACTGTCAATTCTTTGTATTCTACTCTATTCTATATTCATTATACAAAATTTGTGTGATTCACATTCTCTACTCAACACAGGGTATCTGCAAGTCGATCATTCACTCTTGTGTTGCTTTGACAATAGGAGCATCAGCAGCTCGGACTTAGCACAGCAGCGACTCTAAGCCGATTAGGTTGCTCGCTTTTTGATTCATTTTTGAGTTTGCTCTTCGCAGCGGAGGTCGAAGGCAAGAAAACAAAAAAACAACAAAAAAAATATAGATAATTACCACATAAAACTTTTGACACATTCACATTTTGTCAAAGGATGCTTCTAGCTTGAAGTGTCATTTCTTTGGCCAGTGTCACTTGATGGCATCGTTACGGCTTGTCACGCATTTGACTTAGAGATATAGATAGAGATATTCTCCCCTATGAATTTTCCAAACACACGTTTGTCACATGTGAGTGTAATGAAAATGCTCGAGATGATTGACATTCGATAAAAGAAAAGATAACAAATAGTGATTTATAGTTTTGTACACAGAAAGAAAAAAGCTAGATTGAAAAGTATATTGCAAATATGGATTTAAGATTTTGTCGATCTTAATAACAAAATCTTGAAATAGGATTCTTAGGTTGTCATATAAAATTATTGGAAGCCAAAGGTCTTTACAGTCAGTGCTTTAGAAATAAGTTATTTTTAAATAATATATATTTATAATTTATTTAATATTATTCGGAAAGTTGTCTGATTTCTTAGTTTGATTTTTGAGAAATATACATATTCAAATTCAATATTTAATTTATGAAGTGTTCTTAGTTCTACATAATAATTAATAATATTTTCTATCAAACAAATAAGCTAAGAAATTAGATCACAATAAGGTAATTTTAATATTTGAATTTTTGTGTTATATATTCGTATATTTTTCTGAAGTTAGTTTGATTTAATGTAATTCCAAATAATATTTTAATAACATTTTAATACCCAATATCCATACAATAGAAATAACTTTAGTATTTATGATTTCTGAGAATTTGATTGCGAACTGGATAAAAATTGTTAAAGTTATTTAAGAAATACTTTTGTATGACAAATTACGCCCACTGCAATCGGGTTTTTAGTTGCTTTAACTGACTTTCTGGTTTATTTTATTACCTTATGGTATATTTTAAATGTCGATATATCAAATATAATCTTCGGTCTATTTAAATATTGTTGCAGTATATTATTTGGTATAATTTAATAATTACTTAGCTTTCTTATTTGTTAATAGTAATATTCATTTAATATTTTGTTATTTATTTAAAACAAAAAGTATAATTTAGTAATATTAAAATAGAAGAGAAGAATAACTTGGTGAAATAAAAATATTTATATATTTATATTATTTCGTTGTTGAACATGATATTAATGTATGCATATCTCACTTTCGTTAACCAATGTTAGCAGTGCATTAATAATAAAACTATCACTTCACAAATGATGTTAACTAACATTAACACGATAATCAAAGAAGTTGGATGTGTTTTATTTACGCTTCCGTCAAGATCTTTCTTTAAATTACAAAAATGAAGACTTCAAATTATACATTTAAGCTAAGTTAACCTGTTTTAAGTAGAAAAGGCAGATAGAACAATATTCTATATTCTATTGCTGTTGCATGATCAAGAAATTGCAATGAGAAGCTAATTTGCTAGATCAGCAAGATCAAAAGACACAACTATATATAGCGAGAGCTTAGAAATGAATGTTTGCGTAATTATTTCTCAATGTGATTACATGTCAAATGACATAGCTCAACAGTCAAAGTCTCAGTCTCAGTTTGAGTTCTGTGTTTGTTCATTTTGCAGTCTCGCGCAACTCAATCTCAATCTGAATCAGAATCCGAATCAGAATCTGAATCCGAATCAAAAAGGCAAAAGGCAGTGAGAAGAGAGACGGCACACGCAGTCAAGAGATGAATTTGACATGCGTCTCTGATGATGATTTATTTTCATTTTTGTATTTTTTAATTCACTCTGCGCCATTGTCGCTCACATGCCCCACGATGAAGAAGAAGACCAAGATGATGACCAACTGAGAGGAGAGAGGAGTTAAACGAGGTAAGGCATGGGGACAGACACACACACACACTCATATGCGGACAGTCTTCGATGGCAAAAAGTTAATGATAAAGATGATGACCATCAGAATTGGAATAATGTATGTATGTATGTTGGACTCGATGGATAGATGGATGGACAGGGCTGAGGCTTGACTTGACTTGACTGGCTGTGTGTGTGTGTTTGGCCTTTGGTTCAGACAGTCAGACAACAACAACTACTAACTAAACAGAGAGATGGGAGATGAGCTGTCGTCCAAGAGGTTGAGGCCATTTTTATCGAACAACAACAAGACGACGGAGAAGACCAAGAAGAAGAAGAAGAAGCATATTGTGTTCAGTTCTAGTTTTGGGGTTTTTCTTTTCGTCTCTTTTCACATTCCACGTTGTTGTTGCTGTTGCTCCTTGTCGCCCTCAGCTTCAGTTTTGCGAGCTTGAGCTGAGCTGAGCTGGAGTTGAGGATTGCGTTTGTGGTGCCTCCTTTAGCCATTAACCTGCTAAATTACGAATGAGGCAAAGTGGATTTAAACTTGACTCTTCGCTCTGCTCTTTGCGTTGTGTGCCTTACCTTGATCCTGGCAATGATTGCAGTCAGCAACAAAATTGTTTCACTCGCTGTCGCCCTTTTGTGTGTGTGTGCCTCCGTCCGTATGTCCGTCCGTCTGTCTGTCTGTCTGTCTGTCTCTTGGACGTCGTCACAAATACGAAGGCAACAAAATCTGAACAGATAATGACCACTGTTCTCGCACTCAACTACAAGATGAGCGGCTGATATGACGATGACGAATGCGACGATTTTCAAGACGACGTTTGCTGCAGCTGCAACAAGCTGAAGGTGGAGGCGGAGGCGGCTCAAAAGACGGACAGACAGACAGTCGGACAGACAGACGGACAGACAGACGGACACTGACATTGGCTATGGCCGATGATGGTTATGTTGATGCTGCGATCCAGCTTAAAGGCATCTCTCTCTCTCTCTCCCTCTCTCCCTCTCTCTCTCTCTTCACTTCACTCATATGTAGGCTGCTCTTTGACCATTCCACCACTTTATTTATATATTTTTTTTTGCTGTTCGTGTGGCTTGCTGTGTCCTGTTATTGGAATAATGAGTTTTTAGTGATGCGCATCGATTTGTCAATTGATGATTTGTTGTTTTCAGTTTTCATTTCATTTCATTTCGTTTTATTTTTTCTTCTCTCTCTCTACAAGTGCCTGCGATTCGATCATTAATTCCAACTTTTTGTCATATTGAGAGCTTTACAAAGCAACAAAATTGTATTTTTTGATTAATCGCATAGTTTTTTTTTCCTCTTTCCATGGGGAGTGAGAAATTGTCACAATTGTAAATGTCCCTGCGTGAGAGCACATTAAAAAATATAAAATATAAAAGGACTCTGCTGTCAATGGCATCGAAGAACGTTCTGATGACTGTCTGATGATGACTGCCCGCTGCATTATTGATGATTGCTTATCATACCAAAGCAGCAGACTTTGTTCGTCTCTCTTGCTTTTTATTTCTCATCTTCGGGGAGGACTCTCAATTAACGCTCGACATCAGAAATTTATAGCGAGCAACGAGTTTGATTTTTTTTTTTTGTTTTGGTTTTAATTAAGTGTTAAATGCAGAAATATGACGTGCATTCAAAAAATGAGAATTTTGCACAGGTTGCAAGAATTTGATAATAGGCTACAAATTGCATGGGAAATATTTTGTACGGTATATTTTAAATGTTGTAGTATATCAATATCAGAAATATATTATGGTACATTTTAGTATTTTTCGGTATATTTTTGTGAAACTTTAAATTGTACTTGTAATGTTGTGTAGTCGTATGTATGTATGTATATCAAAATTGCAGATAAACTTTATAGTAAATTTAAGAATTTTTCGGTATATTAATTTGGTATATTTTTGAGAAACTTTAAATTGTACTTGTAATTCTTTGTACGCTATATTTTAAATGTAGTAGTATATCAATATATCAGATATACCTTTAGGTAAATTTAAGTATTTTTCGGTATAATAATTCGGTATATTTTTGAGAAACTTCGATAGTAGGTTACAAATTGCATACTATTTTTCGGTATATTAATTTGGTATATTTAAATAAAATTATTTTACTTCGAGGTGTATTTTAAATGTATATTTTATAGGTATATTGAAAATTATTTTCGGTATATTATTTAGGTATATTTAAATGCCAATACCGTAATATATTTAATACTGCTTGCTACATTTTCAATGTAGTAGTATACCGATATACCAAATATACATTTTAGTATATTTCATTATTTTTTGATATACAAATTTGGTATATTGATATGGTAATACTGTAGTTTTGCTTTAATTGGATAAAATATATCACAGTAACTTTCTTTCTTGATTTCATTTTAGTTACTCGACTTTTTATATCATTTTTGGTTTAAGAGAAGATTGCGCAATTACTGATTATTGTTATTATTATTATTAAGTTTTTTAAGAAAGAATGAAAAATAAGATATTAGAACTTGAAATCATATAAATAGAGTTGAATGTCTAATTAGTTGTTGCGACGATTACATACAATAATCGCTGGTATTAATGATTCTTACAAAATTTAGTTACGATCAAATACAAATTGTATAAACTATTTATTTGTATTTGCTTTGGCTGACAATCAGGAGTATTTTGTAGTAAAATATCAGTATACCTGCGGTATACTTTTAGTATTATTTGTGATACGTTTTTGGTACATTTTTAGAATATGGTTTTATTGAAAATGCGAACTGGGTATCTCACAGTCGAGTGTACTTTCTTACTTGCTACTTCTATTATCACTTTTTTTTCAACTACTTCAGGAACTATCAATATTATTAGACCCTTTACAATTATAAATTATCCCTCTCTCTCTCTGTCTTTCTCCCGAAATGCGAACAGTTGTGCATTAAATAAGTGCTGAAAGAAAGAGTTGTTAACTCCCCCAAAACAGTTGATAAGATGATGTGCGTGAATGTGAAAAGGGTAAAAGTATTCTACATGTGTGTGTGTGTGTTAGTGTGTGTGTGTTTGAGTGTGTGTGTGTGTGGCTGCTTAAACATGCATTAATATGCAGGAAAATCCGACGACTTGCTGATCCATCATTGAGCATATTGTGTAAAAGTGTTTCTTTATTTATTACGCAATAGCAAAAAAAAAACAATCTAAAATATTGAAGCAGCCACTTAAGGAATCAGCAACAATAACTTTGCAATGCGGATAGGCATAAACGCTGCCCTCTCCACTCCCCTTACCCCCTTTTCCAATCCTAAGTCCCCCTTTCTAAACACAACACACACACACACATGCTTTTTGGTTACCCTTTTTGTCTTTTCCAGTGACTGGTGGAAAAAGTTTTTAGCCAGTCGAATCGCCCACTTGCCAAACCGTTTGTCCATCTCACAATCTAACCAGCAAGCCAGCTAGCTAGCTAGCTAGCCATTCAAGCATTCATCCATCCATCCATCTGTCCATCGGTACATCGGTCCATCCATCCATTTATTCATCTATCTTGAACCGCCGTCTGTACGTTATCGTCAGAATTCCAGAGGCATGGAACGAATTAAATGCTTACAACATCCAACAAAAAGGACCACACAAAGCTTTTTTGCACCGCCAATGTCAAAGACTTTCAAAGTGTTCAGCGCAAGTGCAATAAAAGTTGTTGACAGCACAACGAATAATAGATGCTCTCTCTCACAAGCTAAATGATTATTATAACATCATTTTTATACACGCTACTTATAAGGTAGAAGTGTAACAGACCTAAAAAGTATATATTGTATATTCTTGATCAGCGTCAATAGCCGAGTCTGCAAATAATATCCTTTTCATTTTAAAATACAAATTCAGCCTTAAAAACTTGACTTTTTTCAAACTAAAAATCTCATTTAAAGTGTTTTTTGTTTTTTTTTTTAAATCAAAAAAAATTTGAAATCAAGATTTCCAATCTACTTTTCGATCTATATTTTTTTCTCTGTGTGTACATTTCGTTATTACATTTGAAATTGTGTATTCAATAAAAATATATCTTTACTATATAATCAAAATTTGTGCGAACTAAAGTTTACTTAAAGCTGTGAACTTTGAAATAGCAGTGTGTCGGGATGTGGAAAATAGAATAAGAAATAAGCAACTACACAGATATTAATATAATATTTTGTAATATCAGAACGATGATTGAAATTTGTTTACATTGTTTTCAGAATTTTGTTTTTTTTTTTTTGTTTTGAAGAATGAAAACTTATCAAACCATATATTTTAGATTGTTTAAGAATTTTTTTTTAAAGATTAAAAAAATGTAAAGAGATGATTGCCCATTTTTTGGAGATTGTTTAAGAATACAACAATACAAAAGTGTGAAATTAAAGATTGTAAAGAAAGTACGCAATATTGTTCTATAGAGTATTAAAAGTATTAAATAAAAATATAAATACGAAATAAAAAATCAAGAAACAACACAGATCTTAAAATCAGATTTTGTAAACTCAAAGCGATGATTGAAATTTTAGATTGATTTAGATTGTTTTAGGAATATTTTTTAAAGAATGAAACATATTGAAACGATGATTCGTATTTCATAGCATTCTTAAAGCTTTTTTAAAGACTCAAAAAAATGTGAAATCAAAGATCGTAAAGAATCTTTTGCAAACAATATGTCTGTCTCCATTTAATGAAAGAGTATTCAAAGTATTAAATAAAAATATAAATACGAAAATAAAATATAAGAAACTAAACAGATCTTAAAATATGATTTTGTAGATTATTTTAAGAATGTTTTTTAAAGAATGAAAAATTGTGAAACGATGATTGATATTTTTTTTAGATTGTTTTAAGAATGCTTTTATAAAGAATCAAAAAAATGTGAAATCAAAGATCGTAAAGAATCTTCAGCTATGTCTAACAATATCTCTGTCTCCAATTTATGAAAGAGTATTAAAAGTATGAAATAAAAATATAAATACGAAAATAAAATACAATAGCATATGTGTGTTAGATGATGGGGGTAAAGGCAAGGATGTAGGAGTGGAAGGGGGGAACTAGTCTGGTCCGTTTGGTCCTTTTGGGCTGACACACTTTGCCCGTCGACTTGTACACTTTGAGCATACTTATAAGCCGGGTGGCCAGGTGTGTGAGCCTTAGCGGTTCAAATCGCATTGAAGTGTGTGTGAGAGCGAGAGAGAGAGAGACCGAGAGAGAGATGAGTGGGCAAGAGAGCGTAAAACCTCAAACACGTTGTGTAACTTTTATGCGTTCACAGTTGAACCGGAAACGGAAATCTAATAGACCAAAGCATGCATAAGTGATGAAGCGAGAAAATTTATCCCTCTCCCTTAACTCTTTGGAAAATCCTGCACCAAAAAAAAAAGAAAAAAACCCTTTTCAAAAACACCGTTCGTCGAATCTTATCAGAAGTTGAAGCGGCTTCCAAGTTTTGCACATCACGTTTTTCCCCCACTTTTTGTTCATTTTTTTTTTTTCGTCCAGCGGTCGAGAGGTTTTTCCTTATGTGGGCAAAAACTTTTGCAGCCACAAAGCAGGAAGGGAAAAGATTGACGTGTGTGCATGTGTGTGTGTGTGTGTGGCATGGCCTTGATATTGTGGACACATGTTTTCGGGAAGATTACCTTGTCAATCGGTTCGTTGAACGATTACTTTTCAAATGCTTTTCGCAAAACTAAAAACCAAAAGCCATCATCATCATTGTGAACGTCCTGCTTGACCCTCCTCCAAGCCACAAATACAATCTTTGGTTCACCAAAAAAACACCAAAACAACAAAAAAAAAGCAAAGAAACAAAAAGCTGTCAAACATTGCCCCCAAAAAAAGATTCACAACTTCCTTCCTGGCACGGCAAATAGAAAGCAAACTCACACACACACACCACCAACACACACACTCATACACACTCACACACACACACACACACACATCTCCAACACACTCTCACACACACACCTCGCACACACTCTGAGATTTCAACACCATAATCAGATGGAACTGAGCGACAACATTGTTTTATTTCTCATTTCACAGTCAATGCAATAAAATCGCCTAAATATGCTACTCACAAGGTAAATCGTTTCGCTTCTTCCACCAACAACAACAGCAACAACAGCAACAAATATAAGCAAAGGGCAGGAAAACAAAATTCGCTTCATCTGCATCGAAAATGCGCCCCGCGGTGCAAACATTGGCGCCTTTTGCTAACCCCAAGCCAAGCCAAAAGTAACAAAAACCAGCAAGAAAAAAACAAAATCGTTCCGCGTTCGCGTTTTGTTCGCTTTAAGCCAACAACGAAAAAAAAAGCCAAGTAAACCAATTTTTGTTCAGCTCCAGAGGCCTAAACGAAATTACATATGACCTACAATATCAAAAAGTCTAAATATGAATCTCACCAAAAATTTATAATTCCATGAAAAAGAACAAAATGTTTGATCTTATTTCGATTGTTCTAAATTGTAGATAATTGTAGTAAAATGTGTTATTTATCGGGCTCCTAAAAAGCTGAGATTTTATCAATTAATTCAAATTTCTTATTATATTTATTTAATCTAAATTGCTTGATTTTTTAATGAAATTATTAACTGTAATATTTCAATTTGTCGTGCTATTCATTACTTTTATTTCATGAAATTTTGTATTGTAATATTTTTGAGTCGAATGTCCCAGAAGCCAGAATTCTCTGTTATCTATAAATTAGGTTTAGCACGCTGATAAAGTTTGTTTTAAATTTCTAACACTTTCGAATAACAAGAAAAATTGCCAATTTTGCTATATACAATATAGTCGTCATGAAATTGTTTAAATTATTTAAGAAATACTTTTGTACAATCTGAAAACTGCAATCGGGGTTTTGCTTAGGCTGGTAATATTGGTATATTGTGAACACTATGGTATATTTTGAATGTTGTACTATATCAATTATGCCAAATATAGCCTTTGATATATTTTTAGTCTTTTTGCGGTATATTAATTTGACACTGTTTTGCTTTTATTCACAATCAGTAACAAGTATCTCAAAGTCGAACAGACTCGACGTTAGTTATATTATCCATTATTATAAACTACGGTTGAAATGTCTAAATTTATTTAATAACCTATCTAACTATTAACTATCTATTCCTAAACCCTGAAGTTCTCAGTTCCCCCACTAAAATTAATGTTTAAGCAACAAACAACATTACAAAATAATAAAGAAATTAATATATGAAAATTAACCAATTTTCATTCATTCATCATCTTCATATTTTTCGTATTTTCGTTGCATTTGCCATCAGCGCATTAAGTGTGTCGTTGTAGCTCGATTCAGTTGGTGTTTCATTCAGGACCCAGATCTGATCGTTTGCCGTTGCAATGTGCTGAACAGTGCTTATATCGTTTAAATGAACGTGACGACAGGACGCCACTGATCATGAAGCCAGCTGAAGAGTGCTCTGTGTGTGTGCGTGTGTGTGTGTGTGTGTGTGTGTAACGGAAGTCATTTAAAAGTTATGATACACTACGAACACGAATGTGTGTAGCAAATACAATTCGAGAGAGAGAGGGAGAGTGTATTAATTAGTGGAGTGGGGTCGTATACGTGATATTCTCGCTTTCGCATCAGATGTCAACGCGTAGTCACAACAACACGGATTTGTTTGTCCATTGTCCGTTTGTCCATTGTCCGTTTGTTCGTTGTCGTCGTTAATAATTTATTTAAAACGTCGACTTTATGACGGCAGCAATGTCGACTAGTGACCATAACGATTTAGACGATTGACAGCTGGCCAAGTGGGTGTCCATGGTTGAAAGTTTAACCAACGTTCTCTCTCCCTCTCTCTCACACACTCTCTGTCTCTCTCTCACTCTCCATGTCGACAATTCTTTTACTCGCTTTGCTGTGTTGTCTTTGCTGTCCGTGCTGTTGTTAAGTTTGTCATATTTTATGGCCCGCTTACGTCCGGCTACAACAACAACAACAACAACAACACAGAAGAGAGAAGAAGAGAAGAGTTTCCCGCATCTCCCGCAATGTTGAAATGCCGCCACTTGGTTTGGGGCCCCCGTCTGTGGAGTGATATATATGACAGGCGGATTTTGTTTTTAGTTGGCATGGGTGACAATCCCTTTAGAAACTTTTATTTATTCACGCATACGCGTATTGGCAAAATGTGACGCTTACACGCAAAGCCAGAGCAAGAGAGGGAGAGAGAGGAAGGGAGACGGAATGAACAACTAGCAGGACAACAAGAAAAAGAGACAACAATGAGACAACAACATGACAATAACCAAACGACTACGACAACGACAACATTTTGAACTCTGAACATTTTTGCTGTCCCACTGTGTGTTGCCATCTCTTTCGCTCTCCCTCTTCTCTCCGTCTCTCTCTGCTTGATATTGCATTATTAATTATTGTTAATTAACCACATGCATTTATTACACACAGCACTGCACAGCACAGCAAAGTGGACTGCAAGCAGCCTCGTTGTCATGACACCTTGGACAACAAATCGACTTGTAATTGTTGCAATTAATAAGGACGAAAATAATAGACGCTGCTGCCTCCTTATTTACGCTTACATATTATTACACGCATTACACACACATACACACACACACACACACACACACACACACACACACACACTCATACATCTGTGGACTTGAAGCACACGAAAGTGACTGAAACAAGTTTCAATTGTTTGCATACAATTGGATAACGCAATATTGAGTAGGTAATACTTTATTCTTATAAGATATGATATTTGTATGATAAAGAAGATTTATCTTACAATTTAGACCAAGTTCGAGTGTGTTCGACTTTAAGATACCCGCCAACCAATTCCTTATTCTTATTATTCCAATCTTATTTTAAAAATATACCAAATTAATATACAAAAAAAATACTAAAATATATCGGTTATAATTGGTATATCGATATATTATTACGCTTAAAATAAGAGTATAATATATACCAGATTTTCAAATACAAAATACTAAAATATACCAAAGGTTATAATTGGTATATCAATATAGTACTACGCTTTAAAAATATTGAAGAGTTTAATAAAATATACTGAAGGTTAAAATTGGTATATCGATATAATACTATACTCAAAATATACCATAGATAGATTTGAATAATATTATACTGAAAATGAAATGAAGAAAATTTATCTTAAAATATTACTAACAAGCCGATTGAAACCATATTCAAAAAATGTACTAAATTCAAATACCCAAATAATACCAAAATATATTTGTGATTGATATATAATTGATATATCGATATACTACTACATTTAAAGTATACCATAGAATACAATATATACCATATTATTAGCTACAATTTTTATCCGATCCACACCAAATTTTCAGGAATCATTAATAATAAATAATATTATTCCAAATAAATATTTAAGTGGTTTCTATTTTATGTTTAACTTGAAGAAGATTATTAATGTAAACAATACTAAAGCTGTGGATACTTTTAATTGCTAAATATTTCTAATAAGACTTAAAAATGTATTCATAATAAGAATCAAATCGAAATTTAAGTTACAAAAATACGTAAGAAATACCAACTGAATACCAACAACTGTCAATTTTGTTCATAATAAGAATCAAATCGAAATTTAAGTTACAAAAATACATCACAAAATACCAATTAAATACCAACAACTGTCTATTTATTCATTCAAAATTTAAGTTACACAAAAAAGTTGAAAAAATACCAACTAAAATACCAACAACTGTGAATTTAGTTCATAATAAGAATCGAATACCAAATAAATAATACCAACAACTGTCATTTTAATCATAATAAGAATCAAATCGAAATTGAAGTTACAAAAATACATCACAAAATACCAATTAAATACCAACAACTGTCTATTTATTCATTCAAAATTTAAGTTACACAAAAACATTGAAAAAATACCAACTAAAATACCAACAACTGTTAATAGTTCATTGATATCGTTTGGAATTACATTTTTCCCAGCAAATTTTGGTTTAGTTTTTTTTGGGGGCAATTAAAGTGACAATTAAGGACAAGGCGAAGGTGTTGGTCTTGCATGAAGTATGTATTTTTTGTTGTCGTTGTTTTTTTTGTTGTGGGGAAAATAATTAACTTAAATGCCGGCGATGTGCTGACTGTGAGAGAGTCAAAATAGCTGGAGGCTGCATTGTAAACGAAAGCGAAAGGAGCGCAAAAGGTAAAAGGCAAATGAAGAAGAAGACGAAGAAGAAGAAGAATACGTTGAAGACCGTTGCAGCAGAGCAGGTACACAAACAAAAAGTAAGAAAGCTACAGTCGAGTGTACTCGACTGTGAGATACCCGCTACCCATTTTGAATAAAAGCAAAATATTTTGCGGTATTATTCTCAAAAAATACTGCAAAAATGCTAAAAAAAATATACCAAATGGTATATGTGGTATATCGATATAGTACCGCATTCAAAATATACCATAGACGGCACAATGTACCAGATTGTCGGCCAAAGCAACTCAGACCCTAGTAAGTAGGCGTTTTTCCCCATACAAAAGTATTCCTTTAATAACTTCCACAATTTTTATCTGATCGCAATCAAATTTTCAGGAATTATAACTACTATAGTAATTATTGTATATCCCAACTCTAGCTTTAAAATTACGCCTGTTATTGTTATTTTTTTGATTTGCGGGGGCGGAAGTAGGCGTGGCAAAAATTTGAAACAAACTTGATCTGCGTGCAAACTTAACAAATGCTGTCGAAAAAAAATTATAGCTCTATCTCTTATAGTCTCTGAGATCCAGTGTTTCATACGGACAGACGGACAAACGGACAGACACACAGACGAACAGACGGACATGGCTAGATCGTCTAGGCTGTTAACGCTGATCAAGAATATATATACTTTATAGGGTCGGAGATGCCTCGTTCTACCTGTTACATACATTTACTGCCGGCACAAAGTTATAATACCCTTCTACCCTATAAGTAGCGGGTATGAAAAGTGTGGTAAAAAGATGAATTTGGTTCTCGTTGCTTTTTGGAGAGTAACTTGTGCATGCACAACACACACACACACACACGCACACACACACATGCAGTTCTCTCAATGTGCGCGAAGGCGGCGCCAGAGATCGTAACAGTAACAAGGGCAAACGAAACGAAACAAGAAACAACAACAACAAACCGAAAAAAAAACCAAAAAAAATAACAAGAAAAATAACCTCAAACCACAATTGCAAAAACGAGCGAACGGAGAGGCAATCAAAAAATAAGTTCCAAAGATTTGTGGCGCTACATATGTATTGAAAAAGTTAAAGAAGAAGCAACATCATCAACAAATCAAGAGATGATCCATCCTCCTTTGTCATTGACTTCCTCGTTTTGTGGCTTTGTCTTTGGTCAACCACAAATCGAGTTTTTTATGCCATGACATTGTCACAGCGAAAGTGAAGTGTTGACATTACCTTGAGTGCACACGAGATTTCGATTTGGATTACGATAACGATTACCATTACGATTACTTTACTTTAGCACTCGAATTGTGTTGAAATCTTAAGCTCAAACTCTGGTCGGATTTAATTACAGTTGATTTGAACTTAACCAGTTTGCATTTCAGATCAACAGCTAAAGCAACTCAGCTCTCGAAGCTGTGAAAGCCATGGCAATGTGATTTGTCAATCACTTGTGGCACAAAGACAATAAAGCTCAAGCTCAAGCTCAACTCAACTGTGACAACAGCACTTTATTTTCGTTTGTGTAATGTGAAATATGCTTACAACAAAGTTGACTAAATATTGTGATACTTTTGACTATACAACTATACAACGAAATTAAAAATATTTACAATTTTTATTTCGACCCCATTTTTGTCATACAATAATAACTATAGTTTTCATGATTCCTAAAAATCATATGAAAATGGTTATTTAAGAAATACTAAAGCCTATTTACTAGAACTCTCAGTTGCATTGGCAGAAAATATGGTATATTTTTAATGTAGTACTATTTCAATATACCATACAGTACATTTTTAGTATTTATGTGCTACCAAATTAATAGGTACAGCAAATTTTTCAAAATTGTTATTTAAGAAATACTTTTGTATGGGCAAAAATGCCTAATTACTAAAACTCTCAGTTGCATTGGCAGAAAATATGGTATATTTTTAATGTAATACTATTTCAATATACCATACAGTATATTTGTAGTATCTTTGTGGTACCAAATTAATAGGTACAGCATTTATTCAGTGAGTATTCAATGAGTAGCGGGTATCTCGACAATCTGTTACAGATTGCACTATATAATACTACTATATAATTACTTGTAAGGTCTTTAAAATGTAATGGTTAGAAAATCTATTCACATACGGTTTTTTAAAGTTAAGGCTTTTATATGCTTTATAGAAACATTCTTTGAGAAAAAGCTTTCCAAAAAATGCGTGTCTAATACAAATTTTGAAATAAGTATAACAAGTTCTTCTTCAGTTTGATATCTGTAAACGTGGTTTTTAAACTTTACCCAAATAAAGCCAAATTCTAAAATTAAAAACATTCGTCTTAAAAATTGTGTTCTTAAAATAAAACCACTTTAAGGACAAATTTTTGAGACTAAGAATATTAGTGTGAAAATTCCAATATTCGTGTTTCGTGGTTTCAGAACATTACAATTTTTTTGCTTTTATAAATAACAATTAGGGTTTCAGATTAAATGTTCTTGAAATCAAGATGTGTTTTCTGATATAAGATTTTCATGTTCTTGACGCAATTTGTATAACAAAATTCCTGATTTTAGGGCTTTTGTTATTCAGTATATAATTTATTTATGATATGTGTTAAATGTTTAAGATTCGTAGTATATACATTTTTCAGATTTCGAATACAGTAAAAATCCCTTTAATGTCATCTTAATGTTTGTTGCTAAGCTGTTTAATTAAATACATATGTAAGTTGTCCGTTGTCCTTTTGTTTTAAGTCTCTAGCGAGTTCAAAACCGCAAATGCTTTACTTTATACTTGTATGTGTGTGATAGTGCTTATAAGGATTCATTTTAGTAGTTGAGTAGTAGACATATGCATATGCATGACTCTTTGAGCTGTCCGAGCATGTTCCAGTTGAGAAGGATATTTTGTAGTGTGACTAGTTGACTAGTTGGCTGTGGATGGGTCAGAGGCATCTTTATGGCCAACTGACTTGATGCTTAATGTGTGACACATGTACGTTGTCCTTAATTGGCTGCATTATTTATGAGAGAGTCGGGCAGACAGACTAGATAGAGAGAGAGAGAGTGGAGTCAGCAAAAAAGGGTTGACATATGGTTACGCATGTTTGCCTGTTCAATCACAGCCTCAAGATACACACTGGTCAAGAAGTGGGTGAAGAACTTCTTTTCGATATCTGCTCAGCATCAACTATTGCATAAAATATTCATCAACTCAATTTAGCATAACGAAATCTTTTCTCTGTATTTCTTTTTGCTTTGGACATTGATTACAAAAACGGAGAACGAAGAACTGTCAGGACGTTTGAGTTATGTGGCTGGCAGAGAGTGAACCATTAATTAAATGACCCTTAATCAAGAGTGAAACTAACGCACTTTTTCCCAATGCCCATTTTTCATCAACATTTCCATCATTTGTCGTCCCTGCATATCGGAAGAGCAACAACCAAACCGTGTGTGTTCCTCTATGGGGAATTATGCTTCTGTTTGCCCATTAATGAGCCCAAATAATGAAATATTGATTTCGGTTCTATGGGTACAGTTACAGAGAATGGTATAAGTATGTATAGTATATAAGAAGAGGCATAGTATAGTATTATATACAAGAAGGTGGATTGTTCTAAGCTCTCGACTTGTTAAATTAACATAAATAGTATTAGCAATTTCTTAATTCTCAAACATCAGAAATGTCGGACACACTATATATTATAATATATTGTATTAGAATTGACTTTACAATGTTCTCAAATTTATTTTAATAACAATGAAATTAATTTCAATACCCGCTCCCATAGATTAAGAGGGTATTACAACTTTGTGACTCCAGGAAATGTATGTAAAAGGCAGTAGGAGTCATCTCCTATAAAGTAAATATATTCTTGATCAGATTATATATATTCTTGCCTTTACTGACAATCTGGTATATTTTGTATGTAATACTATCTTAATATACCAAGTATAGCCCTTGGTATATTTTTAGTATTTTTGTGATATATTAATTTGGTATATTTAAAAATTAACACCACGCTGTTTAGCTTTTATTCACAATAGGTACCGGGTATCTCAATGTCGAGCAGACTCGACTGTATAATATTTACTACGGCTGACAATCTGGTATATTTTTCACTTTATGGTATATTTTGTATGTAGTACTATGTATATCAATATACCAATGTGTTATATTTTTAGTATATTTTCGTTATATTAATTTGCCATATTTTAAATAAAATACTCCAATGTTTTGTTTTTATTCACAATGGGTAGCGGGTATCTCACAGTTGAGCACATTCATAGGTTTAAGTAGAAAAGTTGGAATTGGTCTAACATAAATTGAAATAATAATAATCTACGCGCATGTGACAATTTTTTGAAATGTTTTAAACTTAAATTAGAAACTGATTTTACTATTTTTTCGTTGATTATATATGTAAGTAAAATATAAAATTTGTTGAAAATGTTTTAAACTGAAATTAGAAGTTTATTTGAATATGTTTTTGGTGAAATCCCCTTCTAACAGAAGTTAGCAAGCAATAAAGTCAATATCTGACAAACTATGTTTTAATTTTTGGTAGCTAGCCACATACTGCTGTGTGGCACTGTAATGTCTAGAATCAAGAGCGATGCGATGCCAAACATCCGGCCCTAAAGAGCTGACCAAACTAAAAAACGACAAGAGACAAGCTTGCTAAATTACTTATATACTACTATATACAATATATACTAAATATATAAATAAATTCTTATGTGTGTGTGTGTGTGTTTGGCAAAGAAGTCGCGTCGCTGATCGCGTCCTCGGCAAGGGAAAAATAAATTACTTTAAACGGTTTCGAATAGCAAATTGCAGATTGTCATTTCAAAAGACATACCTTGCCACACATATCAGTGTCAATGACTAGGGACAGTCCCGGGCCCTGTGAGAGGTCTACGCCTCTCTTCCCTCTCTCTTTCTCTTTCTGTCTCTGTCTGTTTGGGTGCGTGTGTGTGAACTTAAAATGACGAATGACCACAAAACAACACACACAAAGGGTTCTGAAATCGGGATCACAAGCTCTCTGAAGTAAAGCCAGAACGGCAATAATAAAAATACAAAAAAATAAAAAAAAAAAACAACGAAAATACAAAAAGCAAAAAAAAAGCTTCAAAACACCAGTTTCGCGGGAATTGAGATTGGGTTGAATTTTTATAATTGAGTTTGAGCAGATTTTGTTCTTTTCTTTTATTTTTTTTTTGTTTCTTGCTCCGCTTTTTGTTGTTGTTGCTGTTGTTGTTGTATTTAATCTCTTCTTTTGTTCGCTGAGTAGTTTGTGGGGATCAGAATCGTCGTCGTCGTTGTCGTTTCTCTCTAACATCAGGAAGTGGAAGGAAATTAAAATGAAGCAAAATGGAACATGGCACATAAGACAACTGAAAGTGGCACTCGAAATACTATTTACTATTATACGATACCTACTTGGACTTTAACGATCTATTGATATTGCGGTCAATGGTTCTTCAACATTATATACTCTAGCAAAGAGTTCTAGACTCTGTGGATAGAGACGGAGGAGGTTTTGCATTTGTCGCTATACTAATTATTTTGAGCATTTTTGTATAATATTTCTCCGATTACATAGTAAATTAATGATAATAATAAAAACTTATTTGTTGAATAATCTCTTTAGTAGTATAAAAAAATAGCATGCATTTTATGCATTGTAAGCCAGTGTAAATATTTAAGGGACACTTAAATTCTCTTTCCACACGCACTTAAGAGAAATAATTGAACGAGCAAAACTCAATTTGAGCGCATGCTTAAATTGCTTAGAATCAAAGACAAAGAGAAAGCTAAAACGAATTGCCGAAGTGCGATCCTACGAAGCCGAACATGTGTTCGTCTATTCACACTTCGTGCATGCTTCGTGACAGAAAAGCAAAAACAATTTCAAATGGAATGTCACCTTGGAGATGCATGCACACAAATCTGGAAGATGTATGTAAGTATTTGTGATTACTCACCCCCTCATATTTGCATAGCACTGCATGTGTACATATATACATTTTGAAGGTGCATTAACTGCATTAATTTATATTCACATTCTAATACACTTATAACATATTCACCACAAACAAATTACAAAAAAATAAGCACTAACTCACATTTTCAAATTTGGAATACTTCATAACACATCACATTTAAAATCACCAACAAAAAAAGTAGAAAAAAAAACGCACACACATGCATTTCTCTATTATGCACACATGCACAGCAAGGAGAAAAATGAATTAGAACGCGCGATTCACTAACACCAACGCACTACACACGAAAAATGTGAAGGAGAATCGCAAAGTGACGCCGCGCAACTTTTTCACTCACTTTTTTTCCAGGTTCCGCAGCCGACAAATTAAGCAAAATTCACGTCACACACGTATTTTTCAGTATTCACCTGACGATATATCATATAATTAACGATTTCGCGATGTTTAATTATTAATTAATCACAGGTTAATCCATTTAAACGAATTTAAATGCAAATGCAACGCGGATTAAACATTTGCATTTGCACTCTGCGCTCGTCTGTCGCATACTGACTTAAGTGGGACATTAATGTTCCTTCCTATGCATTTCTGCAAAGAGCTTTCACGTGGACAATTTTGTTACAGAAAGGATCAAAATAGTCCAAAGTGAACAATTATGTCAATGTCCCATAGTGAAGAGCACCAAGTCAATTTGAAATTGGGGACTGCGATTAGATTCGGTTAGGCGTTAATCGAGTGCTGAACCAAATCGTTTGCTGATCTCAAGCAAAGGCAGTTTTCAAAGGATTTATTTGCATGTGTTGCGGACAAAAGCTGTTTGCGCTGCGTTGATTTAAGTTGAAACGCACTTTGATAGAACAGAATTAAATTTGTGTCTCATTTATTGTGAGTTGTTTGTTGACCAGGTTTATCTCAGTCGAGGCAGCTAAGCTTCTGTTATGCATAATTATGGCCAATTCGAAGGCTTAGCCAAGGCTTTTATGATTTACCATTCGCTTCTTAGCTACACCTGTCGCATGAGACCAGCCCAAAGAGTACACGAAAAAAACGAAAAACGAAAAAAGTAAGCGAATGGTGAGGCCAAGAGTGTCATCATCATCAGCAGCATCTCGATAATGATCATCAGCATTATTATTATATTAATAATTATGAGCTAGAGTGCAGCTCGTAAGTTAATGCTAGCGGTCAATAGCATTGCAACTGGCAACTGGCAACTGGCAACAACGAACAACGGACAACGAACGAACAAATGGCTTATGAAAAGAGCTAATCTGATAATACAGAATTGAAAGGGGCGGTCACGGCACGAATTTTTGCTACACGCTCTCGATACTATGGGCCCACAGCTTAGAGTTCCAAGTTTTGAACCAGCGGACAACGAAGCACAGAAAAAAAACCTGCAACCTGCAACCTGGGACTTATTTTGCGACGATTGACGATGACGATGGCGAGATGGCAACAACAACAAGAACAACGACGTCAACTGCAGTGCACCAACATCATCATCATTATGCTCTTCATCATCATCATCATCATCATCATATAGTGCAGCTCTCATGCGAGCATAAGACAAAAAAAAAGCTGAAAAAAAAACAGAAGGGATCGATCGCTTGATCGGACAGCAAAATTGCATTTGTCTGCAGCAGCACTCGTACTTATTATTGCCGAGGCAACAGCAACAACAACAGCAACAACAGCAGCAACATACTATAGATTGTATAGTAGTTTACCCATAATGTTAGCAGCAGGTAAAGTGCACAAAGCTAAAGCCAATGTCGAAGTCTCAGTCGATGTCGAGAGTACATGCCTTGGACATGCATAATGACGAGAAGCCGCCGACATTGTGCTTGCCACATGCGGCATGTTGCTGCTGCTGCTGCTCCTGCTCGTAATCTGTTGCAGATTGGCGTCTGAGCAACAGATGTCAATAATTCAAGACCCAATAGCGGTAGTAAACTAGTGTACTGTACAGTAGAGCACATACAACAGCACAACAGCAACTATTCGGGGGAGGCGAGATCTTAATTTTGGGTTTCGTAGAATCTCTAAACAAACTCTGAGCAGACTCTGATCTCTAACATCACAATAAACTAGAGCAAAGGCTTCAATTTATTACTAGACTGAAGCCAAAGATAGTAGTGGAATTTTTGCTACAATATTCTAACACAACATTTTAGAATATGAAAAAGAATTCACCATATATACTACAAATTCAAAAAGATTAATGCAGTTCAACAAAAACAATGTAACGAACACGATTTAATACTTTGTTTTAAAAAAAAAGGATTAACAAAGAAATCCATATTTATTATATTCAAAAGAAAGTGCTCAAGTAACCTGAGTAATGATTATGCACGTAATTAGCCAAGGCAAAAGCCCACTCAACAAAATCCTTTCCATACACGCTGATAAGCATCTACAATTGGGTGCGATCAACGAACGCTTTGGTTCAGCACTCGACTAATGCGCATCCAATTGCAATCACACTCCCCCAAATGTTTACACATTGACTTATGGGACATTGACATAATTGACCACTTTGGACTATTTTGATCCTTTCTGTAACAAAATTGTCCACGTGAAAGCTCCTTGCAGAAATGCATAGGAAGGAACATTAATGTCCCACTTAAGTCAGTATGCGACAGACGAGCGCAGAGTGCAAATGCAAATGTTTAATCCGCGTTGCATTTGCATTTAAATTCGTTTAATTGGCTTAGCTAGTGATTAATTAATAATTAAACATCGCGAAATCGTTAATCTTACTAAATATCGACAAGTGATTAGTGTAAAATACATGTGTGACGTGAATTTTGCTTAATTTGTCGGCTGCGGAACCTGGAAAAAAAGTGAGTGAAAAAGTTGCGCGGCGTCACTTTGCGATTCTCCTTCACATTCTTCATGTGTTGTGCGTTGGTGTTAGTGAATCGCGCGTTCTAATTTCTTTTTCTCCTTGCTGTGCATGTGTGCATAATAGAGAAATGCAAGTGTGTGCGTTTTTTTTTTCTACTTTTTTTTTATAAGTGATTTTAAATGTGATGTGTTACGGAGTATTCCAAATTTGAAAATGTGAGTTAGTGCTTATTTTTTTGTAATTTGTTTTTGGTGAATATAAGTGTATTAGAATGTGAATATAAATTAATGCAGTTAATACACCTTCAAAATGGATATATGTACACATGCAGTGCTATGCAAATATGAGGGGGTGAGTAATCACAAATACTTACATATGTATATATTCCAGATTTGTGTGCATGCATTTCCAAGGTGACATTCCATTTGAAATTGTTTTTGCTTTTCTGTCACGAAGCATGCACGAAGTGTGAATAGACGAAAACATGTTCGGCTTCGTAGGATCGCACTTCGGCAATTCGTTTTAGCTTTCTCTTTGTCTTTGATTCTAAGCAATTTAAGCATGCGCTCAAATTGCGTTTTGCCCGTGGAATTATTTCTCTTAAGTGCGCGTGGAAAGAGATATTAAGTGTGTGCAGCGCCATAAATATTTACACTGGCTTACAAAGCGGAATGCTTGCAGAAGCGTACTTGTATTCTCTTAAAGAAAATTAAGCAATATACTTCTTCTACTTCTTATTCTTCTCTTTATTATTTTCTTAAGCTAATTAGCTTCATTAGATTATTGTCTGGTATTTATAAATAATTCTGACAAATAAAAGAATGTAATGTGTTTTTTTTGGTAATATATTTATTGTAAATTATAAAAAAAATACACTGCAGACTTAAGCTAACTAATTGTAAATGGTTAATATTAATATTACAGTATGCGTTAGGAAGAGTTCTCGGCTGGATTGAAAGTTGAAAGCAACGCGTTCTACGCCTTAAAAGTAGCTAAAGTTGAACTTGTCTTGGTTGGTATTACGAGGCGTATGCGTAATACTGTTGCGATTGTGGCACGTTGAATATGATGTGAATGCGACTTTAACGCCACATACATTCGGCTGGTTGTCGCAGCCACTTGCCGGCATAAGCAGCAGCAGGGCCATAAGGTTCAACATGTTGCTGTTGTTGTTGTTGTGGCAGATAATAATTGTGTTGATATTGCTGTTGTTGCTGGTAGTAATTGCTGTGGTTGCTGCTGTGCCGAGGTTGAAGCTGCTGCTGTTGATGGTAATACAGTGATAAGCTGCTCTGTTGTTGCTGTTGCTGATGCTGGTAGCGATATGCTGCTGCTGCTGTTGCTGCTGCTGTGGCAGCTGCCGTTGCAGTTGCATGTTGATTGCTCTGCAACATCAATAGATGTTGCTGCTGCTGTTGATGTTGTGCTGTTGCTGCTGCTGCTGTTGTTGTTGTTGTTTCGGGCATGATGGGAAAGTAGCTGGCATGCAGTTGAGGCTGTGGCTTAAAGAGCTGAGCATAGAACGCAGCAGCCGGCTGATAAGGATGCATTGCAGCATACGCTTTGCCATGTCCTTGCAACACTCGACTGTTGTTGCTGCTACAAATGTTGCCGCCGCCGCTGTTGTTGTTGTGGTTGTTGGTGCGTCGCAAACGTCCCGTCGTCTCGCCAATGGTCAAATCATCGGCATACGGATCCAATGCCCAATAGTGACCACGTCCTGGATCATCCAAAGCACGCGGCACACGCACAAAACACGAATTCAAACTGAGATTGTGGCGTATGGAATTCTGCCACACACTTTTGTGATTCTGATAGTAGGCAAAATTATCGGCAATCCATTTGCAAATGCCGCTCAATGTCAAACGCTGTTCGGGACTTCGTCTTATGGCCATCACAATCAATGCGCTGTATGTGAAAGCTGGCTTCTCATTTGATTTTGATTGAGAGTTTGTTGGCGTTGCATCATCCGAGGAGGAGGAGGAGGAGGAGGATGAGGCAGGACTCGAGCTGACACTGCGATAGTATTCAGGTGACTTTTCACTTTGTTGTTGTTGCTGCTTGTTGTTATTGTTGTTGTTGTCATCCGCCAGCAGCGAACGTATCGAGAAACTAGATTGAAAAACTGTCGATGCATCCATCTTAATTATTCTTTTTTCACTCTGCGATCTTTACACTTTCACTTATTTCACTTGACTGTGACACTTTCAGCTGTTGCATGCACCATTTATACTCCTCTTGATCCTGATTAGAGAGAGAGAGAGAGAGAGCTAGAAAGTAGAGAGAGCACCGAGATCAATGCAAGATCAATGGAAAGCCAAAGCCGGTCGGATTCATTCATTGATCCCCAAAAGGAACAAGGACAAAATGGGATTAGTCAATCGCCTCATATTTCGGCAAATTGGATTATCATCTGATTACTACCTGCCGCCCACTCCGCAACACCCCGCACACCCATCTACTTAGCGTGTACCTTCACCTTCACCTTCCTCCCTTCCTCTCTGTTCCTCTGTAATCTGTAATCTTTAATCTGTTATCTGTAATCTGTGTAACCCTTTTTGGCCTGGCTTTGTCAATTCGCGAAATGTTTGTAAATGTTCGCAGTTTTGTCGTCTTTAGTAATTTTCCATCATTGCGGCTTACGATTGTTGATCTCAATACTATTTCTCTTTAAAATTTGTATATCGAACTCGCGAATTTAAGTGAAATTACGAACTGCACTTTTGGGAGTTTGTTCTTTTATTCTAGCTTTTCCTTTCCTTTAGTAGAAAGGTTCTAAAAATAAATGTAAAATGATTAAATGTAATAATAAAGTATTAATCTAATGAAATTTAGTTTCATAATTGCTATACAAATACGAAAGAAAGCTAAAGTCGAGTGTGTTCGACTGTGAAATACTCTCTACTCATTTTTAATAAAACAATATACAAATACACCAAGAAATATACCACAAAAATACCAAAGTATGCTAAAATATACATATATTCGGTATATTTATATATTACTATATTCGAAATATACCATATAGTTAAAATATACCAAATTGTCAACCTTAGTCGCCTAGGTTGACAATTTGGTATATTTTTACTATATGGTATATTTCGAATGTAGTACCATATAAATATTATATACCGAATATATGCATATTATTGCAACTCAATTGTTGTAGGCAGCTTTTTCCATTCAAAAAGAACTTCTACTATTTTAATCTGATCCCAAAAAAATGTTTCAGGAATCTCAAATACTAAACACATTGTTTGATTTTTGAAGCAAAACACAATTTTGTTATATTTGAAAACTTTGTTAAAGTTGCATTACAAAATGATGGTACAGTTTTCTTACGATGTTTTTTAAGATTTAACACAGAGCGTATCTTAAATCAATATTATGTGATGTTAAATTTGTACCAAGAAGGTTTTTTTTAAGTCAATATTAGAATTCTTAAAAAATTCTAGATTGAATGATTACTAATATACAACTCAATAATTGAATGCGCTAATTGAATCATAAAATGGTTAAATAATAATAAATAATATAAAATAAAACCTATTACAATATTTTTGATATTTTTAAATAATATTTTTGGTGTTAAAACTATAAGATGCTTTCTTATTATTAATAAGAACTTGGTTCTTATATCAAATGTTCTCGAAATCAAGATGTTCTTGACGCCTTTTTAAGTCCAAAATTCTTAGAACTAAGTCCAAAATGATTTTTTAACTTATTTTTTATTAGAATATTAAATATACATAAAAAAACATATATCAATTTTAGAATGATATTGATTTAAAATTTTTCTTTCTTGATTTATTTTGATATTTTTCGTTTCTTAAAACAAGATTTTAATCTTGAATTTCAAGATGACATTATATAATCTTGATTCAAGGTTTTTTTGAGCAGCTTTATTTTCTGAGCATTGGCTAGGAACGAGACTTTTAAATGTTGTATTATATTATTTTTATAAAGTATTTAGTTTTTAGTTAGTAGTCAGTTTAGTTTAGTTCTTTTTTGCTAATGTGTTTAACCCTTTAGTGTTCTCTAGCCCTGAATAAATGGTGTTTAGCATGTGGAGTCGTATCGTATGTGATATTTTTGCGATGTGAATCAACGGCTGACAGACTGACTGGCAAGGTCCTCGGCTAACAAATTAGTTGCAGTTGGCTGGAGTGCGAGTAGATTATCAGTATTTTGGCCCGAAACACATCTCTCCTTCTCCCTCTCTCTTTCTCTCTGTCTCTCGCCTCTTCCTTTTCCTTACACCGTTAGTGAATAGCACAATTGCACAACTCTGTTGTGTTCTATACTTTTCTATTTTGTTGTGTTGTTTTTGTGTTCTATTCTGTGCTGTTGTTGTTGTTGCTGTGTAAAATACATTTGCCGGAACCCGTAAAGAGTGAGTCTCTCTCTCTCTCTCTCTCTCTCTCTCTTCCCATATATTGGATTGCTGCCACAACTCTGTCTATGTGTGTGGAGCTGCAACCCAGCAAAGTATTTTTTGCCACCCACTTTTGCCACAGGGGACGAACGCAAAACTTAACAATTGCACTGCATTATCCATGGCACATACAGAGAGTACACAGACAATATATCTACTATATGTATACTATATAGTATATGAGGAGGGGGGTGTCTCTATATACTAGAGGATGCCGACCGATATTTACCTGTCGACTCTTTGGCACACACTCGCCAATTGTCTGTGTACTTATTATGTAATACACATATCGCACACTCGTTGCACTCACATATCCTCAAGTTGAACTGCGTATACCCTGTACTTTTATTCAACTGATGCGTGGTATATACATTTTAACTCCTATTATGCTAAATATTGTGATTCTATTTAAAACATCATAAATTACATTATTTAGATGTATAAGTTCAGTATAAGTAAGTTAAGTATAAGATATATAATATGTTTATGAGCAATGCTTGTGTAAGTCCTAAGTTTTTTTTTCGGTTTTGTTTTTATACTTTTTTGATACTTTTTTGGTTTGTTGCCCAATTTTGAAATTCAATATCATAATCTTATTTAAAGAATGGATAAAATCTATAAAAATTCAGATAGTTTAAAATAAAATACTATTTACAATTAATATACATATGAAACAATAAATAAACTTTTGAATTTAAGATCTTTTCGATATTAAAATAAGATTTTTTAATCTTAGAACAAAGATTGAAGAAGGAAATCTTGATTTCAAATTTGTTTTCGACCTAAATATCTTGTTTCAAGACGATACAGCCATGTCCGTCTGTCCGTCCGTCCGTATGAACACCTAGATCTCAGAGACTATAAGAGTTAGAGATATCATTTTCGACAGCACTTGTTATGTTTGCTCGCAAATTGATAAATACAATAATACCTATAGTTTTTATTTTTCCTGTTTTGGTTAAGTTATTAAAGAAATACTTTTGAATGGAAAAAATGCATGCTTACTACGTGTCTTAGTAGCTTTGGCTGATAATCTGGTATATTTTGTACTACCAAATATACCAAATACATCCTTTGGCATACGTGTTTAGTATTTTTGTGGTATATTAATTTGGTATATTTTAAAATGAACCGCACCGTTTTGCTTTTATTCACAATACGTAATGATAATGTTTTACTTTTGCTATCTGAAAGAAATTGGAATATTGATAATATAATCTTTAATCTTTTTTTTATGTGATAATATAATCTTTAATCTTTTTTTATGTGGCTATCGTACAGATTTGAGTGTAGTAAAACATATTTAACTGACATGAATGACCACAACAAAATACAGGGTATCTGTGCGTTGAGCAACGCTCTCGCAATTGTCAGTTGCAGTTGTGTTTGCCTAGAAAGCGTTGCGACGAGCTCCCATAAAATGCCAAACACGCTCATTAGTTTTTGTTGTGTGTGTGTGTGTGTGTGTGTGTATGTGTGTGTGTTTAGCTTGGTTACTGTTTGTAGGCCTTGTTGGGAAACTAAAAGAGAAAGAGACGAAAAGCAAAAAGCAGTGCTGAATTGCGTTGCTCTACAACTATAAAGCAGGCTGTAAACAAAAGCCAAATTGCATTTGGAACAAGATTATCCATGTCATAATGTCATATCTAGCTGCGGGCTGAAAGTGTGTGTGTGTGTGTGTAATTGCATTTGCAATTGTGTATGTGTGTGTGTGTGTGTATAACTGTCGCCAGCAACTGCATGTGAGGCAGACAAGATAGAAAGATACATTTGTATCTATCTTTTTTTTCGGGCTTGCAATAAAGTAGCTAATGAAATGCAGAGTATGTATGGGTGTCTCTCTGTGTGTGTATATATATATGTATGTGTGTCTCTGTGTGTGTGTGTGTGTGCCACCATATGGTGTATGTAAGCTGCAAGTGTAAGGATAATATGTAAGCAGAAGCAAAAGGCAAAAGGGAGACATACATGTGCCCTGTGGTGCACTCCACCACGGATATCAAGTTGTTGTTGTTGTTGTTGTTGCTGTTGCTGCGTGTCCTGCAGGCTTAACGATAACATTGTGGCAATTTTATTTGCCCACACAATCTGTTGTTATATATGTTATGTGGCGGCGGAGACTTTTGCCAACCGGAAGGAAGAGAACGAATTTCAGCGGAAGGAAACACTAAAATGTTACTTTAAATAAATTGCACTACACAACACACACACACCTCTCTCTCTCCCTCTCACTCTCTCACTCTCTCTCTCTCTTTCTCTGTGTATTATTTTCTCCTGAGGGAGGCCATTGCATTGGTAATGGCGTCGCTGTCTCGACCCAGGGGTGACATGGACAACCACAAAAGCTATCCAACAGCAACAAGGACGAGTACAGATAGCAACTATTCCTTACATTGTATTATGTATCTAGATACAACATTGCATTGCAACACCCTTTTGTCTCACACACATGTGTAGAATGCATTTCATTTATTTGGAGTGGGAGAAAGAGAGAGAGAGAGGGAGACGGAGCGACTTACTAGTGTGGCGAAAAATTTACGAGCCCGTTTTTAATCGATCTAAAATTAAAATCGCATGCCTAGCAACACCCCAAAAAAAGAGAAAAGGAAAAAGAGAGACACCCTTTTCCTTGCTTTGTGTTTTTGCATTTTACCAATGGCATCCTAATAAGCAATCTTGCCCATAGTTTTTTAACTACTATCCGACAATTTGCAATTATCTATGCAATTTTCCGAGCAGAGGTTGTTTATTACCACCTGAAGCCTGAAGAGACATGAACGTGAAATTCTATTCTTTTTTTGGTTATTGAATTGATAATAAAATAAAATGAGAAAAGCGGCTCATGCGATAAATTAATTTCTTATTAATAAGCTTTGCTTGCTTCTAATATCAAGAATGACATTTTTAATCAAGATTAAATAATATAAAAATAAAACCATTCAAAATTATTCTAAAAATTGTTCTCTTTTCTTTATTTATAATCTGTCTGTTAGACAATTAGTATAAACTTACTGAGAACTTATATAAAAATACAAACTCTTATCTTTCAATCAAAAAAGTCTTCTGATTTCCGTCTATCAATTGTACTTGTTTTAGAATGGAAAGTATGACACGGAGTATTTTAACTTGAAAATTCTCTAGTACTTCTTTTTTTACTTCAGCAAATTAATATAATAAAGGCATAGCGACATATCTCCGCGCGACATATCTCCGCTCGGTACAATTTTCGAGCGGAATTATGTCGTTTTTTTTGGCGGAGCTATGTCGTTTTCAAAACGTCATATCTCCGCGCGGAGTTATGTCGCTTTTAAAACGACATATCTCCGCTGAGCAAAAAGCGACATATCTCCGCGCGGAGTTATGACGTTTCAAGGCGAAAAGTTACATCTCCGCCGATTTATTAGCAACTCATCTTCCAATAGAATAAATTTAATGTTTTTTTTTAAATTAATTTCATACAGAAAGTTGAATAGAAAATCTTAATAACTTAACGATAATATCAATCCCTTAAAAAACGCAGTTTCCCATAAGTCTTTATTAAGTATATGTATTATTTTTATTAATTTTTACATAAATCAGTTCAACTTATATATTATACATATGAACAATTCTCTGACCGAATTTGTGTGAACGTCATTACAGTGAAAAAAACATAAACTATACACATTTTAAAAATAAGGAAAGGTTATTCTCATAGCTCTAGATTAGTAAGAATACCTTTCACTTATTTTCAAATTGGTTTAGTTTATGTTTTTTTCACTGTAAAGACGGTCGCACAAATTCTGTCAGAGAATTGCCCATATTACATACATTTATTTAATGTGCATGAAACTTAGTTTATTATTTTAATTTTTTAATTATATATATAAACATTACGGATAGCTTCTTTGACAACTTGTTGACACGTTGGACATTTTGGTTCACCACTGTCAGGATCGTTAGGATCATCGTTCTGTTCTTGATTATGAGCCAGAATTTGATCCCAACATGCTGCACAAATATTCACATGATTACATGGGCGCAATAAAACCGATTTTGGTTCGATAAGAAATACATTGCAGGGATTCATTTGAAATATAGATGAATCGGATATTTGACTGGATTTTGAGTATATATGCATGTATATGTACGTATATATTATATATTATACATAATACATTATTCATTCAAGTGTAAGATGAGTCTCTAATAAATCGACGAAGAAATGTCGTTTTCAAAACCTCATATCTCCGCGCGGAGTTATGTCGCTCTTAAAACGACATATCTCCGCTGAACAAAAAACGACATATCTCCGCGCGGAGATATGACGTTTCAAGGCGACATATCTCCGCGCGGAGTTAAGTCGCGTTAAAACGTCATATCTCCGCGCGGAGATATGTCGTTTTTTGTTCAGCGGAGATATGTCGCGCGGAGATATGTCGTTACCCCATAATAAAGCATAAAAATACAGGTTAATTTGATTGACTGGTTATTGCAAAGATTTATTCGTATTCATTAAACAGTAGAAATTATACACAACATGTATAATCGTGAAATTCAAGATTTTAATATGTTTTTTTTTTAGAAAAGAAAAATCTCAAACTAAACTAAAAATCTGTAATCAAGATCAAACGTTTTAAAACTTAGATTGATTGATTAAAATAAACCAAAAAAAAACGCAGATTTAAGTGTTATTCTATATGTCGAGCACACTCGACTTGTTTTTATATGTGTCTATTTCATAAACATTTTTGTACATATGTTGTCTAATTTTGTTTTTAGTATATATTAGTTACATTTATTACACTTACCTCTTCACATCTTCACATCACAATGAGCATTTCTATTTACTAAGCCAAACAGCAACAACACAAAAATTTCAGTTCTAATTTTAAAGGAAGGGAATTCAAACATCTAAAGAAGCAAAGAACAAAATTCTTGAATTTGAAATCTTTACGATCCTAAAAGAAAATTTTCTTAATCTAAAATCATAGTTCAAAAGAAGTTGAGGAACAAAACCATGTTTTAAGATTTTTTCAACCTAAAAATTTAGTTTGAAAATTTACAATATTTTTTCCAATCTAGAATAAAATAATTCTTGAATAAAATGTTAATCTTATAATAAGATGTTTTTTTAACTTAAAATATTTCTTGAACAAAATTTAATCTTATAATAAGATGTTCTTTAAACTTTAATTTAGCATACTCATCTTGATTGAAGATTTTTGTCTCTGTAGTTTCTCTATTTGTTGAAAAACTTTTGATTAGACATACAACTTGGGAATCGAGCTTAAAAATTGTTTTTCAATATTGAAAAGTTTACAATTCCGGTTTCGATATCAGTTGTTAGAACGAAAATTTTTATGCCTTGCAAATTTTGTAGCGAAATTTGATATCCTTGTTTTGCATTGAGTTCATCATTTCACTTCAGAATCCAGTAAGTTCTTCATGAAGTGCTAAAAAAAAGTTCCCTTGATGTAAAATAAAAACTCGATAGTTAAATGTTTTTCATGATATTTTTATTGCAAACATATATAGCTTAAATATGAGTTGAAGGTATTTGCCTGGTTACTGCTTCAGAACTATCCCACTATTATTATGATACTCTTAAAGATTCTCTCTCTCTCTCTCTCTCTCTCTCTCTCTCTCTCTGTCGCTCTCTTGTAAATGAAAACACAACACATACTCACACAAAAAAAAAAAAAAAAAAAAAAAAAAAAAAAATACTACACACACTTTGTAAAACGTAAATAAAAATAATCAGATCATATCAATTGTTGAGTTGATGTTTTGTTTTGTGTTTTTGTGAAAGCATTTCGTTAGTTTGTTTCGTTGACTCGTAAGTTTCTTTCTTTATTAAATATTTAAATATGTTTTTTTTTTTATTTTTACTGTTTTTTTTTTTATATTATACAATATACTGTTTTGAAGGGGAGAGGAGGCGCGATAGCAGTACGATTTTTTCACAAAAAAAAGTGCATACAACACCATTTTATTCGTTTTTGGGATTTGGAGAGTTTTTTTTTGGGGTGATGTATGCGCTTAGAGGCTAATTGCTTACATAATCGAGTATCACTAACAATATATATCGTTATCGTTATCGTTATATTAATGCAGTTTATCAATCAGTTATTATATCAACTTATTTTTTTTTTTTTTATTGCGCTTTTAGTATTCTTTTTATTCAATTCTCTACAAATTTTTTACGCTTGTACACAAAACAACAGTTTTTTATAAATATAAGATAAAAAAAAAAAAAAAAAATTATACATATATATATAGATTCGGGGAGGCGGGGTTAGGAGGGGTTTTCTTTTCCATCATCATCGCTATATCGATATCGATATCGTTATCGATAGCTATACGTATGTGTATATATATATATATAGAAAAAAAATGCTAGTTGATCCATCTAATATTTGATATTAGCCTAGTAAAAGTATTATTATTATTATTATTATATGTTTGTAATTATTAATGTAGCTGAACTGTTGTTATCGATTTATCGATATATGTTTATGAGCAATGCTTGTGTAAGTCCTAAGTTTTTTTTCAGTTTTTTTTTTATACTTTTTTGATACTTTTTTTTTGTTGTTTGTAGCCTGCCTGAAGAATATTGCGTGAAGAGAATTCAATGATAAAATGCCAGCGCCTTGGCATAGTAAGAGGTACATGGTGGTCATGATATGCGATCCGGCGATTGCCGTTGATTCTGCCCTCCGCCGCTGCTGTTTCCCCCCTCCTCTCCACCCGCTGCCACCGCCACAGCAGCTGCTGCAGCCGCCGCCGCTGCCGCCGCCGCAGCTGCGGCCTGCAAATGCAACTGATTGTAATCGGATGAAGTGTTATTATTTTTATTGGTATTGCTATTATTGTTGTTGTTGTTGTTGTTGTTGCTGCTGGCCACTGGCGGTGTGATCGAGTGCTGGGAATTTGAATCGGATGAAGTGCGTCGACAGAAGGGCGCCAACATGTGCGGCGTCAAGTGGGGTGGGAAGCGAGGCAAACGTGGCAGGCCATGGAAGAGCAACGGATTGCCGCCGTGATGCGGATGCGAATGCGGATGCGGATGTTGATTGAGCAACAGTCGAGGATCGCTGGCAGCGGCAGCAGCCATAAGTGGCTCCCCGAAGCCACCACCGAAGCGATGTTGCAACGCCTCAAAGCACAGCGGCATGCTCAGGCCATGCGCATGGGCGCCAGCGCAAATTCTGGCCAAGATCTCGGCCTGAAGTGCCGAACCAGCAGCTGCAAATTGTTGTTGTTGCTGCTGTTGTTGCTGCTGTTGGTGTTTGCTGCTGTTGCTCCCGCTGTTGCTGCTGTTGTTGCTCCCGAGCGACATCAGTTCGAGCAGCGGCACATCGGGGGGCAAGAACACGGCAGACGATTGCTGCAGCTCATCGCTGCTGGTAGAGAGGAGTTTGCGATGCAGATTCTGATTCGAACTGTGGCGATCGCGGCTGCGTTTCGAGGGGAAGGCCGCGTTGCAGCCATCGATGTTGCACTTGTGATGCAGCTTCAGGTGCACGCTCTGATAGTGCGTCTTCAGGTGGAAGTGATTCTGAAAGATGTCGCCACAGGCGGTGCACTTCAGGGGATTCTCCTTATCGATGGGGACTTCGGGTTCCGGTTCGGGTTCAGGTTCAGGTTCGGGTTCCGGTTCGGGTTCGTGCTCCGCTTCGGGTTCCGGTTCGTGTGGCGGTTCGTGTTGCGGTTCAGCCGCTTGCTTGTCAGTCAGTATAATGTTGTTGTTGTTGTTGTTGTTGTTGTTCAGGGGTCCCTCATCGTCCCCCAGGAGTTCCTGCTTGATGCGCATATAACGATTCTCAGCATCAACCTCGTCGAGCTCATCCAACGGCTCCTGTTTGATGTGTGACACGCTGCTGGCGGACAGGTCCAAAGTACCTGAACCGGTTTGCGGTGTTTCTCTTTCCCGAACCGGTTCCGATTCCCGTTCCCTTTCCGTTCCCATTTGGGGACGTTTCGCTGGCTCCTCGTCATCGAGCTCCGTTTTAATCTGTGGCTTGGCATCGCTGGTGGTATAGGGCGTCAGCGGTGGCGATGGTATCGCCTTGGTGGACTCGCTGCTGGCGCTGTTGCTGCCGCTCATCAGCACCTCAGCTTCTTTGGCTACATTCAGCTCACGCTCCGGTCCCCGTTCCGGTATGCGTTCCGGTACTCTTTCCTCTTCCCCACGCTCCGCTTCGTTGTTGAGTTTCAGTTTCTTGATCGACAAATCGGCGGCCACATCGTAATTGTCCAGCGATGAATTGTCACAGGAATTCTCATCGGATTGCACCGCGGTGCAACGCACAGGATTTTGACTTTTGCGCTTCCGCTTGCCCATCATCAGCAGCAAGGCGGCCGATTGACTCTCCGATGTCGTCGTCGATTGCTGCTGCTGCTGTTGCTGATGTTGCTCTTTGGTTTGACTCTGACTCTGACTCAGACTGAGGCTCAGACTGTGAGCGTGACTTAAACTGTGACTGTGACTGTGACTCGAGATGGCCGAGGTGGAACGCTCATCGCTCTCATTATCATGATCCTTGTCGGGGAGACTATCGTCGAGTTCATCGCCGACAACAACAATGCCACCATCCTCACCATCGGGATCATCGTCCTCATCATCATCCACATCGTCCTCATCGTCGTCATCATCATCCGTTGGCATATGTATGCCCACCTCAAGTATCTCATCATCATCGTCGTCCACATCATCCACATCATCGTGATCGTGATGTCGCATCGCAGCCGCTGCAGCAGCAGCAGCCGCAGCCGCTCCCCCAGCTCCAGCTCCGCCTTCGTAACGTCCCAACATGCCATTGCTATCGAGATAGCTACGCTGCAAATGATATTCCTGACCATGTTTGAGGTCCATTCCCCCACCGCCGCCACCAAGAGCGGCATGATGCCTTAAGTCCGGCGGTGGCGTTAAAAGCGGAAAACTTCCGAAAGGTCCGAGACCAGCCATGATGCCATTCGGTGCCTGCAAGAGCAACGGATGCGGTTGAGCGCTGCGTCCGTCGTGGGGTGAGATTTTGCGACGCAAATGCGGTGAATGGAGTTTGGGATTCGGATTGGCGCTGTGACGATTTCGCGATCTCCTCGAACTAAACATCATGCTGCAACCGTCCACGGTGCATTTGTGCATCTCCCGCAAATGCACCGCCGAAAAGTGAATCTTCAGCGCTCCCTTGTCGCAAAAGGTCTTCAGACACACGTTGCATTGGACGCGTTTCTTCCCGGTAACCGGATTGATGAACTGTGTGCCCAAATTCGCTGGCATTGAGCCCCACTGACGCTTGCTGCCGCTGTTGCTGCTGCTGCTGTTCCCCGGTGAATGTCCCGACTTGCGACTCGCTCGCAATCCCGAGCTGGCAGCCAAAGCGAGTCGCGTCATTCGTTGCGATGAAACGGAATTGCTGCTGCTACTTGAACTGTTGTTGTTCGGCGTACTTTGTGCTGTTGTTGTCGTTGAGGAACTGCTCGATTTGGATTTGTTGTCGTCGTGCGGTGATGTTGCTGCCGCACGTTGTTGCTGATGGGGATGTTGTTGTGGTTGCTGCTGCTGCTGCTGGTGATGCTGATGATGATAGTGATGACTGTGACTGTGACTGTTCACGGGCGAGTGACGATTGTGTTCGCTATTCGATTGCTGCTGCTGTTGTTGTGACTGTTGCTGTGGCTGCTGCTGGGAGTTTGCTTGCTGCGGCGATTGCTGGCAATCTGATTGCTGTTGCGTCGCTGTCGCTGGCGGTGGTGGCGGCGGCGGTGGCGGTGGCAAATGATATGGCAATGGATGTCCGGCCATTGCCATTGCGCTAAAGAATTGATTACTTTGCGCCGCTGCCGCCGCCGCAGCGGCTGCTGCTGCCGCTGCTGCTGCTGCTGCGGCAACAGCAGCACTCTTTTCGCTGGGTGTTGTCGCTTCGCTGATGCGTCGTCGTGCCTGCGCCAACACTGCAGCCTGTTGCAACTGATGGTGGTGCGTGTGATGCGAATGGGGATGCGGATGGGCATGAGGATGCGTATGGGGGGGAAGCGAGTGTGGATGTGAATGTGGATGTTGTTGGGCATAGTCGCTGGCCGTTGATGGCGGTGGCGCGTTGGCGAATGCATTGATTTTGCGAAAATCAAATGGTTGCATATTCTGCAGATCGCTCAGCGGATTCAATTGGGCTGTGCTCATGCTCGTCCGCTCCAGCGATGTTGGCGATGTTGTTGTCGCACGCTCTCCAGCTGCTGCTGTTGTTGCTGCTGTTGTCACTGCTGTGGGCGGTGGCGGTGGTGAGACGGAGTTGGGCGGCGGGTGGCGAAAGTAGGTGGCGGAGAGCTTTTGATGCAGCTGCGACTGCAGGTGCAAAAAGTGTGCGCTCATGCACTGCGATTGTGTGGGCGACAGTAACTGTGACTGCGCTTGTAACTGTGACTGCGACTGTAACTGTGACTGTAACTGTGACTGCGACTGTAACTGTGACTGCGACAGTAACTGTGACTGTAACTGTGACTGCGACAGTAACTGTGACTGCGAGTGCAAGTGCAACTGCGTTTGTAACTGTGACTGCAGCTGTAACTGTGACTGTAACTGTGACTCCGTTTGCAGCTGTAACTGTGACGCATGACGCGTCGTTCCCGTTGTTGTTGTTGCTGTCGTTGTTGTTGTTGGCGGCGAGCTGCGTCGACTTGGTGTCATAACCATGGGACTGCTGCCGCTCAAACGCTGCTCAACTGCTTCACTCGACTTTTGCTGTTGCTGCTGCTGCTCCCTGAAATGCTGCTCCAGCTGCTGTTGTTGTTGTTGTTGCTGTTGTTGTTGCTCATGTCCCACAAGCGGCGGCGGCGGCAGCAACGAATATCGATAACTGCCCAGCAGCAATGCCGTGTAATCCGTGTCGCAGCTTTTGCTTTGCAGCTGTTGATGTTGATGCGAATGTTGATGCTGATGTTGATGTTGATGTTGATGCTGATGTTTCTCTTGGCCAATATTCATCAAGGCTTCGACTCGCGTTTTGTTTGCAATTTAATTGTGATATAGACTAGATGATCAAATATATATATATATATAGAGTAATGGTGTATATATACAGATATAGAGCTAAGGTGTATATATCTTCTATAAGTTCCGTTGTTGTGCTAATTGCTAATTGATTCGTTGTCCGTTGGATTCCAATTGAACTGGTTGCTGAAATGATAAGAAACGAAAATATTGCAATTAGTGACGATCGATAAATGTTATTGTACTTTTGCATTTGTCGGTGAAATCGATTCAAACATTAGTATATTTCTATGTTATTTCTAAATATGTATATACTAAATATGTTTGACATCAATTAATGATGATTGATAAAAGTTTCATTTCTAGAGAAATGTGCTTGTTGTTCATTCAAATTACAGAGCTTAAATAAAGTAAGTCATCATAAAAGCTAGATTGGATTGGAAAAGTGAAATTTGAAGCTAGAAAAGATTTTTGGTAATAATAAACAATAATAACTAGAGTCCTTATGATTGCAATTAGACAAAAGTGTGAAAGTTATTTAAGAAATTATTACTGCTGGGCGGTATCAGGTATATTTTTTTACTATTTTGAGTGTACTAGTGTATCAATATACCAAATACAACCTGTGGTGTATTTTGAATGTTGTACTGTATAAATTTTAGACTTTGGTATATTTTTAGTATTTTTGCGGTATATAGATTGAGCTACTGCAATTGGGACATAGTTGCTTTGGCTGATAATCTAGTATTTTTTACACTCTATGGTATATAATATAATATATTGAACGCAGTAATCTATCAATATTTGGTATATCTTTAGTATTTTTGCGGTATATTAATTCGGTATATTTTATTAATAATACCACACTATTTTGCTCTTATACGACATACGGGTATCTAATAGTCTAGCACACCCGACTGTAGCTTTCCTACACGTTTAAGAATTCCTTTTGTATGTCAAAAAACGCGTACTGTAATTTGATCTTAGCTGCTTTGGTTGACAGTGTGAATGGTTTAATACATTATGGTATATTTTGAATGCAAAACTAAATCAATATACCAAAATTAGCATTTGGTATATGTTTAGTATTTATTTGGTATATTTTCAGTATATTAGCGGAATACGGTTTTATTGTATATGCGTAGTAGGTACTTTCTTACTTTGATTACTCATGAAAGTAAATCGCTTTTTTTTTTGTTGTGTTCGAAGATGCTTTTCACATATACTAGGTATAAATCTAATTTGCATGCTTAAACTTTTTATTTGAATACTCATCTTTTATTACAAATTAAGCAGCAAACTTATAAAATGGCATACAGTCAATTTAGTTAACTTAATCAATAGCCTAATTACATTACTCGAAATGGGTTTCAATATCCACGATATTCCTGTTAGTCGGTCATACCCACAAATGTGAGAGTATACAACAAAATAATGCTAATAACCGACTTGTTGTGAACTAAACTGTTAACCCCATTATTTATGCCATTAGTAACCAAAATAAATGAATGTTGATCATGGTCAATGCTGTAGGTAGACGATAGCTCAGCTCTTCCCTCTCTCTCTCTCTCTCTCTCTCTCTCTCTCTTGCTATCTCTCTCGCACAGTGATGAGCAGGTTCTTCGCCTGCTGCTGCTGCTGTTGCTGCTGTCACTGTTGCTGTTGTCGTTCACGACACGATGAAACATTTGTCCACAACTCTGAGGCGCGATGATGCTCAAGGAGTTCCACCGAAAACGCCTAACGAAGTGGCCCCGAAAGAGACCTCCCAAGTGTGTGTGTCGGAGTGTGTGTGTCAGTGTGTGTGTGTGTAAATATGATTATTTAAAAGAAAAATAAGAATAATGATGTGACAAATTCTGAGTGGACACTTGAACAATTTCAAGAGCGAAACGGCGCGTCGCATCGTCGCAACAGACCGAGAGTGGACAACAACCGGGCGGCGTGACAAGACAATGTACTCATATTCATACTCATATTCATACTCATATTCATACTCATACTATACACACTCGTCGCAAACAACACTCACACACTCGTGCAGTGAGTGAGTGGCCAGTGCCAATACAACAACAGCACGATGATCTTCGTGCTCGTCGTCGACGTTGTCGTTGTTGTTGGCCATGGCCACTTCCACTTCAAATTCCCATGTCACATTCTTGTGCGCCGCACAAGAGCCGATCTCCATGTCTCGATGTCTAGCCGAAAGACCGCCATGGCACCGAAGAGAGACCCCCTACCAATCATCTCTTCAACCCTCCCCCTTCTTGACTCTCCTCCTGTTGCTGTGTTGCGTTGATCGTGATCGAGATCGCGATCGCGTTTGGCTTTGCGCGTTCGCCCCTGACGCGATCGCATCGTTCGGATACGCAAATTATGATTGGGATCGGCAGCGTCATCGTCATCGACAAAGACAACGGACAACGGACAACAGACGACGGACGATGGACGATGGACAACGACAACGACGCGACATATCGACATATCGACATCGCCAACACTACCATTAAATGCTAAGCCGTATTAGCCGATCGTTAAGTAATGATGCGTGCGCAAATTGTGACTAATATTACTTAAATAGATATGTGAATGTTGTTCATCATACATGAAGTCTCTGATGTCTGTTTCTTTACTTCTTCTCTTTTTTATAGCGCTGGCAGAAGGTAATGAAATTGTATAATTTTAATGCTGTTTAAATTGATTAAGAAGTTGAAGTTGAGTTAGCTTCGAGATTGGATTTAAAATGATTTCGAATTGCAATTAAATTTCTGTAAATGCACTTAAAATAAATGGAATTCAAATAAAATTTGACAGGTTTACTTGAACGTTGAAATAGCAGTGCGTTTAAAATTGAAAATTACTGTTACAAACGCAACTTGGAGACTAATTTGAAATATAACAGCCTAATGTATTGATTTTTAAATAATTCAACATTTTTTTCATTTTGGGTAACTTAATATTTCAACAAATATGGAAAATAACTAAAGAATACATTATTGAAAATGGCCAAAATGCCACAAAAGTTATGTTAAAATAATTTTATTCGCATAAATGGAAAGAAATAGGAGTTGCATAAATTGAAAGCAGTTAAATATTATGAATAATTGGTCTACCTTATTCAACTTTGATTGAAATTGTAAAAAGTGGAATGCAGTTACAAAAGATTTATATAAATTCTTTTCTAATACCAAACTTTGGAATGATTGCGAATTTCTTGAACTTAATTCAGCATTGACTTGGCATAAATTGAATCTCATTAATAATTATTACCATAAAAATAAAATTGCAATAAAATTAATTGAAAGCAGTATCAAATACTTGAACTAAGTTTACATTATTTTACTTTCTCTTCAAAGTGATAAATTTTTAACGATTTTAATTGCAGTTGGCAAAACTGTGCAAATTAATGTCATAGCACATCAAGCATCCAACCTTCTCAAGACGTTCATCAAAGGCCGAGTGTCTGTAAAAATTAGGGGCTCTAAAATGCATTTGCTGTTTAATTGAGTTTATGTTTTTGCTACATGCATTTTTCAGCTGAATTGCAATAAAAATGGTCAAGTTATAGAGAATAGCTAATCATATTAGTATTCTGATAATTTCCATTTAAATAACAGTTGATTGATTTGTCCCAAATTACAGGGTATGTTGGCAGTTGCATATAAACGAGAAAGAGCGATGTGAAGTGCTCACGAATGTCACATTGAGTAAATGACTTTGTTATTGACAAAACTTGGCGTCAAGAGACATGAACATGAACACGTTATATGGTTATAGACATTCGATGTCGATGTCGATGTCGATGTCATGCACATACATACATATGTACATATATATTATACAAACTTGTATTGTTTTCGATAACATACAATTTGCCAGTTGTTCGTTCTTTCGTTTTTTTATATCCGCTATCTAAATGGTGGAAGGGTATTATAATATTGTGCTAAGGAAGTCCAATATAAAGTATATATAGACGATCGTCATGTCCTTCAGCCTATCTTTATGAATGCTTAGATCTCAGCGACTATAAGAGATAAAGCTATAATTTTTTTATTTGCTGTAGTGAAAAACATGGAATATTTTATTCAATATGGTATATTTTTAATGCAAATATATAATCTTCAGTATTCTTCAGTATATTTATTAGGTATGTTTTTAGAATAATACTGCACTGTTTTTCTGTAATTGAAAATGTTTAAAGGTTACATACATATATTCTTCTATTTGGTATATTTTAAACGTAATAGTATATCGATATACCAAATAAGCTTTGGTTGACAACCATGGCATATTTTCTTCATATATACTTTGAAGGTAATAGCTTATTGATATACCAAATATAGTATATTTTAGTATTTTGTTTGGTATATTTTTATATAATGTGAATACACATTACTCACTTTAGTATATTTTAAACGTATTAGTATAGCGATACACCAAATATATTTTTAGTATATTTTAGTATATTCGGTATGTTCATTTGGGGTATATTTTTACATAACGGGTACGCATTTGCTGCACTATGATATATTTTGAGCGTAATAGTATATCAATATACCAAACATAATTCTCAGTATATTTTAGTATTTTTACTATATTTATTTGGTATATTTTTGGTTTTATTAAAAATGGATAACGCGTATCTCAAAGTCGAGCACACTCGCTTCGTCTAAAGCTTCTTACTTGGTGTTGTTGTTGTTGTTGTGGGCAGTTTGCATGACATATGTCATCTCGGCAAAGTAATTTAAATACTGCACAAATTGTATTTTAATTGCCACCTGTTATTATTGCTCCCATTGTTGTTGTTGTTGTTGTTGCTGCTGCTGCTGTTGTAATGACATTTATTTCGATTACTACGCCAAGCTCTCAGAGCAGAGCCAAGTCCGCAGAGCCCAAGCCAGCAATCTCCATACACATACACACACACACACACACAAGCAAATCAGAGATGAATGCTGACCAAGTTTTAATTGCTTTTGGTTAATACTTTTTTTTTGCCTACCATATCTTTGTATATTGCTTTTTATTTTTCCATCTCGCTCCCGCGCTGTCGATTTGTATTTCTGTGTTTAAGCTCTTGCCAAACGAGTTCTCTCAGCAATATGTTTATGTAATTATTTCTGTCATTGTCAATACTCGAAGCTAAGGTGACATTTTAGTGCCGCGTTCATTGAGCTCTAGTATCTGGCTTTAATCCCAAGTGGGCTGCATGCAAATGAATAAATCAATTACATTTCAAATTCGCACAATTCGTTAAGGATTTGAGGTGACACTTCAACAAAAAAAATGAAAAAGTCACGAAAAAAATACGAAATAAATATGAGTTCAATTTACGTTAAAAATTCAATTTCAACTATAGTTTTTATTATAACTTGTATTGGCTTTAAATTCACTTTGAAATTAAGTTTGCATTTTAGCTGCATCATTTTTGGTCATCTTTTTTTTTATTTATTAAGAGAAAATTAATGAAATTTTCAACTTACAAAATTCTTGAAGGCATTTTGTATAAAAAATCTTACAAAATAAAAACCATATTTCGTCGTAGTTTTGACAATGAAATTTGCAGTTACATTTTTCATTTTATTTGGAAGGTCTGGTATATTTGTCATCCTATGGTATATTTTGTATGTAGTATTATATCAATATACCAAACATAGCTTTTGGTATATTTTAGATTTGTTTGCGGTATATCAATGTGGTATATTTGCTTTCATATCCGAAAAAACCGGTATATTTGACACTCTGGTATATTTTGAATGTATTATTTTTGGTACTTTATGGTATATTTTGAATCTAGTTTATATTAATATATAATTTCTATTTTATTTAATATTTTTGTGGTATATAAATTTGGTATGTTTTATGTTTTAGTATATTTTTAGTATTTTTGTGGTATATTAATGTGGTATATTTTAAATGTAATTCACACTGGCTTTTATTCAAAATTGATAATGGGTATCTCACAGTCGAGTACACTTGGCTGCAGCTTTCTTACTTTTTTTTAATGAATTAAAAAAACGTTAAATTGATTTTTCGGCTTAAACATAATATATATGAATATATGATCTAATTTACTTTTAATAGATGCTTGACTTTTGCAAAAACATTTGTTAACTTTGAAAATGCACTTTATCAATCATATCTGTATTGACTTATATGTAGAATCCATTAAGTAAGAAACCGAACGTTATGTGATTTTGTGTTTTTTTGGGTTAATAAGCAATTTCCTTGTCATTTTTTGTTCGGACTTCCTACCGACATGTCAAAGCGAATCTTTTTTGGCTTATTTTGTTTCCCATGCTAAATCGGTTGATAGCCTAATTCCGCAATTAATTATTAATTTGATTTCGACAAGTTTTGTTTTATTGGATTTCGAAATGAAAAGATGACATATGTTAATGAATTTGGTTCATTCTAATGAAAGTGGTCTCTGTTCGTTCTACCTTCTCACTTTCCATGGAAATTCATTAAAATTTCATAATTTTGTGTGTGACCACAAAAACGCAAAGAAAGACAGAAAGAACGACGAAACGAAATGAAACGAAAACCCCCCGGCGAAAAGGCAACAAAAATAATCGTGAGAGGATGAACCAAGATGAAGCTGAAGCTGAAGAAGCGGCGTTACCATGGCCCAGACACCAATCATCTTTATTGGGCTTTGGAACATATATTTTGTTTTTGTTTTTAACGCATTCCGAAAGCCATAAAGCAGCAGAAGCCATAAATGCGTGTTAAAGTCGGCCAACAAACAACAGAGATGAACAAAAAAAAACAAAAAAAATAATAATATAATTTCGTTGTCGTCTCGCTGGACCGAAATGTCAACCATTAAACGAACCGAAATGTGCCAAAGATCCCACAAAAAAAAAAAAAAAAAAGAAGAACAGAAAATATATAACCGATCCCAGAAGCGACAGCGTGTCCAATTCTTGAGCTCTCCAGCTCTTTTTTTTTGTTGGTCTCTTCTTCTGCTCGTCTGTCTATTTTGTAAAACTTAATTTATTAAACACATAAAAAGTGTCAACACGGTTTGCTGCATATAAAATATGTTGGTCAACGTTTAAGCCAAGAGCCAAGTTGCAAAGGGATCGCATCGGATCGCATCGCATTGGATCGCATCACTTCAGTTTTGATTATGAACGCCTCCGATTGCCGCCGAACACAAAGCTTAACAAAGTGATTTCAACAACAGCAACAACATTTTATTTTTGTCGATTTGGTTTTTTTTTATTTTTTTTATTTTAAATATGCAAATCGCTTTAGGATCGTTGCGAGTGAATGTGAATGCTCAATGGCAAAGGACACGAACATTGGGAAGACGAAGACTTTGGACATGGAATTATTGCCACGGCGACAAAATACAGATTCATATTTAGTCTGCCTTGTTGTTGTTGTTTTTGTGGCGCTACTCTCAAGACCCAATGTCTGGCCGCATCAGTTGTGATCTTCATGAACACCAACAACAACAACAACGATCTCAACCTTAATCGTATGAAGAAGAAGAGGAAGAAGAACACAGCAGCAACAGCAGCGATCACAGCAGGAGTTGAAACATTCTACGCATTGTTCACAGCTTTGTCCAAGCGAAAGAGAGAAAGAGTCAACTAACTCCTTGGATCACTGATCGCAATTTGGACCTAAAGCTTGTGTAATTGAATCAACTCAAGGCTCAACAGATCGTCGAGTCGAGTGTCGAAATCAAAAAAGCGGAAGAAGGCACGAGACAACCGACAAACCAAAAAAAAAAATACAAAAAAAAACGCAAGAGAAATCTGTTTTGGGTGAGAAAAGGAGATGGATCAAAGGGGAAGAGAATGTGAGAGAGTGTGACTTTGGCACTATGCTGATTGACAGCAGAGCAGCTCAGTTAGTGAAAAGATAAATGTATTTGATATCATCATAAACTACACTTCAAAATCATTTGGCTTAGTGTAAATGCTTTTTTCTATCATCATAAACTGCACTTCAAAATCATTTAATACACAAAATCATTTGCTACGGACAATCAATAACTATAGTATTTTTTTATTCTTGGGAACTTGGTTGCAATTGGATATAAATTGTAGAAGTTAACATACAATTTATGAGATACTTTTTTATGGCAAATAACGTCTACTGAAATCGGGTTTTAGCTGCTTTGTCTGAACTCTATGCTATAATATATTTCGAATATAGTAATCATCGACATATCAAATATGGCCTTTGGCATTTTTTAGTATTTTTATGGTATATTATTTGGTATATTTTAAAAAATAATATGTCGAAACCCGCCACTGCAAATGGATCTTAGCTGCTTTGACAGACAATCTGATATATTTGTAAATCTATACACCAAATATTCAGTATTTTTAGTATATTTTTGGTATTTGGTATTTTTTAGAATAATATGGGAAATAACACCTACTGTTATCTAGTATATTTTGACCTCTATGACATATTTCGAATGTATTACTTAATCGATATACCAAATATGGCTTGCGGTATTTTTTGGGTATAATATTTGGTATATTTTTAGAATATGGGAAATAACGCCTACTGCTTTGGCTGACAATCTAGTATATTTTGACCTCTATGGTATATTTCGAATGTATTACTTAATAGACATACCAAATATGGCTTGCGGTATTTTTGGGTATATTATTTGGTATATTTTTAGAATAATGTGGGAAATAAAGCCTACTGCAATCGGATCTTAACTGCTTTGGCTGGCAATCGAGTATATTTTGACCTCTATGGTATCCATCGATGTACCAAATGTAGCGTTATGTGCAATTTTGGTATTTTTAGCATATTAATTAAGTATATTTTTAAAAGATTTTATTCAAAATGTGTAGCGGACATCTTTGCAAGTTCCTTTATAAATTCAGAATATTTTGGGCTAAATTTGAATGTTGTTTAAGAAATGTTTTCAGAACTAATTTGTTTAACAAATAAAGTTTTCGTTAAATTATTGCTAGCAAATGCCAATCTAAATAAAAATGTTGTAAATGTGCCCATACTATATTTATATATCATAATTAGCATAAAAAAACGTGAACGTATTAAGTTTTAAATATCCTTCACTTTATTATACGGTCACACTTGATCTTAACTGTCTTTATGTCTGTACATTCGGTGCGTTTAGAAAATATAGAAGTTCATTAATGTACTTAAAACGAAATTGAAGTTGTATATTTTATTTGGAAACGGATATTGACAATCGAATACAAAAAATGTATAAAATATAAAGACAACTTTCGATTGAATATTCGTACTCATTGAATATTTTTTGTAGCTCGCTTTGCAATTAACTTTTCCATCGCGAAATGTGTCTCAGACAAGTCGACAGAGAGAGAGAGAGAGAGAGAGAGAGAGAGAGAGAGAGAGAGAAAGAGAGGAGTCGGAGTAAGAAGGGAAGAGTAAGATTAAGTTAAAGCCGCAAGCTAAACCTGCTACACATTGTGCACGCCCCTTTTTGTGCTTGTGGCATCAACAAGTTGACGACAAATTTATGAGTTATGATACGTTCACTCTCTGTTGTCCAGCGACTGAGAGACGAACAACTCGTAAATACTTACGAAGAGCTATACTATAAAAAAAACAAAAAAAAATCATTTGTGTTGAAGGAAGAGTTCAGCAAAGCGAATGAAACAACAAAAAATAAACGAAAGACGTCGCAACGTCTCGAAACGAAACGAAACTTAACCTAACTGAACTAAAACCGAACCGAACCGAACTGAACTGAACTGAACAGAAGAGCCATTCTTATTTCATATTTTCGTTTTTTTCTTATATCTTGAATCTTGAATCTTATGTCTTATATCTTATATTGTAGCCGGGAGCGAAACAAACGATTGATTGAAGGCAAAAAAGGCGGCGGCGGCTTTGTTCATGTGCTACAACCATCGCATTTAATGAGATTTATATCAGTTTTTAATAGCTTTGTGACTCTATTGTGTTTGCATTCCCCCATCCTTCCATCTCCCCTTCCCCTTCCCCTTCTGATCAAGCTGAAGCGAATCTCTCTCTCTCTCTTGGATTGTAATAAAAAATCATAAAAATTAGTCTGTAACATTGTCAAAAAAAAAAAAAACGAAAAACAGAAATAAAACTTGTGACTGGCCATTGCCATAAAATGTTGATCTTTAAATGATAAGCAAAACAATCGATATAATACTTACATATAGAGTAAACTGCATTCAAAACATCTGCAAAAGAAAAAGACAATAGAAATTTTTGCGATTAGTTACAATGTCGTAATACTTTTTAAGCACTCTGAAGTACTTGGTTCACTTATATAACTATCAAAGATGACGATGACGATGATGATGACGATGATGATGACAATGATAATGATGATCTATTGTTAGCCACTCAATGACAATCGAATGCCTCGAGAGTTGGTGTTAATTTAAATCAAATGACAAAATATAATAAACGACCATAAAATTTAATCCGAGTGTTCTCTAAAACGATACGCAAAATGTGCTAAATGCTATGACAAACAGCCACAATACGACACGACATCGAATTTTTCGTGGAGAGGGGGAAGGGAGGTGACGGTGATGTGTGCACAGAGAATACCCTTTAACTAATCGGAAAATATTTGCTATACTAAGCAAATAGTTCTTACAGAACAACATTTCATTGATTGCGATTGATTGTAGTAAAAAAAAGTGAATAAATGACTCAAAGTTTGTAAAAATTAAAAGAATTTGACTAATAAGTCATATTATTAGTTCATTCCGTATATAAAGAATATTTTGTAGAAATTAAAGAATTACTTTCAAAACCATTTTCAAATGTAATTTATCAAATTTACAAGAATTTGATAAGTCTTTCACATTTTTGGTTCATTCGGAATCTGAAAAATATTTTAAAGAAATAAGAAATTTACTTTCAAAACCATTTCCAAATGTTAAATAAAATAAAATGATTGCACTAGATTGAAGTGGAAAAAAATTTAAACATTTTTTTCTTTTCGATTTATGATTTAATATATATTCTGATTGATTGGTTTTAAAGAATTTAGCAACAAATAATTCATATTTTTAGTTCAATCCGAATTTGAAAAATATTTTGTAGTTTATAGTTGTTTTTTTTTTTTAAATAATATAGAATATTTCATAAAATTTTTAATTTAATTTTATTTTAATAAATTCTAACATTTGCCATTTCATTTTTGATGTTAAAAATTTACATTCAAACCATTTCCAAATATAATTTCTTCTTTGATTTTTGGTTTGATAAACTTGGAAATAGTTATAAAATTTCGGCTAATTTATAATATTAAAATAGTTTTTTCGTTTTAATACATTTTGTCAAATAATATTTTGTATTTTTGGCATTCACTTCAAAAAAATCAAATGTTCTTTTTGTACCTTTCGTTGACGTAAATTTGAAAAGAAAAGATCGATCGATAAAAGATTACTTCACATGTGCATATACCCGTTAAACGAATTTACAAAAGACGCTGCCAAGTTGACAGCGTTTGACACAAAGTAGAAAATGAAAACCAATTAAACTAGCTAATCAAATATTATTGTCATTAGCACCAACAAAAAAAAAGATTTAAACGGCTTATTAGCAGTACCATTTAGGTGTTTTTCTCAGTTTATTTATTTTTTTTTTTGCTGTTGTTGTGTGAACGCACTTGAACGTGCTTTGGATCGACTCTCTAAATACCCAGCAAAAAGAAAGTCTACATGAATCACGAAAAAACCAATTTTTCATTATTTTTATAGTATAATAATTTTATGAAGTGTCTGTATATAAATTTTACTTCGCTATTTAAAATAAACATCGTGTTCTTTACTTTTGCAGTGATCGATCTTTTGATAAAGTTTTTCATAATTTTACAAGTAGTAGTTAACATGAAATGCAAAAATACTTCTATTACATTACAGACACTGACAATATTATTCTATACTTTACATTTTAAACATAGAGATAATATTTTTATAATTATGAAATAATTTTGGAGTCAACAAAAAGAGCGTTGCATTAAACGACCCTATTTAAAAGCTTTGAAGTATGTAGAGTATTTTGTAGTCGTGCGTATCGCATTTGATTTTCGCTGTGTTGAGCTTCGACAACAGCAACAACAACAATGAAAATAAAGCTTGGACAGTTAGCAGCTTAAATTCGTTTTTAACTATGCAAATGTTGTGTCAATCAATTAGCAATATTATCAGATGTGTATTATATTTTGTCTAAAAAGGCACATGTCAACTCGATGGAGTATCAAGCATGCATATAGCGACTGCTCCTCTCCTAACGGATTCCACACTCAAACCTCAGTCTCTCTCTCTCTCTCTCTCTCTCTCTCTCTCTTACACACACAGATGCTGCCAATTGCTGCCCACGACTTTTCGCTTCGACGAGGTGTGCTCAAAGAGTTGATAACGAAATTTTTTTGTAATTTTTTAAGAGATTGTTATTGACGAGCAACTGAGCATCATATATGAATAAATACGGAAATTAGTCTGTCAAATAAATACTGGTATAAAATTTATGAATTATTTCAATTGAAATATTTAACATATTTAAATTATTTGATTTTGAAATATATATGATTTTTCTGCAACTAAGCATCAATAGAAAATAAGTGCAAAAGGTATTCTGTTTCAAATAAACATTAGTAGATAATTGATGAATTATTTCAATTTAATTCATCATTTAGGCAAGCTCTTAATTATAAATATTTAAATCTTTCTAATTACCAAAATGTGCAATATTTATGATTCGTATGAAAAAATGGATATCAGAGACTATTAGAGAAAGAGAGGAAGTATCATATCTCTATACTTCCTACCCCGAAAAATCGACAAATATAAAAAACCGCATAGCTTTGTAGCTAAAGCTTACATACAATAATAACTTATCATAATAACATACTTCCTAAAGATTTGTTTACGATCATTTGCAAATTGTAGAAGACATTCTTTTGTATGGGAAAAACTGCTATATCTGCTATTTATTTGAATATAGTACTATATCAATATACCAAATACAGCATTTGGTATATTTTCAGTATTTTGAGGTATGTTAATTAGGCATATTTTAAATTTATTATCACACTGTTTTGTTTTTATTCAAAATCCACATTCGAGCATACCAGAAAGCTGCAGTCAAGTAAGCTCGACTAAGATATACTCGGTACCCGTTTTAATAACAGTAAAACAGTGAAGTATTATTATTAAACAAATACCAAATACCATAATAAATACCAAATACTAAAATATACCGTAGGCCATATATGGTATTAAAAGTATATTACAAGTTTTATACAATATTGTCTGTAGCTCTCCAAAGAAATTAAATAAGAAACCTATTAAATTCAATATGTGAAATTGTAAATGAATTATAGATCTTTCCACTCAGTTGCAACAAACTGAACTTTGCTGACATGACAATCGCTTATAGATTTTATTATTCAAATAAAAGGCCTTTTCAGAAATACATGAGTGTTAATTTTAATTAAATCTAACCTCTTAAAATAAATGAAATATTTGTTTAATTATTGAATTCTTCAACTCTGAATTATGCTAATATAAATTCTTCTTAATTGGTTAATTTGATTGTTTTCGCTTTTGAAACCTGTTCGAACTTCAGCAATACATATAATAAATGTTGCATTGGCAAAGAGCAGCGAACTTGTCAGTGACTGATAAGTTAATGGCAAAAACAAAAAAAAAAAAAGAAATAAAAAAAGGAATGTCCTAGCGACTACGAGTCTCGAGTGCTTTGCCATTGACGTTGTAATTGAATCAATAATAAAATCAAAAGGTGCCATGCAACCCTCTCTATCTCTATATCTCTCTCACACTCTTTCTCTGTCTTTCTCTGTTGCCAACCGTGACGATGGTGTCGGAGTCGATGTCCGTGTCCGTTGTCATCGTTCACCCTTCGAAATTGGGGAGGTGGCAAAGGTAACGTTTTTTTTTTGTCCTGTTGTGTTTGGGGGTCTCTTTGAATTGCTCCAACAATGACTTCGATGCTTGACTGACTGACTGACTGACTGACTGAGTGAATGAGTGAGTGAGTGAGTGAGTGACTGAGTGAAGGACAGGACGGATTGAGTGTGTCTCTTTTGCGTTTTAGAATCCATGTCTCGGCCTGTGTGTGTGAGTGTGAGTGTGTGTATATATTTCATTTTTGAACTGTCTCCCTGACAGCCTACGAACATTTTGAGTGACGTACAAAATGATGTCGTGTTGTCGTTGTCGTTGTCGTTGCTGTGTCGTGCCACGGCAACAGCAACAACAACAACAACAGCAACAACTGCGACAGCGACAGCAACGTCCACATCCACCAAAGTCAGCAACCAACCAGGTTGACTTTTTACAGTCGTACCGCCGGCATTCGTGAACGTCGTCGTCGTCGTCGCATGAGACGACGAGGGCCCCGTCAGTTTTGGGTCCGACATGGCAGTAGTGACTTTCGACTTGAATGTGCGCGATTTTTCGAGTGCGCCACGTCAAATCAACTAAACTTCTTTCGCCTCACCTTCCCCTCTTTCCACTCTTCCCTCTCTCTCTCCATCTCTCTCTCTCTCTCTGATGATATTATGGAAAAAGAAACGTATAAGTCGCTGCTTTTTTCATTGCTGTGACGAGCTTAACCCTTGTGTGTCGCTGCTGCGACAATTTCATGGCAATCATACGCACTGTGGGACAAAGGCAGCATTTTGTGGGAAGGAATTTGCAAAATGAATAAATCTTGATTTCAACATAAGCGAACTAAATAAATTAGGAGTTAAGAAATTCTCTGAATTCAACAATAAAATATATATTTCTTGATTGCAAACTTATGCTTTAGATCATAAAACTCGGTTTTCAGTCCGTCTTATTTTTAAAATTCACCAAAATAATATACAGAAGACTATATTTGGTATACTGATGTAATACTACATTCAAAATATACCGTAGAGAACTAAAATGTACTAAATAGTCAGTCAAATATGTGCGGTATTATACTTAAAATATACCAAAATAATATAACATATGAAATAACATATCCTGAAATATACCGAAGGCTATATTTGGTATATTGATAAAGTAATACATTTAAAATATACCACAGAGAACTAAAATATACCAAATAGTCAGTCAAAGCTGTGCAGTTTTCATTTTAAAATATACCAAAATAATGTACTGCAAATATCTTAAAATATATCGAAGGCTAAAATCTGGTATATTGATGTAGTATACCTAAATATATATACCAAAACAAATTTTTATGTGGAGTATACATAAATTATTATAGCTCTTGTATTGGGATTTATTTTTCTGTTTTAAGATAATTGCAAAAATTAACGAATTCGTACTCATACCGAAAAATGAAATAAATATAAATATAAAATAAAAAATCGATATAAATATAAATTGATATTTTAGAGCACATTTCTCAGTAAAATTAATTTACATATATGCTAGAATATTTGATACTTTGTATTGTATATTAAAATAAACGCAAATTGACTTGAAAATACTTTTGTCAGTATAAATGCAATAAATTTAGCAATAAAATGCAATGTTAATACATAGAAAATTAGAAATTTTATTTGTAATTTCTATAAATATGGAAGCTTTTAATAAATGAATTATATTTACTTATTTCTCTGAATTATTCGATTCAATTTACATACACTTTACTAGTAATGATCTATTTTGTATGCAATGAAATTGATTTTGACTTGACTTAGGATTGCAGAATATCCACTGTGCACAGTGGTGCTCTGATCAAACACACACACATACGAAGTAAAGGGTTAACAAGCATGCTCCTCAAGTTTGTTTGGGGGCATTATAATCTTTGCTTTTCGCGCTCACAAAATGCGACTGACACTGCAACTGAGAACCGCGAATCGCGAGCCGCGAACCGCGAGAATTGAGCACTAAGCGACGAGAGGTGGGGTGTGGAAAAGGTGGGTGCCCAAGGGAAAGGGGGAAAAGCAGCAGGCAGGAAGGCAGGCAGGCAGGGCTTTTGAGAGGACTGTTTGTGGATTGGCATTCGCCGGGTTTCTCGTTCGCATTCGCGATTGCGTTTGCGTTTTCTTTGAAAGGCACACGTCATGGCTGTGTCAGTGTTTATGCCGGCCGAGCGTCCGACCATGCATTATATACGCAGACAGGCGCTCAGAGTCAGTCAGAGTCACAGTCAGAGTCAGAGTCACAGTCAGAGTCACCCAGGCAGTCATTCATTCATTTAGTCAGTCAATCAGTCAGTCATTCAGTCATTCATTCAGTCCGACAGTCAGACAGTCAGTCACAAAAGGAAGCACTTGAAAAAGTGAGCACGTTAACGGAGCAAAAATAGTTCGTCGCCTCCTCTAAAATGCCATTCTCTCGACCAAGTCAAGTCAACCAAGCCAGCCAACCAAACAGACTGACAGACTTGCGACTTGCGACTTGTGACCGTGCCTCGGGGCATGCAACACGAGCGCAAGAAGGTGCATTGTGTCGCCCCAAAACACTTGCGAAAGGCTCTCGAGTCTGTCAATCCAAAATACAGAAATACAAAAAGCAAAAAAAGAAAAACTCAACTCAACTCAACTGCACTGAACTGAACTCAACGGCAAGACACGAGAGCAAAAAAATAAACGACACCAAAATAAATAAATAAATGTTAAAGAAAAGAAGTGAAAAAAGAGAAGAACAAGAACTAACAAATAGTGTAAACAAATGGGTGGCGAAGCGGCGCAATAAAGTCAAAATCGATGGATATGCTGCCGCAGTTGTCGTCATATATGCTTCTCTCCCTCACTCTTGCCTTCTCTCTCTCTCTCTCTCTTTCTGGCTCACACAATATGCATATGATATAAGTGGCATATATGTTATGTTGTGAGGTAACAAGGGTATTGATTTAATCCTAAAATTACATTTAGAACTCACATATTCATAATTTTTGCCATAGTAATTTTTTGTGGTATAAATTTATTTTATTTTTGCTTGACTACTATTAAATTCATTAGAAGCTGATGATTCAAAATTTTACATTTTTCTTATATTTGTATACATTTAGTATTAAATAAATATACCATATAAAGTCTTCGGTTTTTTTTTGCTGTATATTAATTTTATGTATTTTAAATTGACAGTAGATTTCTCACTTTAATTACAGTTCAATTTTTCGGTATAATTTGGTATATTTCAAGAAAAATATCAGCTTACAATCTGGTATATTTTAGTACTCTATGAAATATTCTGAATGTGGTACTATAGCAAATTATCAAATAAGGCCTACAACATTTTTAGTATATTTTGCGGTATATTAATTTGGTATATTTTATAATAATACCACAATGTTTTACTTTTATTCAAAATGGATATCGGACTGTAGCTTTCATACTTGTTTAAATTTAGTACGATGCCAATATACCATATATAGTTCTTGGTATATTTTAGTATGTGAATTTGGTATATTTTCATATGGACTTTATTGCTTTATTGTGTAAGCAAGATATGTATTTCTATAGAATATTTATACAAGTTTATTTAACGATCAAGTGATCAATTGATCAAGTTGTTCATTCATTTTAAATACTTAGCTCTATTAATCGATGTTCTTTTAGTATTTGCAAAAATTGATAAACCAACAGTTTATGCTCAAATGGATGAACGCAACTCGATCACAACTCTTTGATCGCAGTTCGTGAGTGCAATGAACTTAACGAGTATTCACACTCAGCGATCGTCGCAGTTGCATTCACATTCGCATTCGCATTCGCACTCACCACTGGCATCTGTGTATCAATATATATATATATATTGACCTAAAGCATTTCGATGAGTGATTGGTTATTGCAGCAGCAATCCATTCAAAGATGAATGGATTCAGCGCACTGCAGTCGCTGTGTGTGTGTGAATACACTCACACACATGCGTTTTTATTGAAGTTTTATCGGTGTTGGCGATCATGGCGGGGCGGCAATATCAAAACAAAGAGTCCTGCCGTGCCGTCGATAGGATGAGAAAATAAGATACCAACAAATTGCCATTGGATGTGGGGATATGGGTTATGCTGTTATGCTGTTAAAGCTGCTGGCTGCCAGGCTGACTGGCTTACTATATATTATTGTGTGTCTGTATGGGTGTCTGTGTAATCGCCAGATTGGGTAACATTTGCCTCGTAAAAGTATCACCGCAGCATCTCATGGGAATGTGTGATCTGAGTTGGCCAACAACAACAACAACGATCGAGTCTGGCCTATTTCGATTTGGCGCAAATCGAAAAGAAGTCAGAGAGAGAGAGAGAGAACTCGACTCTGGCATCGATTTTGTTACCCTGAAGCTGGGGCAGCAAAGAACGCAGCATGGTCAAAGCGAGCGGAAGGCGACCACAACCACGACCACGACCACGACCACATACGGTGACGATCAGGCGGCCCACCTGCCCGCCAACAGCAACAGAGCAACCACAACAACAACAACAATCACAACATCTCTCCTCTCTTCCTCACCCTCACTTTGCGTCATCAAAAAACACTTCTGCGCTCTCGGCTCGACTCCACTCGACTTGATCAACTTTGTCTGCTTTAGTTACGGCCTAAATGTCCCAAGCCATCGACACTCAAGCCGCCACCGCCACCGCCACCGCTTCGACATCAAACACCGCAGCAGCATCAGCAGCCTGAAGATGCAACCAACCAACATGTGTGGACTTTAAATATTCCTCTTGCTTAGCGACTTTTGTCTCTCTAACACTCTTGTTTCTCTACTTTAACTTTAAATTTAACCCTAAACTTTAATTTTAAGTATTAACAACTTTTAACTTTACCTTAAATTTTAAATTTAAACCCAACTCGAACTATATCATTGACTTTAAATGTGGCCTAATCTTTATCTATGACTTAAACTTTAATGTAAACTTTATATTTAAATCTAATGCTAACTATGACATAAACTTGAACTCTACCTTTTTAGCATTTCTTTCTTTAATTTAGCCATATTTTTGCATTTGTAAAACTCTTCCTAGATCGAACTTTATCTATCGCTTTAGCGTTGCCTTCTACTTTAATGTCAACTCTTAATTTGGCCTTAACTTTAACTATGTACAATATTAAACACAAATGTAAACTTAATATTTAAATCTAATGCTAACTATAACTTTGAGTTTAAATTTAATCTCTAATTCTAAAAATTTTCTTGTTTCTCTAACTTTGACCTTAAATCTATCCTCAACTCTAACCTCAACTCTAACTTTATATATCTTCTTGCTTTAACTTTGTCTTTCACTTTAATGTCAACTTCTTGTATTTCTCTCTTTCAGAGAAGGATTTCAAATATAACTCTAACATTGACTTTAAATTTGGCCGTAACATTAACTCTGTGTTACACTTTAAGGTAAGCTTTATATTTAAATCTAATGCTAACTATGACATTAACTTTGAGTTTAAATTTAACCCTAATTCAAACTCTAATTCTAGTTCGCATTTCTAAAACTCTCATTGTTTCTCTCACTTCAACTATGTAATGAATTTTAAAATTTAACTCAAACTTTAAGCATTCCATTGCTCACCAATACTTTCCCATATCTGAAACTCTTCTTCTCTGACTTTGACTTCGAATTTTACCCCAATTCAAATTCTAATTCTAATTAAATTGGACTTTAAATACAATATTAATCGTAACTCTATATTAACTTCAACATTAACCCAAACTTTAATTTTAACATTGACTAAAGTTAAATCAAACTCAAACTGACTTTAAGTTTATCATTGATTTTAAAGTTGACATTATAACTTTCAATTTATATTTAAACATTATTTTGACTTTAACTTTAAACTAAACTGTTGAAATATCCCTACTTGAATAAGCAAAAATACCATTACAAATGAGCTGGTCACATTAGGACTTCCTCTATTCTTTTTTGATCTTGATTTGAATGTGAATATGATGCAGAAGAGAATATGAAATTCAACATAAACCTAAACCTTACTCTAACATTGTTTTTAAATATATATCCCTCGCTTTAATTCTAGCTTTAACTTCAACTTTAAATTTAACACTCTTTTTTATTGAGATGTTAACTTTAACCACAGACTTCGAATTTAAGTTTATTCAACTTAAACTTTGAATTTATAAAATTAAACATTATTATTGCTTTAACTTTCAATTAAACCTTACTCTTACTCTAATTTCAACTTTATCTTTAAATTTACCAACACTTTTATTTTAACTTTAACTTTAACTTTAACTAATTTTAAATTTTTTCTAACTCAATGTTCTCTTTGACTTTCCTTATCTGATAATGTATTGTCTACTTGCATTCAAATCATAATCGTCAAGTAATTAAAATGTCGCTCATCTGTTTTACTAGAAACTGTTACAAATTCCGAAGAAAACACATTGCATTCAATATAAATAACACTCTCGTTAAGCAGCAAGTTAAATATTGATACTTGAAGCTCGCACAAAAAGCGCAAAAATTGCGATAAACCGATCAAATAATATGCGAAATTTACGGCAACAAAAAACAAGAAGTGAAGCAAAGCAAAGCGAAGAAGAAGAAAAGGGTGTAAACATAAGTTATAGGCAAGTAAAGCTCATTGTTTAGCCTGATCTATTAGTGTGTTTCTTTTCTTAGCCGCCAAGATTCTCACGGCCGAAAGGACGATGCGAGGAGTCATCAATCAGTCAATCTAAGCTGACTGACTGAGAGCGAGAAAGAGAACGAGAGCGAGAAAGAGAGGGAGACTGAGAGAGAGAGAGCGAGCTCAGCATGTGCCTTTCAATATGATTTGAAGTTTTTCGGTGTCGGAAAGGTTTTTATTTATTTATTTTTATGCGGCATTACATTTATTTTGCTTTTTATTCTCCTCGCCTTGAGAGATGATGTTCGAGTTAAGTTGAGTTGAGTTGCAAACACCTTCCAACGAGATAAGTGGCTTTTTTTCTCTTTCTTTTCTTGTTCGCTTGATCTACGACACTCTGAAAGAACGCACAAATGCGAATGAAGAGGGGGAAGGGGGGAACTGAGGGAGAATTGAAGAATTGGCAAATGGCGGTATATTCACTCGTTCGCACATTTTATGATGGCTGAGATTGCCATACTTTTGAAGAAGAAGAAGTGAAGTTCGCTTCGCGTCTTCCTTTTGCACTTGTTGAGTGATTGGATTGGCTTAACTTGGAGGAGAATTGGAATTGCGAATGCGATTGCGATTGGAATTGGAATTGAAGCGAGTTTTTGTTTTTGTTGGGCAGGTGTCTGTCTCTCTTGCCTAACTGTTTTGCTGCTCTTCTTCGTTCCGTTTCGTTTCGTTCAATTTGGTTGCCATTGTTTCACTGCACGACGTTCATAAGGCAACAGCAACAATCAGAACAACAACAACTGCGACAACGAAAACAACAACAACATTATCATCATCATCACCCAACATCAGCGTCGTCGTCGTCGTCGTCCATTGTGTGACGGCAACGGCAACTGGTTTTGCTGGACATTCATGGTCTTGGTTGTGTTTCCCCTTCGCCCCTCTCCACAGTCACCCACCACCTTCTCTCTCCCCCGCCTCCCGCACATTGGCTGCGTTTTGTCTTTTAGCCAGAATTGCCAATCATTCGCAGCCGCAATAAAATTACATGAGTAAAATGTGTCCGCGAGCATTCGTGGTACTTGATCGTTTTCAAGAGTGCGGTAATCGGTTTCAATTTCATCTTTATAGTGTTATGAAACTTAGGGGTCCAGCAAAAACGAAGCAACAACAACAACAACAACAAAATACGAAGAGCTTTCGGCTTCTCTCTGCACACACCAACGACAACAACAACAACAACAACGATAACGAAAACGACAGCGACGACGACGAAGACGAAGACGTAAACGAAGACAACAACAACGAAGCCGACGCCGACGCCTCCAACACAAGACAGAGACAGCAATAGAAACAACGACAGCTATGCCGTCTGCAAAGAAGGAGGGGAAAAGAGATGAAAGATGGCAATGGAGACCGCGGGATGCAGATGGATGGCAAGACACACATATTCAGTGCAGTGCAGAGCAGAGCAGTAAACTGCATTTCAACAGGAGCGTCGCTTAGTGGGGACTTTATTCCTAACTAAAGAATTCTATAACTATCGTTTAATCAAAACTTATTATAGAGAGGAGCAGGTAGTGAGCGAGAAATGTGTTTTCTTTTTAGATTCGTTGTCAAGAAGAAAGCACAGTTAATTTTATTATAAGTAATTTTGCAGAACGATAAATTACTAAAAGTAAAAACATACATTATAAAAATGCCCTTAATAATTTGTTACCTAAATATTATATTCCTAAAAGGAACGCAAATTCAATTTTATAATCAAGAAGGAAAATATACAATTTGAGGAAAATATACCACTGCAGGAATATATACTATATCAGGAAAATATGCTATTTCAGTTATTTATACTATTTTAAATAAGTTCACAAAATAAAGTTTATAGAAAGGTTACATAAATGGGGAACTAAATAAGTTAATTTAATTAAAATTACATTTTTCTTCAAATACATTTGTATTTTACGTAAGTTTACCTTACGTAAGTTTACCTCGATGAATTTATTAAATAAAACGAAAACAAAAGTAAGTCTATATTGAACAGGGGCAAGTAAAAGCTTATTATTAAGTACACTTCTTTACAATAAAAGACTACTGACAAATTTTACTTTATACCTAGTATTATTATTATATTATTTTGTTGTTTTTTTGCTTGTTGATCTCGAATACCTAATGGTTTATGTTTCAAGCTTTTAATTTTTATGTTTGTTGCTAGACGTGATTTACTATCGTTAATTGTTTGTTATCGATAATGTAATCGATTGTTATTTCAGTCTATTGTTTTTGTCTATAAATAAATGCTTATTATTAAAAGACATTCTGCATGGTGAATTCTGGCGTGATATACTATCGCAAAATATCTATGATCGATAGTGTCATCGATAGTGTAATCGATAGTTGTTCAATTATCAGTTATCAATGATCGCTAGTAATTGTGCCTATGAATAAATGAGTTTATAATTTTGGTGAGTTCTTTAAGATAAGCGTGATTTGCTATCGTTAACTGTCTATCTAACATATCGCTAACATAGTGTAATCGAAGTCATTCAGTTTACTGTTTAGAGTCCAAAAATGAAATGTTTTAATGATTAAAAGCAATTCACTATTGTAAGTTTTTTAGGATCAACGAGATTTACTATAGCTAACTGTATGCTATGGATTGTGTTATCGATAGTGTCATTACAAAATCATCGATAATCATACAGCCAACTGTTTGGGGTTCAACATTAAATGGTTTCATTAAAGTTCTCTAAGATAAACGTGATTTACTATCGCCAGCTGTCTGCTATCGTCAATGTTATCGACAGTGTCATCGATAGGGTAATCGATAATCATTTAGTCTACTGTGTAGGTTCAAAAATAAATTTGTTTTCATTATAAATAGCAATTCACTATTCAAAGTTCTTTAAGATACCTGTGATTTACTATCGCTAACTGTCTGTTATCGTTAGTGTCATCGATAGTCGTTTAGTCTACTGTTTTTTTTTTTTTTGGCATCAGTTACGAGTCTCTTCCTCGCTCTTCCTCGCTCTTCACCTTCCCCCCACACATACACACAATTGCTGTGGGTATTTATGCATATTGAAGCGTGTCTAATGCTCCATAACTGACCTCACCCGGAGGAGTTGCAAGTCGAGTCTCGAATGCGAATTGCCGCCGCCACTGGATTGATCCAGGTGTGTAGCAGCTGCCGCTCTAGCTTATCGTTCAGCAGCAGCAGCAGTTGTTGTTGTTGTTGTTGTTGTTGTTGTTGTTGTTGTTGTTGTTGTTGTTGTTGTTGATGTGTTGTCGTTGTCGACGCTCTCACACCCAAAACGCTTACATCGACATCCGCCTGGAATGAAGTTGGACATGCCGCCAGCCGCTGCTGCTTTTGCTCCTGCTCCTGCTTCATCTTTAGCTTCAGCTGCTGTTGCTGCCATTTATTGTCGATTCTAGCGCGTCTCCAGAGAAGTTGTTACCCAGTCTAGTCTCGCAGTCTCGCAGTCTCTTTAGTCTTTTAGCCATTGCCATTCTCATTCTCATGCCCATTGCCATTACTCGGCTGCTGCTTCCACTGCGGCTGCGGCTGCGGCTTCAGCTTTAGCTTTAGCTGCCTGTAGAAAGCAATTCACTGTAATTGCTTTGTGACTTATGGCCCGGCCCAACTTGTGCGCGCTCGCTCGCCCAACAACAACAACGATCGTCAGTCCCCACAGAGCTGGCTGGCTGGCAAGCTCATCCTCCTCTCCTCTCCTCTTCTCTCCTCATGGTCAGCCAGGTAGCAAAGTCCTCCGCCTTGGAGTTTGAGTCTGAGTTGCAGTTTGGTGGTAGTGGCGTCTTGACCTTGTCATGCCATTAAATAAATTCAAACAGAAACTAAACTCGGCCGCTGAGTGCACAGTGCAGAGTGGTTGCATATGTGTATGTGTAGGTGTGTCTGTGTGTTTGTGTATGTGTGATGTGTATTGCATGTGTACTGCACTGTAGTTTTTTTTTGTATACCCGCTACCCATAGGCTAAAAGGGTATCATCACTTTTTGCCTCTATGAAATGAATGTAACAGGCAGAAGAAGGAGTTATCTCCGAACCCATAAAGCATATATATTCTCGATCAGCCGAGACGATATAGCCATGTCCGTCTGTCCGTTTGTCCGTTTGTCCGTCTGTCTGTCTGTCTGTCTGTCTGTCTGTCTGTCTGTCTGTCTGTCTGTCCGTCCGTTCAAATGAACATCTAGATCTCAGAGACTATAAGAGATAGAGCTATAATTTTTTTCGACAGCACTTGTTATGTTTGCATGCTAATAAAGTTTGTTTTAAATTCTTGTCACGCCCTTTGCCGCCCCCGAAAATTGAATAAAATCGAAAATCAAGCGTCATTTTAATCAAGTTAAAGTTGCAATTTTTGGTATATACATTAATAAATTCAGTGCTTATGATTTAGTATCAGTTAAACATTGTATAAGTTATTTAGGTAATCGATAATCGATATACCAAATATAAGCTTCGGTATTTTTTGTGGTATATTTTCGGTATTCAAGAAATACTTGTATGGGTACAATATCAATTAATCAAATATGGCCTATGGTATATTTGTGATGTATTTTTGGTATTCAAGAAAATACTTTTGTATGTACAATATTGATATACCAAATATTGTCATCGGTATATTTTTGTATTTTTGGGGCATATTTTTAGTATTTAAGAAATACTTTTGCGTGTACAATAGCGATATACCAAATATAGATTTCAGTATATTTTTAGTATTTTTGTGGTATATTTTTGGTATTTAAGATATACTCTCTTTGGTATATTTTATTGCTTTTGTAAAATATTTACGGAATTTATGAAATACCTTTTGTATGCACAATATAGATTACCAAATATTGTCTTTGGTATATTTTTTAATTTTTGCGGTATATTTTCGTCATGTAAGATATACTTTTGTATGTACAATAGCGACATACCAAATATAGATTACAGAATATTTTAGTATTTTAGAGGTATATTTTTGGTATTTAAGAAATACTTTTGTATGTGCAACATCGATATACCATCGGTATATTTTAGTATTTTTGTAGGTATTTTGATATGAGCAATATCCATATACCAAATATTACTTTCGGTATATTTTAGTAGTATTGTTGTATAATTTTGGTATTTAAGAAATACTTTTATTGGTATATACCGAATACCAATATACCAAATACTACCTTCGATATAATTAGGTATTTTTGAGGGCTATTTTTGATATAATTTTTAAATTCTGTTTCATTGCGGGTATCTCCCAGTCGAGCACACCCAACTGCAGCTTTCTTACTTGATTTTGTTTTGTATTTTGTGTTGCCGACAACGCTGTCGATGCGCTCTCAGCTCGCTAGTCGTGCGACATGACAAGTGTCCGCCTTGGCTGTCTTGCCTCCTGTTCCTCCTCCACCTCCTTTTAGCTTCCTCCACCAGCTTCTCCTTCTCTTCATGCTTACCAACTTGACCAACTAGCGACTAAAGCAGGCTTAAGCTTTAACTGCGCGATTGCTAAGACCGAAGACCGAAGACCGCGACCATGTCCAAGGCCCCACCCCCTTTGCGTGCCACATCACGAGGCAGCTAGAGCAGAGAGCAGCTAGAAGCAGACAGCAGACAGCAGCGCGGCATCAATGAGCTGCCGTTTGCAACAATCGTGATCCACACTGGCCACAGCTGCTGCAGCACCACCTTCACCTCTACCCCTCTCCTCCCCTCCCTTTGCGCCCACCTTCTTGGCATTAGCCATATAACGAGTTGCCATATTTTGATGGATTCGTCTCTGGAAGGTGTAAATATTAACCAAAGGGCAGTGCGAAAACGTGCACAACAACAACAAGCTGCTGCTGCTCTCTCTTTCTCTCCCCCTCTCTTTCTCTCTTTTTCTGCTTTCATTCCCATTCTCATAGCGCTTGCCAATTGCTGTGCGTGTCTCATATTATTGTTGTTGTTGTTGTTGTTGTTGTTGTTGTAATTGCTTATTGTTGCTGCTATGCTTTGACCTCCCTCCTTCGGCCACGCCCTCGTTCGCGTTTTACTTTTTCTAGGAGGCGAGCAGACAATAGTGGAGCAAATTAAGCAGCCATTGTTGGCGTATGTGGCGTATACTTAATGTGCACTTTGACTTCATTTTAAATACAAATATATACCAAAGGCAATATTTGCTATATCGAAATATATCTAGAAATGTATATTGCATAAACGTATTTGTTGTTAACATCAACAAAATTAAATTAAATGATTGCTCAATGTAGATCATTTGTAGATAATTCAATATCACACTAAAAAATATAAATTCTTTTAAATAAATTTTTAGAGTATCGCTCTTTCCGTATACTTAATTTGCGCTTTGACTTTATTTCTCCATTTGATCAAAGCAAGTGAAAGCTACAGTTGAGTGTGCTCGACTTACAGAATAAGAGCGAAACGCTGCGGTATTATTCTTTTAAAATATAACAAACTTATATACCGCAAAATACTGCAAAAATATTCCAAATATACAGAAGGATATATTTGGTCTATTGAAACTGATTGATTGATATTGATTGTCTGCCAAATACAAAAGTATTTCTTGGCTAACTTCTACAATTATTTACTTCATGGCAAGAAAACAGGATTCATATATTGTAGTTATTGATGTTATAAGAAAACTTGTAGCAAACATAAATAATAATTTCTGTTGACTTCCCCAGAGCAAAATTTCAACTGAAACCAACCCAAAAGTTATATTTAAAAAAAAAAAATCAAAATCAATGGACTTTTCTTCAAGCAAAGCCAATTCTTTCATTCATTCACGCATTTTGTAGTTGTATTCTATATGACTAAATCGATAAGATTACAAATATAGCTTTCTATATAATCTAATATTGCAAAAGTCTTCATCTCTTTTATTTCAAAAATTGTTAAGGATCGTATCATAAAACAAGTTAATTAAAAATAACAATTTGTGGTAAAGTGTAGTAATTTTCTTGTATTTTGCTTCTCTGATAATATAATAAAATATTATACAATATTGTAAGTTTTTATTGTTGTTCTCTTTAAATACAACTCACAACAAATTAAGCTGATCGATTACAAAAAAGTTGCATGTATTGACTTAAGTTGTTTCCCATCACAACAATTCGAAATACTTTTAAACTAGTTTTCTAATTGTATTGACTGAAACGCATTTCCATTAACTCTGCACAGTGATCGATATCTTTATCGGTCTATCGATAACACGTAACTAGCGCTATCTTCTATCGCAACACGATCTTCTCAGCTAAATTCAAAGTATTAAAAAAATATATAAGTAACAATCTCTAATTTATGTTATAATATTATAAAAGATTGTAGGTTTGTATTTTTCTTTGTTTACAACAAAGTAAGCTCATCGATTATAAAAATTTCTTTAATATATCTTATTGATTTAAGCAATTTCCCTTAGCAACAACTATAAAATCTTTTTAATCAGTTTTCTAGTCACATTAGACTGAAAGCAACGCATTTCCATTAACTCTGCACAGTGATCGATATCTTTATCGGTCTATCGATAACACGTAGAGGACTAACTAGCGCTATCTTCTATCGCAACACGATCGCCTCAGCTAGATTAGATGGGCCGCAACTGATGCTTTAATAAGCATAATAAGTGCCGATAATGAAGCACCTCATTAAATTGCTGTCCTCCCTCCTCAAAACGGGGCGTGGCCTCAAACGATGCTTGTTAAGTAGATGAAGCTAGATGGCAGCGAGAGATCGATTAGAGTGCGAATCATTAACATATACATATTTCGATATTTCGATTGCAATGCCAAAGCAATGAAGAATGCAAAAACAAAAAAACAGAAAAGAAAAGAAAACGAAGCTCAGCAATAATAATGATCGAATGCCAAAAAGAGAAAGGAGGGAAAGAAGAAGAAGAGGGGGAGCTGTGTCTGCATTTTCATCCCGTTGTTAATGTTGTCTTCGGCTCTGACGGTGCACAGCGCCAACCTGCGTTTGCCCAGTTATGACGAGTTGCCCCCCCACACCGAAGAAGAGGCAACAACCAAGCAAGCGAGCGAGCGAACGAGGCAAGAACATTGACTAATCAACATATCAGCACGCTGTGGCAACGAATGCGATGATGAGAGAGGGTAAGAAGAGAGGGAAGAGAGGGAAGTTTTAAGCTACAGGATTGCGTGTTTGCGACCAACCCATGCGGCGTGGCAATTGCAGCAGATAATGGTGCAAAGTGCCGGCCAAGTTGGGGCACATCGCAACGAATCGAATCGATGCAACGCGACAACGCCGCTGCAAATGCACTCAGCGAAAAACAATGCAACTTTGAGTGATGAAACATTTACAAAAAAAAAATCATTATCATTGTTTTCCAAATTAAAAATGTATAAAACAAAATGATAAATTAAACAAACTTTAAGCGAAGAAACACTTTTGTAGCATCATTTTTGTTAAAAAAGAAAGAATAATAAAATAAAAATGAAATTTGAAAACAATCGCTTAAAAACGAAATGAATTAATTCATTAATTTATGAAACACTTATGTAGCATATTTTTTGTTTTCATTATAAAATTAGATTAAATCAAAATTAAATTTAAAATTATAAACTAATTGAACGAATATACATTTACTGAATACTCTCTCTAGCAAATATTTTTGTAATATGTAACACTTCATTTTATACCCCATTTAAACCATTCGCATCTGATTCAATGATGCGATTCTAGGATGCAAGTGTTTACACCGAAATCGCATCACACGAACAGCTGTTTAGGGGTGAAAAAGGGAACAAACTCAGCCAGGAAGAAGAAGATTAACAAAGGCAATAGAAGCAAATCAACCGAAAATGAAAAATTTCATAAGAAAAGTATAAGTTTATATAAATTTAATGTTTTATTCAATGGCTATACTTATTTCCGTTTTACATTATAAGAAGCAACTTTTATTTAAAGGATCATATTTCTATACAAAAGCTTCAACTTGATCTTGGCGATTTTCTTGTCTATTTCCTTTCATTTTATCGACTTTGGTTTTTTTTTTTGTTATAGAATGACAAGGCAATTACAAATAATTTTAAAACGCCAAAAATTTGCAAGTGAGAACTAATCAGCTGATTAGATAGTTTTGGAAATTTCTAAACTCCCAAAGAAAAACAAAAAAGTCATATATTACTTTTAGTTATACGTATTATATTTAATCTAATCATAATTAATATTTATTTTTACAAATGCAACAGATAATATATATCCTACAATTTAATACAGAAATAATTATAGAATTTGATTGCGATCGGATTAAAATTGTAGAAGTTATTTAAGAAATGACTCCTACTGAAATGCTTTTGTGGTATATTATTTGGTATATTTGTAGAATAATACCGCACATATTTCTTATATTAAAACGACTTGTGTTTTGTTTTTACAGAAATTATTTATTTGATTATTATTTTTATTATTTGATTATTTGTTAAGTTTTTTGAAATTTGTATTTCTTTTTCCAGCATTTAAATCTAGAGATTTCTTCTATTTATATCTATTTACTATTATCTATTTATTTATATCTCAGCAGATATGTGTTTTTGTAGCACACTTTTCTCACAGTGTATGTTGGTCAGTTGAGGGGGGGAACTCTGCAACTCGTCGCTCAGCTGATGATGCGTGCTTGGACTGGGACTTGTCATTAGCTCACAGCTGCCAGCGTGAGCTCAATTACAGGCGCGCTGCTGCCCCAAACTTGCAACGTGCAACGTGCAACGTGCACAGTTTGCAGCAGAGATGGACAGGAAATCGCATGTTATTACAAAATGTCCCACATCATCAATAAATACTTGGCTTTAATTGTGTGACACTGAATGTCAACCGAACCAAACCCGAGGCAGCCACAAACTTGTCTCGACTCTGCAGCAGCTTTTCATCTTCTTTTTTTTATGGTTCCCTGAGGACACGACCTTGAACGTTGCCACCTCCAAAAAAAACCAAAAAACACAAAAAAAAAACGGAAAAAAGCAAAAGAAAAAAGGGAGAAAAAGATTGACGGGCAGCAGCTTTACTTTTCCGCCAGCTAATTGCAGGCCGGGGAAACAAGAAAAAAATACAGAAACACAAAATAAAGCGAAACCAATCGCTGCAAATCTTCGGGGCTAGTTAGCAATTGAATAACCGCAGCAAAAAGCCATTTTAGCCAATAGCGAATTTATGCAACCTCCAGCCAAAGGGTATTTTGAAGTATGTTTTTAACTCAATTCTTGAAAATTACTTTTCCAAATTATATTGAAGTTAAATCAGAGGACGTGATAATGATATATGAAATATCATAGAATGAAGTTAACATATCTGTATTTTTATAATTTTCTCTATGGTATATTTTTATATTATAGTATTTATAGTATTTAGGGTATTTATAGAATCTATAATACTAATACGTAGTATTTATTAGAATTATCGTAAATTTCGTTGATTTTTAAGTTTCAAAGAAGTTTGTATTTTTATGATTTTCTATATGGTATATTTTCTATTTGTAGTATATTTTAATATTTGTTGTATTTATAGTAATTTTAGTTGATCATAAAGTTTCGAAGAAGTTTGTGTTCTTTGGTGTATTTTGTATTTATAGTGTTTTTTTCATATTTAGTATTCTAAAGTAATTATTAGTATTTATTTTATTTATAGTATTTATCCAATTTATAGTATACCTAGTATATCATTACCATAAGTGATATTATAGTATTTATTGCATTTATAGTATATTGCGTTGATTATTAAGTTTCAAAGAAGTTTGTATTTTTATGATTTTCTATATGGTATATTTTATATTTATAGCTTTTTTTAGCATTTATAGTATTCTTAATTAATTATTAGTATTTATTTTATTTATAGTATTTATCCAATTTATAGTATACCTAGTATATTATCACTATAAGTGATATTATAGTATTTATAAGTATTTATAGTATATTTCGTTGATTATTAAGTTCCAATAAAGTTTTTATTACATTTTTCAATAGTTTCAATAAAGTTTTTATTACATTTTTTTTTTGTAATTTGCATTTATTTGTAACTTTGACTTTTATATGAAAGGAATAGCTATTCAATTAATTTAATGTTAATTGAATTCATCTTTATTTAAACTATTTAATATATTTATATTTAGTATTTAATTTGTCGATCAATATTTCAATTACATTCAAAATAATTTTTTGTTTAAATATACCTAAATTAACTGTAAAAAGTTTGCAAATTTGATTTTCAAACATTTTTTAATAATATTTCAACTATTTCACAATTAAATTTTAGTTTCAATTATCTTCAACTGAGTGAAATTTGCTGTGATTGCAATGAAAATGTTTCAAAATGTTTGAAAGCTATTTCTGCTGCTTTTAGGGTATCTCAAGTCGAGCAGACTCACTCATTTAGCAGCCAGCAGCCGCTGGCAATCATCAACACACAGCTCGTTAAGATGAAGACGAAGGCGATGAAGGAGCGATAGGCGCTTCCTAAGAGTTGTATCATGCTTGTTTGTTTGAGGGCTTTCTTTTATCCAACAACGAAGAAAAGAAAAGAAGAAGAGAAGGAGGAGAAGAACAACAACAAACACAGTGTGGAAACTAGCTTGTGGCATGCGTGATAATTTGAATATAAAAGCATATTACTTAGCCTCTAAAGCGCTGCAAGCGCCAAAGAGACAGCAAAGTCCCATGACGATGACGATGATGATGATGATGACGACTACATCAACAAGAAACATTAATTTCTCAGACATCAAAAATGCATAATTAATTTCACATTTCAACTTAATATGTCTCTATCTCCATTTCCATTTCCATCACACGGCATTTTTCCCACATGCCAACGAACACGAATTGTCAACTGCAAAACTCAGTATTTTTTTTGGTTTTCGGGCTTTTGTTTTGTAGAGCAATTAAACGCCGACTTGATGCGAGTTTACGATGTGAAAAGAAGCCATTAAGGTCGCGCATGTCACAAATTAGCCAAAATTACAAAACATTTAATCTTTCAAGCCGCCGCAACACACACACAAACACACTCACACACACACACCAACACACACACACCAACACACACTCTCACACACAATAAACCAAAGCAAAAGCTAAAGCATAGCAAAGCGACAGGCGACAAAACCCGCAACTGAAATACATTAAAACGTTGGAAAAAGGAGAAACACAAAAAAAAAAACACAACACAACAATGCGGGTCACTTGAATAGCATCATTTGGGTGATTAAAGCCAAAAGTTAAAGCACTTCTCTATGTACATCGCTTAATTGTTAAGCTGCAATCGAGAGTTGCCCAAAAAAAAAAAAAAGAAAAACACATTAAATTGTCGACACGTCACGATTAAGTTAAGTCTTAAATTAGATTGCTTACTAACTTTGGTTACTGGTAGACTAACTTGATTTATAACAAATCAATATTCTTATCTATTACATTTTCTATATAATTTTTAAGCTAGAGTCGCGATTTTTGTTTTGATATAGTTTTCATGATTTCTGAAAATTAAATAAAATGAAGAAATTTATTTGTAGAACTTCGTTCCTTTAACTGACATTCTGGTATATTTTGAACACAATGGTAAATATCAATCTAGTATATTTTTTTATTGTATTATTGAGAATACTTATTCTCATTTTAATCACAAAATAATTGCAATTAAAAACAGAGCGACAATCCGGTATATTTTGTCATATATGGTATATTTTGAATGTATTACTTTGTCAATATACCGAATACAGTCTTTGGTATACTTTTTAATAATTTTGTGGTATATTAATTTGGTATATTTTAAAATGAATACCGCACTGTTTTGCTTTTATTCAGAATGGGTACCGGGTATCGTACAACCGAGTGTGCTCGACTTTTCTACTTATTTTTGTTTTTAATTTGTTTGCAACTAAATTTGATAATATTTGTGAACTTGTAATTTATTTTCTATATGAATAATCCATTAAAAGGAAATGAAACTAAGAAAAGTAAACGTAAATTATTTATAATGATAAAATGAATTAATTTTTGAAGAATTGTCGTGATTTCTTTTTTTTAAATTTTAAGAGATTAAACATCATAATATAAACAAAACGAATTAAGTTCAAAAGAATTAAATTTCTTAAAAAATGTTGATTATAATATTGAGCTTGAAGCAATATTCATTAACCGTTTAATTGAAAGAAAAATATTTAAATTATAAAATAAAGAGCTGTTTTATTTAACAATATTTTATAAAAAAAAACTTGAAAATATTATTAATTTCATTAAGAACTTATTCAATACATTTTCATTTATAAGAATTTCACAATTTTCATCAAGAATCTATTTACTATATTTTCATTTATAAGAATTGGATTTTGTTGAGTGGAAAAATCACTAGAAACAGTGACTAAGAAAAATGAAATGCCTAGATAATATTTGTCCAGCACTTAATAACCAACCTATCGCAATTATAATTTGCCATTGTCAGAAGAAGTTCTACACAATTTACAGTGGAAACAATCAGGTGCAATTGCAATGCAATGAAATAATAGCTTAATCAAATGCACGTTGAGTATTGAGGGAGCAAAAAAAAAAAAAAAAACAAACAAAATACTTTTATGATTCAAACAGACAGAGACACAAAGTGTTGCTTTGATAATGTGCATTATTTGTGTGCACACACTCGACTCGACTCGTCTTGACTTGACTCGACATCAGCAGCAGCCACAAATAGAAAGTATTTATTGACTTATAATTGCAGCAGCAGATGTGTGTGTGTGTGTGTGTTTGTGTGTGTGTGTATCCCATGGATGTGTGGCAACTGCCAAAACGTTGAAGGATGCAAAGCTTTGATTAGCAGCCAAAGTCTCAAAAGACCAAACAGAAACAGAAATCAAATTAGATTTGCTATTATTTGAGGCATGGTAATTATTATTTGATACCCGCTATCCAAAAGTTTGAAGGGTAGTATAACTTTGTGTGGCTTCAGGCAGAAGAAGGAGGCATCTCCATTTGTTAAAGGCAGATCAAGTTTGTTTTAGATTTTCAAATTTGAATTTTAAGAAATTATTCTATTTCTTTATTTTTGCGGGTCTTCGCTGCTTTGTGCTTTATGGTATATTTCTTATGAAATACTTTTTTAATATACCAAATATAGCATTTGATATATTTCAGTATTTTGGGGTATATTTATTTGGAGTATTTTGGAAACAATAAAATAAAAAAATTTGCAATACTTTTTTAAATATTATATTATGAATGTAATAGTATTTTAATATACCAAATATATATTTACTATACTTTAGTATTTTTGCGGTATATTTTGGTATATTTTGGAAGCAGTACCGCAAGTAACGACTGCTACTATCGGCTCTTATCTGCCGTTCACTCTATGGTATATTTTGGTATGTTTTAGTATTTAAATATACCATATGTAGCCTTAGGTATATTTTACGTGGTATTTTTTGTGGTATATTTATTTTGTATATTTTTAAAACAATTCAAAATAAAAAATTGAATACTCTATGGTAACAGCATATTAGTATTTTAATATACCAAGTATGTACTTTGGTATATTTTAGTATTTTTTGGCAAAATTCTTTTGATATAAAATGCCGTATCTTTTAGTATATTTCAGTATTTGTTTGTTATATGTTGCTGTCATTGAAGGTGTGCGTCGGTATATTTCAGTATTGATTCAGTACTTGTTTGGAGTACTTTGAAATTACTGCACAGTTTTGTTACTAATGAAAATGCGTAGCCGGTAGACCACGGTATATTTTAGTATTTTTACAGAATTAATTTGATATATTTTGAATTCAATACCGCACCATTTTGCTATTGAATTGAAAATGCGTAACGGGTACCTCACAGTCGGGCAGACTTAACTGCAGCTTTCTCACATGTTTGTGTTTTGGAATTGACCTTGTCAAGAGATGAGGCCGCAATAGATCGCAAAATGTGGAATTGGAAATGCGGTAGACGATGATGATGATGATGATGTTGCTGTTGCTGCTGATGTTTGATGGGAGACAAAGCTATAAAGAGATTTGTTGCGAGTTGAAGTTGGCAAAGCTCTCACGGCCTCTCGGTGACTTTGACTGTGACTATGAATTGATTTTGCAGCATGGAGCAGAAGAAATCGAAAGACAATCTGTATTATATACGCACAGTAAAAATGTATCTGAGGCGCTGTGTAGCATCGACAAAGCGGAGCAATTTGATTTTGCTTATTATTTCAGGCAGCCGACGATTAAAGACTCTTCGAGTGCCAGTTTGTATCTGTATCTATAGCTGTATTTGTATCTGTATCTGTATCTGTGTCTGCAATTGCAATGTACAAATGTATCTGTATCTGTCTCTGTCTCTGTAGCTTTGTCTGTATTTTGTGCACTCGTTTTTTTTTTACTTTACCTTGAACCGCGACCCCATTGACAGAATGAGCGACAGAAAGAGAGAGAGAGAGAGAGAGAGATATGCAGATGGGGATTATATGGGCAAAAAGCAGCGGGGTGACGAAGGGCGGAGCGGGTAAATTGTGGTCGCGATTACGATTGCGATTGCGAATGTGTTTGATTGACGAGAGATGCAGGTCCGGGACAAAAGTTGATTCACCATGTGAGCAAAAGAGAGAGAGAGACGGAAAGCGAGCAGCGAACATGTGTAAACAATGAATAAATTAATTAAACTGATTAGCGGGAAATAGAAATGCTACGCATACGACATGTTGTGCTAATCAAAACGGTTCACAGTGACAATTCAAAGCCACAGGCTTTAACATATCTTTTTATATTGTGGCTCTAAATATATTTTTTATTTTTTTCTTCTAAAAATAAACTAGAAATCATAAATCAACTTCTCAGTTTTAATACAACAAATATATTGGGCTTTATGGTATATTTTTTAATGTAATAGTATTTTAATATACCAAATATAGCCAACGGGCCATAGCTGCCTTATACCCTATGGTATAATATTCATGTAATAGTATTTTAATATACCAAATATAGCATTTAACATATTTTGGTATTTTTTAATTATAATTTGATAACAAGTATATATGATATACTTTTAATGTAATAGTATTTAAATATACCAAATATAACATTTGGTATATTTTGTAGTATGTTTTTTAGTATATTATGAAAACAAGTTAATCTAGTTAGCGAACAATTTTATAATTTTTAGCTTATTTTCAATAGAGAGAATTAACACAGAGAAAAGTTCTTCGCAATATTTCTGCGTTCACAATTCTCACAACTTTTGCAGCTAATTTTTTGCTTTTTGAGTGTCATGATGACCGGCCAATTGAGATCCTGCTGATCCTCGCTCAATTTTATTTTCTTCATATTTTTCTTTTGTGTTGGCCAATTTTACGCATTTGTTATGCCTTTGGGGTTGTCTCATTGAGCTGGCTTTCTTTCTTTATCTCCCCTTGCCATTTATAACTCATTCGTACAATATGAAATTGGCCAAAAAAAATTGGGTAAACATGCGCTTGATGCATTTTACATGTGTTTGATTGACTAGCATCTACCCTGGAAAATGGATTGTGCTTGATTGAGGCTTAATTTGATTTTGTTTTCATTTAATTTAATTCTCTTTATGACAATTTTTCTTCAATAACCATTTATTACAATTCATTTTTAAATATACCAAATCAATATACCGCAAAAATATTGAAAATATATAGGCGACTGTATTTGGTATATTAATATAGTATTACGTTCAAAATATAATATACCGTAAAAATATCGCAAATACTAACATTTATATCTACATCCTCAAAAATACTATAAGTATACCAATCACTACATTTGTACAGTATTAGTATTAAAATATACTGAATGTATCAAAATATACTAACGACTGTGTTTAGTATATTCAAATAGTGTGCAAAATATAAATATACCGCAAAATATACACATTCAAAATTACCGCAAAAATACTAAAAAAAAAAAGTACTCATAGCCATATTTGGTATATTGATATACATTCAAAATATAATATTCCGCATAATTACTGAAAATATACTAATCACTACAGTATATATGTATATTAAAATATACCGCAAGAATACTGAAAATATACCAACGAATATATTTTGTATATTCATTAAGTGCTACATTCAAAATGTATAATTGATTGCCATAATATAATATACCGCAAAAATACTAAAAATATACTAACATATATATTTAATACATTGATGTATGTATGTATATATAATTGCAATTTTGTTTAGTCTGTTATACCCGCTGCCGCTTAATTTGTGCTGAGTAGCAGAGCATAAACAAGACTTTGAAATGGCGTTTTCTGTTTTTTTGTTTTTGTGTCTTTTTTCGGTGAGTTTTGTTGTCGGGAAAATTCAATTTAAAGCCGCAGCCACAACAACAAAATGCGGCGAGTGCAATAAATTGTTTCATTCGCGGCACAACGCGCACCTGACACATAAGCTCCGAACTGTCGTCTTCATCTGTTGCCGCCACCGCCGTCGCGTTGCACTTGCCCCTCCTCCTCCCTCCTCCCTCCACCGTCCTCCGACCGTTCCACTTTGCCCCATGTTTTTGTTTTTTCGGTCTCCGGGGTTCGCAAACGAAACGAAACGAAACGGATCGAAAAACGGATCGGATCGGATCGAATAATAATAACGCTTGTACATTGGCTTTTGAACATCTGGTCACTTGCTGTGCACAGTGCACTGCACAGTGGTGCGAAATGCAATGTAATTAACCCAAGTGCATTAACACACACACACACACACGCACACGCACGAGAAAAAAACCTAATTCAACTATTATATTTTATGTATAAACTGCCTCAATTTACTCCTACTGCCTACTGTTCGTGCCACAAATTGAAGTTTCGTGCGTAATTCGCATTGCAGCTTAAATCTTAAAAAAAAAAAAAGAAAAACACTCATGAAAATAGTTATAATAAACTCGAGTGTTGCGAATTAATCATTAGAGAGAGCAGTTTAAATAAATTATCAACAGCAATCGATAGAACTTTTTGTAGATGTTCATACATAAAAAAAAAATCTACCGAATTTTAAGCTGCACTTCACAATTCACTTTCACTTCAAATATACAGCAATATTAACAAGTCAATTTAAATGAATACAAATTATTTTTTAGCTTAGAATTTAGCGGCACAGAAAAAAAAGTTATAAAATCAAGAGAATTTTGGTCCAAAAAGTGCGTTTTAATGTTAATATGAGACCCAAGTTCTTATTTTTAAGTATACAAGTTACAAGTAAAGAGATCTTGTGTTAAATATGAATTGATATTGATGTACGCACATGTTCATTAATATTTATTATTATTTATTTACTTAATATAAAATCTATTGGCAAGTATTTTCAATGAAGAATTCTTTTTTATGAATATGGCGAAAGTGTCGCAACACTGTCGAAACACAAACAATAGTTAAAGAATTTAATCTAAAAAAATCTTATATATGTCTCTATTTTAAAGCACATTTTGATACATTGTTATATGGGTAATTCCTTGGCGAAATTTATATAATTTATCGTGAAACAGAAGAAGTTCCTAAAATCCAATCTTAGCTCTTAATTTAGCGCTGATCCTGATGCTTTGAATTATTTTTATTTTTTAAGATGCATGTAAAATTAATGAAATGATATGTTTTATTGTAAAACAAAATCAATCCAAGCTCTAAATATAATGTTAACCCAGAGCTAAGAGAATAAGCTTTAGTTAGTTTTAAAATATTAAAATATTGGAAAAACATCTGAATATAATATTATGTTCTTATAATTCACATTTTAAGTTGTATTTTGTATTTTATAAGAATTAGCTTTAGTTTATTTTGAAATTATTTCATTTTATGTTCTTTTTATTTATCTACATTTATATTTGTATTTGGAATACTTGAAATAATAATAATAATCATAGTTGACAAAATAAAAATTGATCAGAGTGCACTTTAATAATTGCCTTGGCCCCACTGTGCGACGGTCAGCACTGCAATTATGTGTGAGGGCGCGGGTGCAACGCGATTACCGCGGGCATCACCGAGGGCCGCAGTCGCAGTCACAGTCGGCGTCACCGTCGCAGTCGCAGCGACATTCGCGGAGCAAAAAGCAGATTCAACGGCGGATTATGAGAGCTGGCGCTGGGCAACAACAACAACAACAACAGAAGAAGCAACAAAAACAACAACGATGAAGGCAACATGTCGGCATGTGAATGTCCGTAGCAACAGCAGCTGAAAGAGGAGAGAGTGAAGAGGGGAAGGGAAAGGGGAGAGGGGAGCTGCTGCACATGTGTGTAATGTTGTTGTTCTTGTTTTTGCTTCTGCTGCAATTTCATGTTTCCGAAGCGACGGCGTGCAAAATGATTATTGTCCTGGGGAGCAAAGAGGACACGCCGAGTATCGCTTACAGACGCCAGCACGATCGTTCTTCCCCCTTCCACCATCCTCTTCACTCTTCCCCTTCCCTTCCCTTCCCCATCTCTCTATCTCTCTTTCTTTAGCTGTTCCGGAATGACTTTCCACCTCATTATAAGTTGGCTTTAGTCCGCTAATTCATGACGAAATATGCTAATTAATAAACGGCAACAAAGAGCGAGGGAGACAGAAAGAGTGAGAGTGAGACAGAGACAGAGACAAGTGACTGCAAGTTGCAACTTGTTAAGCAGCTGAATGATGATCGTTGGGGATCAGCTTAGGCGAAAGTTATGAGCGATCAAGGCTTCTTTCTCATTAGCCTGTTAACGCTTTAACTGCTTCAAAGTCTCCAGCAAAACATATCTTAAAAAATATGTTAAGAAATGAATAATAAAATAATTTTTTTATAAAAAAAAAGAATTTCATTTTAATACAAGTTCTTTATGTAGGTAACTTAAAAAAATGTAAACTTATATAAATTAAACTAAAAACACAAATTTCTTTATTTAAGTAATATTTTTATAAAATTCACTTGACGATTATCATATATTTTTTTCTTTTTTTCACATTTTTATGATTTGAAGTTTCTTCTATATAAATAAGCAAAATATTAATATAATTTATTTTAATGTTTAAAGTCTTATTAGTATATTTCATCTAAAATACTGTTATAAACACAACTTCCAGATAAAATTTAGTTATAACAGCATAAAGTATTTTATTTTTAATAATTAAAAACATTTTTTGTATGTACTTTCAATTATCAAGATTTTATTTTCATCACATTTCTTGAATCTTTTTCATAAATCTTCAATATTTTGAGTTCTGAAAGAATAAACCTATTTTGTAATTCAAATAACTGCAAAATTTCACATATAATAAAAGGGAAAATAGAGAACAACTAATAAAAAAAAAATGCTAAGCATAGTTCATTTGTTGCTTACTTTCTTTTATTTAACATACGAAAGAAATAAATCTAAAGCCAGAAATCTTATTTGTATTCCACTTTTCACTTTCAGTGCATTCGCTTTTGTATTTCAATCTTCATTGTCATTGTCATTTTCATTAGCACTCCTGCATTTATTTTCATATATCTTTCTTGAGTCTATAATTTTCATAAGCATTCTCATTGTCACTTTCATTGGGCTTAAAAAAGTAGTTAATTTTGGATTAGTTATGATTTGAATTTTATTTTGATGAAAATGAAGAACACTTTATTAAAATAACATGAAAATAAAAACACCTTTTTAATTTGCAAATTTAGTTTTAAAATTTCAATTAATTGCATAATTTTGTTTGCCTTATTAATTTCTCATTAAATGCACATAAATGTTCACAATGACTGCATTGTGATTATTAATGTCGGTGTTCTTGATCGTTATCGCTGATGTTATTGACATCATTTACAATGCGCTCAGCAATAACATCATTTTAATAAGATTCCAATTAACAATTTCAATTTTAACACTATCAGGTGTCATCAGCAGCTCCGTTGACATTGTGTTGTAACTCATTATCATTTACATTATCGCTGTCATTGATTAAAATGCATTTGCATTCATTCAATTCCTTACTTCATTTTTTGATTACAATTTGTGTTAGATTATGAACTGTGTTCAATTTATTATATTTTAATAATATAGCAAACAAGAATAACATAAAGGAATAAAGATAGATATAGAAAGTGAAATTTAATATTGTTGCCTCTCATAAAAGTTAACAACTATCTATTTAACAAATTTAGAAAATTTGTTATCTTTGATATAATAATATTTTCTTTCTGTTTGTTTTCCATAACTTTTAGAAAGAATATTTAAATATGTATTTACATGCTAGCTATATTTGTCTGTCTGTCTGTCCGTGCATATGAACACCTAGATCTCAGATATTTTAAGAGATAGAAATATATTTTTTTTTTTCAAATTATTGCCACGCCCACTTGCACCCCTGCAAATCGAAAAAAAAATCGAATAATGAGCGGAATTTAGAAGCTAGAGTCGATATTTTTGGTAAAGTAGCTTTAGCTGACAATCTGGTATATTTCGACTCTATGGTATATTTTGAATGTAGTACTATATCAATTTATCATATAAAGCAGTTGACATATTTTAAGTATTTTTGTGGTATATGAATTTGGTATATTTTAAAATCAATACCACACTGTTTTAGTATTATTGCGGTATATTAATTTGGTATATTTTGAAATTAATACCATACTGTTTTGCTTTCAATTTAATAAATTCAAATTTTAACTTTTGTATTTTACGTTTTCTGTTCTTAAAGTCATAACCGCTGGTATATTTTTAGTATTTTTGTGGTATATAAATTTGGTATATTTTAAATTTAGTACCCAACTGTTTTACTTTCTATTTAATAAATTCAAATTTGAACTTTTATATCAAATTTTTTTATTCCTAACGTCATATTTGACAATTTATTTTTAATTTGAATTTATTTATTTATTTTTTTGTCATGTGATTACTTATATAATTGTTTTTATTTTTTTGATTAGGTTTGTAAAACAATCTTGACACATTTTGTGTAATTTTGCAATTGCATTTAATCGCCGCTAGGTGGCGACACTTTGGCTAATGGCTTTTATCAACAATTTGTCAATATTTATCTTATATTTTCTGCTCTTTTGCTGCAGTTGCGGTTGGCAAAGTTTGTTGTTGTAGTTGTTGTTGTTGGTATTATTGTTGTTGTTGCTGTTGTTGTTGGTATTATTGTTGTTGTTGTTGTTGTGTCTGGTTAGTTATCATGGATCGTTGCAGCTGCAGGTGCAGTGATGCATTTGCGCTGGGCTTGAAATTGGCGTCAAGCGTCCAACGCCTGAGCGACAATTATGGCTGGCAATCAAGCATGGGTTAAGACAGAGAAAGAGACAGCGACAGCGACAGAGAGTGATAGGGGGAGAGGTGTTGGGTGCGGTGTTCCGTCTTTTTAGCACCCATAGAACACAGCTGAGCAAAGCAAAGCAAAGCCTGGTCCAAAGGGCCACAAAGGGAGTGTTGATGCCTCACAGCACAGATCGGAGCAACAACAACTTGACAACAACTCGACAACAACAAGAACTTGACAACAACTCGACAACAACAACAACAACAAATCGCCATCGACAACTAGAAAAAAAAAAGTCAACTGCCGTTCTATTGCTAATTATAAGCATGGTGTAAATTTACAATGCCTGTGTTTACAGCTCACGAACAAGCGATTATATGGCTATATAGTTATAGCCAGACCCCCCGCCCACTTCCCTCCTCCACTCTCCTCCCATCTGCCATCTCTCTCTCCCTCTCTCTCTCTCTCTCTCTCTCTCCTTTACTGTGCTTATTTAGAGCTGTGCGATTTGACAAAGGCAAATACTAGATGGGGAATGTAAATATTAAGACAACTGGGCAATTTGTTGGCATCCCACACACAGAGTGTAGACAGACGGACGGACAGACAGACGGACGGACAGACAGACAGATCGGACACATCGGACAGACGTACATATGGATGGACAGTAAAACGAAGCAAGACAAGCAGAATGGACCACATGACATTCATTCCCGATGTCATTCAACTCAAGTTGAAACTATGCTCAATGAATTCTTTGCAAACTTTAAAAGAGAAAAAAATCTATTTGGTATATCAATATGGTATATTTCGAGAATAGTATATAGAGAATAGTTCATCAATATATCAAATATGATCTTTGGTATATTTTAGTATTATGGCATATTCCGAATGTTGTACCAAATTATATACATATCATATTATGGTATATTACGGTATATTTTAAGATTGATACCGTTATATTTAATCTCTACGGTATATTTCGAATGTAGTACTTCAAATATATACCTATAATGGCATGTTCAAGTATTTTTTGTGGTATATCATTTGGTGTATTTTAAAAATAATGCCGATTTTGACCTCTATGGTATATTTTGAAATTTGTACATAAATTATATACCAAATATGACATTTAATGTATTTTAGTATTTTTGTAGTGTAATATTTGGTATATTTAAGAAAAAATAATACCGATATATTTTGATCTCTATGGTATATTTCGAATGTGTTATTTCAATGATATACCAAATATGGCCTTCGGTATATTTTTAGTTATAGTTGGCATATTATTTGGTATATTTTAAGAATAATACCTAAGTACTTAGCCTCTACGGTATATCTCGAATGTTGTACTTCAAATATATACCAAGCATAACATTTGGTATATTTCAGTATTTTAGGTATATCATTTGGTATATTTAAAAATGAATACCGCTATATTTTTAACTTTATGGTATATTCAGAGTATAGTACTTTAACGATATACCAACTATGACCTTCGGTATATTTCAGTATTTTTTGGTATATCATTTGGTATATTTAAAAATGAATACCGCTTTATTTTTAACTTTATGGTATATTTAGAGTCTAGTACTTCAACGATATACCAAATATGACCTTCGGCATATTTCAGTATTTTGTGGTATATTTTAAGAATAGTATAGCACTGTTTTGTTTCTATTCAAAATGATTACCGGGTATCCCACAGTCGAACAAACTCGACTCTAGCTTTTTTTCTTGTTTATTATGTTTCCTTTTAACTATAACTATTTTGTTTTCATTCCATATAAATACATTTAAAAAGAGCGTTTTAATATTTTCGATCTTTTTAATTAGATCTATTTATTTACAATATAATTCTATCGTTTATCATTTGCTTTTATTTGTATATCTCCTTTTCAATTTATCTATAATTAGTTTTATATTGTTTAGCTACAATTTCGTTTTTTGCTTTACTTCAGCTGCCAACACACACACAGAGATTTAATTCCAAGAATTATTTATGCATTGTGTTAAAATCTGTTTCATAAATCCACCGAAAAAATGCTCAAATGATTCATTAGATTCATTTGTGATCTTGCTACAATTAGCTTTTCGCAGAAGAACAACAACAACATGACATGAGACAAGCACATGATTTTGTTGTGCCATTAACTGATTTGCTTCCTGAACATTCCATTATAAATTCCATACGTGTGCAGTTGACAAAAAGCTGTCTGCTATGACAAAAATGTGACGATTTGAAAAGGTGTGAAATAAGTGAAGCGCAAAAGTCAAAATATGACAGCGAAAATTTATTGCAGCGATGAAATTTAAGCACAAATATATCAGAGAAAAATATACACAATGATTGCAAGTTTCGTTGATTTTGTGAAATGTGAAGCCCCTTCGTAAAAAAAAAACAAAAAAAAAAACAGCACGACAAAAAACGGCTTCAAAGTTGCAATGCTATCATTAAACAAGCGTGAGGATTATTTCATGTAGCTTAAAGTTTTCAAATTTGTTGTTGAGCCTTTTTTCTGGTAGCTACAACGAAATGTCCAACGTCAAAAGATCATAAAAAACAAATGCTTGGAATCTCAACGCAACGACGCGCATATAAAAAAGTATTTAATGAGCTCAATATTTTACAGCTCAGAGCTGTGAAATGTCAATAAGTAGCAATAAAAATCGAAAGAAAAAAAAATCGAAGAAAAAAGGCAGAAGACGAAAAACGTATCTATCGAAATTGACACTCATTAATTATGACGAAAGCTCATTAAAGCTGGAGAACTATTCATTTCCTTCATTCCTTCTTTTTCTTTCTTTTATTTTCGTTTTAGTATCCAAATGCCAAGATTAAAGAAAAAAAAAAAACTTTGTGCTTGGCTGCGAAAATCTTTATCGATAAATGTCGCTTAAATGTTGTGAGATTTAGTGTCGAAAAAGCTCATAAAATGCTGTAAATCACAAAATAGTTGTAGACCGAAGTTTTAATGCATAACTGTAAAATGATTGCTGCGAAAATTGCATTGATATTTCATTTCAAGCAGCTTTTCGAGCTTAAGCTTTGCGAAATGCGTCAAACATTTGTTTGAATTTAACAATTTTCATTTCAAACAATTTCCTTATTTATTTATATATTATTGATTGTTTTGTATGAATTGTATTAAAAATGATATCCAATAAGCATTGTCAAAGCTGCTTTGCAACAAAGAGCTTTAAGCTTAATTACATAATTGCCTTAAATTTCAATTGCATAAAAGTTATTACAAACAATTTAAATTGCGTTTCGTTTTAAAACAAGTTCCTTCATTTTTCTATACCTAATCTATTCGGTATTTGATTGTTTTATAGATTGTATTAAAGCTGCTTTGCAACCATGAGCTTTAAGCTTAAGTAATTAATTGCTTGAAACCCTGAATACAATGTCTGATTATTAAATTTAATACAGAGACAATATTTTATTATAAATATTGTACTAAAAATGTTGTTCAATAAGTAATGTGAAAGCTGCTTGACAATTAAGAGCTTTTATCTAAATTATATAATTGCTTTGAATTGCAATAGAATAAATCTTTTTGCGACAAATTTCAAATGCGTTTTGTTTTAAGCAATTTGCTAATTTTTCTTTATCAGATCAATTTGGTACTTGATTGTTTTATATATTGTATTAAAGCTGCTTTGCAACCATGAGCTTTAAGCTTGAGTAATTAATTCCATAAAAGCCTGAATACAATGTCTGATTATTAATTTTAATACAGAGACAATATTTTGTTGTAAATATTGTACTACAAACTCTGTTCCAAGAGCTTTTAGCTTAATTGCACAATTACTATGAAGCTCGAATATATGTAATTTCTGATTATTAATTTGAATACTGAGAAAATAGTTCGTTGTAAAAACAGTTTAACCAATTCTAGAATATTGTCAAGTTCATTTGAATTGTAAAAACTGAATCCAAGAATTTTTCAGCTTAAATTGAAAAAAATTTCATTGTAAAAACTGATTTGAAATCCAACAACTTTTGAGCTTAAAACTTATTTCTCGATACTGATTGAATTGGAAAATTTTGCTTAACATGAATTGTAAAAACTACTTTGTTTGTCACAAGTTATAAGTATAATTTAAATTTAAATTTAAATTTATATAATTTAGGGTAAGTGGAAAACTCACCTGATTTTGGATGCTGGTTTTTTCAGTTTGTAAACTCCTTTTGTTGATATTTTGTTGTAGATTGTTTTTCTTCTTGTTGTTGTTATTATGCTTTATTATTATTGGACACTCTCACACACACACACACACGCACACACACAAACATTGCACACACATGTGTGTGTTTGACATGCAAAATACTTCTTAGCTTCGTTGTTGTTGTTGATGTTGAGCATTTTTCTCTTACTCGTTGTTGTTGTTGTTGTTGTTAATTTCGTTATTTTTTGTTGTTGTGGTGCTTTTTCATTACTCTCTTTTTTGCTTCTTTTCACATTTTTACACCTTTGTTAATTCTGATCACATCGTAATTGTAACTATAATTATAATTATGTTTATGTTTATGTTTATGATAATGTGTTGTTGCTTTTCTCGTTCTCGTTCTCGTTCTTGTCGTCGTCTTCGTTGTTGTTGTTGTTGTTTTCGCTCTCGTTGTTGTTGTTGTTGTGGATGTTGTTTAACTGTAATATGTTGTGTGTAATAATTTAGATTGCGCTCGATTTGCAGACGATCAACAAAAAATAAATAAAAAACGAGTTCACACTAAAGCCAACACACACACACACACACACATACACTCCTCTAATTTATTTAATTCGATTTTTGCAACAAATAACTGTGCTTATTTTTATGACCACTGCTGTTTGTTCTCTTCCTCTTCTTCTTCTTGCTATCGCGTGTTGTTCTTGTTGTTGTTGTTGTTGTTGTTGTAGTTTTGTCAATTTGTCCGTCCGCGTCGCGTTTTAGTGCGACAGGCAGAAGCAGCAACGCCGCCGCTTTTAAAAACGGTTATAAAATCGCACACGACACAAAAATTTTTGTGTTGCGGCGACGTTTTTGCTGCTGCCGATGCTGCTGTCGCTGCTTCTGTCGCTGCTTTAGCTTTTGCTGCTGCTGCTGTCGTTGTCGTTGTCGCCATTTTTGCTTGGCAAAAGTTTTGTGCACTTTGCACTCGCTCACAAACATTTGCTAATGCGCTCTCGCTCACACACAGAAAACAGCAGCAAAGCACACAGACACACACACACACACACACACACACATACAGTCACCCGCACCCGCAGCCGACAACGACAACGACAACAACAAACGACAAACGGCAAACGACAACGGCAAACGACATCGACGACGACAAACGACGATGACGACGACAACGACAACAACGACAACGACGACAACGACGACGATGACGATGACGACGACACACACAATCAAAAACTCATTCGGCTACTTTGGGTGCACACGCCCCCGTCCACACGACGAATGCTGGCGACCAACCAACCCCCCCTCCCCCTTACCCACACTCTTTAAACTAACTCTCTTTCTCTTCTACTCTCCGCTCCACTCTGTAGTCTACACTCACGCTTGGTCAATGCTCAACTCTCCACCACACTTCTCTACACACGCCAAAAAGAGTCTACAGCAGGGATTCTAATAAAAGGCCAGCTAGCAAAAACCGAAGCATGAGCACAAAAACAAAAAGCAATGCGAAAAAAAAAACAACAAAAAAAACTGAACGTATGGAGACACGAAGGTTTTGCGACAATATGCGACGACGACGGCGACGTCGGCAGCGCAGCGCGCGTTTGCCTTCGACCAATGACACTCGACGACAATATTAAAGAATACACACACACACACACACATATATAGTTTATATACGCAGGGGCGCAACTGGGAAAAAACGAAATGTCGTCGTGCGCAAGGTATGCAGAGTAGTAGACAAAGAAGGGTGGGGGTGGGGTCGAGCAGATGCTGAGGGACAGCAACACAGGAAAAAAAAAATTGTACGCAGGCCACACACACAAGCTCAAGGCGACAGCAGCAGGCAGCAGCTATGTAATCCAATCGAATCGAGAACAAACACACACACACACACCGAAAGAGCGAGTAAGTGAGTGAGCCAGAGTGAGAGAGAGAGTGAGAGGGGGAGGGTAGCATAAAAAAACGAACGCAATTGAATCGTCGAAACCAATCCAGAGGACGCAAGCAGAAGACCAAAAGGCGACGACGACAACGACGACGACGTCGGCAGCAGCAGCGACAAGCGACAAACGACGGGCGACACTTGCGCTTGTATGTGTGTGTGTGAGTGAGAGAGCGAGGCAAAAGGCAATTGGAATGCGAATGCAAGCAAGCAGTGTGTACTTCTGTGTGTGTGTGTGTCTGTGCTGTCCTGCACTGTCCTCTGGTGCCGAGCGAGAGAGGCGACCCCCCACCCCCTTTCAACTCCTACGCCCTCTACTCCTCCTCCTCCTCCTCCTCCTTCTTCTTCTCCACCTCCTACAAGGTTTCAGCCAGTGGCGACAATTGAGCGTAGTCATTTTTTATGCTTATATACAGCCAAGTATATGTGTGTTAGTGTGTGTGTATTGGTGTTAGTGTATGTGTGTTGAGGGGGTGGGGGGTGGGGGTGTTGGTGTTGTGGCCTTATGTGCATGTCCAGGCGCTAGTTGAAACAGCTTCACGTTTTCATTTCCTTTAAATTTTTATTGTTTTTTTTTGTTTTTTTTTTTTTTGCTTTGCATTTGATATTTTATTTTTAGTACATTTGCATTTAACACAACACACACACACACACACTCAGAAAAAAACAAAACAATAAAATAGCAGTTTATAATTTTTGCGTTTTTTGCACAGTCAAATACAAAAAAAAAAACTATATTAAATTAAATATAATTTGAAATGAATTGAAATTGCAAAAATTTCTATTTACATTTTAGGCTTTTTTATGCAATTTTGCAAAACTGAATTTTGCCAAAATTTCTTGCGTTGATTTTCGTCATATTATTTTTTACGTATTTATTTTCGTGGCTCCGTGTGTTTTAGCGACGGCAAACAAGAAAAAAAAAGACGCGCGCGCGCAACAGCAACAACAACAAAACAGAAACAGAAACGGAAAACAGAAAAAACAGAACCCAGAGACAAGAACAAAAGCGAACACAGCGACAACGATGGCGACGCTGGCGACGCTAGCGACGGAGACGAGAACTACGACAACAACGTATATTTGGCGACGACAGAACGATCGAAGCAGCGCAGCCAGCAGCGACGCGCTGGGCAGCGGAGTCGCAGCACCAGCAGCAGCAGCAGCAGCGGAGATATATTTTTGTATGTAGAGTACGCTAAGAGAGGCGACGGAGACGACGACGATTACGATTACGATTGCGATGCGATGCGATTGCTGCGAGATGGCGATGCGGCAGCGGCAACTCGACTTTACTATTTGAAATCACATCACAAGCGTCGTCGTCGTCGTCGCCGTCGTCGCGGTTGCTCTGCCTCTGCCAGCTGCCAGCTGCTCTGCGCGCTGGGCGCTCGCCTCCTCGTGTGTGCGCCGAGAGGAGTAAAAACGCCAAAGACAAGCATAAGCCAAAATAAATACGCACACACAAACAACAACAACAACAACAATAATGCGCTCTCTTCAGCATTCACTGAACGGCCACTGGTGGCCACACACACACACTGACACACACATACACACACACACACTGACACCCTGGCGCCGCAAGTGTCCATTCGCTTCTGTGCGTATTGTATTGCTTGCTCCCTCTCGCTCGCTTGCTCGCTCACGCCCAGCCCATGAGCAACAAACACAACGCACACACACACTAGCATGCAGAGCAGCGAGCAAGCAGTTCAATTTTTGCCTTCACGTGCGCTCTCTTAATCCGTTTCATGCGCTCGCTCTTTTTTTTGTGTTGGTGTAGCCCGACTCTCTTTGAGCGCACTTCAAGTGGTGCGGCCGAATGCACGCTACAGCAAACACTGTCGAGCTTAATGACACAACTAAGCGACACAAATGCATAGTGCATTGAAAATACGTATTTAAGGCATATTTAAATTTGATTTAATTCTGGTTAATATTTGGCAACTTTTAAATAGCATTTGTAGAGATTTTTTAATATAATAAAATACTTTAATCACTTGAAATGCAATTAAATTTGTATTCAGTGTGAAAATGCCTGAAAATAAAAATAATATCATAAAACTATTTGCTTTTAATTCAATTTGAAAAGAAATACAGAAAAAAAATAAACACTGAAATTAAAAAAAAAATTAAATAAAAATATAGAATTCAATTGAATTTCGTTTATTACTAATACTTTATTATTTCTTACTGAAAAGTTTACTTCAAAATCACTTTAAATGCATTTTAATTTGTATGCAGTGCGGAAGTGAATTGAAATTAAATTAATAATACTAAATTTAGTGCTTGTAATTTAATTTGAAATCATAATCAAAGTTTGAATTGTAGACAAATGAACAATAAACACCAAAATTGGGGAAAAAAATATATAATAATTGAATTGAATTTGATTTATTCATGATATTTCATTATTTCCTTCAATTAAATAATAAATTTTACATATCACAATTTAATAAAATAGTTTCTTAGATTCACTTAGATCACTTTAAAAGCAATTTAGTTGATATTCAGTGGGGAATAGACTTAAAATACAAATAATAATACAAAATTATTTTCTTTTAAATTAAATTGAAAAGAAACAAATATTTTATACTGAGATTGAAAATAATAATAACTGAATTTCATTGAATTTGATTTATTACTAATATTTTATTATTTCTTACTGGAATTCCCATAATAGAAAAAGTTGGAATTCATATACCAAAAAAAAAAAAAAAAATAAAAAAAATAATTACATAAATAAAATGAATTATTTAGCTAATGAACATAAAAATTGGGAAGTAAAATGGAATTGGATTGAATTTTATTTATTGCTAATATTTGTTTATTTTTTACTACAAACTCCCGCAATTGAAAGAAGTTGTCGAAACTCAAGATGCCATTTTTCAATTTATTAAAATAGTTTAGTTTGCAAAAAATAATAATTTGCTTTTGTTTTTTTTTTTATTTGAAATCATAATTAGTATTTAAATTGCAATAAAATAAATAATAAACACTAAAATTTAATTTTATTTATTACGAATAATAGTTGTGAAAATAAATTGCAATATTAAACTCGATTTGAATGTGGAGTTAAATTTACAAGCAATTTGCTGTTAACTTAGTGTAGCGCATTTAGCTGTGTCGTTGTGGCCGACTGCTGTCGATTCTGATTGGCAGCCTTTGGTTGCTTTTGTTGCGTGGCTCGTCGAGTGTGGAGTGGCGGAGAGGTGGAGTGGGAGTGGGAGGGTAGGGGAGGGGAGGTTGGCTGCGCTTGGCTCGAATCAAGTGTGCACTAATGAAATAATTAATTACGAGCACAAGCAGCAAATCCATTCAGTTTCCCTCCTCACTTTACTTCACTCCTCTTGCTCTACCTCGCTCTCTCTCTCTCTCTCTCTGTCTTGCTCTCTCTCTCTTTTGCTCCTACACAATGTCCGCTGCAGGCACCCGCACTGCTGTGTGTGTGTGTGTGTGTGTATGTGTGTGTGAGAGTCTTTATCTATCTTTAGCTGGACATCTCCAGCTTTAAGTGCTCCAAATACATATTTATCAACGCATATGTATGTATATATGTGTGTACACATGTGTGTGTGTGTGTATGTGTGTGTAAGTGTACATGTGTGTGTGTGCGCAACGCAGTCACAATAATCAAATTTAATTAAACCACTTTAAGCGATTTCTTAGCCACAAAATCTGCTCCCATTTAAACACACACACAGCATCTTCCCCTCCCCCTCGCTTCACCCTTCCCCTTTCCTCTACTCAACGAAAATGCCTCACACAACATTTGTTCAAAATCGTTTCAATTGCATCCCATCAAAAAATGAAAACGAAGAAAAGCTACAAACAAAATATTGAGAAAATTCAACGTGTGGAAAATGTTTTTTTTTTTTTTGTTGTTTTTTTGTGTTTTCCAAAATTGTGTGATTGTGATTTGAAAATCCATTTTTCCGTCGGCACATTATTCAGTATTTTTGTAAACTCAATAATGAAAGCGAAATTAAATGAACTAAATTTAATAATATTTGTATTAAAATTATATTATAAATTAAAATAAAGTCTCGTTTTTCTTTAGTGCTTAAATCATTTTGAAACTTTAGTGATGAAAGCGAAACAATTAATTCAAACTATTATTATTTTTATATACATTAAAATTAAAGTTTCTTTTAAAATCATTTTTAGAGAAGAGATTCAAAAGATTAAAATTATTAATATATGTATATATAAAAATTAAGGTTTTTTTTTGTACAAAAATCATTTATAAAAAGTGTAATTTAAGCAGCCCTTGCAAAAAGTGCTTTAGAAATAAGTTAGAGTTAATTTAATTTATATCTAAGTATTTTAAATAAATAAGTAAGAGTAATCTAACAATTTGTGATGAAAACTAAATCATAAACATTTTTTTTTTGTCATATTTTCAATGATTTCCGATGTGCAAAGTGATTGAAAGGGAATTCGATTTAATTTTGCTTCGTAATAATTAAATTTAATTTAATAATAATTTAATTTGTTATAATAATAAGTTAACAATATTATTGGCAATTTCAAAATATCGAGTTTTCAATATCATTTTGTAAATACAAGTTAATTAATTCCTTAAATTTTTCACATCATTTTTAAATGGTCAATTTGTAATGTATTTTGCTTTAATGTTTTTGTTTTTAAGTTATTTAATGCATTCTCATCTATTTTTGTGTTTGAGTTTTCTATTATAGTAACAATTATTATGAACTTTTATTTAATATAATTATCAAATATTCTGTGGAGTGAAGTTTTCTGATTGTTTTTAATTATTCTTGGAAATTTAGAAATATTGAGTTTAAAATTGGTTGCACAGTTATATTCTGAATTTAATATTCTGAATTTAATATTCATCTAAATATAATTTTTAAATTTTCTGTAATGCATTTTTACTTACAAATTCAACAAATTAAATATTTAACCAACAACATTTGAGTTTAAATTAGCAACATTTTAATAATATTTAGTTTGAATATGAATACCAAATGTTCACTTTATATTTAAGCTAAGTATTTTTATTAAATGTTATATTCACATTTGTCAAATGTTTATTTTCCATTAAAAACAATTTTTGTTATGTTGAAAATTTCTTGAGATTTTCAAATTTTTTTATGTTGAAAATTTCGCGAGATTTTTACATTTTTTATATCGAAAATGTTTAAATTTTTATTGACACATATTTCATACTATACAAATAATGTGAAATATGTATCAATCTATTGATTTTGATTGAAATATATTTCAGAGTATAAAAATTTTCAAAATAAAAAATTTGAAAATCACAAGAAATTTTCAACATAACAAAAATTGTTTTTAATGGAAAATTTCATAATTTTGAATAAAATTAATGCATTAGATATTTAGTACATTAAAATATTTGTTTCCTTAAGTATTTCGAATTTTTAATTGTAATTGGCAAATCTAACCTCAAAATTCGTTGGAACTAACCTCAAAGTTGTGGGCGTTGAAAATTGAATGCAAAATGAGGTTATGTTTGATGTTGATGAAGCGGCAATTAATGCAACAAACTGAAATGTCCAAGAAATACAATCACATGAAATCCTAAATAGCTGTAAATACGTATGTATGTATGTGTGTTGTGTATATAAGCAGTATATATGTGTGTGTGTGTGTGTGTGTATGTGTAAGTGTCGCCTTACTTGCGCTTCCCTCACTCTCGCAGCTGCTTAAATCTAGTCTGCTTAAGCAAATGCATGTGTGTGTGTGTGTGTGTGTGTGCCATACTGTGCTCCTTTTCTCACACGCACAACAACGACAACGACAACAACAACAACAACAACAACGACGACAGCCAATGGAGCCAACGAAGCCCCCATGATGAGTGCCGAAGTGCGGTAATGTCGCGGTCGCTGTCGCCGTCGACGTCGCAGTCGCAGTCACAATCACAGTCAGAGTCACAGAGTCACCTAACTCCCTCTCACTCACACAATGTGTGTGTGACACTGTGAAATGTGTCGCGCACATCGTCATTCGGCTGCTTCGTCGCCGCCTCTCCCAACGTCGTCGTCGTCGTCGTTATCGTTGTTGTCGTTGTCGTTGTCGTTGTCGTCGGCGTCGGTTGACCCTCGAAAAAGCGTCGCACGGAAAAAAGACAGCATTGGTCAAAGCCACGCGGATGGCCGCGCATGGCTCTAAGTGTGCGAGCGAGACGACTGAGGCGACAGGGGCCCACCACAACTAAGCGCAAGCAGGCGAGAGCGAGCAAGCAAAACACATGCATGCTTCAGCTATATACTATATATGTATGTGTTTGTGTGTATATTGGGTTGTGCGCTCTCACACTGTCGGCAAAGCAGTGTGTGCGAGCACGGAGAGCGGGGTAAGCAGTGTGTATGTGAGTTGTCGTATTATGCATGGCAGCGGTGAGAGTGGGAGTGAGCGAAGAAGAAGAATGAGAGAAGCAGCGTAACTAAAATGCGACAATTGTTGGAGACGTCACAACACAATTAAAATTTGCCAAAAAGAAAAATGAAGAGCACGCAAACTAACATATTAAGCAAAAGGATAATGCATGCATATTAATTATGAGTGTATTGAATGTGTGTGTGTTTTGTTGATGTGCTTGTTGTTGTTTCTATCTTCATTATGTTGTTGATAGCGCCAAAAGCACTTGCGAATATATCGTAGCAAGAAGTGTAGAAGGGAGAGTGGAAGAGAGGAGAGGGGGAGGGGGAGTACAATGAGTGTGGGAGCGTTGCGGTCTTTTGTGAGCCAATCTGAAGGTCGTCAAGTCCAATCCCGACACACACACACACACACACAACTTTAGCGAGCACTCTGCATATGTGTGTGTTTGTGTTTGTGTGTGTGTTGGCCAAGGATGCCACAAACCGGTTCACAACATGATTATTGCACTTGAGCTTTATTTTTGTGTGTGCGCGCAAATTCAAATGAACAAAAAAAAAAAGAATACGAACACAAAAACAACAACAACAACAATATAACAAGAGAAGAAGCCGCTAAATTGAAAGTTTCGCGCAACAAATTGCGTCACAATAAATTTACTGCAAATTAGCAATTAAAATAATTAATGATTGAATTCAATTTTTATAGCATTTAACTTTAATCTCTAACAAATTCCTTCAAATTATATAAAAAGCATGAAACATTTCAATATCTGAAAGAATCTGACAGTTCCTAAAGTTATTAATAATAGTAAGAAAGAATAAAAAATGTTAAAGGTATGAAACTCTTATTAAAATGAATTAATTGAAAATTTACCATTATCAATTTGTTTTCTTATTATTTTTATTTTTTATTTACACAAGGAGGCATCTCCGACCCTATAAAGTATATAGTATATTTCTGATCAGCTTCAACAGACGAGACTATATATATGTATATATATATACATGTATCTATCTGGTATATTTTCGTACTCTAAATGTAGTAGTAAATATAATTTGTAGTAAATATATTATGTAGTTCTATCAACACTACTACATATAGCATTTGGTATATTTTTAGTATTTTGGTATATTATTTTAGTATATTGATGTTATGTATATTTTTAGTATTTTTGGTATATTAGTGTAGTATATTGATGTTATGTATATTTTTAGTATTTTTGGTATATTAGTTTAGTATATTGATGTTATGTGTATACCATTTAGTTTGTAGTTCTATCAACATATAATACTACATACTTGGTATATTTTTAGTATTTTTGGTATATTAGTTTAGTATATTGAGGGTATATGTATACCATTTAGTTTGTACTTCTATCAACATATAATACTACATACTTGGTATATTTTTAGTATTTTTGATATATTAGTTTAGTATATTGATGTTATGTATATTTTTAGTATTTTTGGTATATTAGTTTAGTATATTGATGTTATGTATATTTTTAGTATTTTTGGTATATTAGTTTAGTATATTGATGTTATGTGTATACCATATAATTTGTAGTTCTATCAATATATAATACTATATATAGCAGTTGGTATATTTTTAGTATTTTTGGTATAGTAATTTAGTACATTGATGGTATATTTAGGAACATTATGGAACATTTTAAATATAGTAAAAAAATATACCATTTACAGTATTCGGTATATTTTTTTTTTTTTTAGTATTTTTGGTATACTACTTTAGTATATTTAAGGAATAATAACGCGCTGTTTGGTCCTCTTCAGGAGCGGGAATTTTACAGTCTGTAGCTTTCTTACTTGTTTATTACTATTTTTTTTATTATAATTATTATAATATTTTTATATTATATTGAACTAAATAAAATTCTCTTAGGGAAACAACAATTACATATATCAACTTAAAATTTGCTCTTTTATTATAATTCAATTTATTCACTTAAAATTTCCTTTGTATTATTATCTAATCATTTTGTTTTATTTGATATCAAACTATTAATAATAATATTATTATTTCATTTGATAGAATTATGTTGTTTCATTATATTTCTTTTCTTAGTAACTTCATGTAAGAAATTTACTTCAAGTTTATTTAACATAATATTATCTAAAATTTTATATTCTTGTATTCGAAATTCTATTACTTAAAGTTTAAAATTTAATTGAATTGAACTCATAATTTCTTGGAATGTAAAATGTTCTTTCATTTGGAAAATAATCTTACTCCTAACTACAAGTATGTCTTGTTGATTATAATAATTCAAATATAATAAAAGTATTATAGTTATGCACAATACATGAACGAAAATTGGCAAATTAGTATTCTTCATAGTCATTAGTCATAGTTAATTTCAAATAATTATTAAGAAATCGAGCAGCTGCTGTCGATGAAATTGAAATTATAGAAAAAGACAATTTGTGGATAATTTTCATGATGTTATTTTCGCCGTGTGACAAGAAGATAAATGTGTCGCCCCTCCACAAAGAAAATAAAAAAAAATACTAATAATAATAATAATGGAGCGGAAGGAGGCGGGGAAGTAAATGGTGACGGTGGGGAGGGGGGGAAATCGTTTGGTGAATGTGTGTAGCTAGTGTTGTTGTTGCCGTTTGCTGTGGCCATGGCAAATGATCAAAGGCAAATGCCGAAGCAGCAACAGAAACAGAAACAGAAACCGAAGCTGAAACTGAAGTTGAACTGTATTGAAATCATGGCGAGGGCCAAAAGAAAGCCAGGCCAAGACACGCGGGGCCAAGGCAGAGGGCCAAATAACCAAAAGTCGAGACTCAAACTCAAACTCGAGACAACACAGAAAAACTCAGAGGGAATTGACCGCAATTATGCGATAAAGATAAAACAATGTGGTGTCATTTTTATGGTTCTTTTTTTTCTGTTGTCTCGACGATGCTCGCACACAAGGTGCGGGTGTCGAGAGAGAGAGAGAATAAGAGATAGAGAAAGAGATGGCCAAAAGAAGGTGATAATCTATAATTGCCCTTGCTGCAACGATTGTTCCTTTTTAATTCCACCGCCGCACACACAAAATTGTGTCCTACTGTCGCTTCGGGGTCTTCTTCTTCTTCTTCTTCTTCTTGCAGCCAAGGGGCAGGACGACGACGACAACGAAGCCGCAAAGAGACATTTGGGTAACACGTGAAACGAATGCGTTGACAGCTTGTGAATGTGTCTCTACCGCACGCTACTCTTAGCATCTCTCCCTCTCACTCTCATTCCCTCTCGCTCTCTCTCTCTTACTTTTCTACACGCCTGCCTCGCTGTCTTGACCAAGTGATTAGGGATCAAAATATCGTTTATAACTCATAATGACCATGACAAATATTGCATACAATAGCTACGCTGCTGTCGAAGGGTCGCAGTGGAGGGTCGTCTTTTTTGGAGGGTAGTAGCTGGAAGGCCGTAAGGCTCCTTATGTTATGTTATAGTGTTGTATCATCATTTTGTGCTGTATCAAAAATATAAGTATCATACTATTATATTAAGGTAGTGTAGGGACTTGGAAGGTCGTGCCTTTACTGAGGAAAGGCCGTAATGTAGATTGGCAAATATATTAGAGAATAGCTATTAAACAGAAAACGCTTTAGTTAGCAAGCTAATATCACCAAAGTATTGCTGCTGTGAAAGGTTGGAGCGTAATGTCTTATGGGTTGTCTTTTAAGAGGGTAGTAGCTGGTAGGCCGTAAGGCTCCTTATGTTGTATCATCATTTTGCCCTGTATATATACCAATATACCAAAAACTTAAAAAGTAGTATCATAAGGTAGTGTAGTGACCAGAAGGCCGTGTCTTTACTAAGGTAAGGCCGTAATGTAGATTCGCAAATATATTAGAGAAGAGTTATTAAACAGAAAACGCATTAGATTGCAAGCTAATACCATCAATGTAATGCTTCTGTGAAAGGTCGTAGCGTAGTGTTCTATGGGTCGATGTTGGAGGGTCGTCTTTTTAGAAGGTAGTAGCTGGAAGGTCGTAAGGCTCCTTATGTTGTATCATCATTTTGCCCTGTATATATACCAATATACCAAAAACTTAAAAAGTAGTATCATAAGGTAGTGTAGTGACCAGAAGGCCGTGTCTTTACTAAGGTCTTTACTAATGTATACTCGCAAATATCTTAGAAAAGGGCTATAAAACAGAAAACGCGTTAGATTGAAAGCTAGTATCATCAATGTAATGCTTCTGTGTCGCAATGGAGGGTCGCGTTTTTAAGATAATAGTAGCTCCTTATGCTTTGTGTCGTATCGTCCTTGTATCAAAGAACTTATGAAGTAGTATCATAAGGTAATGTAGCGACCGGAGGGTCGTAACTTTACTAAGATATAGCCGTAATGTAAAATAGTTCCGACCTCTCATAATGTAGTGTCGTTGTGTGGGATATTTTAGTGTAGTGTCACTCTACGACCACCTCTCTTCTTTTTTGGTAGTAAATCTGTTATGTTTTCATGTTTTACTGCACTTTACTGTTACTATATTTAATGACTTATTCTATACATTATTTAAAAATAATATGTTTTAATATTATACTATATTCTTGTGCAACAATTTAATAACTTATGTTTCGTTCGACGACCTCCCGTTGTGTAGTGTCGTTGAGTCGTGCCTCATCGCTCATTGTGGTCAACAGTTGGTGATTGTGTCGTTAAGGTCACGCCAACTGGACTCGACCACATGGTGAATGTCCTCGTCCATCGTCCTCGTCAGCTGACGCGACTGCTTTGCCCTTCCTTCTTGTCTTTATTGTACGGGCCGCTAATGAAGCCCAACCACAGTGGAAACTATGCGCATCTGATAATCGTTTAATCGCACATCACAAATTGCCCATTGTCCATTGTCTCTCCCTCTTGCTGTCGCTGTGTATGTGTATGTGTGTGTGTGTGTGAGTGTGTGTGTGTGTGTGGTATGCGTATCGCTATCGGTTCCACATTAACCACAATTAGAGTGACCATGCTTCGGCAATTAATTTCACTTCAGTTAATGTTAATTGATGTACCATGCCCACTACACACTGCACAGTGGTTCACAGTGGCAGTGAAGAGGCAATAAAGAATGTTAGAAAATGCATTTTAAAATAATTCCAAAATCATTCTTAGCTCTAATTTAAGTGCTAATCAAGAGCTATAAGATTCATCTTTACTCAGAATAAAACAATATTTTGAAACATTTTTTTTTTTTACTTTAAGGACTTCCATTTTCCGCAAGAGAATTACCCATATAACAATTTGATATATGTTTTCTAACATTTTTTATAGCCTCTTCTGAAAATTACCCATATGATAAATTTCGTATTTGAAATAACGAACCATTTGAACAAATACATATATGTATATTATTTGAATTTGTAGAGGTATAAATAAAATATTTTATTTGTTTATATTATTATTATTAATTTTTTTTAATGCATTTACGTATATATTAAAATACATAATTTATAATATCTATGAAACCCTATTACACACTTATTTCTCTTTTTTTTTATATCGTTTTGGCATAGGTTTCAGATCAATTTTGATATTTTTCAGGTAAGACTTTTCTTAGAAGGACATAAATTACTTGAGAAAAGAGTTTTCTTAGTATATAGAGCATATACAATTTTCAAATTCAAATCGGATGGGAGTATTTAATTAAAGGAAACGAAATTTGAAATATTTTGTAAGATATTTATAAATTTATTATAATTATATAAGTTGATATAAACACAAAAATAAAACTGGTTTTCAAGTTAATAAATTAAAATACAATAAAATAATTAACAAATTTCAGCTGCTTTATTTTATACGACAAGAAACTGAAATAAAATTATTAGCAAATTACTCAGAAATAATCCAAGTGTAACAAATCAATTCTATCCCACTGTGCGCATTGGGAAAAGCGCATTTAGTGGGCTGTGTGTGCAAGTGAGCGAGTGTGCGAGTGAGTTGGCTATCAAAGTTCTCAATCAACATACTCGTAAATTTGCCAATTGCTGACAAACTTAACGCTCTCAAATTACGAGTGCTCACGGCTCAAGTGGGACGACGACGACGACGACGCTGCGCTTAGATAAAACTCGAAAAGCCAAACAGAGAAAAAAAAAAACAAAACAACAACAACGAAAGAGGAAAAATAATTCGTAAAATAAAAAAAAAAAACAACAATTCGAAAGAGATCGCGGAGCAAGAATTATTTGTGTGGTTTTTTTTGTTTTTCTACTACATATTTTTTTTCTTCCTTTTTTTGAGTGTGTTGTTTTTTTTTCAGCGATGTCACCTAGGTACAATGTGAGAAGGCGAGGACGAAGGCAAACAGAACGCGAAGGAGGAGGAGGAGAAAACAAAAGGATGCGCCAATGTGGCTGGCAAAACAATGAAATTGTGAAATTTTCTCTGTTCGAGTTGAAGAAGAAGAAGAATGTCATGAAGTATGATTTAAGCCCCTTTGTGTGTGTCTGTGTGTGTGAGTGTGTGTGAAGCCAAACATTTGGCTGGATCAAGTGCTTCGCTCTTGAAGCGCGTAAACACCCCCGAAAAGAACGAAAAGAAACACAGAGAAAAAAAGGTCAGGGATTTGTCATTTGTCGCCCGCTTTTTGCTGTGTGTGTGGTTGAAGTAGACACTTGACTGCGCCTCGGCTCAGACACCTGACATGCGGCGATTAGTGGCGGACAGGCGGACAGACAGACAGCAGGAGAGAAGGACAGACAGCGAGACGGACGAAACAATCCCGTTTGTTGTTGTTGTTGTTCTTATTGCTTTTGCTGTGCAGATCGATCGGAAAGCAAAGTCAATGTGATTTAGTTTTGACGTCAAAAACAGCAAAACGCCGTTTCTTCGCTCTTCACTCTTCTTCTTCTTCCCTTCGCATCGCTCTCTCTCGCTCCCTCTCTTTTGGCTGTGGGAAGATTGTATCGGGGTTTTGGGTCGGAAATACGAAATGCCTCGAGTCATCAGCTGCAATGCAAAAGCCACTAAGTGTGCTGCAACATTGCTACAGCGGAGTCTGCTCGACCCCACAGATACGCTGTAAACTGATGAACAATGAGTGGGATACCCTGTAATTCGCTTAGCATTTTCTTATCAATAAAAAAAATCGAAAAGTATTTCATTCAAGACTTGCAATGTTCTTTTCAGTCTGGAATAAAACAATATTGGATCACGATTTTAAACTTAAAATTCACATTTAGCATAAGAATTTTGATCTAAAATTGTTTCAACTTAACAATTTAATTTCTTTTTGTTCTTTTTATGATCTTAAAAATCTGAAATCAAGAAGAAGAAAAAATAATAAATAATAATATTAAAATAGGAAATAATACATAATGTGCAATACTATTCTTTTCTTATATTTATTACATATTTTTACTATAATTTCAAATAAATAATATAAGATATAATAATAATACCATAAGAAATAATATAAAATAATATGCTTTTTTTGCGGTAAGTTCTTTGTTTCCCCAGCATTAAATTACATTAATTTTTATAAGAGTTTTGTCTAACAAAAATTAATTATTTTATAATGTTTTCAGATTGAGATACGTTTTAATATTCTGTTTATTTTACTACGATAAGAGTATAGAAATCATGAGCTAGATATATTTCTACTTCAATTCAAGATAGATTTAATAGTTTTGGTTATAAATTATTTTAATAAGATGATAAATATGTACTACAGTTTCTTTTTAGGAGCGTGGTACTTCAAATTTCAAAAATCGAACCTTGTTCTAGATTGTTAACATTATTTTATACTCCAGATAGATTTAATAGTTGTGTTGTAAGTGATTTTAAAAACAAGATAAATATTTCAAAAAGCAAAACTTAGAACTTCTCTTTTCCAATACAGTTCTAAATCAGTTTATTTTTAAGAACTTTAAAAATCGAACTTCGATGCATATTATTTTTATAGCGTATGTTTTACTTGAGTAAAAGCGAAGAATTCTCCTTCTTCAATTCAAGATAGATGAAAAAGTTTTGTAATTAATGAATTTGAACATGTAAATCAATAAACCAAATGTGGATCTTTTCTTGAAGAACTTTAAGCATCCAACATTGATACATATTATTTTTATAACGTATGTTTTACTTGGTCACCAAGTCTTGTCAGTCGCATCGACTCGCACAATAATGTTGTACAGGGTATACAGCAGGAGCTTCAACAACAATAAACAATACGCAACTTCAACTTCAACTTTAACTTTAACTTTAGCTCATTTGGCTAGTTTCTGAGGGTTTGGTTTTAGTTTTGGTTTTGGTTTTGGGGCCGCGTCCTATTCCTGTTGATTGACCCGCGATAGCATTTTGTGCTGCAGCTGCCCAGCCTCGATCAGAGTGGAGAGTGAATAAAGCGGGTTTATTCATGTCAAAGGTAAAGGTGTTATCGAACTGTCTGCAATTGCAAATGCAAATTTCTCGATGTGTGAACAACATACATATTAGCTAATTATATTCACATTGAATATGAGTGTGTGAGTATTGAGTGTGTTGATTCGCATTCGTTTTGAGATCGTGAGAACTGAACTTAATTGATTTCCACATGCATGTGGAGCAAATGAGATTGTGTCCATAGAGTTCAAGAGCTACGCATGAGCGTCACAAATCCAAAAGTAATCTCTAAGCTAAAGCTCTCGCTCTTTGGCTCTCACTTTGTCTCTCTCTCTCTCTCACTCGCTGCATCTTCTTCTTTCCATTTCCATTCCCTTTGTTCATTTCCTTCGAGTTCTTCCTCTCTCTCTCTCTCTTTGTGTTATCTCAAGTTCTTTGGCCCTGCGGCAACTTGGCTGCAATTTTTCATTATTCGTACTCTTTTTTTAAGTGATCGATCGAAATTAAATAAGAAATGTAAGCAACGAGAAAGGCAGGAAAATGCCCAGCAACAGCAACAACAGCAACAACAAAAAGGGTAACCCACAGTGTCCTGCTTTCCCCCCTCACTGCTCCCTCCTCTTTCTCGTCCTCCTTTGGGTTGGGGAATGCGATGGTTAATGTGCGTTTAGATACGAAGACATGTAATTTCCCAGCCCCAGTGCGATCAGCTCACCACCGTCCTCCAATTGTCTTGGCTCTGGAGACTCTGAACCAGGGCCAAGATCAGCACAGCACAGTAAAGAACAGGCCAAAAGAAGAACTCGACTTATTCGCCCCCGATCGCATACCCTGTAGCATACATCAAAAGCAGCATGCTGGATTACAGTACAGAAAGTATCAGAAAGTATATGCATTTATAAAAACACATTTGTATTGTATTTTAATATTTGATTATAATGATTTATAGTATATTTTATATAAACACAATGTTGTTCATGTATATTTTGATTGTTATAATAATTTTGTTCTTTTTTATACAATAAGTGCAGATGTATTCCTTCATTTTCGTATTAAAAAATTGAATCATTAGAATTCGAGATTTTGATTATTAATTTTGTTTTTTGCACAAAAAGTACAGACATATTTATTTTTAAAATTAATTTTATTATAAATATGTTTGATATAGAGAAATCGAGTCACTTTATACATAGCAAATTTGATTTTTATTGATTTTTTTTAAATGTTCACCTTTTTTGTTTTCCTTTTTTATTTATTAAATGTCAATGAAGAGATAACGTTAAAAACAGTTCTTTCTTATTGTATTAAGTGTAATATTTGCTTTTCAGTAATTATGTCTTATATGTTATATAGACACATATTTAATTCATTATAAATGCTGTTTATGTAAAGTTGAATTATTATTTACTTCTTATAACCACACATATGTATGTACTTTGTTATTTTTTGTACAACAGATATACAGATATATTACTTTTTTGTTCTACTTTCATTTAAATGTGTTTGGTATTAAGAAACCAAGTTATTAGAACTTTTCAAAATTCCTAAATTTTTTTTTAAATTTTCGCTTATTTTGTTTTCCCTTTGTATTTATAGTATATTTATATGTATATATAGTATGTAAGTGGAGAGGTGACAATATAGACACTTCCTTATTGTTATCATATTACTTATTGATTTGTTTTTCAATTATCATAATATGATGAATATTATGCTATTGTTTAGAGTAATTGAATTGTTCCTTTTCAGAAATTGTTTATCTATGAGAACAGTTCTCTATTATTATCATTTTACTGTTAAATGAAATTAATTGTTTCTTTTCAGAAATTTTATGAATGAATTATATTCTTAATAATTTTATAAAACTTTATTGCTATCTTCAAATTTGTATCAAAAAGAAATGAAAGTTTTTAAATAGTTTCTCTGTCGTACCATTTGCAATACACAGGGTATGAGCAAGTCGAGTCGTTTGCACAGAGTTGTTGTGCTTGGTTTTTTTTCTTTGCTGGTCTTGGACAGTTGTCAATGGGGCAGATCACAAGGAGGCCACAGAGCCACAACAGAGAACTACAGCTGCAGCTGAGGAGCCAAGGAACCGCCTCAAGGAACTTCGCTGCGTTGTCTATGATGACGGCCTTTGATTATGATGCCAATGGATGCAATATGGCAAAGTGTGTCTACGTGTATGTGTGTGTGTGTGTGTGTGTGCTTATTACGCTGAGGCTACTGCTGCGAAAAGCAAAAGCAAAAGGCAGCGAACAAAATGCACGCAAGCTGCATTCGAAACTTCATTATGAGCACAAAGCACATCACGATGATCATGATTGTCGTTGTTGTTGTCATTCGATGCTGTAGTGCCACCTGCACCGCCAACGACACAGCACTTTACTTCGTGCACCTGTATGACCGTGAGGGCAATTTCTATTACAGCTGTTAGAAAGAGAGCGAGGGGATTAGTTCTATTAAAAAGGGTGCAAGAAAGCAGAGGGAGAGAATGCCAGAGAGCGAAAAATGCAAGCTTTCTGCATCGAAAGCCATAAACCGAACTGTAATCATCACAAAATCTACACACATAGTTACTATGTTAACTCACTCACTCACACTCTTAATCCGTTATTTCTGTCACCCTTTCCTTTTTACATGTCATCAAATGAGCGCAACAACAACATAAAGTCAAAGCCAACAACAACAAAAAGCGAACTCCTAAAAATCCTTTGCTCACACTGACAATCATCTATAATAATGCGTGTGTGTGTGGTCAGTGGCTGTGAGTGTGTTAGACACGATCAGCAAACGTTTGCCTGGACATTCAACTAGCGTGCACTCGCTTCCACTCACACTTGCATGTTGCTTTGGTGCTCCTCATTAAGGGACATTTTTGACATAATTGTCCAATTTGGAGCATTTGTTCCCTTTGTGAAGCTCCTTGCAGAGGATACAATTAATGTCCCACAAATGTCAGTATGTGACAGACGAGCGCAGAGTGCAAATGCAAATGTGCAAATCTCGAAGCATTTGCATATCAATACGCTAATTATTAATTAATAATTGAGCTTCGCGAAATCGTTAATCATATTCAATATCGAAAAGTATATAGTGTGAAATATGTGTATGAAGTGCATTTTGCTTAAATTGTCGTCTGCGCAACCTGGAAAAAAAGTGAGTGAAAAAGTGCCGTGGCGTCATTTTGCGACTCTCTTTTCAATTCTTCGTGTGTTGTGCGTTGGTGTTAGTGAATCGTGCGCTCTAATTCCTTGTTTGCTTAGATAGCCTGCATACAAATGTATATGTATGTATGTGTTTTTTTTTTGTATTTTTTTTGTGTGCTTGTGTACAGTCTTACAAATTTGTGAATGTGAGCAAGTGTCAAAGTATAAGAATGCAAGTAAAATAATATCTTTTAAATTTGTGAATGTGTTTGTATGTGTGTGTTTTTTTTTTTGGTGATTATAAGTGTCTCAGTATAAGAATGCAAGTTAAATATTGCATTGCGCTGCTGCTGTGTAAATATGTAAAGGTGAGTAACCAAAAATTGTATTCTTGTACAAACATACAAGCTTAGATATATGTATGCATGTGTGCGTGCAATGTGTCAATCGTTTTTGCGGGTTGGCCACGAAGCTTGCACGAAGCGTGAATAGAACACATGTTCGGCTTCGTAGAATCGCAGCTTCGGAAATTTGTCTAAGCTTTCTCTTTGTCATCGACTCGTAAGTAATTTAAGCTTTCGGTGTGTTTTTCTCTTAATTAGAAAGAGTACTTAAGCGTATGTAGCCCTTAAGTGTAAAATGCTTGCAGTAACTCGCATTGAAAGAAAGCACACAGAGAAATTTGTATTACAAGAAATTACAATAAAATTTGTATTTTATAGAAATGTTGGAATCTTTAAAAATTAGATTTGACTTTAATGCTATTGATCGATCGATAATCGAGGCATTTTTTCGGTGGGTGAGCAAAACACCTGCTGTGAGTGGAGAGATTTTGCATGGTTGTCGTAATTTTTTTGTGTGTTTTTTTTGGGATCTCATGACAGTTTCAAGATATTTGTTGTTGCTGTATTGGATTTTTCTTTAGTTTAATTAACGAATCTGAAAGATCTGCTGCAGCGCATTTTGTGCCGCATGCTGAGTTCAATTCACACATTGTGCCTGGTCATGTGGCTTCAAAGAGTTTCGAGAGTTGAGCAGAGTTTTCCCATTAAACTGGTCGAATACTCGAATACTCGCTAGAGTGCAGCGCAAATTGTTTACAATTCGGAAAAAAAAATTGTTGCCGCCTCTGTGTTATCTGTGGGCACATCTTAACGAACACGCAGCTCCAGAAGAAGTGCAGCTCACAAGCTTAGCTTGGTCAGAGAGCAGAGCAGGAGGTCCAAGCCCATCATATCGCAAGGCAATGTTGTGTGTGTCCCCTCCGTCCAACTCCTCTCTCCACTGCTCCTCCCCAGCTTGCAACTTTACAGCGTGCAACTGCAACTGCAACTGCTGCTGCTTCTTCTTCTTCTTCTAGCCATGGTCATGGAGAGTCATGTCGATTGCAGGCCAACTCGTTGTTTAGTGTCGGTTAATTTGGCATCATTCATCGTCGTGTGGTCAAAGCCAAATGTCATGCAATGGCTAAGACCCGCTTCGCTAATTACAGCCTCTTGTTTGTCCCTCTCCCCCCCCACTCCCCCTTCAACTCTTCGTCGATGTCCGATGGTGGTGGCAATAGAAGCCTCCTTGCCACTTGCCACTTGCTAGTTGCAACTGCAACTCACGTGACACTGCATCACGCAGCTTTCAAGATCAAATGAAATAGATCACCAGCAGCTGCTGGGTCCAGGTGTCATCCCTCTCCTCGCCTCTCCTTTCTCCTCCCTTCCTCTTCTATCACAACTTGACTTTTAGTTGAACTTTAGTTTCAGTTTCTCACATAATAATGATTGCCATCAATTCCTTATGAATATGTGCGCTATTGGATTTCTAACTTTTTTTAAGAAAAGGAAAAACTTCGTACCTTTTTATAAGGAAAATTCATGTAAAGTTATATTTAAAATAATAATTATATACACTGCATTAATAATTCTTTACTTACCACTCACAATTAATCAACAAAAAAAAAAAAAAAAACCGAAAAATTCAAAAATAATATAAACAAGTAAGAAAGCTTCAATCGAGTGTGCTCGACTTTGAGATACCCGGTATTAATTGTGAAATATACCAAAATAATATACCACAAAAATACTATAAATATACCATATGCTATATTTGGTATATTGATATTGTACTACATTCAAAATATACCAGATTGTTTTTCCCCATAAAAAGTATTTCTTAAACTTCTATATTTTTTATCTGATAGCAAGCAAATCTTGTGGAATCTTAAACACTATAGTGATTATTGTATGTTCCAAAAATCGTCGCTCTAAAAATCGAATTGGCAAATAATAATAAAAACACGTTTGAAAGCCATTTTTGGATGCAAAAGTTTATTGAAAGAAAAATAAATAATTTATAAAGCCATATTCCATTTTTGTTTATTTTTTTTTTTTTTGTAAATTTTTATTTTTATTTATAAAAATTTATAACATACAAATTTTAAGGCCATTTTAATCGGTAAAGAAAATATTTTTTACTTAACTCTTAATGGAAAAAAATAAAAAGCAAAATTAAAACTAACAAAATATAACAAAAAACACATGAAATGCAAAAGTTTATTGTAAGAAATATACTTTAAAAAACCATATTCAATTTTATTTGTATTTTGTTTTTTTTTTTATTTGTCTTTTTGATTTATAAAATCGGAAAATAATATAAAAGGCTTTTGAGATCATATTTGAATGCAAAAGTTTAATGATAAAATATAATGTTTTTAATTTTAATTATACATTTTTCCAAATTTGTCTATGTTATTTATAAAAATGTATAGCGTATTATAATATTTTCTGTAAGCATTTGTGCAACATAAAATGTATGTTTTATTTATTATATTTACTACATTATATATTCACATGTCGCTAGATAAATATCTTAGGCAATATGAATATTTCCCATATTCATTTGATGCGTATCTCACGAGTGTCGCGTCTTAAGTCTGGGAATCAGTGACCCATCAAGTTAGCTGTGGTCATCTTGACTCTTGTTGATCCACTTTGCTTTTTGACTCTCGCTCTCTGTGTGTGAGTGTGTGTGTGTGTGTGTGTGTGTGTGCGTGTGTGAGTGTGTCTGTGTGTTGACATTTGTGTTGCGACTTTGTGTGAGCTTCAACTGGCCACTCTGAAGACAACCTCGAGTGTAGAGTGGAGAGTAGCGGGTGGAGAGCAAGAGAGAAGAGTGCAAAATGTGTGAGTCTGTGTGTATGTGTGTGTGTAGAGTGGATCGCATAATATGAGTATATGCAATCGCCTGAGGTGGAAACAACAAAGAGATCTGTTCGCGACAACGATGACGATGACGATGATGGAGAGGGGAATGGAGAGGGGAGAGATAGAGAGAGAGGGGGAGAGAGGGAGAGGGGGATGGTGACGGTGTCGACCATGTCGGCAATGTCGACGTGGTGGCGTTTGCGTGTCAAGCGACATCATTTGCATAACAATGCTGGGGACGATTCAAATTTTTGGTCTCCCAGAGCAATTTTCAGACACACACTCGCACACACACACACACATAGAGACTGTTGCAGTTGCATATACACGCCCTCTGGCACCTGCTCATACCACATTTAGATATCTACGACGAGTACATTAATGATTTTCAACTGAAGTCAACGTCGCGTCTCCGTTGTCGGCGTCACAAATCGCTGGCAAATACCTGCACACACGCGTATGCATATGACATTATCCAAGACACTCCCCTGACTATCTGACTATCCGACTATCTGCCTATCTGCCCAGCCCCCTGACCAACACACACCCGCCTCGAAGCTACGCTGAAATACACTGCCAGAAAAATTATGAGACTCAGAGGCGAGCACATGTGGACACATGTTTGTCACTTCTGACTTGAAGATGATATAAAGTTCGTAAATGTAATGTTAATCGTCTTAATTTTTTGTGTCAATTTATTATATTTTTGTTCTATTATTTTCTACTTTATATAAAAGTATCAAATATTCAAATAACAAGTTGTATATATTTAGAATTATATAATGAAATGTGAATAGTGAATAATTATTATTATGATAAAGAAACAAACGGATTATTTAATAATAAAATAAATATAAAAGTACTGTTATTGTTTTATTTTTATATATTTTTATATATTTTCGTTTATTTTTAATATTTTTTATTCTTTATTATATCATTTCAATGTTATTAAAATCAGCAAGATAAATTTTTTAACATTTTAATTCAATTTAAAATAAATGGCAAACAGAGAAATGTAAAACAATACTACTACTACATTGGAAATATACCATAGTGGTCAAAATATACTAAATTATATGCCAAAGCAGCTAAGACCCGATTGCATTAGGCGTAATTTGCCATACAAAAGTTGTTCTTTGATATCTTCTACAATTTGTATCCGATCAAATTCTCAGGAATCATAAAGATTATAGTTATTATTGTCTGTATCAAAATTCTCAACTCTAGCTTCAAATTTACGCTTGTTATTCGATTTTTGGCGGAATTTTAAAAAAAAATTGATCTGCGTGCGTTTCTATCTCTTTTAATCTCTGATCAAATTTCAATACTATAAATTTATTTTACTTTTTTTTTTATTTAGTACAATTTGTATTAAATTTCTTTTTTAATGGATTTATTTATTTCGAATGAAATAAATATAATTACAATGAAGTGGAATTCACAACTATAAAGTATTCTAAGGTCAAGTACACAGATATTTTTCTCAGTGTAGAATTGTGCACCCCACGAATATCTCGGTTTGTCTCGTCTCTCTTAAGCTGCGTTGGATTGCGTCGCCAATGCGGAACGGAACGAAACGAAACGAAACCGCGCGCGTTGCGATCGCGCGACGTCCAACCTGTCGCATCTTTTACCCCCGCCTTCCCTTTCCCTGTTGCCCCCTCCCCCTCCCCCTCGTTGTCACCTCTCTCTCACCTCGTCGTCGTCGCAACTGTTGAATAATTTATGCGGCCAGCCACTGTTGTCAGCGGCACCTCCTCCAACTTCAACCTCAACCTCAACTTTAGCTTTTCATGCACATCTCTCTCCCCTCTCCACTCTTTGCTGCTCCCCTCTTCCCTATGGGCAATGTCGCCGCGTTGCTGTCGTAACCCGTCCCCCTACCGAGAGAGGGAGGCGGGAGAATTATTTGCGTTCGCCTCCTTGCGTTTCTAATTAAGCGAGAGAAATATTCAAAAACTTTGCCATTGTTTCAACGATTTTCAAGTTCAATTTACATAACATTCCTAACCGCCGTCGTAGCATTCAACTCTCGCGACTCTTGTTTTTGTTTTTGTTTTTATGTTTTACACAAACTCTATATATACATAAGTTTATTTTTTTTTCTCTTTATACTTGTGTATTCATTACTTCTTCTTGCTCCCCCGTCTCTCACACACACAATTGCTGTCTGTCTGAGCTATTTAAGTCACAGCCTTGAGTCGTTGCTGGTTAATCGTTTGGCAATGCAATGCAAAAACAACAGCAACAACAACAACTGAAAAAGGGTTCAAGGTCAGCGTTGCACTGTGCAAAGGTCACCAAATTGCCGCTGCCACTTGCAACTGCAAACGCTGCTTCAAGCTGTTCATGCTGCAACTTTGCAACTTGCAACTTGCCAACTGGTTCAATGGGCTTCCCTTTCAATCTCTGCCTCTTCCTCTCCCTCTCTATCGTTTTCGCTGAGTTTTTCGTGATCTGCGCTTCATCAGTGTCAGTCTATTTGCCACACAAAATGCGGCTTCTGTTTCAACAAGACTTTTCTAATCATTTGCAGTCTTTTAGGTTAAGATATTATAGGCTACGTATTATAGGCAAATGTTTTAAGCAGATTGGGAACGCTTTCAAAATGTATTACATCAAAATATAAAGCTACAAATTTTCATGTTTTTGTTAAAGTATTATATATTAATATCCACCTTCCCTTAGGTAGAAGAGTTTTATAACTTTGAGCATGCAAAAATTGTGTGTATCAGACAGAAGAAGAAATCGTCGACATTCTAAAGTATATTTATTCTTGATCCGTCTGTCTGCCTGTTCGCTTGTCTGTCTGTCCGTCTGTATTTCTGTCCGTCTGTCTGTCAGTCCGTCAGTATGAAACTCTGGATCTCAAAGACTATTTTAGATAGAGCTTAAGAAATAGTTCTGTATGACAAAATACGCCCACTGCAATCGGATATTAGCTGCTTTGACTGACAATCTGGTAAATTTTTTGACTTCTATGGTGTATATTGTATTACTTTTTCGATATACCTTCAACATATTATATTATTTTTTCGGTATATTAACTACTAATCTGATATATTTTATAGTACGTTATCAACATACCAAATACAGTCTTTGGTATAGTTTAGTATTTTGTGGTATATTAATTTATTATATTTTAACGGGTTTTAGTTTTAGTTTTCTACTAGCCAAATACTTACATTTTTTATGAATGCCTTAAAAAATGTATAACATTTCTTTCGCTACTAATTTGATTTAAAATAATTAATATTTTTTCTTCATTTTATTTTAGAACTCTTCAATGCGACGTTTAAGAAGTGTAAAATGGTAAGTTGATTCAACTGTTATTTTTGCTATTACTTTTATTTACCATCATCTTATTCTTACTTGCTTGATTATATATTTAATCAGAACTTCTATGTGATTAAATTAATATTTTTAGTATTACGAATATTTAGCAAATATTCAGAAATTTCATTGACATCATAAAGTATGCCTGAAAATACAAATTTCAACATTTTTCATAGCTGTTGTCTCGAAGTTTTGCTTTCCCAGTTTATTTCCTACACGTAGTTTACACTCTACATTTTTCCTAAGGCTTTTTCCGCAACGTGAATTCGCATCACTTTCATAAACCCTAGATCGTCATTCGGCTCAATGTTATTTATTTATGCTGTTAATCCTTGAGCAACATACGATCCGATTCGTTTTCCTTCTCCGGCAGCTGTTGCCGCTGTCTGCTCTAATTTCTATCATCATCATTATCATCGTTGCAGGACCCTTTATCCTGCCACTTTCAAAAGAAAACAAAAAAAAAATAAATGATATTATTTAACGGCATGAGAGTGTTTTTCTTCTTTACGATGTTGGGTTCTATTTCTATTAAAATCTATGGCATTGGCATTGTGTGTGAATGTAAGCCAGGAATGCGTATGAATTTGGCAAAATATGAACATATCTATAGATAAAAATCTAGCGTTATTAGCAGTTTATATAATGAGAAGAATTAGAGCTTAGTCTAAATCAATTGTGATAGTTAGGGGATCTTTAGAAGTTTGGTAAATAAAAAATATATTTCAATTTGCAAAAATAAAAATGTATGCCCTTTAAATAATAAAGAGTTATTCGATATTCGAATACATTTTTATTATATTTTGCATTATCTTTCGCATCTTTTTTCTTGCATATAATCTTTGATTAAAAAGTTTGGTACATTAAAAATTTATTTAAATTTGCCTGAAATTATAATTGATGCTTTAAAAATCATTTAGAAATGTTCGATATTTCTGCCAGCGAAACGTTTGTGAAAGGAATAAATTTGATCTATATTTTATACATAATTTGTCGCATCATCTTAAGAGCTTAGTTATGATATTTACGTGATCTTGAAAAACTGAGTAAATAGTAAAGTAATTAAGAGTTATATCTGCCAGTGAAACGTTTAAGAAGAGAATAAATTTTGTTTTTTACTACTTTGTAGTTAATACATTAATAATACATAGTTAATACATCATTATTTAAGCGATTTCTTGCATATACTCGTTAATTGTAATGTATGCCAGTGAAACGTTTACGGAAGTAATAAATATTAATTATATTTTATACATCATTTAATGAATGTTTATTTTGGCGAATTCATTTTGATTGAAATATATGCCAGTGAAACGTTTACGAATGTAATGCAACATTTATCTATTATTTGTTGTATGCCTGTGAAACGTTTGCGAATGTGATGCAAAGAGTAACTTTCTGCGCTTTGCTCTCCCCCCACATACTTTATTGTTATTGCCAGCTGAACGTTTGCGAATGCGACACAAAGGAAAATATGATTGTCAGCTCTCCAGAGAGAGAACGCCAGAGACACGCTCTAATTTTAATGCGCTGTGCGTATGATTGAAAATTTCATTGCTGACAGCTCACAACAATTGGCATCTTGCATCTTCATCTTCATCTTTATCTTCAACTCAATTGCGGCAGCTGAATGAAGAAGGAAGCAACTGTCTCGATTCCCAAATGATGCGCTAAGTAGCGAGTACTCGACACAATGCACAGGACAAAGAAGAGGACATGCGTTGTGCCCATATATATATCATAAATGATAATAATTTTTGTGTAAATAAATATTGTGTAATCATCGCTCGCTGACGCCATTATCCATCCATGACCCCGTCGCCGTCGCTTGGCATTATTATGCTGTCAAATAGAAATCCCAAAAATTCTATTCCGATCCGAAAAAACGTCGAATGACGAGCAGGATATTTTTTTTCACCAAAGGGGCCATCTGCTTTGCCATCATGGAGGATGGAGGAGAGTGAGTATTTGTAGAGGCCTATACTTCTCTCCCTGTCTCTCTCTCTCTCTCACTCCCTTTCTCTTTCTTTGGCCAGCAGAAGAAGAGCATTGCCTCCATTGTTTAGACACTTACGCAACATATTGTACATGGTCTAAGGGTCGTCGCTCAAAACTCAGTCTCAACTTCAACCTCAACCTCAACACATTCGAGCTGAGGGTAGAGCCAAGGGTAGTCGTGCTCTCTCCCTCACTCACACACTCACTGTCTAGGTCTCTTTGCGGTGGTTGTCCTCTATTATTTTTGTGTTTTTCATTTATTATTTTCATCATCCTCGGCTCTCATAACTAAATACTTTTGCCGAGGTAATTGCCAGGCAAAGCGTATCTTTTCAAGTTCAGTACTTACCTAAGTAAATACACCAGCATATAACCATATGTGTGTATCACTGTTTATGTGTATGTGTGTGTGTGGGTGTGTGCCAACTGCCAACTGCCATTGCTCTAGTTCCCAGACGAATTTCGTGGCAAGTTCAGGTTTTGGGTTAAACGGATAATTCACAGGCCAACGAAACTTATGACAGAACCGCAACGAAATTATTGCTCGAAATAGATAAACGGGATGCTGATCGACTAACTAGATACTCTAGAAATTCCAACATACGAGTAATGTTGACGAAAAAAGAAAGATTCATCAATTAAAACAATTCTTGTTAAGCGATTAATTCAAACAATTAATAAGTTAGAAATCAGAAAAATAGAAAAATAAATAAAAAAAAACGTGCTAACATCAAGAATAAAATCTTGAATTAAGATCATATGAAAAAAGTAGGTTTATTTTTAAATCAAAATTAAAATTCTACAAAACTCGTATCAAGAATGATAAAATCTCAAAATTGAACCATGAAGCTAACCTAATCATTTTATTTCAAGATCTAAAAACTTTGAAATCAAGTCTTACAGAAAATAAAATATTATAGCAAGTAAAAAAAAATTGCAGATTTTTTTTGTAGAATGCCATACATATCTTAATATATTTTTAGTCATTTATTACATAATTCGATTTAGTAATTTTGTGAAGCAATAAATAATATTTATAATTTCGTTGGATTTTTTTTTCAAATTTCAATCATATTTTGTTACTAGCACCAAATAAATTCATTTATATTATTAACTCTTTTTAATGCGTCGTGAGAGAAAATAATCTATGTAGATTGAGAAACAGATTGCAAAACTTGAATTCAAAGATTTTAGATATTGAAATAAAATTTTTAGGTTAGCTTCATTGTTCAATTTTGAGATTTTATCATTCTTGTAACAAGTTTTGTAGAATTTTAATTGTGATTTACAAATAAACCTTCTTTTTTCATATGATTCAAGATTTTATTCTTGATTTTAGCACGTTTTTTCATAGTGTGTAGTATTCAGTTAATTCATTATCAATCTCTATTTTTGTAGCTTTTGCACTTTATGTTTCAGGTTATAAAATGGGTACAAATAAGTTTGCATTTATTCGTTGAAAAATTGTCTTGGTAGAAATTTCAAGTTTACAACTTTACTATGGATTTTGTTTCTTAATTGTGTTTTATTTTTATTTAAATTATAAAAATATCTATTATTTTAAATATATTTGACTTAATAGAACGTTCAAATTGCCAATATATCTTGCAACTTTAAATTCTTTGTCAGCTTCTTGGTTGTGTTTTGATCATATTATTTTGTCTTAGAACTTTATTCTGTGAAATATACAATAATAAAACGTTTAATGTTCAACACATCGTACAGACTTTAAATATATATATTTAGTTTCATATTTGTGTTTTTTATTGTGTATATAAATTAGATGTGTGCATAGAAAATGGCTTCAACAATTTTTGCATTTAAGTATATTCTTTGAAATGTACAATTGTCTTAATTACAAGTTGATTTGCATTTTTTGAAAGCCGCTTTCATAATTAGATCGCGCAGCACATTGTAAAGTCAGTAATTTCCACATTTTTTTCTAGTTTGTTTTTTTTGTAGAACTGTTAATAGATGCGTTTCTGGAACTGTTCCGTGGACAGTGTCTAACAGTTAGCGCTCATTAAAGTGGCAGCTGCAACAGGCGGCGGCAATAATGTGCCATATGGGATGAGAAGAGTGGGAGAGGGAGGGAGGGGGAGTGAGCGAGAGAGAGCGATGACTTGGTCAATTTTCTGTTGGCTAGAGACGCGGCATGCGAGTTTGTGATAGCATTTCGTCTTCGTCTTGGCGACTCTTCATATGGAGAGTCGTAGAGCTCAATGTAGTATCTAATTAAGTAAAAATTTATGCGCGTGTTCAGTGAGAACGATGAAACAAACGGCAAACTGCAAAAAGACGTTAACTATTGTTGTTGTTGTTGCTCTCTCTCTACTTTAATTGCGAGTAGGGGGAGAGGGAGGAGAAGGCAATAGTAGTAGTAGTGTGTAGTAGTAATAACTGCGACTACGAAATCGTAGTCAGAGGCCTCCTACAGATGATGACGGACGACGACGATGACGACGACGACGACGGCGACAACGAAGCAAAAGCAAAGCCAACAACCGACAACAACAACAACAACCGACAACAACAACTGGTTGCTGCTGGCCATTGGCCCATCCATTGGTCAGAGCTGTATGGTCATATGGTACACCACAATTCGGAGGAGTTGGTTTTGTGTGTTGTGGGCTTTACCATGCTTCATGGAGAGGCGCAATATCTAGGCATAATAAATCCATTTAATATATTGTATTTAAACCGTTCGTTATGATCTTTGCGCTCGCTTCTGCAACGCCCTGATTGCTTCGCTATTAATGCAACGGCCAGTTGGACAGAGCGAGAGATAGAGAGAGAGCGAGAGCGAGAGCGATCGTGTTGCATAGCCCACAAAAGAAGGGGGGAGGAGGGAACAGGGGATAGTTACCGCGACTAGTCTTAGTCGTAGTTGTACTTAGTCACGCTTAGTCGCTCAACTGCTGCCGCTTTGGTTGTTGCTGTTGCTTTTGCTGTGGCTGCTGCTTTGGCCGCGGCTGTTGCTTGTGATTAGAGGACGAATGCTTCACCTGCGGTTTAGTGGCCTCCCCCTGCCTTTAGTTACACTCCCCCCTTTGCCCCTTTGCCACCTTGTCAACCCCCCTTTGCTGTGCACCGAAAATACGATATGTATAGTGCACATACACAGCGAGAAACTTTTGAACACAAGTTGAGGGTGAAGATATTTAGCAACTAAAATATTGAACTGCATATTAATTTCTGGTATGTAATTCAATTTGTGGTATATTTTTGGTATAGTAGTACAATTTTAGTATATTGGTATATATTTTTTTTATTTTATTAGTATATTTTTGGTATTTCACTATTTAATTCGAGCGATTTTTGTTAAACGATCAACTGAGACTATATGTTAGGAGTATAAACTGTAGATTAAATTCTAGCAGGCAATTCAGTTCTTTTTAGTATTGCGTTACTTAATTGAGTTTAGTAATTTTCTGAAGCAATTATTGTTAATCGATGAACTCACACAATGAATAATTTATAAATTTGAAATTTAAATAAATAAAATATAATCTGCAGATTAATTTCTAGTATGCATTTCAATTTTTTGTTTTGGCATATTTTTAGTATTGCATCACATAATTAAACTTGGTAATATTATAAACCGATTCTCGTCAAGCGGTAAAATATGATAAATTTTGGAAACTGCTTTTAAATCGGGGAAATATCAATGACATTCGCGTTATTAAAAGTGATATCAATTCGAGTTTTAGTATTGCATTATTCAATTGAGTTTGGCAATATTGTGAAGTGATTCTTGTTAATTGATAAATACGAAAATAAAATATTATAGCAACTAAAATGTAAACTTCAGATTTATTCCATAATGCCATGCATATTTTAGTATATTTGTGGTATATTTTTAGTATTCTATTAATTTATATTTATTTCTTATTGTATTTAGAATAGTTTTGATTTTTCAAAACTTGTGAGCACAAATTCGTTTTTTCTTTTATAGTTTGCAATGATTTTTTCGCTCAGTGTAGCGTTGAGTGTCGATGTTGCTGCCGCTGCTGCTGTTCGTTGTCGTTTCACTCTTGGCACCGATCGCTGTTGAAGTAATGATCGCTCAGTGGCGTTGTCCATGTCCATGTCCATGTCGTTACCAGTTACCAGTTGTCGATGTCGATGTCGTTATGTCTGATGTCCGATGTCTGATGTCTAATGTCTGATGAAGCAGCCATGCCAAACCAAGCCGAAACCAAACCGAAACCATGCCATGAGCTTTGCCATTGATATACCCCCAAAATGTTGCCCATTCACAATTTACGAGCTGGCGGCGACGTTGTTTGGGGTTTTCTTCATGTGCAGTAGCGCCTAGCCACCATCCATCCATCGGTCTGACATCTGTACATCTGTCGAAATACACACATACATACACAAGTACATATATGTGTTTATATGGTACATTTCGATGCAGCTTGCGAGTGCCAAGCCCCCCGACTCTACTGTGTTTATACCCGCTATTCGTAGGGTAGAAGGGTATTATAAATTACTGGTTGCAGGAAAGTTATATAATCATCTGCGACTCCATAAAGTATATACATATATTCTTGATCACCATCAATAACCTACACTATGTATTGATGTCCGTCTGTTTAGTATATTTTGTACTTTATAACTCTAAATATAGTATTATGCCAATATACCATTTATATCATTCGGTATATTTTCAGTATTTTTGTCATATTATTTTGGTATATTGCTAGTATATTTTGGTACCCTGTGAATTATTTTAAAAGTTATATTATATCAACATACCATATACCATTTGGTATATTTTTTACTATATTTGGTATATTCATTTTGTAAATTGTTGGTTTATTTTGTATGTTATGGTATATTTTAAAGGTAGTATTATATAAATATACCACAAATATAACTCGGTATATTTCAAATATTTTTGGTATATCATTTCAGTATATTGTTGGTATATTTTGTAGTTTATGGTATATTTTGAAAGATATAAACGGAACTTTCTATATTTTTAGTATTTTCGGCATTTCGCACTGTTTTGCTCATATTTAAATAGATAGCGGGTAACTCACAGTCGAGCACACTCGACTATAGCTCACTTACTTGTTTTTTTTTTTTGCGTTTATTGCAAACGGATAAACGATTGCAACTCTCAACAAGCGTCCAACATGAGTACTCTACGATTATTCATTTGCACTCGATACTCGTTTCAATTCCCCCTTCCCATAATTCTTTTTTTTAAGCCTCGTAATGCGAAATACAATATAGATATATATTTGTTGACCAATTTATTGTTTTGTTACCGTTAATCGATACTGACGCATGAGAAAAACACGTTTGCACTGCCAAAACAGTCAAACAATCTCTTTAATTTTAAGGGTTATTGCAATGATAAATTTAATGCAAAAGTTGGGACTTTATTATTAGTATTCTGAAAGGCATAAAGAGAACAGTTAAGGATAGCAGCAGTGATAATTCATGAAAATAATAAATATTTCAATAAAAAATCATTTGAATAATTAAAAGAACAATGCAAATATTTAGAATAATTGTTAAAATAATCATAAGGAGCTTAAAGAAAAGTTTTTATTATCCTCAATGCAAATAATCCGAATGGGAATTATAATTATAATGAGTTAAGGATAACAGCAGTAAGAATCAATGAAGAAAAAAGTGATAAAACATCACATTAATGAAAATGTTAATGACATGAGCAATAAGTGAGATAGAGGATTTATAAATGTAGAGTTAAAAAATAATTTTCATATAAAGAACAGTGAGTAATCATTATGGAAAAGCATTTTAATGAAAATGCTAATGACAATAAATGAGACAATAAAAGTTGCATATCATAGAAAAGATTCTTATAGATGATGATGTTAAATCATTTAAAAGAAAAAGTGTTATCGCCAAGGACCATAAATAATTGGAATGAAAAATCAATTTAATGAAAATGCTAATGAGAATTCTACACAAATGCTAATAACGAAAGGAAACGCTAATGATGTTTCTCAGGGTCCAAAGATCGTTGTGATTTGGACAAATTGTAATTGTGTGCTGTTATAGAGTATGATCAGCATGCCCTGAAATCGAGATCGACATCGAGACCGAGATCGAGATGGGTGTAGATTTCGTAGTCATTCGATGCACCAAAAATAGCAAGTGCAAATGTAAATGCACTTCTTTTTTTTCTTTCCTTTTTGTGTGAGTGTGAGTTGTAAGTTTGCGTGCGTTGTGGTTAAGGAGACCCATTACCATTAGCACGACCCACGACCATGGCAATGACTTAAGCTTTAACTGCATTTAAGAGCATCATCGCCAGTTGTTGTTTCGGTTGTTGTTTCTGCTGTGTGTGGAGCCTGCGATCTTTGGGGACTGGCAACTGGCAACTGGCAACTGGAGACTGGTTCCATCTCGTTCCGGGGCCCCAGGCAAGACATTCAGCTTGTGAATGCTTGCTGCTTAACGAGAGAGGGCAGTTCCTGATGCAGTTTATGCAGATACGTTTCAATTAGCTCAATCCGAACGTGAAAGTGTGAATATGTGTATTTATAAACCAAAAGGCAAAGCACTGAGCACTCTGTTGCAGTTATTACTACTTGTACTACAGATCCATGTGTGTAGAGTGTAGCTACTTAGCACACAGTACAGAGAACTCCTAAGAATGCTGCTGGCCCAACCCTTCTCATAACAATTTCGCGTTCTCCCTCTTCCCTCCATCTCGCTCTCGCTGTGTCTAAACAACAGCAGCCCAAAAACAAATCCAACTTCAACAACCAGATGCTAGGTCTGAAGACGTCGTTTTGGTTTTGGGAACTTGGAAACAACGAAATACATAAATATATTTACAACAAGTTCACAGATTACATATACGACTTGCAGATATCCTGTTTATACATCAAGAACATTTTCAAATTGAACAGAATAAGCTTATTTGAGGCAACAGATTTACTAAAATGTCAAAAAGAAAGTAGAATTGATTTGATTGCAATTTGAGGTGTTTATACGCTAAATTCACAAAGGATGTTGAGAGTTGTGTGATTTTAAAATCACTTGAAATGTGTTTTTAATGGTTTGATGCTCGGTCAGTTGGCAATTTGCTGATTCAATACTTTTTTGAAGTTTCTAATTGAAACCTTTTTGAGATCCATATCAAAAAATGAATGAACTTTTATGGTTAACAACTTGAACAGATTAAATTACTAATAATAACGATTTGCTAATCTAATGTTGCTAAAGTTAAATGAATTTACCTATTTAAAATCTCTTTGAAAACCACATGAAAAAATGTATTCATTGAACATATTAAATCTCTAATAATTAAGTACACTATTTGAAATTTTTTCTACTTATTAATTGAATTTCGAGCTTGGTTATATGTTATATGAAAAGTTCTTCAAATCAAGATGTGTATTCTAACTTTAAGATTTGCATATCCTTTACGCATTTTTAGGGCGAATATTCTTAGTATTAAACCAATATCCTGATTTTATAACTTTTTTTAGTTAATTATTTATTATATTAAATCTAGTTAAATATATTATATTGAACTTACAATAAATGGAGTGCTCGATGCTGGAGACTTCGTCTCAAAACTGTTTTCCATTGTAGTGGAACATTCAACAATTTTCTTTTCTGTTGCATATAAGAATAATTTGAGAAGAGATATTTTCTTCTTAAGCAGATTAAATTAATTAAAAAAAAAAATGATATTTGTTGTGTTTAAATATATTAGTTGTTGTTTCATGAATATCAATATGAAAGCACAATAGCAAATCTAAATTATTTATATATTTAAAAAGGTTTGAAATAACTAAAAGTAATACTAACCTATTTCTAAACCATTGGCTGCAAAGGTCTTAAATAAAATTCAATAATTGTTGAAATCAATTGATTGATTTTCGCAACTATTTGCCCAGCATTTGGGGGCAACCCTTTGGCATTTGTCTTGGCTATTTATAGGGTATGTTAAAACGACCTCTGCTTGGCGTTCAGTTTAGCTGCGAGTGTGAAATGTGTAATGTACAATGCAAATAGTCATAATTGCAGGCGGCCAGGTTCATTGTTGTTGTTAGTGTTCTTCTTGTTGTTGTTGCCAATATTGTTGTGGTTGCAGTTGCAGTTGCAGTTGTTGTTCTTGTTCTTGTTGCTGTTGTTGTTGTGTGATCATTAAGCGCAGTTGTTCACTTAACGCTTCAAGGGATAAACAAATGCACGCGCGAGAAATTCTCAAAATCAATTTACCATATGAGCAATGAGTGTGTGAGTGTGAGTGTGAGTGTGAGTATACGAGTATGGATGATTCGCGAATGCATGTGAATGTCATTGAATGGGGAAGCTACGTTTAGCTACCAAGTACAAAAAGTGGACAAAAAGTGTTCCACAGAAAAATGCATAAACAATAAAGAAAACTAATAAAGTAGAGGAGTTCAAAATTAACTTAGACTGTTCTATAAATTGTATTTCCCCTTTCTTATTGACATTAATCATGACAACATTCATTTCTTGATGAATATTATAACTATAAGACGCAGTTCAAACTTTTATAATTTTGTATTTCTATTGCAAAAAATAATCTTCTAAATTCTAAAAAATTGCATGAATCAAATTGAAGGAAATTTTGTTAATATGGCCTTTCTCTTAAACAAAGAAAAAAAAAAACAATTGAATATATAATGAGACATTTTTTATCTCATAATAAGGTTTGTGGTCCTTAAACTATAAGGGTTTTTCTTCATAGAGATAAAAAAGGGAGAGGTAGAGAATTATACAGAGAAATAGAGAAAGGGAGATAGAGAGAGAGGAAGAGAAGAAGGAATAGAGACAGAGGGAGAGAAAGAGAGAGAAAGAGAAAAAGGGTGATAGAGAGAGATAGAGAAGGAGAGAAAAGAGAGAGAGACAGAGAGGAAGAGAAATAGAATAAGAGAGAGAGAGGGAGAGATGGAGAGTGATAGAGAAAGGATGATAGCGAGAGATAGAGAAAGATGGATAGAGAGGCAGATAAAGAGAGAGAGAGAGAGAGAGAGAAGAGAGAGAAAGAGAGGCGAGATGAGAGAGAGAGGAGAGAGAAAGAGAGAGAGAGAGAGAGAGAGGAGAGAGAGAGAGAGAGAGAGAGAGAAGAGATAGAGAAAGAGATCAAGGGTGATAGGGAAAGAGAGAGAGAAGGAAGAGAAAGGAAGAAGAAAGGAAGAGAGAGAGAGAGATGGAATGAGATATATCGATAGATGAAGAGAAATCGAGTTAGAGAGAGAGGGAGATAGAGATAGTGGGGAAGAGAGAAAGACATAAAGATAGGGATAGAAATAGAGATATAAATGTAAAATAAATAGAGATAGAGATAAAGATAGAGAGACAAAAAAAGCTATTTAAAAATAGAGAGAGAGAGAAAGAGTGAAAGAAATAATTAGAGCTAGTTAGAAAAAGACAGAGAAAGAGTGAGAGAGAGACAAAGAGAACTGCATGTATTTATTAGCAATGCATTTACATGCACTGAAATCGCATATTCAGATTCATCTCTCAGCAATATGGCACGACTTCTGCTTGAGCGAAAGAGCGCGAACGAAAGAGTGAGACCGAGATATAGAGGAAGAGAGAGAGGAGGAGAGAAGAGGAAGGCAAAACGCATGTGGCCCACGAAGCGTGCAACATTAAACATCATTAATTTGGAATTGTTTCCAAGAAAAATTGACAACGATGGGCTTAACCGCAACAAGAAGAGCGTTCACAAGTGGGGAGCACTGAAGGAGGAGAAGGTGGGGAAGGAGAATGAGAAGCAGAGAGAGGTAATCAGTGGGCTGGCAGCGTCAGCGTCAGTGGCAGCGGCAGCGGCGTCTGTGTTTGTTGCGCTATTGTCTACAAGCTTGCAATCAGTGAGTTGTCCGCCTTCAAAATGTTAACAGCAGCTCAACTTCTACTTCTTCTACTTACTTCTTGTTGTAGTTGCTGAACTTTGCCAGACCCCCCTCCCCATCCCCCCCCCAAAAAAAAAGAAAGAAAAGAAAAATATCCAGCGATATTCCTTAAGTTTGTGCTGCTGCCTGCCAATTGTGAGATTATTCTAAAGTTAAGCACTTCAATGGTCATTTCTTAAATGGCGCCCCTAATTGGGCATTTGCCAGAAGTCAGCCAGCACATAGAAGGCGGGGGAAGGAAGGGAGAAGGAGGAGTAGAAGGGAGAAGGGAGAGGGAGGCACACTTTAAGTGCGCTAGCAGACGCACGTGCGACACTCGAAGCGACTCATTAGCCTCCTCCACCTCCACCTCCCTCTTCCTCTTCCTCCTTTTGGGCTTTACACCAGCTGTGGAATACTTCTACTTCTTTACTTTTCTTTCTTTTTTAGGTGCGGGTGCCTCTTTCGTTCTAATAATAATACTCGCATTAGTTTCGTTTTGATGCGATTAAACAAAACAAAAAATATTCAAGATTGGGGAACAAAATAAACGAAAATAAAAGTGTAAGCAAAATGCTGATCGAATTGCAGTTGCTGCTTACGTATTTTGCTTTGCTTAGATAACAATAATATAATAAATAAATTTATAAGTTTGTCCACTAAAAGCTTTCCGTCTGACCGTCTGTCCGCTTGCTTTTCTCTCAATAACTTTTGCAATCTGCAAGCAATTTAGCTGAAATTTGCTAAAATTGTGTAACTTTGTTAATACAATTTTGAAGTTTTTCTTAAAGTATCAAAATCTGTCAAAAAGCTTTCCGTCTGACCGTCTGTCCGCTGGCTTTTATGCCTATAACTTTTGCAATATGCAAGCTATTTTCTTGAAATTTGCTACAATTGTGTGAATTTGTTATAGTTATATACTGAATGTAAAAAATAGGGAATTATTTAAAATTTAGTGTTATATACGAAATGAAATAGATATATAACTATTAAAGATATTTTTGAAATTTGTTACAATTTTGTAACTTTGTTATATATATATATACTGAATGGAATAGATGTAGAATTATTTATAATTTTGCGAAATTTGCAAAATTTTAAAAGGAAAGAGAATTATTTAAAATTTTGATGTAATAAGAACATTTTGTGGCCTTTAGAACAAGCATTCCATTAGAACTTTGAAATGCATTCAACACTCTATTGTCAATATACCCCGAAACTAACGCAACATACGGGGTATAAATGAAACTAACAGAACATTGAAATACTTTGCGTTTAAGTGGTTTATTACGATAAGCCAGCTGAGCTGAGAGCACTCACCGTACGCGTTTCAATTACCATTGTCAATTTCGCTGGCGGCCGATGACGATGACGATGATGATGCCACCACAATTGCTGCTTGCCCCCAAAAACATAGAAAAAAAAAAAACGACAGCAGATCTAAAGCTGGAGTGCAACGCTCGTCAAGTGCCATCGGAAGCCCCCCAAACATATGCGATTATTGCCATGATTGCGCCCCCAGCCACAAGGATTACACACACAAAACAATAGAAAAACAAAATACAAAATACAAAAACAAAAAAGAAAATATCAAACGAAGCATGGAAAAAATGTGCAGGATTTGTGTTGGTTCTTCCATATTTGTTGCGATTTTTCAAATGTGCTTTTCATTTTCTGATTTTTTTCTATTTTTTTTTTTTGCCATATTTGAAGAGTTATCACAAGCACTAATCCAACACACAGCTTCCAATTGCAATGCCCTCTGGCGATAGGTAACACACACACACAAACACACACACATACACAACCATCACTTGTCTATTCACACACAGACAAATGCAGTTGCTGAATACTTTGCAAAAAATCGAGACAGTAAATGAATTTTCAATGGAAATTGCAAATTTGAAAATGAAACCATCAAAAACATAGAAGCAAATCCTGACATGAGCTCAAAAATAATTTAGTTCAATTATTGCGCTACCTTCTGGCCAAATATAGATGAGTTAGTAAAACAAAGTACTATATTAAATATACTGTATATTTACACACAATTTATTTTATATTATCTCGGCATGTAGTTCGTAATTACTTCTAATCTAAAAAAAGAAATAGTAATAAGAAAAAGAAATAGTAATAATAACTGTTTTTTATAGTAGGTATAGAATTAAAACATAGAAGACTTTTGGCTTCAAATGATAAAGAATTAATCACTTATTACTTGATTAAATTTTAAGGTATCAAAAATTGAAAAATGATTTTAATTTATTTATGAAATCTGTATATCACATAGAATATATTAAAGTTAATTTAAAATGTAAGTTATTACAATACGATTTTTGTATACCAAAAATACGAGAGTAAGTTGAAAATCTTGTTTAAATTTATTGCAGAACAAATTAAGATATAGGGTTCATTTGCCTGTAATACTAAGTATGGCTTTCAGTATATTTTTTAGTATTTTGCGGTATATTATTTTCTTGTTCTAACTTGTTATAATAACTTTTATATTAGACTAAGTTTAAAATCTATATTAAAGAAGTTGCCATTGGAAATTTAGTAAATTATAAATTTCAAAATTCTTTTAAATTTCTTTTTGAAAATCTTTACACTGTTTTTTGCTTTACTATTTCAACAATGGTTTTATATACGAAATATGGTCATACCTATATTTTCATTTTACAAAAACAATGTGCAAGCCATGAACTAATAAAAGGGAATATGCAAAAAAAAACCGTGTCTTTGTCGCACTGCTATTTCAATGTTCAAAGCTGTATATGCAAGCATTTTGGAAGTAGCAACATTGATTGGCATCTTTTGGCAAACTTAATTGGGATTTGTTGCATGCCGCGAGAGCTTAGACATGGGCTTATAAGTGGCAACATTCTAAGTATTTTAATGTCCTTAATCAGGCTTGTTACGACGATTGTTGTGTTTGCTGCGTTTGTTACTTTAGTTGTCTATTTTTTTCCATTTTGGGTTTTGCTTTTGTGTTATGATTGCATTACATTAGCAGACATGGCAAAAAAAAAACAGCAAACTGTCTGGCTTTGACCCGGGCAAGGTCCTAGATCCTGTGAAGAAACGCATTTTGTGGCCAAGAGTTTGTTCGGGTTGCCTTGTCTTTTTTTTCTGTTTCTGTTTCTTTATTTTTTTTTTTTATATTTTTTTGGGGCCCCAGTTTCGTAGCATGTTTGTTTTGAGCCAAGGTTTTGATGTTGGGCCGCGCATGTAGTCAAATTGGTTTGCCTTTTGTGTCTGTGTGTGTGTGTGTGTGTCGAATGGATAAAAAAGAACAACAATAACAACAAGGAAAAGATGAACAACAAAAAAAAGGTAAAAATTCACAAATTACTCTCATTTCGTTAAAACGGCACAAAAGGCATCGCGAGCATCAAGCATCGAGCATCGAGCGGCGGCAGCAATAACAAAACGACATAATCATCGTCGCCGTCATCTTATCCGTGGTTAAAAAATTAATAATTTAAATTTATGGAAAACGGAAAGAGAATGAAGCGACGAAGTCATCGCCAAAACAACTTCAAAGCCGTAGTCTATTATAAAACAACATGACTCGAAACACACACATACAGTAAAAGTGAAGCAAAGGCCACGCCAGGCCGGACATACTACATGTGAAACGCGTCTGAGGTCTGCGATGGTCAAAAGCGCGGTGTCTGGTATATATGTATGTATATATATATATTTTGTATATATGTGGATACGAGCTATGGATTGATTGTGTGTCCATGTGAATGCATTCACAGTGCGAGCGAGTGAGTGCGTGTCTTTGGTCCATAGGTAGCAGCTAGAATACAGGGTGTCGCCCACATACGAATTTGATATTAAATCATTTCTCAGTTCACAAGCTATCAAACATTCAGTATTATTTGGTATATTCCAAGAATAATACCACACAGTTTTGCTTTTATTCAAAAAAGCTAGTCATAATACTTGCATTACAAACTTTTGGTATATTTTTAGTATTTTGTAGTATATTATTTGGTATATTTTTAGCAATAAAGCCGCACTGTTTTGCTTTTACTCAAAATAGACAGTCATATCAATATCATTACAAATTTTTTTAAAATTTTGTAGTATTTTTGCGGTTTATTATTTGGTATATTTTATGAGCCTTGCTTTTTCTATTATTCAAAATAAAAACCAAAATAATATTTACATTTCAATCTTTCTACTTTTGGTATTTTTTTAGTATTTTTGTGGTATATTAAACGGTATATTTATCAAATAATACCGAACTTTTTTGATTTTATTGAAAATGGGGAGCCATAATAATTACATACATTACAGATTTGCGATATTGTTTAGTATTTTTGTGGTATATTATTTGGTATATTTGAAGAGCAATGTTTGCTTTTACTCGAAATGGTGTCCATAATAATTAAAATTCAAACTTTTTGTTTTTTTTTGTATTTTTAGTATTATTTAGTATATTTGAAGACCAATGTTTGCTTTTACTGTATTTTTTTTTTTGTATTTTTGTGGTATATTATTTTGTATATTCTTATAATAATAAGTAAGTAGTTTCATTTGATTTGAATAGGTTATTTTATTTACTTAAAATGTGTTTTCTTTTAATAATTTGTTAATATTAAAAATTGAATCTTTAATTCACTATTTTTGTAGTCCATAGTCCACGCACCCTGTATATATTTGTACAGCCCAAATAAAAAAGCGTTATACAGATTACCAAAAGCTGATCGAACGTACGTACATAATTTAGAGCGTAAAATCAAAAATTTGTTCGTCCGTCATTGTGTTGTTGTTGCTGTTGTTGTTGGCGGTCCCGAAAACCCATTAAGGTTTCATTCTATGTATAAATCTAATTCCGTCGTGCACCCCATGAAGACGCCGTCACCGTCATCGTCACCATCACCATCACCATCACCATCACCAATCATGATCATGATCATAATTATGATCGTACATAATCATCATGACCATGACCAGAGAATGTTTTGACTTGTTGTAAAGCCTTTTGTTACCATTGACTTAATTGTTGCTTTAGAAAAATGAATCAAGTAGTTAATACACATAACATAAGTATGTCTACACATCGCAGAGCATAAAGCATGGGAAGCGCACTTTAAGAGAAGAAAGTTTTGGTTGTTCGACCGGCGAACATGTCGTATGAATGATATTCAATGTTTATGCATTAAAAATGATTATTATTAATTATTATTAGTGGTACAAAATGTAAGGCAAAGTAATGTAGAATTTTGATTTTTAACTTGTGTATTTTTCGTAATAAAAATTGCAGTCTAAAAATGGTATTTTAATATACCAACTTGCATAAATAGACTTTATCTGTGATCTATTAGTAAATCTCTTCCTAGTCTATGTATTTTTCATACAACAAATTGTAAAAATTATACTAATTTGAATTTCAGTATTTTCTTACTATCACTTTGCAGGGTAAAAAATGCATATTAATATACCAAATTGTATCAATTTTCTTTATATGAATTTCAGTAGTTTTTCTTTTCAATACTGGCAGTCTACAAATAGTATTTTAATATACCAAATTGCATAAATTGTCTTAGTTCGAATTCAAGTAATTTTCACACTTATATTTGCAGTCTACAAATGGTATTTTAATATACCAAACTGTATAAATTGTCCTAATTCGAATTTCAGCTGATCTTTCAGTAATTCCCTTCCTGGTTTATGTAACTTAAGTATTTTTCATATACTAAATTGTATAAATTGTCTTAATCTGAATTTCAGTATTTCCTTATTATTACTTCTAGACCAAAAACGGTATTTTATTATACCAAATTGCATAAATTGTCTTAGTTCGAATTTTCACACTAATATTTGCAGTCCTAAAATGGTATTTTAATATACCAAACTGTATGAATTGCCTTAATACGAATTTCAGCTGATCTCCCAGTCATTCACTTCCTTTTTAATCTTCACACAACAAATCGTTAGTTTGTATACATGAATGGGCAGTTAGAAGGACTTAAGTGGGAGCTCTAGACTAATTTTCATGCGAACATCATAATAAATTAACAAATAAAAGTCGAAATGGATAAAAGGCAAATTTGTTGCCATTCTTTTTCTGTCTCGATTCTTGATTCTTTCATTAATGCCTGCAAAAGCATTTACAATCCACAAATCCTCGAAGATCGACTCGTTTTCAATTTCGTTTCTCTTTTCGTGTGTGTTTGTATTGTGGTTTTTATTGGCGCGTTGTCGTTAGCATATTTTTGCGAGGACTCTTCGGCTTAGGAAATCCATTAAAATAAGTGCTTAATTTCATTTCTTTTTTGGCCCTGTCAAGTTATAACTTTAGTTACAAAATTCGGCCAAAAATGGATGCGTTAACGTCAAAGCACAAACAACAAAAAAAAAAACTTGGCCACATCCACATCCGTCGTACACATTTATCGATACAGAAAAAAAGCTGTGTCTTCGTGTCGTGTCGTGTCGTCTCCCATAGAACGTGAATCTTAATGAATTTCGATTTGCAAGAGAGCATCAGGGCATAAGGAATCGGCAAGTGGGTGTTACCTTCTCCGGCTGTAAAGTCAAAAAATGGCATCTAAACTCCAGACAGATAGGTGGACAGCGCTTCTCTTTCGCGTTCCTTTTGTGTTGTCGCTGTTATTGTTTTTTTTTTCTGAACTGAAATTGACTGGCCACAAAACCAAAAAGAAAAAAAAAAGAATAATAATAAAGAACTTAACTGCCGTCTCTCAAGCGCCGTCGATCGATGAGCCACACTACAAAACATATAAGAAGAAAAAAACAAGAGTGGAAAAATAAAATGAAAAATCAAACAACAACAAAAAAACAAAATTAAAATGGAACTAAATAATAATCTACACACGCAAATACACATCGAGGATCTGTCTGGGTTTTAAGCTTAGTTCAGGGCGCGGCCTGTTTTTGGACACAAAAAAAGGATACAAAAACGACTGACAAAAAAAAAAACAATACAAATTTCGGAGACAGCACGAAAACCGTTTTCAAGTCAACCCCGAAAGCGGAACGCCCCAAACGATCAGATGATCAGGCCAAAAGACGACGACGTCGCTGCATTAATTTGCCAGCAATTTTATTTCTTTTCTCTTTTTTTTTTGGTTCATAAGCGATTTGCTAAGCGGTGTCAAACGATTGAAATATCGACTTTGCACAACATTGTGTGTGTCTATCATTGAAATACTAAACTGCATTTTTAGCAAGAGGAAACTTCTCTTTACTTTGATCTACTCATTGTTTCTCACACAATGCAAACTAAAATCACAATTGATATAAGCCTTTAAGATATTTCATTTAGAATTATTTTTTAAAATGTTGTCAAATTTCTTCTTCTCTTTACTTTGATCTACTCATTGTTTCTCACACAATGCAAACTAAAATCGCAATCAATCAGTTAAAAGTATAAAATTACCTAATTGCTTTAGGTATTTGCTAAAAGGATACAAAAATAAATATGCCTTCCAATAGGTTCTTTCATACGTCTTTATGATATGAGTCTGAGGTTGGTCCAGAATGAGTTTCTTTATAACATAATGTATTCTTACCTATGCTGGTTTAATTACTTAATAAATCCACAAGAAAACTAAATATTAAAATTATTAAAATTAAATATTTAAGAAGCAACATATGAGGCAACATTTTTAGATCACACAATACTAAATATATAAATTTCTTATCAGCTATTATTAAGGTACATGCAAAGGAATATGCAAAACAGAGTTATGTAGATTTGTTTCTGTCGCGCTGCTATTTAAAAGTTCACAGCTTACTTCATTGTTAAACTATTAAAAACAAATGTGTTTTTCAGTCTTTATGAAAATTATGAAATATACTTCATTTTTTAAATGTTAAGAAATTTAAAATGTTATTGATTTTAACCATTTTACTTTGGAGTTAGTATAGTAGTAATGTAGTAAGGGTAAAATTTATAGATCTATGTTAATCTTGCTTAGAACTTTGACGTAGTCGTAAATTGTCGAATGGCCCCAAAGATATCACGACAGTTGTAACATTTCCATGTACACCATCTGTGTTATGCGAAAGATTTATATATAATTATTTTTATTTTTTTTTTTTTTACTTTTTTACTTTTTTTTGGTACTCGTAAAGTGTGTGTTTGTGTGTGTGTGTGTGCGTGCACATCTGAAGTGTTAATGGCGTATGAGTCAACTTATTCCTTAAATCAACAAACATGCCGAGTAGTGGCAAAGTTTTTAAAGAAAAGAAATAATCATTTGCGTTTCCTACAAATCGAATACAAAACGAAACGAAATGATTCCTCCCCCAGTTGTGTTGTAGCATTATTATGAACCGATACAAATACGACACGATACGATTCCTATATACAATACATACATACTATACGTATATACGATCCGATCTCTATTGGTGCTCGTTCTCTCGTGTGGAATGTCTACTTTTGGGCACAAGTACCCGACTACCCGAAAATACCTTTTAAGTGCCATGTATTTGTTTACTTCTGGCTAAATGTTTACCCAAGTTCGAAACACACAAAAAAAAAGAAACTAAAAGTATGGTTCTAGTACGCATTAAAAGTCTTGGACCGCTATTTTTCACGTGGCATAAACCAAATAGAACGCTTCATCTTCACAAAAACGCGGCAAGTTTTTCCTTTCTTTTTTTTTGTTTTCGGGGGCGAGGTGATTAGAATAAATTTGAGGAGCTGATGGTAACATGCAGTGGAATGAGCATCACCAGACACACCATCAACCAACTCTAGCCTCCATCTCCTTCTTTTTTTTTTCAATTGCAACACTCACTCACTTACCTTATTGTATATAGTACACGAATCTCGACGACTTCTGAAATGATTACAATGTTTCCTCCCCTCTCCAACATTTGGCACGCACCTGCAACACTTGGAGTTGGAGTTGGAGCTGAAGCTAATGGTGTATGCCACATGGAAATGATATATATACATTTATACTTTTATATCTACATCCTTGTCGAATCACATATTAGTATATTTTAATGGAGGTCACACTTATGATATCATCTTTATAAGTGTGCTTTGGGTAATGCCAAGAAGCGTGTGTGTGTTTTTTATTCTTCCCTCTAAAGAGAATATTGTTTGATTTGAAAACGTTCAGTTTACTACTTCAAAGATTTGTATTTAAATGAATGAAACCAAATATTACAATTTGCAAACACTTGCGGGATTTATAATTCAAATTGGGTAGTCATAATTGAAAGTAATTCAATTTTACTGCTTTAAATGTGAAGAGTAATTAAATATTTTATTTAATACTTAGAATAAAACAAATACAAATACTTGAAATAAAAACAAAACTTGCAAAGCAAAGTTTTCATTAAATAGATGAAATTATTGAAAAGCAATGTATGAATTATTTAGTCCAATATATGATTTTTTAAGGAAAAATTATCTACACAAATAAAAACCAATCTATATTGAATGTTGATTTAAGATTTTTACGTTCGTAAAAAGAATCATGAAATAAAATTTTTGGGTATCAAGATTCTTATTGGTAAATTCGAAAATCGAAAAGTTCTTCAATCAAGATTTCCAATCTTCTTTTCAATCTAGAATAAAACAATCTTGATTAATTTTTGCCTATTCTTCTGTAGTTTTCTTGCTTATTTATTTATGTGTTACTTGGAAAGCTCATTCATACAGATTGCCAGATTTGTCATTACGATCCCATATTGAGCACACATGCATGCACTTAAATAATAATACTGTAATTAATTATGAAAAATCGCTGCTTAGCATCCAAGCAAATTACTTAAAATTATTGTTTAGGAATAAACCGCAGACAGCAGACAAAGATATTGTATAAATTTCAAATGTTTTGTTAACATAATTTTTATACCCGTTTTTGATGCGATTAGATGAAAATTGTTGGAGTTAATTAATGAAATTATTTTGTATGCTTTGACTGACAATCTGGTATATTTTGCACTCTATGGTATATTTTTAAGGTATCAATATATATATACTATATCAATGTACGAAAAAATAACCTATGGTATATTTTAGTATTTCTGTGGTATATCATTTGATATATTTTAAGTATAATACTGCACTAGTCTGCTTTTATTCCGAATGAGTAGCGCTTATTATTATATAACAAGCGTTTAGTATTGTTGTGGTATATTATTTGGTATATTTTAAGTGTAATACTGCACTAGTCTGCTTTTATTCCGAATGGGTAGCGCTTATTATTATATTACAAGCGTTTAGTATTTTTAGTATTTTGAGGTATATTATTTGGTATATTTTAAGTCTAATACTGCACTAGTCTGCTTTTATTCCGAATGAGTAGTGCTTATTATTATTATATAACAAGCGTTTAGTATTTTCAGTATTGTTATGGTATATTTTTTGGTATATTTTCAGAATAATACCGCACTGTTCTGCTTTTACTCCGAATGGGTAGCGCTTATTATTATACTACACGCGTTCAGTATTTTTAGTATTTTTGTGGTATATTATTTGGTATATTTAAAGAGCACTGCTATGGATTTATTCAAAACGAACGGTCATAATTATTACATTTCAAACTAAGAGTATTTTTTTTTAGTATTTTGCAGTATATTTTGGTATATTCGATTTATTTTTGCTTTTTTTCAAAATATATAGCGGATAACTCTGAGTTGAGCACACTCGCTAGTTTTGTTTTTGTTTTGGTATTTTTGTAATCTATTGGTAGTTTGGTATTTCCTGTAGAAGGACATTCCACAGAAATTATTGTGTGTAGCATGTGACGTATGTGTTTTGGCCATAAACGAGTGCGTTTGCAGTACAGTTTTTCAAATGTTTTTTCGAGTATTATGTGTAGCAATGAATTAACCCAAGTTATGGATGTTTTTTCACCAGAAATGGGGATTTCGTGCTTATTCTGTGATACGTTCGAGACAACAAAGGGGGCAAATGCTTAGGGGTCCATGATGAGATGAAGTGATGAAGAGAGTCTAGAGGGGGAAGGGGGTGGGGGGAGAATATAAATATAAACATATTGGAACAAAACAGATAGACACAATTGCGTATTGTATTTGTTGTATGTGTAATTAAATTTCATTGGCAATGACTTGAGGTAAATACTGTGCAGAGGGGTTCCAAATGTATCTCTGAGGATATGGCAAACGTATCTGTATCTGCATCTGTATCTGTATCTGTAGCTCATTTCGTTTGCTTGGCTTCGAATTTTTGTTTGCTTTTTCATTATTGTTATTAGAGCACATTTTTCATCGTAATTTCTTTCACGCGAAATACTAAAAAAAATCAAGACTACTAAAAAGTTCCCCCAACTGATGATTTTTTTTTTTTTTTTTTTTTTTTTTTTTTGCTTCAGCTCACTTTTGTTGTTCATGTTGTTGTTGTGTTTTTGTATAGTAGTATGCTTTAGATATTTTTTTTCATTCTTTTGTTTTAGTACTATTTTTGTTGTTATTCTAGGTGTTGTTGTTCTTTGGTGTGCTTTAGTGAGTGTGCGGCATTTGGTTTGCAACGGCCCATTAATAAATTTGGTCGGGTTCGCGCCTGACCGCTTCTATGATTTTATATCTCTATATACTTATGTATATAGTATATAAAATTCTCATATTAAGAGTGCAGGAAAGTGTGTGTGTGTAATTTCGACCTCGACCAGTTTTAAGTAATGTGTAATTCAAGTCTTCATAATTACCTTGATAAGCATTAATTAGTGCAGATCTGAATGCGGAAAATGAATGTACTAATTACCAAATTAAGAATACCTCCACTATATATAAGTATAAGTATGTGTGTGCGTATGTGTGTGTGTGTGTGTGTGTGTATTGCCACACTGGCCACAAAACAGCAGCAGCAGCAGAAGATCGAAGAAGAGAAATACTTAATTGTTAAGTATCAACAAAGTATAAATCTAAGATGCAAAGCAAAAAGAGCGATTAAATTATTTGAAATCTACACACACACACACAGACACCAAAAATTGTTGCTCGAAACAAAAGCAAAATACACACAGCAACAGCAACAACAACAGCAACAGAAATAACATTCAAACCAAAATGTATACAAAAAGTAAGAAATTACCATTAATATAGGGCAACGCGCCGACAGAAACCAAGTGCGAATGATGTGCAACAGATGGCCCCCCCGAATTCTTGGCTGGATATTGTTGGATATGTCCATGTGGATGTCGATGTTGATGTCGACGTCGATGTCGATGTCGGTGTAGTTGGTACTGCCAATGCTGCTGTTGATGCCACTGATGCCGATGGCGACGACGACGGCGACGATGACGATGGCAATGGTATTAGACGACGCCAATGGAGTACACTGCAAAAAATAAATTTAAGAATTTCAAAAGTTCTAAGAGAGCAGGTTTTATGCAAGCTACAGAGCAAAGAAGTGCTGGATTATTCTAAAAATATACTAGGTAAATATACTGAATATAATACTAAAATATACCAAAGGCTATTTTCATTAGAAATATACCATAGGCAAATAACAAAAGCAAAATAGTTTGGTACTATTCTAAAAATATACTAAAATATACCGAAACATATATTTTGTATACACTATACAATAATAATAAAAACAGTGCGGTATTATTCTAAAATTATACCGAATAAAATACTAAAATACACCGAAGGTATATCGATATACTATTACGTTCAAAATATAGCACAGAATAGCTGCAAATGCAAAACTGTTCAGTATTAATTTAAAAATATACTAAATTGATATACTGAATAAAATACTAGAATATACCGAAGTAATATTGGGTATTAATATACTATTACGTTAAAAAATATACCATAGACAAGCAAGAAAACCAATACAGTGAGGCACTATTCTAAAAATATACCAAATTAATACTGAATATAATAATATAATATAATATAATATACTGAATATAATACTAAACTATACCAAAGCCTCTATTTGGCGGCACTATAGACAAACAACAAAAGCAAAACAATGCGGTATTATTAAAAGAAAATACTGAAATAAAATACTGAAATATACCAAAGGCTATATGAAGTATATCAATATACTATTACGTTCAAAATAATATCATAAACTTCAAAATGTATACAACACTGTCAACCAAAGCAATTCGCATTCAACTACTGCAGCCTTCTTTTTTATATATTATAAGATTATACCCTAAATAACTTACATAAAATTCCCATCTGTTGCCACAAAATAAACTTGAATGAAACTCATAGCTGCAAAGCATGAATGCATATTCATAAATATTTTATGAAAAATAAAATCGAAATTATAAATTTAATTATTACACACACAATTTTGCATTTAAAGATGAGAAATAAATTTAAAAGTATATCAAGTTAAAAATTTATGAATTCGACTGCTCGAGAAAATAGTACACGCATATTTTGTGCAGTGTATTAATCGGTATAGATCGCGAGGTGAGTCCGATCGGTGGACCAACAAGTGTGAATGTGAGTGTGAGTGTGAGTGTGGAGCCAGCAGTTCGTCCCTAGCACATTGCAGCACCCACCACCGCCCACCACACTCCGCAGACGCCTGGAAAATGCTTGAATATTGTTTGGATTTGGCTTTTGGGCTTTGCCATGTTGTGATGTTCAACAACACGAGCAAAAGAATTGAAACGAAAACGTCGGCAACATTGAAAGCAGCGGCGTCAACGTCAACGTCAGCAGCAGCAGCAGCAGCGGCGGCAAACGGGGAATCGAAATCGAAATCGGTGGCGAATCGCTCGAGCACTTAGACACTTGAGTTGTTTTGTCCAAAAAGAAAGAAAGAAATCAACAAAACGAAGACGTCGACGACGACGACGACGAAGAAATTGTTGTATTGAAACACAACGTTCAACGTATGCGCAGCAAAATGGATGAGGACTGTTTCATCTTAAAGCGTTCGAAAGCACAGCAGGTTGTCTCCAGATCCTCCCTCCTACCTCCGCCCGCCCTAGAACCCCAACCCCTCGACATTTGGTACAATACAATTTTTCTCGAATATAGACAAACTCAAAATGCTGATATAAACATTTGTTCTGGCATTTGCCTGTTTGTACTCAGATGTGTTGTGGCCAATGCAAATACATAAATAAATTTCGGTTCTGATATATGTTATAGAGCTCTGGCTTTAGGAGTACAAATATATCTGGCAAAGACTTTTCGTCAAATATTTTCTTGGTGACGCTTTAAAAGAGCCAGCATTGGGCACAGAAGTTGGCGAAAAATACGTCAAGCAATATTAATAAAAAGTTAGAAAGCAACTGTCGAGTGTGCTTGACTGAGAGATACTCGTTAGCGATTTTCTAAGAATATACCAAATTATTGAACCGCAAGAAATACTAAAATATGCAGGAAACCATTCTTGTTACATTGATATTGTATTAGATTTAAAATATACCATCAAGTACTAAAAATACTACATTCGTTTTATACCATAGAGTTCGAAATATATCAAATAGTCCTCCAAAGCACAGTTGCTTCAGTTACCCGATTGAAGTATCAATACCGAACGTATTTTTCTTAATTAACTCCAATTCCATTAGCTATTTTCAACATATCCACTTGTAAAAATATACCAAATTAATATATCGAAAATATTCTAAAGTATATAGAAAACTATATTTTTATTGTCAAAATATATCCTAACTTCTAAAATTCCGCAAGCTATTTTCAATAAAACCATTTCCCCAAAATATACCAAACTAATATACTGCAAAAGTTCTAAAGTATACAGAAAACTATATTTGTTATTTCAATATTGTACTCATTCAAAATATATCATAAAGCACAAAAAAATACTACATTCAAAATATACCATAGATAACAAAATATACCAAACCAATTCAGACCCGATTGCAAAAGTCGAGTCTGACATTCAAACGTATTTCGTAAATAACTTTTGTAATTCCGCAAGCTATTTTCAATAAAACTATTTCCCAAAAATATACCAAACTTATATACTGCAAAAATACTAAAGTATACAAAAAACTATATTTGTTATTTCAATATTGTACTCATTCAAAATATATCATAAAGAACAAAAAAATACTACATTCAAAATATACCAAACCAATTCAGACCCGATTGCAAAAGCCTTTTTTGCTATAGAAACGTATTTCTTAAATAATTTCAACAATTCCGTAAGCTATTTTCAATAAAACCATTGCCCAAAAATATACCAAACTTCAACTCTATCGCAGTAGTTGCTTTTCTGAAACACCTCCTACACTTTTTATCTTATCCGAAAGCTTTAAAATTACGCTTGACGCTGATCAAGAATATATATCGAAGATGTCTCCTTCGGTCTGTTACATACATTTCCTGCCGGCACAAAGTTATAAAACCCTTCTATCCTGTGGGTAGCTGGTATATAAAAATGACGTTCTTCCGCATAGAAGAACACTCCTTCAATTATCTTTCACTGATTTATTGCAGGGACTCCTCCCTATATACAGCCAGACAGACAGACAGACAGACAGACATACATACGTTCATAGTATATATAGTATATTCTCGGATTGTGCACCAAGCCTATCTGTTTCCCCTCGCACAGGACATAAAACCAGCTGCTTGCAACTTTTAACCCCCTTTGCTTTTTATCTGTCTGTGTGTGTGTGTGTGTGGAACACGCCCAATTTTCTACAGTGCACGCGAATTGCACGCGCTCTCTTGACGCCTCTCGACACTGTGTCCTGTCCACTCTTCACTCCACTCTCCACTCTCCACTCTGTTTATCCCTCTCGACAGGATACAGGAAAACAGTTAGAAAGCAGAGGGCGATAACATTTGAGGCAACTTTTCATGGCTGACCGCAGCTGATGTTGGGCAACACCAACAACAACAACAACGGCAACGGCTTTTGGGTTTCCGCTATAGCAGACATCGATCTCACATGTATATTGTATATATACTCGGAATAGTTCTACGCACATGAATCAAAAGCTGCTTAAGATTGCCTTCCCCTAAAAAATAGTGTGAAAATAAATGCTTTACTTACATGGGAAATTACTAAGCAATGGCAATTTGGAAATAATGAAATTTCTGCACGTTGAATGTTCAATTATTAAATGGAATATAGAAAAGATTTCTATTATTTATTTTATAGTTACGGTTCTACGAGTCTTAATTGCTTTGGCATACAAATTTTGGTATATTTTGCATTCTATGGTATATTTTGAATGTATTACTCTATCAATGTACCAAATATATCACTTGGAATATTTCAGTATTTTTGGTATATTAAATTGGTATATTTGGTAATTGGTAATTTTATAAAATAGCAGAAATGAATTAAATAAATGAAATGAAATTCTAAAATAATACAAATTGAGTAATTAGCATACAATGCGTTTATTAAATAAAAAATGCCAAAATAATAAACAATAAATATGGTCTTAACACTATAATTTGTTCTCCTCTTATTTGTAAGAACTTGAAATCAAGATATATTTTCTAACATTAAGATTTTCATTTTCACGACGCACTTTTTATATTAAAATTCTTAGTAGTAAATGTTGATTTTAGAATATTTTTTTCAATGTTTCGCAAACTAATTCTTGCAAATAAAGCTAGGATAAAGAAACTGCAAATCGATTCATTATTATTAGCAACAATTTAGTGTTAAACGTGTCTTAATAATTTCTACCATCTAATTGTCTATGCAATCAAGATGGAGTAACTTGAGAAATGATCAATCACAGCATTCTTTTTGTTAGTCTCGATTGTCACACGCTGTGACGATCCTGTGATGCATTGATTGGACAAAATGGCTGTGATTGCGTTTGATCATCTGTCGTCGATTTTCGATTTTCCATTTCCCATTGCCCATTTCCAGCTATGCAAATGTCATTTATTATCATTGTCTCGCTCTCACATGCATTTTGGATGCGGTAATTGCCTTGATGGCACTAATTTTTCCGCGCTTCTCATGTATCTTAAAGTAGATAGATGCAACACAGACACACAACACTCACATGACAGCCATAACCAGCTATGGAAAATGACGACGATGTCTGCGTCTGCGTCTGCGTCTTTGAGCCCTTCTGAAGAGCGCGATCTCTTCTCTGGTGCTTTAATAATTTGTACGCAGTCTGAGACTGGGGCTGGGTTAAAGCAAAGCAAAGCAGCAACAACGAAAATTGACTTGATTGATCGCAGTAGAAAGCAAAGTATGAAAAGCAGCTCGCGCTCGGTAACAAGCAGCGGTAATCACAAATAGTTTCCAATGATTTTGAGTTATGGGAAATTTTTAAATATCTCAAACGAAATTACGGCCCAACAACAACAACAACAACACAAAAAAAAAATGCCATTAACAATGTGTTTTGGCCATGACTAAAAAAAAAAAAGGAGAGAAAAAAAAAAACAGATTACGTGTATTTTCTATGGGCATTTCATATGCTAACTGCTATTGTGGGGATATGCTGGATGTGTCGAGCCAACCAAATAGGCGGGTGCTCTCCCTCCCTCCCTCTCCCTATCCCTCTCGCTCTAATCGAGTGTTGTGCTGTCCCTTTCGGTTGTACACTCGTTTCGGACAGCCCATTAAATGTAATGACAAAATATGAAGTGTTCAACCCCCTGAAACTGAAACTGAAGCTGAACCTGAACCCATCTAATCATTTCGATATCCATGATTTTGATGATGAGAAAGAGAGGCATGGACACTCATTTGTTATCGGCATCGGTTATAACATATACATAGTTGAATTTGTCAAAGTCCGTCGTTCACTTGCTTACCTTCCAATCACATTGATTAATGACGAACGAATCAAAGACCTAACGAGCCTCGAGTCTTGAGACTTGAGTCTTGAGTACCTCCAAAAAAAATACATCGTGTATATCCTAAGAAACCACTTTCGTATACAGCAATTATTGTTATGAATCTCTATTTTACTATGCGCCCCTTTATGTTTTGGATTTTCCCTAATGTTCAATAATGTTCAATGTTCGTAATTAGTATTTAATTAAAAGATGATCTAAATATTAATCAATTCTTATTTTTGTTCTACTATTATATCAACTAATTCAAAGTATTTGCTGCACTTTCAAAATAGAATAAACCATATAGTGCAAAATACACTAGATTGTTATATACAGTAGAGTGCAAAATATACCAGATTCAAAGCCAAAACTATTTCTTAAAAATATACCATATTGTCAGCGAAAGCAACTAGTATATTAATTTAGTACTACATTCAAAATATACCATTCCTAATCTTAGTATTTTTTTGCTTACAATCTGGTATATTTTGCATTGTATGGTATGTATGGTATTGTATGGTATGTTTAGTATTATATTTATATACCAAATATAGCGTTTGGTATATTTTTAGTATTTTTTGGGTATATTCATTTTACATATTTTACAATTAATATCGTATTGTTTTGCTTTCATTTAAAATGGGTAGCATGTACTATATCAATATACTAAACATAGCGTTTGGTATATGTTTAGTATTTTTGCGGTAATTAATTTGTTATATTTTAAATTAACACCGAAACGTTTTGCTTATACTCAAAATGCGTAGCATGTAGCACTATATAAATATATCCTTTGGTATATTTTTAGTATTTTTGCGGTATATTATTTTGGTATATTCAATATTGCCGCACTGTCTTGCTTCAAGATGTGTATCGGGTATCTCCCAGTCTCGACAGTAGCTTTCTTACTTGTTAATATTGTAATCACAAAAAAATAAAGGGAACGAAAAATGTTTGCAATTTTATTTTAGATCTGGGAACTTCATATAAGAATTGGGTTAAAATATAAATATATATTTTATAATATTTTAAAAAAAAATTATATTTTATATTGTAACCAACAAAAAAAAAGGTGAAATGTTTGATATTTTATTTAGGATCAATAAATTTATGAATCTTGTTTTGCAAGTTAAACATTTGTTTGTTTTCTACTAAATAAATAACCTGAATATTATTATAATCTGTATTAATAATTATTTTATTAGTTCAATAAGTCCAGCCATATTCTATGCAACATTTTTTTGTTGTTCCCCAACCCCATGGAAATTGGAAAACATTCCTCAATCATTACACATATTCAGCTGTTGCGTTTCTCTTGCCCAGATTGTGTCTGGTCTGCTACTTAGTACTTGACACATCCCCAACAGCAGAAGCAGCAGCCGCTTGTATCATCTGTAATATCTTGTAAGTCATAATAAGTAAGTGCATGACTTCCAGAATTTGGTATTTAATCGTTATAAAACGGTAAGAGGCACAACACAACCTTACCTCTACCTTTACCTTTGCCTTTACCTTTACCTTTACTTTACCTTCGAAAAAACATCGTCCGTCAATTTTGAGTAAAGCATCTGCGATGCGATGCGATGCGATCTGATCTCTTGTTGAGCACTCAACGTTTTGTCGCATTATTTTTCTCAAATCGTCGGTGACTTGGGTTAAAAAATGAGTTTTAATTATTTTGTCACTTGCTTATCAACGGGCTGGCATCAGACAAATCTTGACAATAACATGACATGGAACAATTTGTTTCATTGTCGCGATTGTGACAAATTATTGACAACAATATCAAAAGAAAGAGCGGGAGAGAGAGAGAGCGGGAGCGGGAGAGGTGACCCAAGTTATGTTTCGACCTGGTCGAAAAAAAAACACACAACAAAAAAAAAAAAAGATGAAACACGGCAACACGACAGAATGCTGGCGCCAAGTGCAAAGAGTCGAGAGGACAGAGTGTGTGTATGAGTGTGTGAGTGTGTCTATGTATGTGTAAGAGTGTGTGACTGTATGAGTGTGTGTGTATGAGTACATGCCATCAATCTCAATCTAGTAATGACGACGCCGAAGCGCCAGACACACGGCTCGAATCAAAAATCACGGACTCTGCCTGACTGGCCATATATATTGATTCCTCTACCCCTTCCCCTCCCCTCCGCTACAACCTCATCCTGTCTCTCAGTCTCTCAGTTCGGCTTCTTCAAGTAAAAGCTACTGTACGCAAAAGGCGGCGGCGGTTGTTCGATTCTTTACATAATTATTACGTTCGAGAATAAAATATAGAAGGAGAAAAAAAAAGTGCTCGCTCATAGAAGAGACGCTCAGCCTGCTGTGGCTGCCACAATGGAATGGACTCGAGTGTGTGTGTGTGTTGCGATGTAGAAAGTAAATGCCGATGACTTTGGACTAATCTTAGAAATGACGGGAAAATGTCAGTCACTACTATCACAGATCAAGCGTAGAAAAAATCATTAATTTAAATTGTGACCATCTACTCTCGACCTGACTTCGACATCTCGACATCGACATCGCGTTGCGTCCGTCCCCAAGAAGAACACTTCGCACAACAACAACAACAACAACAGCAACAATCGAAGCACATTCGAACCATTCGACAATGGCCAAAGCTATAGCTAAAGCTAAAGCTGAGAAGCAAAAGCAACAGCAGCAACAAAGAGGCAAAAGGCCAAGCAGACATCGATTGCCATATTGGCCCAAGTCAAATTGAACGAACAACTCGCAGCGAGACAAAGACAGAGCGCATGTGAATGGCTTTACAGATAGAGATGGATATAGGTAGATATACATATATACTACTAAGCAGGAGAAAGGCAAAAAAACAAAACGATTGTGCGTGTACTTATGCAATTGAGTTGAGTTTTGGCTCATGCTGTGATTGGGTTTCGCACAAATTCACCAAATCGGTGTCACATGCTCCATCTATCTATCGACCTATCTATCTATCACTCTTCATCTACTTCACACACCATTTGATCGATTAAAAATTCACAAATCATATAGTTAAATACTATTACATACAATAAATACTAAAGCCGATTAAAGTATATCATTTTTTTAAAGCAAAGAAAACTTAAAAATATGGAGAATTATGTTATAATAGTATTTGAATAAAGTTAAATAGTTCATATATATATTTTTAATATTTGTATTTTGTACTAAGTTTGTGTTTGTATAAAATACTATAACAAACATTAAATACTAAAACCGAGTAATGTATATGTCGAAAAAAAGCAAAGCAATAAGAAATAAAGACAATTGTAATAAAATAGTATTTGACTAAAGTTAAACAATTCATATTTCATCACAATTATCATTAAAAATTCACAAATCTTATAGTTAAATACTATTACATACAATAAATACTAAAATCGATAAAAGTATATCATTTTTTTAAAGCAAAGTAAACTGAAAAAAAAGAGAATTGTGTTATAATAGTATTTGAATAAAGTTCAATAATTCATATTTACTTTTATTATTATATATATTATATTATATTATATTATATTATATTATATTATATTATATTATATTATATTATATTATATTATATTATATTATATTATATTATATTATATTATATTATATTATATTAGATTATATTATATTATATTATATTATATATAAATACTAAAACCAATTGAAGTGAATTTCAAATAAAGTTTAATATATATTGATATTCTTTGTTGAATGCAAACATATGTACATGAATTCAAAAATAAAGAAAATTGTATTGAAAAAGTATTTAAATAATGTTAAATAGTTCATATTTATTTTTCTATATTTATATTTCAGAAGTTTGTGTGAATATAATTCTAAAATAATATAATTCAGAATTTAGAATTGAAATTTGTGTGGAAAAAAAGGAAATAAGATATTCTCATAGTATTTCATATTTATATTTATGCTTTAATGAAATGAAACAAGAAAAAAACAGCTACAAAAAATAGTATTATACAAATTTGTTAAGCATACAAATATTTAGTCAATTAAATTTACAAATATATCAACTAAATTGCTGAATTATCAATAACATGATAATTTCACTTTCAGAGCGAAAACTCATCCAGATTGTTATCAATTGAAAATGTAAATCGATTGCAACGATAAGCAAAAGCTTATGTTAATGCACATCAAACGATATAAGCAGCAGCTTTTTTAGCTGCTATCGATAAAAAATGTACTTGCCATGTTGCGTTAAATTCAGTTATCGACTATAAATTTTCATAGCTTACACAGACTTCTTTTCAACTTCTTTGAATTGAAGTTAAATGCAAAATGATACAAAGATACTTCAAATATAGTTGCCTACTTATAAAGTTGAAATGAATTGCAAATGAATTACCGACATTATGCTTATCAATCAAGGGTTACATTAGCGAATATCGATCGATAAAAACAGAAATTTTTTGTAGTTATCGGTTACAAATATAATCTTCCAAGTTGTGTGAAATCTATTTATTGACTCTAAATTTTTAATTGGTCACTTAGACAGAACAAGCCGTAAATTTAAGTTTCTTAAATTAAAGTTAAAAGCAATGCACACTGACTGATCGATAAATAATCAATCACAGATCGATAAATCGATGTCAAAGATTAGTTCTCAAGAGAACATAAATGTAGATATTTATGGTTAATCTTACTGCTTATAAAAAGAACCAAATTTTGATGGATATATCGACAGAGACATGTTCGTATATATATTTATGTAATATTCAGCTCGTCATCAATACCATCATAATTATCATTATCATCAGCATTGGCATCGACATCGACATCGGCATCATTGTCATTATTATTAATTTGAACATCATCATCATAGGCTGGCACATGAGTTGGCAAATGAGCAGAAAGACTTCGAGCCGAGTTAAGAGCTGACCGACAATGCCAAAAGTTCGCATGGGCATAAATATCCATAAATATATATATATATATATTTGTATATATATGTGTGTAAGTGTGTGATCAGTTGTGTAAATGTGTGTGTATGAACTGGGGAACTCTGTGGCGATAAAACATCAAACAAAATTCCGAAACAAACGATTAATCTTTTGGTCATTTTCATTTTGATTGACGGATGGGAAGTAAATGCGCGTCTGTAACTGAAACACACAGCGAGCAAAAGAAACAGCGAGACACCGAAAGACAGAGAGAGCGAGAGAGAGTGCGAACGAGAGCGCGATATTGCATGACTGAAAGAGGTTTAGTGGGTGGGGTAGCTGCTTAAATGAAATACAACTGATTTCAAGTGTGCCTGACATTAGACAGAGTTGCATAATCAAATCTTCAACATACTTATGTAAATTGAGGTAATATATAGTACATAGAAAGTATATACAGCTGGCTATATACTGCTAAATTTGATATGCTGGAAACAAGTAAGAGATACTCTCTACTTATTTTGAATAAAAGCAAACCAGTGCAGTATTATTCCTAAAATATACCAAAATAATATACTAAAATAAACCAATTGATATATTTTTGGTCAAATCAAATTGAAATGGACTGATTAATTTTATTTTAAAAAATAATACCAAAATAATATACTAAATAAATACTGAACTATACCGAATTATGTATTTGGTATATCGAATTAAAACAAAAATGGATTTTTATGTAAAATATAATATGATTAAATGAAATTAACTACTACTACTAACTATGTGGTAATGAAATACTAAAATATACCGAATGTTATATATGGTATATCGAATTGAATGTATTTGTCATTGCTATAGGTCTGATTAAATGAGATCAACTACTACTACCAATACTATATGGCATATAGCACCGATTGAATGGGATGCGTGTATAGTAGTTGATTGTGTTGTTTACCCGCAGCGACGATGGCGAGAAGACGGAAAGGTGTTGTCCATAAAAGGGCAGCCTTTTGGTTTGGTTTGCTTTGGCTTGCCTTAGCTATGCGGCTCTTAAGTGCTGTCAGTCAGAGGCCGTTTCTATGTGAATGTGTGTGTCGAGTCGAAAGAGGACAAGCAACTAAAACAAATTCAAGTCAAAGAGCAAGAAAAGACAGAAGAAAAAAAAAAACACAACAACAACGAAAAAAGAACGCCTACCGCGGAAGCAGACGTTTGACTGCCCAAACCGGCAATTATCAAAATATGTGCATTAATAATGCGTAGCGGAATGAATCAGCTGCCGACGCTGCCAATGGGGTGAATGTGGATGTGAATGTGAATGTAGTGAATGCGAAACCAAGACGGACAACCGCAGCAGCAACAGCAACAACAACAACGGGGACAACAATCGAGAGATTGCTGTGTGAGACTAGCACACACACACACACACACACACACAGACAGTGAGACAGACAGAGAGTCGGGGTCAGGGCAGCAGTTGTAGCCACGGTTGACGCCCCAATGCAGATTGATATCCAACAACAGACAACGGGCAACAGATCCCAGGACAAGACGGGAGAGAGAAAGAGAGAGAGAGAGAGAGAGGGAAGCAAGAACAACAACAAGAACACATTGCCAGAAGCGTTTCACAAGGGCATTTATGGTCCCTGCAAACGGCGCATTTCAATCTAAAAAAAGGACGCGCCGCTCTTTGTCCGCTAATTAAAAATGTCCTTCGAGGGCAGCATTAGACTGCCGAGCGATGCAGCATTTAAAAGATTAAGCGATAGAGAGAACGATTATGAATAATAATAGACACTCTACAGTTGTCAAACGATTGAATAAAGATAACAAATGTTAAAAATAAAATAACTTTAATTTACAGTAGACAACAACTTCTAAATCTAATTGATATATAGTAACAGTGCAGTATTCAATTTAAAATATACCAAATTGATATACCGAAAAAATACTGGTATTTGGTATACCCATTGTGAACAAAACTAAAACAGTGCAGGATTAACTTTAAAATATATCGAATTAATATACCGAAAAAATACTACAAAATACATCAAACACTATATATGATATACCAACTACACATTGTGAATAAAAGCAAAACAATTTGGTATTAACTTTAAAATATACCAAATTTATATACCGCAAAAAATGCTTTAAAATATACCGAAATATTTGTTATACACACAATCTATTGTGAATAAAAATATACCACTTTTAAAATATACCAAATTAATATACCTGAAAATACTAAAAATATACAAAGAGCTATATTTGATATATTGATATAGTACCACATTCAACTGATCTTTGGTATATTTTGAATGGACTACTATTTCAATATACTAAATATAGCCTTTGGTATATTTTTACTGCACAATATTCAAGGTTCTCCAGTCAAAGCATCCAAGATGCGTTCCTAAAAGCACAAAGTTATGATGCCGCTCAAATTCATTTTAATATAAAATAATAACATATATTCAAGAATTTAAGTTATCATTATAAAATGTAAACCAAACTAAATTCATTACAAAATTTATTAAAATCTACATTTCAAATTGTATATAAACATATTCTTCTGCTAAGTCCAAATTAATGACCAAATATGCTTGTGATCATTATGATCGTTAACGAAAGCCAACACATAGAAATAAGAAACTTATTTGCGTTGCAATTATTCCATATTCAAATGATTCTCCGCATAATCAAAATAATTGGAAAAAAGCACTTACGAGGCGGGCTGCTTAATGCTCGCCAGTAAATTATATAGTACGCAACTTTTGTGTGACCCAAGTACAGATTTCTTTTCCCATTAATTAATATTTTACCTGTGTATCGAAGTGTATTTGCTGTCAGATGACAGCTAGTTAAATCGTAAAATGATATTTATATGCGGGCAAAGTGACTGACTAAATGATTAATTTCATGTCACTTGTGATTTCCAATTCCAGAACATCCGCAATGGAGAGTAAAGACTGGAGAGTGGCCAGTAAAGTTTTGTAGAAATTTGTGTAGAGTTCAATATGAATTGTAGGAATAATGAATGGAGAGTTGCAAGTAAAGTATAGTAGAAATTAGTGTAGATTTCAATACAAAAAGTTATACATATATTGTAGACATATGTGTAGAGTTCAATACATAAAATAAAATTGCAGAATTATTTAAAATGACAAATGAAGTATTGAGTGGAGAGTGACAAGCAAAGTTTTGTAGAAATTTGTGTACAGTTCAATATGAATATATGAATGAATGGAGAGTTGCAAGTAAAGTATAGTAGAAATTAGTGTAGAGTTCAATACATAAAGTTATTTTGGATAATTATTTAAAATAACAATTCCAACTCCAGAACGTGGAGAGTGGCGAGTAAAGTAATAAGTGAAGAGTTGCAAGTAAAGTATTGTAGAGATTTGTGTAGAGTTTAATATACATAAATTCTGGTATTATTTGAAATAACAATGTAATGAGTGGAGAGTGGCAAGTAAAGAATTTGTAGAAATTTGTGTAGAGATCGATATAAATTGTAGAATTCTTTGTAAAACTTATTTCTGAAAATATACCAAAAGAATATACTAAACAAGTACTTAAATATATCGAATGAGATATTAGATATATCGAATTGAAACAAGAGATTGATATTTATTTAAAATATTAAATTTTATTAACTACTTCTACTACAAACAGCAAAATAGTGCAAAATATACCATAATATTATACTTAAACTAAAATACTAATATATATCGGTTGATATATTTGGTATATCGAAGGAAAAGATTAATACTTATTTAAAATATTGAATGTTGTAACCTACTAATCTTTTTTCTACTTATTGTCCACTGTGAGAAAAGACATTTGTGTCACAGTTATTTTGAATAAATTATGATAAATCTAAAAGAAAACCAACCACTAGTTGGATTATTGTGACTTTGCTCAACGGTTATGTGGGTATTAAAACGAAGAAGAAGCGAATACACTGGCTGCGACTATTATTTATATTCATAAATTGCTAGAATTACTTAATATTTGATATTTATTGAGCGTGACCAGGCCAAGGGCTCAACGATCGACGCTTGCTCAGCGGCTGCACCTGCGCGCTTGCTTACCTAAAAAGGCAAACAAAACAAAAGACGCGCAACTGTAAACGAAACCGAAACTACTTGCTATGGAATTGCTAATGGAAAAGGGAAGGGGAAGTGGCAGTGGTCGAAGGTGGAAATGGAAGTGACAAGTGGAACTGTGACGATCGTGAAGATCGTTAAGATCTTTTGTGAAAATGAAAAGTTAAAATGTCAAGTGGTGTGTATTCTTTGTGGGTTCTCGACTAAGGTCATTATGTGCTCGGTTGACAACATTAGCTACCCCTACCCCTTCCCCCCCCTTCAGCAAACAACAGCAAAATGCAAAACTGATTATGTATTCATGAATAAGTTAATATGCAACTCTTCCCCGTTTAGTTGGAAATGCGCGAACTACTGCGGCATGAAATTAAATCCAACTTGCAACTCTTGGCAACGAAGAAGAAGAAGAGGAGGCACGCTGCTATCTTGCATATCCAAGTGCTGCTGTTTGGTGAAATGTAGTGTAGAGATACAAATACATATATATATTCAAACAGATGCAGCCTGCTGCATGCATGTGTCCATGTCCATGAAACAAAGAAAACTCTTCTCTCTCTCGCGTCTTCTTTGGACTTCTTCTTGGGCTGCTTCAGCGATTGTCCAACCGTGCCATGTCCATGTCCAAGATCCATGCGTGTTGCATAGAGAGGGCACTTGTTCAGTGCCCCAGAAAACGAAAACAGCAGCGAACAGCAAACAGCAAACGAAGCAGCGATGATCGCCACATTTTCTTCATTTTTATACCCGCTACTTATAGGATAGAAGGGTATTATAACTTTGTGCCGGCAGGAAATGTATGTAACAGGTAGAAGGAGGCATCTCCGACCCTATAAAGTATATATATTCTTGATCAGCGTCAACAGCCGAGACGATATAGCCATGTCCGTCTGTCCGTCTGTGTGTCTGTCCGTCTGTCCGTATGAAACACTGGATCTCAGAGACTATAAGAGATAAAGCTATAATTTTTTTCGACAGCATTTGTTATGTTTGCACGCAGATCAAGTTTATTTCAAATTTTGGCCACGCCCACTTCCGCCCCCGCAAATCAACTAGGGATCTGAGTTACTTTGGGTGACAATCTGGTATATTGTACCTTCTATGGTATATTTTGAATGCGGTACTATATCGATATACCAAATATACCATTTGGTATATTTGTAGTATTTTTGCAGTATATTTGGTATATTTTGAGAAAAAATACCGCAAAATATATTACTTTTATTCAAAATGGGTAGCGGGTATCTCACAGTCGAGTACACTCGACTGTAGCTTTCTTACTTGTTTTTTTCTTTCTTTCTTTCTTATTAATGAGCATCGTGAAAAGTGCGACCAAATGTGACGTTTAAATATTCATGAATCACCAACTATAACGCAGTTGGAGTTGGAGTCGAAGTCGAAGTCGCAGTTCCATCCACGTGCAAACTAGTTGCTAGAGAAAAAAAGTATTACAGTGTACAACTTCACTTCACTTCCGTCGCCAGACTTTCCATTTACATACCTATTAGTCTTGGCCCAAAATGACCAAAGGGCATTTTTTTTCATCTTTTTTACTTTAGTTTAAGTCTTAAGTTTAGGGTTACATGTCTTCTTTTTGCTGTTGCTCTTGTTGCTTTCCCTCGGTCGAACAAAAGCCGCGACTTTGTCAACTTTGACCGAGTGAAGCCAATTAGTCCAACGTTTCATCCCTACAACGAAAATATCTTTAATCTTTTGGCTTTTATTTTATTTTTTGTTCGGCTTGTTAATTAGTTGTGATTGTGTTCTTAATTGGCAATAGAAATTGTTAAGCCATGAGAATGTTTTGTTCCCAAAACTGACAGAGAAATGTTTATAGAATGTTTTGGGAATTTATTGTGATCACAAAGTTGCAAAGAAATTCATATATTGTGTTGATCACTTTAGGCATATTTTCATTATTCATATTAATATTTTACATGCTCGTAATTTGATTAAAATTAAATTTCGTTGATTGAAACTTTAGATTGATCGAAGACTTCGATTCGAAGTTGCTTTTAATAATTTGACAATCTGGTAAATTTGGATAGATGAAATACTTCATTCGAAAGATACCAGAATGTAGTACTTCAACGATATAGCAAATATAGCCTTTGTATGTTTTAGTATTTTTTGCGATATATTATTTGGCATATTTAGAGAATAATATCTCACTTTTTCGCTTTCAAAATGTGTAATATCATATGTTGGAGCACACTCGATTGTAGTTTTCTTACTTGTTTCAAACTCCATTTTAACAATACATTTAATTTAATACTTGCATTTGTTACTTAATTCTTTAGTAAAGCATTGATATACATATCAAAATACCAACTAAATTTTATAGCTATTCCAACTAAGAAGAAACAAATTTTACGTTTAATATTCATTCATAACACTCACATTAAAATCAAGATCAAAAAGGAAAGAGCAAGTTCCAATGTGACCATCGCATTTGTATTGAACTTATTATAAACGTATCTATATATGAAATGGTATTTTATTTGGTTTGAATAGGAATATTCCAACAAAAACTAATTTATTTTATTTTTGAGGCTTATTGGTTTTCTAAAGTTTAAGTATCTTTTTTGCTGAATCTTTTTTACGTTTATACCATAGTATAGTATTTAGTTAAATAAAATATGGCAGATCAATATACCAAAATTATATTACTGACTGATATATTTGTTATTTCGATATTTCAAATATAACATAGCTTTAAGTTAGAGCAATTTGTTTTTCCCATTAACTGCTTTACTAAAGTTGTTATGTGCATATATATTCTACTTAATAGCTATTAATATTCAAAGGTATTAAAGAAGTAAACAGCAAATAAAATTTCATTTTTCGTATGAACTTAAAAAAATATGAGGTAAAATATTTACTGAAGAAGTAAACAGCAAAAAAAGTTACATTTTTGCTATAAACTTAAAATAGACTGGGCAAAATACAAATTTCTTTAATTTTATAGCTTATTCATTAAAGTTGCATTTGTGTTGCTTTTTTCTTAACATAAACTTGTAGCATATAATGTTCCTTCTAATAGTTAACTATTAATAAATAATACAATCATTTAAAGTTGTCTTATATTTCAGCATGTAAATTTGTATTGATCTATTTAAATGCATTTTGAAGCCGTCCGCTTTAATTCAATTAAAAGTAAATTTGCTTGCAGTTCCATTCATATAACATATATTATAGGACGGGGGTTAACTGGTAACTTGATACCGATTGTAGCTTTTTGTTATTTTAAGGGCTGCATTTAGCCTGCATATGAGTTGTTCCCCCCTCTCTCTCTCACTCTCATTCTCTTGTCTCGCCCCGTTTTCCCATCTGGTTTTGCTGGTTGAGCTTGGGGCGTCACATTAGTCGCATCATGGGCATTACAAAAACAAACATTCTCGTTTCATTGCATTACGCATTATGCATTGATGCCCCCCGGACAAAACAGAGTCGGAGTCGGGAGTTTTTTGGTAGAGAAAAGACTGTGTGGCTAATGACTGCGGTTTTGCGTAAAGCGTCCAAATTAAACCATCATAATTTGAGTAATGATTGAAAACCCAAGGGTATTTGCTCTCTCTCTCTCTATCTCTCTCTCTCTCTCTGTGTGTAAGGGTATTTTAGTCTCCCATGCCCCAAAAAAAAACCGAAACTGAAACTGGAACTGACAACGACGACAGCGACAGCGACTTACTGATTTGCATATGTAAATGTGTGAGAGACAACAACGTGCAACAAACTGCGGCACTTTGGGATCCTTCTGTTGTGGTTGCTGCTGCTGCTGTTGCTGCTGCATTTGTCGGTGCTTTGGGCTCTTCTTCTGGGAGAGTTTTCCCTTAAATGAATATCGCAATTTGCATCGCGCAAGTGTTAAATAAGTCGTTTATTGCATATTAAAAGACAGCCAATTTCCATTAAATTATGTGCATGTTTATATAAGTAATAAGTATATCAGAAGCCAGCCAAAAGCTAACAAGATGATGATGGATCATGTGTTGCCTCGACTTCACTCTTGTTGCTGCCTTCGAGTGTGGGCAAAATAACGAAAAAAATATATGGTAAAATAAAAAGTGAAAAACAAGTAAGAAAGCTAAAGTTGAGTGTGCTCAACTGTGAAACACTGGCTACAAATTTTCAATAAAAGCAAAACAGTGCAATTAACGCACTGCGAAATATACTAAAATGTATCAAAGTCTGTATTTGACATAATAATGACACAATGGAGTGCTAAATATACCAGATTGTCGTCCAAATCAGGAATATATGTACACCAAAGGGCATATTTTTGTATATTGATATACAATAGGATACAAAATACACCAGATTGTCGTCCAAATCAGGAATATTTACCAAAGTCTGTATTTGGTATATTAATATACCAAAGTGTAAGAAATATACTATATTTTTAATCAAATCGGTAATATATTTGGTGAAATGATTTCTCATAGGGTACAAAATATACCAAATTAACATCCAAATTAGGAATATACGTCTTTATTTGGTATATTGTTAGCGTATTTTGGTTGAAAATATGGTATATTTATTTTTAACTGAATCGTTTATATATGCGTGAGCCTATACAAAATTTACCAGATTTGTATCGAAATCAGTAATATATACCAAAGTGTGTATTTGGTATATTGATATACCACAGACCGCAGAATATAGTGTGAACCAAAGCAACTAACATAAAACCCGAACTAGAAAAGTTTTTCGTAAATAGCTTTCAAGTGTGTGTCAATGAAAATTATTGCTCTATCTCTTAACATATACTTGTAGTATAGTCTCTAGGTGTTCATACTGACGGACGGACAGACAGACAGACGGACGGACATGGATATATCGTCTTAGGAGTAGACCTTCATTAAGAATATATACATATATTCTTCACACCTTCTGCCTGTCACATAAACTTAATGCAAGCCCAAAGTGATTACAAAACATTTGTTTAACGAAGCTGTTAATATTTCTGGGCATTATATTTTAAAAGAGACAACAAATTTTTGATGTAAGTAAGCTTCATTATGATTCCTTTAATTATATATTGTATTCATAATTTCCAGAGTCTTTTGTAATGTCTACAATTTGAATTGTGCAAATTTGCATTTTGAAAGTTTTGAAAATCTTCTTTTCAGTATATAGGCAATTAGACAAGTCACCAAACCTTCAAAATGCTCTGCAACGATTCAAATTTTATAAAAATTATATTACAGACATATGGCTTAGAGGTCGAAGGGATTGAAAAAATAAAATTTTATTATAAAAGTCTTTTTATTGATGTATTAAAATTATATAATGTAATTGCATTCATTATTGATGTACTAAAAGTATATAATGTAATTACATTCAAAAAGGATTGTATCGAATACTATGGATACTCATTGACAGTGTGGCCAGATGAACATTAGAAAGGGTTGTCAGAGAGAGAGAGAGAGAGATCAACTTTCGTTAGTGATCAATCGAAGGAATTGAAAAGTGATGAAATTTGATTATAACAGAGTTTTTACTGATGTACTAAAAGTATATAATGTAGTTGCATTCATTATTGATGTATTAAAAGTATATAAAAAAGGATTGTATCGAATACTATCGATACTCATTGACAGTGTGGCCAGATGAACATTAGAAAGGGTTGTCAGAGAGAAAGAGAGAGAGAGATCACAATAACTTGTTGACTTTGGATTCAACTTTCGTTAGTGATCAACAGCAAATTGGGCAATGCGGCATCTAAAAGCGATTGGCACATCGATTGCTGTTTGCTGTTTGCGATTTGCTGGTTGCTCTTTGCCCCATCCGCTGTGTGTTGCATGTGTTATTGTGTGGCACGTTGCATGCGGCAGCCGTTACTCAGTGCAATTGGTGCAATAGACGAGCAATATACGAGTATGTGGACTCAAGGTGGTCAGTTTTTGGCCGATGGATGACTATACCGATCATTGCGCCGTTCTCGTTGAGTTGCCGCGTTGTTTGTTTCACTTGTTGTTGTTGTTGTTGGTTGTTGGTTTGTTGGCGCCGTCACCAACAGCGCTGCGGACATCGACTTGGCATAGTTGGAGACGGCGACAGAGACAGAAATACATATATGTATATGTATAAAGAGTCTGAGTTGGACGACGACTCCCTTGAGACAAGGCTCGCTCAAGCGTTAATTTTAACTGCGCGTACTCGTGTGCAACTGCGAAACCTAACTACATACTATAAGGCCTCCTCTTCTCTCTTCCCTCTCTCACTCTTCTCTATCTCTCTCTCTCTTTCTATCCTGCTTACAGCAGCAAAGTGAAGTGAGAGTACCGTTTTTGGCCCCAACACTTGCTGCTTTCAAGTGCCAGTTAAACTGGCGCAAATAAACACATAGCTCACACACACACACACACACGCACACCTCTAAACACACTCTTGTGTTTGACAATGCAACAAAGTGACCAATCGCAGCGCGTGATTTAGTGCTGTCGATAGTAGTTAGGCAGCTTTACTATCGATAGGTTTTCATAATACAAAGCATGCATTTCAAGCACAAGTAAGTTTAGGCAATTTAATAGCTAATTCCAACTGATGTTTATTTTACATTTTTGTAGTAAACTAAAAAGCTAAAATTATTTAAGGCTGTTTATCTTATATCTCTTGATTTGCACTATATTTAAAGCTAAAATTAAATTTAGGAACTCTTTCTGTGTTACAATTATGCTGACATGAACTTTATGTAACAGGCAGAGGGAGTCATCTCCGATTCTATAAAGTATATATATTCTTAATCAGAGTCAACAACCAAGATTATATAACAAACGTAATTTTCAATATATAGTTGCGAATTTCGGTACATAGTGCAACAATTATACAACAACTATACTCTTTATGATTCCTTACTTACCACTTACTTTGGGTCTTAGTAGCTTTGGCTAACAATCTGGTATATTGTATTGTATATTGTACTTTATGGTATATTTAGAATGTAGTACTAAATCAATATACCAATAAAAGCCCTGATATACTTTATTTTTTTCAGTAAATTTTTTGTAGATTTCTAGAATATAGTTTTATTGAAAATGGATTGCAGTCGAGCACACTTCTTTCTTACTTATTTTATTTAATATAAATTTCTTAACTTTATTTATTAAGTTTGTTGCATTCAGAAATTAGTAACTATTTAATTTTTTGAAATGTAATCTTTTTATTATAATTTATTTTTAATATTCTTATATTACTATTATTTTCTTAACTTACCGAACACAATTTTTTATTGCAATGAGATGAATCAGATCGACTACTTAAGGCCTTTATTATTATTTTCGTATATATGCATGTATTGATTATATATGTTATACAGTATATATAGTATATTATATTATACATACACATCAATTTTTCTTAAATAAATGTCTCCTTTTGCCTATATTATATAACAATTTATTATCTTTTCAGCATCTGTAGTTTTCATGTAATTTGTTTGGCTTACTTTTGAATTGCATTTTAGTCTATTAATTGTTTTAAACTATGAAAAAAAGCTTCGACTATGTCAAAGTACTTTACTTTTGTAATTTCAATGAAATGTTCTAATATTATTATAGCGAAAACAATTCCTTATGAAAAATCAGATAAGCCAGAGCGTCAAAGTGCTTCAGGCTGAAGTGTTCTATACTTTATTGTTGTACAAATTTATACTTATAATATAATATAATAGTATAATATTTATACTAATAATATAGCTAATCGAAGCGACTGAAGTAAAGTAGCTTCAAATGCCGGAATAAATATCTCTGAATCGATTAAAGAAGCAACGATATAAAGTGACTAATAAAATTGGCGCACAAGTTCAGCGAAATAGTTGATCAAAAGGAAGTCATGGAGTTGACTTTTGTGCTTAATGAGGGAAGATTTTCGGCCTTTGTGACTTGGCTATAATCATCACAAACAGTCCCCCAAGCATAAGCAGAAGCAGAGGAAGCAGAGTAGGAAGAAGCAGAAGCAGCAGCACCTGCAACAAACACAAAACTCAATTTTCGAATATAGTTTTGCTGTGTAATTCTTTTGGAGCTTGTCTCTGTCCACTTGGGAGAAGTCAAACCAACCATCAACGAAAAAAAAAAATATTAATCATGCTCGTGATTCAGCTACAACAACAACAGCAGTAACAAGAACACTCGTCTGTCTGTCAAACGCAAATGTCACATTGATGAATGATTATCGTAATTAAGCGAATAACGCTTTTGCAAGGACTCAACTCAACTAAACTCAACTCAACTCGACGGTGACATTGCGACATGTGCGACTCAATGAGTTTGTCTTCAATCACACACAAAGTCACAGCAGCCGCAAAATCTTAGTCAACCCGCATATAATTCCTTCTCTGATTCTACTATATATAAGGTCAAAGTGTGTGTTTGCTCTTTAACTAATTTAATCTAGAGGCTTGGGGTTGTGAGAACACACAAAAAGCACATAAAGACAACTTGAAAATGAAATTGTAAATTTTGTATGCTCCTGGGACGAATTTAGTATCTTTTAACGTCTGGCTGGCAAAAACGGAGCTAACGACTTATGGCAAACATAACGACAACGACAACGACGACGACGACGACGACAAGCGACAAAAAACGACAATGAATGTGAAATGCCGTAAGGCTTTTTCTGGGTTGGGCACACTCACACCCACAACACACTCGGCATTGTCTTTTCAACTACAGCTATGACTATGACTATGACTATGTCTATGACTATGACTTCAACTGCGACTAAAACTACAAGTATGTGTATATATTGCGACTCTATATGGTTATAGCTGCTTGCGGCAACAGACACGAGACGTCTCCTCCAGACTTGACTGCCTCGTAAACGGATATACTATATATCTTTAGTTTAGTTATACCCGCTACCCCATAGGATAGAAGGGTATTATAACATTGTGCCAACATCAAATGTATGCAACAGGCAGAAGCAGACATAAAAATGTTGTCTGTCTGTCTGTCCGTCCGTTCAGTTGAAACACTGAATCTCAGAGACTTTAAGAGATAGAGCTATACTTTATTTTAATCAAGTTTGTTTAGGAATCGAAAATCAATTATCAAGCGTTAAATCTAGAACTAAGATTTTGGCATATATAATTATAGCTATATGTTATGCCCTTATGATGCCTGCAAATTTGTGTGCGATCAGATAAAAGTGACAATCTGGTTAATTTTCTACTCTATGGAATATTATAAATATACTATTACATCCATATATATTTTTTGACAATCTGGTATATTTTGCACGAAATGGTATATCGATATACCAAATATAAGCCTTGCTATATTTTTTGTATTATTTTTGGCATATGAATTTTGTATGTTTTAACTTTTATGGTATATTTTGAATGTTGTGGTATATCGATATACAAAATGTTAACCTCGGTGCTTTTTGGTATATAAATTTGGGATATTTTTGGTTAAATTCTATGGTATATTTTGAATGAAATAGTATATCCATATACGAAATAAAGACCTCAGTGTATTTTGGTATATAAATTCAGTATATTTTTAGCATATGGTCTTTGTTGCCTTGACTGGCAATCTGGTACATTTTCTACTATATGGTATATTTTGAATGTAATTGTATATAAATATACCAAATATATCCTTCGATATATTTTTAGAATGACGTTTTATTGAAAATGGTTAGCGGGTAACTCATAGTCGAGCACATTCGATATTCTTTTTTTTTTTGGGCGATTCCTTGGCACTGAACTCTGAGACCATTTAACAGGCGCTAGAGAGAGACCGAGAGAGAGAGAGAGAGAGAAGGAGAGAGCGGCAGCTAGGTGTCAAACGGGGTGAAATTGTTTATGAATTTGTCTTGACATTTGACAGTTTGTTTATTTTATTTCGTCACATTTTCGTGATGATTTGTAGGCGGTTTAGCGCCAATTACTCCACACACACACACACACACACACACACACACACACACACACACACACACACACACGACTTTTAGTTGGTAGACGAGGGAGACAGGAGACTGGAGACTGGAGACTGCTGTCGTTCTGTCGGGGGTCTTTAAAAAGAACATGTTGGCGCCAATGCCTTAATATAGTTGCGAGTATGTTTTATGCTAGCTCTTTTAACACACACAGACACACATATTTAGTACATACTATGCAGTTACATTACCCCCCAAAAAAAATGTAAAAAATAATACCCTAATAGCTGGAGAAACTTATGTTAATTGTCTACTTATCATGATATATTCAATAGGAATTCATATTAAATTCAATTATTCAACTTTATTCATGTTTTGTGAACTATTTAATTATCACATCTACATTTTTACATCTGAAGTTTATAATTAATTTGTTTTTAGTTTTATTTTTAATTTAAAATGTAGTAGATAGATACATTTTCAAAAATAAATTTACATTTCAATATCCCATCAAAATTATTTTAAATTTAAAGAATCATAAATCCAACAAATAATTTGCTTTGTTTTTGATATTTTCTTAAATTATTTTTTTTATTTTTTATTTAAATTATTTTATACATTTTTATTTCCGGTTTTCTGCCTTGCTAAATATATTTTGAAATATAAATTGATTGATTTGCTTTTCTTTTTTAATGTCAATTATAGTTAAATATAATTTTTCCGTAGTTTTCTACTTTGCTAATATATTTTCTAATATAAATCTTAAGAAAGTTTGTTACATGTTCATTTCTCATTTTTGAATTTTCTAATATTTTTTTCTTAAATGTAATTTTTCAAATATATCTTGACAGTTTTTATGAAACTATGATTATGAACATGATTAATATTATTATACTATACATTTTTCATTATTCATTACTCTCATATTCTGTAGAACTTCCACCTTTTCTAAAGGGCATCTTAGTTGTGTCATATCCAAATTTTCCTCCTCGCTTCTATGCACGTTTCACTAGTCTCTGTGTAAACAACAGACGGCATTTATATCTTATGTTATCCCAAATACGAGCAGAGCGGGCAATACATGTGCTGCATTGGAAATGGGATCCAGATCGAGAATAAGACACATGTGCCATAAACAGAGAAGTGTTCCAAGTTTGTTTGGGCTACGCCGACTGCTGGAATAGAAGTTTTGATTGATTTCGAAATTGATATGAATTCAAATACACATTTTGCGTTATTTGATAGATGCAATTAAATGAAAAAGCTTACAAAGTAGTAGCATAATTGGAAAAAGAAAGACTTTAATTTGCATTAAACAAAAAAAATTGATTCCTTTAAGGAAAGTGTCGCATTAAGTTTTTGAATGATTTCGAAATTATAGATTTAATATATGCAAAGTAAAAGTATGGAAAACTTCGAACAAATATACTTCGACAGAGACAGGAATATAGAGAAAAAGTTATGAAAATGAAATAAACTCTAAAACATAATTCCAAATTCGCTTGACAACAGGGACAGAGTTCATAATACAGCAACCAATATTATCGATAAGTTATGTCAAAAACTCATTCCTAGCTAAAGCTGTCCAAATTGTCGTTTAAAGTTTAATGTAATATTAAAATTAAAAAGCCAAGTTGCTATAGAAAGAGAGAGATATAAAGAGAGAAGAGAGAGATAGAGAGAGAGAGAGAGAGAGAGAGAGAGAGAGAGAGTTAAAGCGAGAGAGAGAAAGAGAGAGAGAAAAAATTAGAAAGAGAGAGTGACTGTGAAAGAGAAAGATGGAGCAGAAAATTGTTGGCTAGATTTACTTTAATGAATTTCAAAATACATTTATAGTAGAATGAAGTTACTTCGACGGATAAGGCGAAAGAGAGAGAGAGAGAGAGAAGGAGAGCTTAGATTCTGTCAACAAATACTATCGATAGGATAGCTCACCCCTCATTCCTAGATAAGGTCCATGTAATTTTTCTTGATTTCGAATAAAGAACAAAAAATGAGTTTAGTAAATTTCTAAATACATTTCGAATAAAATTATATTTAATTCCACAGCGAGAGAACTAGAGCTTAAATTCTGTTATCAAATACTATCGATAAGTTCTCTCACGCGCTCATCTCTAAATAAGGCGCGTAAAGTATCGCATGCTATTTCTATTTATTTGGAATAAATCAAATAAATTGTGTTTACTAAATTGAAAGATACATTTCAAAAAGAATTCGAATGTTAATTAGATAGTTCTAATTGAAGAGTTCAAATTGTGTCAGATTGTGTATCAAAAAACTATCGATATGTTTGTGTCACGCGATAATCAGAAGGTGCTTAGTAAATTTAAAAAAAAAAACATTTCGAATAACTAACTAATTCCACAGCTAGAGCTCAAATACTGTTGGCAAATACTATCGATAAGTTTGTGTCACTCGCACATCTCCAGATAAGGCACTTCAATTCAATTAGAATGAAGTTACTTCGAATAAAGTTACTTCTACTACGATAAGTTATTTCACGCGTTAGTCTGTAGATAAGCTACTAAAAGTATCGCATGCAATTTTTATTGATTTCAAATTCAGTTAGCAAATACTATCGATAAGTTTGTATTACTCGCATATCTCTAGATAAGGCGCTTCAATTTAATAAGAATGAAGTTACTTATACTACGATAAACTCTTTCATACGTTCATCTCTAGCTAAGCTGCTAAAAGTATCGCATGCATACTATCGATCGAAGTTCGTGTCACTGGCAGCACATCTCTAGCCAAAGTGTCGCACACATTCCGTAATGGACATACCTCAAAGCTTAATACTCTTTAGTCCGCATTTATTGGCATCGTTGTTGCTGTTGTTGTTGTTGTTGGGATTACGAAAGAGATTTCGTTGGCGTTGGTGTCGGAGTAAATTGTTGACATTCAATTAGAAACAAATACGTTTTGTGCTGTTTGCCTCTTTTTGACGTGCCGTTTTAATGGGCAATTGGAATTCGAGGGAGGAGGGAGACTCAGTCGAAGAAGTTGCCATTTTACTTAATCCAACTTAATGGCCATATGGAGAGGAGAGAGGAGGACAGGGGAACAGCGTTCGCACTTGATCGTGTCAATTTATCTGTCAAACGCGTAGTCGTTTAATTTCTGTGACAGAAACGCGATTAGTAACGTTCCATTGTGTGGCAGCAACAACAACAACAGCAACAACAACAACAAGTTGCGCTGGCGTTGAGTCAGGTGTCACATCGAAACATCGAGCAGAGCAGAGCAGATTGAAGTAACATGGCCAAAATGCCACAAAGCCAACAACAACAACAACGACAACAGCGACAACGTTTCAATGCTAATTCTGTCAGCTGTCAGCGCTGTCAAGTGTTTTGTGTGGCGATTCTCTAAATTGTCACCGCAGCAACAAGCTTGTGACAGACACAGAGACAGACTCTTGCTGCTTGCTGCTTGCCACCTGCCTCTTAGACAGAAACGGGTCTCTGTCGACCATGAGAAACAAATCACTAAACAACACCAACAACAACAACAACAACAACAACTGCGCTGCGACCACGACAACAACGACAATAAATAATAATATCTATTGAAAACGACGCGTCGTAATTGTTATGAAAGTCTATAATCACAATACACTGAGAAAAATTAGACCACTGTAAGAACAAATTTATTAAATCTAAAAACATTGCACAGAGAGAAAAAAATCTTGATTAAACAAATCTTGTTTAAAGATTTCTTCGATCTCCAAAAGAACAATCTTGAAATAAGATTTTTAGCTTGAAACAATCTTAAATCAAAATTTTATTGGTAAATTTTCATTCTAAAATTCAAATCTTGATTCAAGATTGTTTGCTTTTTACAGATTTTCAATCTTGATTTAAGAATAAACCTTCTTGATTCAATGTTGACATACAAAAAATCTTGATTCAAGATTTTATTCTTGATTTTAATGTTAGTTTAGTTTCACTTATATCTCAACCGCACTTTATTGGTTTGCTTTTCAATGCTGCGAATCCGTTTTGCATATAATACTACTCTGAAAAAATTCAAATTTTTAAACACAAGATCATTAGTCTTACAAATGACCACATTAATATCAAATTCTTTCCTTTTCTTTCCTTGCTTTCTTTTCTCTTATTAGTAATAACTTAGAACTTATATTAAATATTCTTGAAATTACGCAGTTTTTAGTCCAAAAATTATATAACTTTTTTCCAGTGTACTCGGAGACCAGCTCTCAGGCATTATTCTTTATTTTTTTTCCACAATTTTAATTTCAATTCTATACAATTTGCATTTAAATTTCCATACCAAAATTGTGCATAATTATTTCAATTTTATTTAACACTTGGCTGCGACTTAAAGTTCACTAAGAGCAGCAGCTATCTATCCAAATTGTGATTTAAAAACAAGTAAGAATGTGCTCGATTGTTAGATATCATCTACCTATTGAGAATAAAAGCAAAACAGTGTGATAATTTTAAAATATACCAAAATAATATACTTCAGAAATACTAAGAATACACGAAACGATATATTTTGTACATTGATAAAGTACTGCATTCAAAATATACTATACCAAAATATCATTTCATATCAGCATTTTCTTATTTTATTTCTTATTATTATAAATTAAATATTTCCAAAATGAATCGAAATAAATCTGGTAAATTAATAAAGTTAGCAAAATTTTGTATTAACAAGTTAAAACAAAAATTGTAGTATTATAATATTAAGAAAGGAAATAAGAAAATAAATATAAAAAAAGGTATTACTCATTTCATTATATAAAAATCGACTGATTATCAATTTGACAGAGATATTTTGATAAATTTATGTGAATTTACTACAAACATTTTCTTAATTTATTAAAAATGAATCGAAATAAAACTGGCAAATTAATATTCCTTTTCATTATATAAAAATCGACTGATTGACAGAGATATTTTGATAAATTTACTACAAACATTTTTCTTATTTTCTTTCTGATTATATATTATATTTTGTAGTTCATAAAAGTCTCTCGAAATAAATCTGTTATAATTTGTCGCTTTTAATATAAGAAAATTAATATTATTTTTTTTATACATTTTCCTAGTTTCTTTTATATTATAATAATACTACAATTTTTGTATTTATTTCATGAACTTAATGAGTATTTAGCTTCAACTTGAAGGGTGTTAATTGAGAAGAACAGTTTTGACTCCCAGCAGTAGGTTAGTAGGAAATGTTTTCCTGGGTTATTTTTTATTTTGGCGCTGCTGTTTACAGTTATTAAGTTAAGGGTTAGTATTAAGTGTTATTATAGCCACTGTTGTTGTTGTTGCCATTTGCTTTTAGCTTAACGATCAATTGCATTTATTGGCAGCTGTTGCGGCCACAGCAAAATTTAAAATATCCCCATAAAGCATTCAGACCCAAAACGTGTGTGAGACTCGAAGGTGTTGTGTGTGTGTTAGTGTGTGTGTGTGTGCTAGTGTGAGTGTGTGTGTGTGTGTGGCGCGCTTTTTCGGCAATCTGTGGTCAGCCTAACAATCCAATAAGATGAAAAGCCAGAGCAGCCAAAAAAAAGGGACTAACTGCAGCTTCTTTCACTCGTTCTCTCTCTTTCGCTTTCTCTTTCTCTCACTCTCTCCTTCGCTCTCTCTCCCTCCTTCTTGGCTAACTATGCATGAAGCGCAAGCATTTCGTCCGAACTTACGACACCCGTGGGAGCAGCCAATAATTTCAAATCGGACACCGAACAGTGGGAAATCATCGTTGTCCTTCCCCCCGCCCCCGCTCTCACTCTCACACTCACACTCACACTCAGAGAGTGCCACACCCATGCACTCATGAATCAATGGCACACATATGAGTGTATCCTTGAGCGACCCGCAAAATAACGAAATAACAACTTGCCACTGCAGAATGCTAGATTTTTCTTCAACTTCCTCTGTTTTTTTTTTCCTTCCTTTTTTCCTTCACGTCACGTAGCTTAGGTTTTTCCATTTTGCCCTGCACATTTCCCTTATCTAAATAGTTCGATGCACGATGATCAAAATGTATTGCATGATTTTCAATATTAAAGGATTTTAAATTTTATATGAATTTATTATGTTATTTACTTAAGTTCAGTTGTTCATTCTGATACTCTGGTATTCTGGTATAATTTGACCTCTATTTGGAATATAGTACTTCATCGATATACCAAATATAGCCTATGGTATATTCTAAGTATTTTTGTGGTATATTCATTCGGTATATTTTAAAATTAATTTCGAACTGATTTTGGATTTATTACCAACTTGCAGTATTTTTACGGTATATTAGTCGGTATATTTTAAAAAGTGTGTTTTGCTATTATTCAAAATCGCAAGCCAATATAATAACATAATAAAACTTAGGTATTTTTGTAGTATATTTTTCGGTATATTTTTAATTTGGAATGTCGTACTTCATCGATATAACAAATATAGCCTATGGTATATTCTAAGTATTTTTGTGGTCGGTATATTTTAAAATTAATTCCGAACTGATTTTGGTTTTATTACAAACTTGCAGTATTTTTGCGGTATATTAGTCGGTATATTTTAAAAAGAGTGTTTTGCTATTATTCAAAATCACAAGCCATTATAATAAGATTAAAAACCTTCGGTATTTTTGTAGTATATTTTTTTGGTATATTTTAAATATATATACCGCACCATTATGCTTTTATTCCAAATAGAGGTAAAGGGTAAGTTTTTTCAAACTTGTTATTATTATTATAAGGAAAAAACACATAATTTATTATACGATTAAAATAATTCTTTATTTCCGTACGTTATTATACAATATATTATTTTTATATTAGCTATATATTTAATAAATTAATGGATTTTAAATGTATTTAATAAAATATTTTTTTCTATTAATTATTACTAAAGAATAAATCTTATTTGTATCAAAACGTAATATACCTTTTATTTATTTTATTTTTTATAAATTATTTGCAAACAGGGAAAACATATTTTATTTATATTATATTTTATTTATATGATTTTGATATATTAATAATTTAGAGCATTGCATTTTTTAGTATTTGAATTTCCAGTTGTGTAAATAAACATATTTTTTTATTTACATATTTCGTATATTTTAATAAAATTCTTTAATTGCATTGCATTTTTTAGTTTATTAATTTTCAATTATGTAGATATCTTGATTTGGAATGGAATTCAATTATTGAAATGTAATTTTTATTTTCAATTAAAGTGATTAGCAGCCTCGCAAAACAACACATACAAAATCGAAAATCTTAATCAACTCTCGAAGTAAGAATTCGAATAATCTTCACTCATTTGTTGTTGTTGTTGTTGATGCTGATGTTGTCTTTACTTATTTATTTATTTTGTTTTATTGAAATGCGAACATGCTTCAGATATTTATGCAATGGCATTGTTATGTATACAACATTTTTGGCAATAACAAATGAAATAGTCGATAATTAATTATGTTGTTAATCATTGAATAACTGCGCAAGTGCCAAAGAGTTCATACAAAGAAAGCAGCAGAAGAACACACAACAAATAAGTCGACTTACTGATGACCTCAAAGAACAAAAAAAATAGAAATATATTCAAATTTTTTTCTAATATTATTATAAGAACATAAACGACAAGTTGAATTTTAATAATAATCAATAAATTGATGTTAATTATTGTTTTAATTTTAATTGAAAAACAATTTTTTAAAAATACACGGCAAAAAAAAATATAGATTGAATAGTAAATTGTCATTCTTAATTTATGATTTTTTTTTATCTTAAAAAGACAACCTTCAATATAAGATTTTTGTTTTGAAAAAATCGTGTATCGAGATTTTTATGCTTCATTTTGAGTTTAAAAACATCTTATTTTAAGTTTTAATGTGGATTAAAAAAAAGATTTTAAATCTTGATTTAAGAATTTTGCAATCTTAAAAAATATTGCAATCTTGAAACAATATTTAGTTGAAAAAATAAAGGAACAAGATTTTGTTCTTCAATCATTGTTTAAGATTAAAAATGTTCTTTTAAGATATAAAAGATCTAAGTTCAATAATTTTGTGCTTGTTTCTTAAAATGTTGGAACTCTAGTTATGCCATAATTGTAACTAATATTAAAAAAATTATACCATAGAATTTACTTATTATCTTTAGATAGATAGATTGTAAATAAATAAAGAATATATAAAAAAATATATATATATATAAATGTTACAAATAGTGTATAAATGGACAACTAAATATTATTTTAAGCAATTTTAATTTTATTACGTTTGATTTTGATTTAAGATTTTGCTTTCTTATTTCAAATTTGAAATTTTTCCATTCTTGAAACAAGAATTTAATCTTGTATTTCAAAATTGATTTGATCTTGAAGAAGAGTAAGAGGAATAAACTTTCTTGGCTTAATTTTGACATCGTATAATCTTGATTTAAAATTGTATTCTTGATTTTAGCACGTTTTTTTTATTTTGTGTAGGCAATTTGAACTTTTTTCATTTCAAATTAGCTTTGCAGGGTGTTTAAATGTGTCTATTTTATTAGCTGCACTAAAGTTCTATGCAAATTGTTCAAATTTCACTGCATGAACAAAAAAAAAATGAGAGACGAGTCAAGTTAAGAAGGGCAAAAATCAAAGCAAAACTCACAGCTTAGATGATTGTGAATATGAATATGTGAATATGAATAAGTGAATATGAATATGTACGGTTATGTGCTTATGTGAATCAGTATGCACAAATATATGTACATGTATGTACATGTATGTACATGTATGTACACGTATGTACACGTATGTATGCATATGTAACTAGCTCTCGCTGTCTTTGTTGCTGTGTCTTCGTCTCCATCTTTGTCTCTCTCTCCCTCTCTCTCTCTCTATCTCTCTCTGTCTTTGTGGCGTCTGCGGCTGCCACTGTTTTGTCGTTACACCTTTTGCAATTGTTGTTGTTGTTGTTGCTGTTGTTGTAGTTGCTACAGTTTGTGTTGTTGGCTTTTGTGAAAACTGAAGCGAAATACTGAAATGAAATATTTCAAATGACCACGTCTTGGCTATTTTCCGTTACATTATGGTAAAATATTACTGTGGCGTACGCTCCAAACTAACTGTGTGTGTGTATGAGTATGAGTGTGTGTATGTGTGTGTGTGCATGTGTGTGTGCTCTCGTGTCCAACGGTCGGTCCAGTGTTCCGTGCAGCGGCCTCTTGTTGGGGAAAGCGTGAAGCGTATAAAGTCATAAGGGTTTATGCATGAATTGATTGCGGCAGCAGCAGCAACAGCAACAACACGAATCCGAGTCCAAGTTGAGACTCTTCAGACACTTGCCTGGGCAATATACTCGTAATAAAAGTATAAGAATTATATGCTTTTTGTATAACATTTCGCTTTAATAATCTATGAAGTAGCCGCAGCAATTTCTTGGGACCAGTTTGCTCTCTGTTTGCTTGTGCAAACCGCAGCTGCGACTCCAAGAAACTACGAATTGAACTTGTCTTTGGCTTTGGTCTGTCTTGTCTTGTCTTGTCTTGACTTTGCCTTGTCTCGTGCCCCAGCTGCATTGACAAGTGAAATATTTGACATAATTAAATTTTGATACAAGTCCATAACTATTAGACCGAAGTCAGCTCGTTAGCTTGACCGCAAATACAACAACAAACAACTGAGAGAGCTACAGACGACGTGTGCTCGACTGTGAGATACCCGTTAGCTGATTGATTTCAGTTCAAATGCATTTCCGATATAGAAATCTTTAAACAAAAACAGATTTACTAATTTCTATTCAACTACATTAGAAATATTACGAAGTAAGTAAAATATATTAAATATTATACCACCAAATGTTAAAATATACTGAAGGCTAAAGTTGTTATATCGTTGAAGTACTACCGTGGAGGTCAAAATATACCAAATTGATATACCAGATTGATTTTCTTGATCCGCCACCCATTAAATAATCAAAGCAGTGCGGTATTATTCGTAAAATATACCAAATTAATATACCGCAAAAATACTAAAATATGCCGAGGGCTATTTTTGGTATATTGATAGAGTACTACTTCATGTATTTGGTATATTGATACACTACTGCATTCAAAATATACTGTATAATACAAAATATACCAGATTTCCAACCAAAGCACACATAAGACCACATTGCAGTAGCTCTGTGTAAACCGAAAAAATACTAAAATTATACCAAAAGCTATACTTGGAGTATTGATAAGTACTCTTTTCAAAATATACCACTCATTGCAAAATATACCAGATTGTCAGTCAACCTCAATTGGGGTTGCTCTATCTATATACTGCAAAAATACTAAAATATACCAAATGTTTTAATTAATATATTGATACCGTTTAGGATTTGGTATATTGATACACTACTACATTCAAAATATACCATCGAGTGCAAAATATACCAGATTGTCAACCAAAACGACTAAGACCCAATTGAAGTAGCTGTATTTATATACTGCAATAATACTTAAAATATACCAAAGTCTATATTAGATATATTTTTACAGTACTACATTCAAAAATATACCATATAGGTTAAGATATACCATATTGTGAAACCCTAATGCAGTAGCTTTCTATATATAATATATACTGCAAAAACACTAAAAATACACAAAGTCTATTTTTGGTATATTGATACATTACTATTTTAAAAATATACCAAAGACTGTATTTGGTATATTTATACACTACTACATTTAAAATATTCCGTATAGTACAAAATATACCAAATTGTCAGCCAATGCGATTAAGACCCTATTGCAGAAGTTCCATCTCTTATAGTCTCCGAGATCTAGGTGGACAGACAGACGGACGGACAGACAGACGGACATGGCTATATCATCTTGTCTGTTGACACTGATTACGAATATGTATACTTTATGGGGTCAAAGATGCCTCCTTCTGCTTTTTGAATGCATTTCATAGAGTCACAAAATGATCACACCCTTCTAGCCTATAGATAGCGGGTATAAAAAGCGAAACAATACAATAGTTGTTAGACAGACAGACGAGACAGATTTGTCGCCCCTTCGTGCACGCTGTCCGAACTAAAACGGAGCTGAGTGACACTCCAGAGTAGTTGTGTTGTGTTATTTGTGTTTGCTTCGTGACTGACCAAGATGAAGAAGAGGACGATGAAGCCACACGTAGCAAAAGGACCTGCCACCAGTTGTCGCTCCTTTCGCTCCCCTTCCCTTCCCTTCCCTTCCCCGAAACTCTGCTCGGTTGTCTGCCGGCATTCCACTTGTCATTAACCTTGTTATTAAAACACTTTTGTTTATGACCATAACATCTGATGTCCGATTTCGGTGTCCGAGTTCGAGTTGAAGTCCGAGGCGTAAGGCGTAAGGGGCATGTCCTGATGATGAAGGGACAAAATGTACAAATAACTTACGTGCCGCTCATTTGTCTTTTCTTTTTTTTCTCTTGTGTTCATACTACTCATACTCCAAATGAGTGTGTACTCGACACTCACACTCACACTCACTCATCGGGCTGTTCACATGCGTCTTGAATGGTTTGCTTGATTGTTTTAGGCTGTGACCACATTTTTGCATTGCACAGTAAATTGAGATGAGTCGATAGTCGTGACACGAACTGCGATTTCTAACATTCTTCCAAGGAAATTTTGTGTATTAATTATTGTCATAAAAATGAAAATTACTTTTATATATCCTTTTTATTTATTTTTTTTTATAAGTTTGTTCTATACAGTAAATGGAGATGAGTCGATAGTCGTGACAAGAATTGCGATTTCTAACATTCTTCCAAGGAACTTTTGTATATTAATTATTATCATAACAATGAAAACTATTTGTATTAAAACGTTAACGTCTTAATTTTATGTATCTTTTTTTTTAGAAATTTTCTCTACAAAGAAAATTGAGATGAGTCGATAATCGTGACACGAACTGCGATTTCTAGCATTTAACAATGTTTCTTTTCAATATCAATACTAAGATCAAGTAAGGAGAAGCTTATACATATATAGTATTTATTGATTACGTTAAGATCACAATCAGCTATATCGATTTAATCATAATTTAATCACTTTTATTGCTCATTATATGAATTTCCATAAAAAATTTGATATGAGATTTTTGTGTCTCTTTTTTAAAACTTTTTCCTTTAAATTTTCAAAATGTCAGTAAAATAAGATATTCATATTTAACTGGTTTATATTTAAGATATTAATTTGATCAAACTAATTCTAGATTATTTTTTTATAATTATAACTATTGCTTATAGTTAAATATTAGTTGTATCATAACTACAAAAATTTCTAAAATCCATGAGTAAACATATATGCTAAATTAATTTTTTTAATCAATTTTGTGCTTTTTCATTGTAATTTCTTTCGAAATTAATTGATTTGCTTGTTTGCTTTCAGCTGGACCTTTAGTCCTTTTTTTTTGAGTATGTTTTTTTTAGCTTGTTTGCTTGCCGCCCTCACGTGGTCATCTCTACGTGAACTTTGGGCGCCAGCGACAGACAGGAACAGACAGTGTCTCCTGCCTTCCTCTCTCTCTCTCTCTCTCTGTCTGCCTCTTCTGTCCTGCTTCGAGCTGGTGTCCTGCATTTGTGCAGCCGTTAAAGCTTCCGTTTTGTTTTGGCACTTGGCGGCCATTTGTTTTCCGGTGATCATCGCAATGTAAACGAAATGAGTTCCATTTGTTAACGCTGCAGACACACGTATTAAACACACTAATTTGCGGCATCGCTTCTGGACATATCAGCAATTTGTTGCAAGCAGCTGTCCCCACAGCACATACACACACACACACACACACATGTACAGAGACAGATACATTTGGTAACTGTAAATGCCGACAAGTCATCCATCCAGTGGTTGATCCGTCAACAATATTTCCTGCTTGCTCTCCAACAACAGGCACAAAAAACAAAGAAGAACAAAAAAAACATTGTCGAAAATGGAAAAAACAATTTGTGGCAAGCGACGAAAGCCGGGGATTAGCTTGTATATGAAAGCTGCCCAAATGCCAACATAATGTCATTAAGTTAACAGGTGAGCTTATCAATATGATATCAAATATATCTTTATAGATAGACAATGGGAAAACTGAATTTATATTATATGAAATATTACATTTTGCTTGGTAATTATATTTTAATTTGAAAATGAAATTATGTATATAATTCCTCAATTAATGAATTTCATATAAATGTCAAATCGTATTTTAAAACATACTTAAATCTAAATAAAACTTTAACTAACCATTTCTAACGTCGAAAATCATAAATCACAAAAATTCCCAAGCGCTTCACTCTCAGATTTGTAAAGTGTAATTCGAGCTCTTAGTTGGTCGACCCATATTTTTGCAGCATTTGAATAATCGCATAGTTCATCCATGTTGTTTTTTTTTTTTTATTCACTTTTTGAGAAGTTGAAGTAGATGAAATGCATGGGATAATGTCTCTTATTGTCGCCATCTACAAGCAGTTGAACAACTCATTGAAATTTGAGAAGCAGCACGATCAAAAACCAACAGCAGTTAAAACGAGCATGAGAGCGTAAGTAGAGGACTAAGGACTGACTGCACTAGACCTGTTCACATTTTAAATTCGCTCAACAAATGTCCAAGCACACTCTCAATTGCTCTCTTCAGCTAATTCGCAGCTTACATGTCACCAAATAAACGCAACACACTAACAAATGCATACACCTATGAACGTGCACACACATACATAACTACATGGTTATTGCGAGTGATAGACACGATCCGCCTATGAGTTTGCTCTTTGAATCGATTAGCGCGCCGCGCACTTACTTGCACTCCTCTGCATTATGGGACTTTGCTCTCATAATTGACTAATTTGGAGCAATTGTTCCCTTTTTGGGCATAATTGTGCCCTGCAGGAACTTTCTTGCAGCTAGGCATGCAGGGGAAGAATAATGTCCCACAAATATCAGTATGTGACAAACGAGCGTCGACTGCAAATGCAATTGTGTAATCGCAACACATTTGCATTTTAATTCGCGACAACGGTTAATTAATTAATAATTCAATGGTGAAAAATCGTTATTCATGTTCAATATCGGCAAGTGATTAGTGTAAAATACGCGTGTGAAGTGAATTTTTGCTTAATTTGAGTGCTGCAAAAATTGAAAGAAAAAATGCATCGAAACGCGGCGTGGCGTTATTTTTTTCTTCTGCTTCTCCTGCAAATTCGTATGATGTGCGTTGGTGTTAGTGCATCGCGCGTTCTAATTCCTTCTTTGCTGTGCGTGTCTGCATAGAAGTGAAATGCAAATGTGTGAGTGCATGTGTTGTTTTTTTTGTATTTTTTTTGTGGTTTTAAGTGCGACTGTGACAGTCTGCAGTTTTACAAATTATTGAATGTAAGCTTGTGTGTGTGTGATGTTTTATTCTTTTTTTTTCGGTGATTTAAAATACAAAGTCTAATAAATTCAGACATGTGAGTTAGTGTGCTTGTGTTTTTTTTTTTTTACTTTTTTTTTGGTGATTAAAGAAAAAGAGTGCTAGAAATATTCAGTGAAATGTGTGCAGTGGCTGCTGTGCGAATGTGAAAAGGTGAGTAATCACACATACATTCATATGTAACTTATTTGTGTGCATGCATTTCAAGGTGACATTTCAGTCAAAATTGTTTTTGCTTTTCTGTTTGCAAAGTTTGCTTACACGAGTGAATAGACGAACTCGGCTTCGGATTGCAACCAGTGTTGCCAACTCTTAGTGGTCGTTTATAGCAGTGAAAGCATAAACAAATAGCCAAAAATAGCTAGATTTCTTCAAAAATAGTAAATTAAAATAGCCGTTAGTTTTCAATGACAAAATCTTATATTTTTGAACATTCAGTGTTGATTATTTAATGATTCTTCTTCGATAAGCAAATTGTTTAAAACTTGCACAATTTCCACCTCCTCGGAACCAATATATTAGAAAAATGCGGTAAACTCACCAAGTATTTTTGTAAAGCTTATATCTGTCGATTCATCGATCAATAAGCTAAATTTTAAATTTGCAATGTCGTTTTGCAGACATTCCTGGAAATGTGGCGACAGCACATTTTTTTATAACTGTCATGCACTTTGTTCGGTGAATTTTTAACTGGCTTTCTTTAAAGATTTGCGCGCACAAATTATTAAGGTGGTCAACCGAACAGATTGAACAGTGTTGAGCCACAAACAAGCAGAGAGCAGCTTCCTTTGAGGATGTCTCTGTAGATGTTTTGGGAAACTCTATTGTTTGGTTACCTCGCCGTACATCAAGGTTTAGCTTGTGTTTTTTAGTTTCAACGTGCGATTTCAAGTCCCACAACTTTGCATTTAATGTGCATTTGCAATATTTGCAAAATACTTTTGATTTGTTAGTTAAATCTTTTGCCATACAGTCCTTAAGTTGGGGATCCTCCAACCAAGCATCGCGAACTTTTTGTTTATACATTTTAAGAAACTTCCGCACAAACACAATAATCAGTGAATTTGAATGTAGAGATGGTAGCATTGCGAGCGCGAAGCGATGTTGAGAAAATACCAAGTACCCAAAAGCTACAAAGGGGTAAATAATATTTTAGTATTTAAAATACACAATTCGGTCACGCTGGGCGGTAAACGTGGTGTGTATATATCGATAGCCACAAACAACGTCTCTATTGCCAATATACGATTTCCGAAAATTAAATTTGAAGGTCCACTTTTTTTTAGTCGACTTTAAATAAATAAATATAATCAAATATTACAAATAATTTAAAATAGCTAAAAAATAGCAAATTTTTTTTGTGAAATAGCCAACATAACAGGCTCTAGCAAAATTGAGTGGTTTCTAGTTTTAGGTCATGCGAAATAGCCAAATCTGGCTAGAAAATAGCCAAGTTGGCAACACTGATTGCAACTTCGGCAATTCGCCTTTGCTTTGTCTTTGTCATCGCCTAAGCAATTTAGGCATGCGCTCAAATTTAGTTTTGCTTGCTCAATAATTTCCCTTAAGCACGAGTTTAAAGAGAACTTTAGTGAAGCGTAAAAATGCTTGCAGAAGAGAAGTTCTCTTACGACCTTGCATAGAACACATTGCTTTTGACACTTTTTTCAAAGTTGAACAGGTCTACAGAAGCAACAACAGCAACATTCAAACACAGAAACCACACTCATAAAAAGCCCAGGAGCTGAAGTAGACAAAAGTAGTAGCTGTTGCCCTGCCACATGATTGGAGCGAAGTAAATTGTTTGTTGTCCAGCTACCAGTTGATGGGTAGATAGTAAACTATACGACCCGAAAACACTCTCTAATATGCATACAAAATTCAAGTATTTGAATACGTTTGCATTGCCTTCGAAGGGTATCGGATACCCTCTTCTTCTTCAGCTGCATGCAAGCTCATTATCCACTATCCATTTTGATGGACCTCAGACTGCAGACTGAGACTTTAGTGGTAAAAATGTCTCGCACCATAAACCGCATTCATGAAGTCGTGCTTCAGGGCTTCAGATCGCTAAGTGACAGCAAAAAAAAAAAAGACAGAAAAAAAAGAGACAAGTAATAACAATGCAAATATGATAAGCTAACCAAACCGAAACTGTGATGCTCTATAAGCGAAGAGGAGAGAATATTTTAGAGAAACATAATTACAATTGAATTTCGTTACAGTTAACAGCAAATATCAAATGAAGTGCTTGAGAATTTTATAAGAATCAAAATTTTACATGAAAAGTAGAATTGAAGTTATTTCTTGATGTTGAACTGTAGTCGAGATGCCGCTTTGCTTGTTGCTTGTTCTGTGCCCCCCTTTTTGATCTAATCTGTGGCATGCAACAAACCGGTGGTCTCATTTGTTGTCGCTGCTCCAGGTGTAATACGATGCGCCTTGCTGTTTTTGCTGTGATGTGCCCCCCCGAAATGACAAATCAGATACAAGTTGCGCCTCACGAATCGAGCAATTCGCTTGACAAATTCAAAGGGGGGTTAAAAAGGGAAGGAGAAAGGGGAAAGACAACAAGAAGTAAGCTCTGAGCTGGCTGCTGTATAATATTCATAATTCCCGGCTAACAAAATTGCGTAGAAACTCATTAGGGCAACTCAAAGGACGCCAAGTCTAGCAAATTGAATTCAGTTCAGCAAGAGTGTGTGTGTGTTGGGTGTATGTGTGTGTGTGCCTTGGGTGTATGCGTTGTTTATGTAGAGAACTGCTTTGGCATTATTTATGAACCCGATGGGAAAAGCTTTGAATGTGTCGCAATGCTTTCGGTTGCCCGAAGCACGCCTGAATACCTAATTTCCCTTCCTCTCTGCTCTCTTTCTGTTCTCTCTGTTTACCACTGGGAATACATTTTCGGCTGGCAAAGTGGCCCAGCGTGCAATAAAGGAAAGTGTTTTCCAATATAAGAAACGCTTGATCCTATAATGTGGTAATCGCTCGCGTAAAAGGCGACAAATCATTTAAACCCCTTTTGCCCCCTTCTTTGGCTGTGTGTCTGGGTAGTGACCAGCATCTAACGATGTAACGATGTAACGCTATGTGGCTTACAAGGGTGACAACACAACACACACACACACACACACACACCACCCTCGTGTGTGTGTTTCTCTACACCCTGTTGAAAAATGTATGCGCACGTTAACCCTTTGAGCACTTTTTTTTTGGCAATCCTTTTGGGGGTTTGGAGTGAAGAGAGAAAGAGAGAGGGGGGAGAACAGCGCCCTATGGCTAATGCTACTCTTCAAAATTGGGGGCATCTGATGTTAGCATATATATATGTGTATATAGAATAACTGGTTTTTGCTGGTGGCCAAGTCAAGGGCCAATTCGAATGGGCCATGAATCTTTTCCGGCTTGCTGCGTGTGCCAAAACATAAAAGTGAAATTTGTTTTTTATGACATCTTTATGCTGGGCTAAATAAATACAAAGTATCATATAGTGCCAGGGGACATTTGTCTTCTCCCGCTTTACCGCTTTCCCATTCATCCTCCCACCTTAGCTGCTTACCCCTTTTTTTTTGCCCAACTTGGGTTGTCATATTGATTAGCCAGCCGTTCATGATAAATAGACCATTATTGCAGTTATCGTAATTGCTTACGACACAACCAAAAATACGGCGCGTGAAATTTTTGGGCATATCTTTTATTTTTTTTTTTTTTTTGCTTTTTGCGTTTCTGCCGCAAATAATAATGATGGGAATATTATATATCAAAAAAATGTAAATGATTTCAAATTGATTCCTTTGCCGGGGCCGATTGCCCCGGGAGAGTCGTAACCATAATCAGGCAGCAAATTATCATCAAGGGCAGAGCTGCCCAGCCACCCACCTGGGTGTGGGTGGGGTTTATCATTCTTCAAAGCGGCATTTTTAATTAACACACAGCATATTTGTTTAGGGTTTAGAGGCTACTTTTATCGAGGAAATTGCATTCAGTTCACATAATTACACAATTTTGCTATAGTATTTAATTGTTCATTACTCATTGGCAGTTAATAATTAGATAATTCTCTTGGTGTTATTAATTTTGAATCGCAATACGAAAGTGATTATTAATCTTTGCTTAATAATGAAACATTTTAAGATTCAATAAAAGAGACAAACTTGTTTCTTTATTTTTGTGTCCTCTCTTTGAACACAAATTAGTATTGATAAAAAAAAGTTTCAATAAATAGAAAAAAAATTAAGTTTTTATTAAAATTGAATGCCAAATAGTTGTTAGAAAATTGATTGATATTACTTTGTTTCTTTTGTCAACGCCACTGTCAGTAGTTTTTATACTGTATATCGATGTCTAATTGCTGCTATCGATAGCCTATTTATCGTTTATCGATAGTAAGTCAATTATTTGGCCTACTTAGAAACAAACTTGTTTCTTTCTTTTTGTACTATTTCTTTGAACACAATAAATAGTGAGGTATGTACATTAAAATAATTCAAAAATAGAAGCAAAGAAATCACCGAATATTATCACTCGCTGCTATCAATCGCCGTCTTATCGTTTATCGATAGTAAAGCAATTATTTGACCTACTTCTAGCAGCGAAATATCTTTGCTATCGCTAGCTTTTCTGCCAATTGATTTGCTTAGCATCGACAGCGACATCGACAGCGACCAATGCCAACCCCTCTCTCCCTCTCCCCCCAAAAAAATGTATTCTCAATCCCCAATCCACAATCGGCAATTCCGTGGGGAAAATATGCTCAATTGGCAAGCGAAAAGTGTCCGAAAATAAACTGAAGAATCGACAGCGCAAGCAAATGGCCTCGCTTTGGATATGACAGAGTGAGAACAGTGCTGTATATAAGTATTGGCGCGCAGCTGTATGTAAAATACACAAAGCTATATAGAGATATATAGCCGAACAAACAAAACAGCAAACATGCTCATAGTTAATGGCATTTGCTTTAGCTTTGGCTTTGGCTTTGGCTGGTTTTCTTCGTTTTTATTTTTTTTTTTTTCATTTCTTTCTTTTAAATAGATCGCAGTGTAAGTGTTTGTTGCTCTCTCTCTCTGTGCTCTGCGCGTGTTTATGAATTTTCGATTAATCAACGCTTGACTTTCATTTGTGTTGTACGGCTGCAGTGTTTTGTGATGACAGGAACTGACAGGATGAAAGATTGTGGGCCCAATCTAAGGGTTTGACGATGGCGATGGCGACTCCGTTTCGACAATTTCATTTATGGTAATTTGCATGTTGTGTTGCGTTGCGTTGTGAACAAAGGTCGTGAAATAAATAGGGACAACAAATCAGGACAGCGAGCGTCGTAGCGTCGTAAAGCGTCATGTAAATTGTATCTTTGCCGCCCTCTGGTAATTGAGCAGGTCTGTCAAGAGTATTAGCAGCGCCAAAGCAGAGGTGGGCATGCCCAACGCCCATCAAGTGGTGCTACCACCAAGCAAAGCAACGAGGAGAGGTGGAGTGGAGTGGAGTGGAGTGGAACACGCCTCAAACAACATGTCGCTGAAGAAGGACGCTGACGTTGGCAGCGTTTAGTTGGCAGTTGCCAGTTGCCAGTTGGCAGTGCCAAGTCCCATGTGAGCAGTGAAGTTTTTTAATCAAGCCGCCTGTCAAGTGTTTGCAAAACAAATACCGCGCTTATCCATCAATCAAAACACGCAATATGGCAGCGTGACTTTCCACAACTAAGCAACAGCAGCAGCAGAGTGAAGCAACAGCAAGTGGTTCGTTCTTGCCACTTGCTGCTAAACCATATGGAACGAAGCGGAACAATAAAAACGCGACACTGTCAAACATATTTGCATACACGACACCCAGCAGCAGCAACAACAACAGCAACAACAACAAGGAGAAGGAAAACGCACTTTTCCCTTCGCTGTGGAATTGCTTCCATTTGGTTATTTTAATTGTAGCTAATCAAGCTGTTAACTTGACTCTGCTGACAACACTATTTTAGCTATGAAGTTGCCCGGACTGACGTATCACAACGATGCAAATCTAGATTATAAAAGGTAACAATAAAAGTTCAAGATTTTTTAATAAGAATTTTTAAATACTTTGCGACTATCGCTGTAAAATAAAATGAACAAAATCGTACAATAACTTGTGATTCTTGTGTTTTTCTTTCTATATTTTTATACCCGCTACCCATAGGGTAGAAGGGTATTATAACTTTGTGCCGGCAGGAAATGTATATAACAGGTAGAAGGAGGCATCTCTGACCCTATAAAGTATATATATATTCTTGATCAGCGTCAACAGCCGAGACGATCTAGCCATGTCCGTCTGTCCGTCTGTGTGTCTGTCCATCTGTCCATATGAAACACTGGATCTCAGAGACTATAAGAGATAGAGCTACAATTTTTTTTCGACAGCATTTGTTATGTTTGCACGCAGATCAAGTTTGTTTCAAATTTTTGCCACGCCCACTTCCGCACCCGGAAAACAAAAAAATCGAATCGAAGTAGAAATCTACAGCCGAGTGTGCTTGACTGTGAGTTACCCGTTAATTTTAAAATATACCAAATTAATATACTAAAAATACTAAACATGTACCAAATGACATACTTGGCATATTTAATACCAAATTAATATACCATAAAATACAAAAAATATATACCGAATGTTATATTTGGTATATTCATATAGTACTGCGTTCAAAATATACCATAGAATGCAAAAAATTCCATATTGTATAATTTATTTGGTATGTTGATATACTACTGCATTCAAAATATACCACAGAGTGTACAATGATATAGTCAAAATATACCACAGAGTGCAAAATATACAAATATACCAGTAGTAGTTAAAGGGTTTCTTCTTGACAAGCTCTAACTCTTTCTCTGCTGAACAAAAATTGATCGGAAATAGATTATATTTTCACCCTAATATTCCTCAATAGCCACTCGAGTTAATAAACTTTGTGATTGACAGGTTGAAAAAGGATAAATATCTGTTCCTAAGATGTGGAAATTGTAGAGCGTATTTCAATAAACAGTATTTAAATTAAGGCTAAATACTTCAACTGCCAGCTATTGATTCAATTTCATAATTTTGTATGGTGCTAAATATTCTACAACTAGAGAACTGTAACCCACATCTCGATTGTCACATTTGGCTTATCAAAGGATTGTCAAGTAATTTCTCAATGCGGAAATGCGGAAAATTCCTTTAATGAACTGTTAAAAATGTAGAGCCAAGGTCGCAAAAAAAAAAGACAGCAAAAAAAAAACACTCTGTCAAATTGTCAAATGTTTCACAAATTAATCCGCTGGCATTTGCATGCCCAAAAACAAAATCCCCCAGAGGGGGAAGCTGGTGGGAGGAAGCTTTAGAAGAGGGTGTGTGTGTATATTTTTTGGGTCTCAGCTTGTCAAGAGAGTATTGTGTTGAAATTGATTCTTAAACGTTTTGAAGAATGATGGTGAAGAGAAGTGCACACCCTCGAGTGTGGGAGAGGGGGAAGGAACAACACATTAAACAGCAGTTGCTGGTGTAAAACATGCACACACAACAGCAACAACAACAACAACAACAATGGCACGCACAACAATGGCAGAGAGAAAAAAAAAAAAGAATGTAAATGCCATTGTAAAGATGTAACACAAATGTGTTGCCAGCAACAGCTACAAAACAGAGAGAGCGAAAAAAAAGGATACAGCGATATGGCAACAGTTACAGGATAATACATATTGGCAACACACATACAGAGAGGGGAAGGGGAAGGGGAGAGGGGGGCGACCACACACACACACACAGACAGACAGACAGACAGACAGATGGAGGGTTGCCCTTAATGGGCTGAGATATGAGTACAGATGTCGAGAGTTTTAAATTGCATTAACTCATTTAATGATGCTCAAATTGAGGCTGACAAATAATGGCATCCCATTGTATGACAGTGGCGCCTCCACACACCCCCCTTCCCTTCCCCCTCTTTTTGTAGCTCTCTCACGCCACTTTGTGTGACACCAGCAAATAAACCCCACTGCTGAAGTCGCCTTCCTTCACTTTAAATTGCTGCTGTCAGTGGCGACACACTGTTCTGTTGTGTGCGTGTTCTGTGGGGTGTGTGTGATGGAGAATGTGGGCGTGGCAGGGACTGAGGATGGGAGAAGGGGCAACACGAGCTAAACTATTTGTCACGTCTGTCACACTCTCGTACATCTTTGTCAACACTATTTAGAAGTTTAATAAATTTTCACTTTGTTGAAACGCCAGTCAAATATTTAATATCCACGCGCTACAACGTCAATGTCATGACACCCCCCTCGCTCTTCACCCTCCTCTTTTCTTCCACTCAGCAGCTCCCCTTTCATTTTGGCTGACACACAATCTCTGCCGCTTCATCAACTGCTTTCATTCTGTCTTAAGCGAAAAGTATCCTTTATTTAATATTTTGTTTTGGCAGCCCAGCGAAAGTGATTTCAATCAATTTACTTTAATTGTTATTTCACAGTGCAAAAAATAAGAAGTATAAATTTGTATTACATTAAATTGACTATATAATAAGAAGAATACGAAGTAGATATCCCATGCAATATGCTCTTCATAAAATGTTTTCACATCATTTCATTGGGCTTCGAATAGAAGCAATTTGGCAAACATAAGATGCGGTTTCTATTAACAGACTTTCCCATTTATTTAAGTGGCATTGATAACCAATCCAGTGAATTCAATTGGATCAATTAAACGAAATATAATTTGTCAATTGACTTCTCATATCGCTCTTTAATTCAATTAAATTAGGGAACAAATTACTGAGCATGATTTTAAGAATAGCTTATCTTTTTTATAGCCGCTACTTATAGGATAGAAGAGTAATAAATAATAATTTCCAACCCTTTAAGTATATTATGGTATATTTTGTACTCTAGTATATTTTGAATGTAGTACCAAATCGATAGCCTAAATATAGCCTTCAGAATGTTTTAGTATTTTTCCCTTATATAGTTTAATTTGGTATATAAAGTTGGTATATTTTATGCGTAGTACAAAGTCAATATGTGAAATATAATTTTTGGTATATTCTAGTATTTTTTAGTATATAAATTCGGTATATTATAATACCTCATAGTTTTGTTTTAAGTAAAAATGGAAATCGGGCAGTATTATATTAATAAACGAGTTATAATTTTTGGTATATTTGAATATTTTTCCGGCATGTTGATATTTAACATTAATACCGCAAATGGGTAGCGGATATGTCATTATCTTGTTCTTTTTTTGTCCAGTAACAAAAGTCTAGACACATCGAAACATGACAACAGCAAAAATGTTGGCTATATTAAAATCATAAAACGAAATGAAAGTGCAATTGGCAATTTGCAATTGACACGCTCAGCCAAAGAAATATGAGTAGAGTAGGAACCTAAAAATATGAGAGAGTGCGACCATATAGAATATATATAGCTCATATATGGGATATTATGCGATATGGCAAAGTTCGTGACTAAAAACGAAGGGAAGAAGTCACGCGCTTCGCCTAAGTGTTGAAATTCGATGTAATCAAATGGTCAGTGCACACAACAACAACAACAATATATATACAACGGATTTGGATACGGAATACGGAATACGGGAAAATACACATTTTTAGGGAGACAGACCACCGTGCAAAAGGAAATGCAAATGGAATCTGAAACGATTCAATTGGAGTTGTGTGGCAACTTCTTGTGTTCCGACGAAAAAAACCGACGCGACTCTGATTATAAAACTGTAAAACGCACGCATTTCTGATTGACCATATAATGCTATAGCTATACTGTGCGTGTGTGTATGTGTGTGTGTGTGTGTATTTATTTATTTAAACTGCGAGGCAAACGAAACTCCACAATTGGTGGTCCCCGCACATTGAATACTTTTCGAGTATTGCTGCGAGTGTTGAATTCCCAGTGAGACGAAGAAGAAAACTGCAGCACACATGTAGAGTAGAGTAGAGCCGGAAGGGTGGGAAGGGGGGAAGGGGGAGGAGGCTACGACGACGCGTCTAAAATCGGAGAATGCGACTAATGGAAAAATTCATATTAAATCGATTATATTGACACAAGAAGGGTAGAAGGAGAGAGAAGGTGGCGATGGGACAACAACGCCACATGTATATACCACACAAAAACAGCACACGCTCCTCTCTCCCCTCCATTTGGCTGCTGTCGCCAGCACAGTGGGCCGCGTGCGCCAAAAAGCGAGACAAAAAATCGTAAATATGCTAGTTATACATTTAACAAGAGAGCGAAAAACACATTGTCAAATGTTTAATGATTTACAGCGATGATGTGGCGACATTCTCACTTTGCTTGCCACGACACTTTCACATTTGTTTTTTTTTTTTTCGTTTTTTAATGGTAGTGGGGGTGTAGGAGGCTGACAATGAAAGCGGGAGGGAGGGAGGCTGAGGTGGTAAAAGCCGTCTGTCACACACGAAATTGCTGAAAAGCCATTTGACAACTAATTTTTCGAGGTGCCGACGACAACAACGATGACACCTTGCACTGTACGCCCTTCCTCTCTCACTCGCTCTCTTACTCCCTCATCCTTCTCTGTCTCCTCCTCCTCCTCCACCTTCTCCTTCTCCTCATCGTTGTCGTTGGCAGACATCGCCTCGCACACTCGCAATAGCCGAAACGCACCGCAATCTAATTGCTGTTGGCAGCATCCGCGGTTCTTTAATTGAAGACATCAACACTAGCTAAAAATACGATATCCCCGATACATGACTTTTTCCTCTATGTGTGCGTGTGAGTGCTCAAGTATGTGCGTGTGTGCATGTGTGTGTGTGCGTAATCGATGAAGGGCAAAATGAGCAATGGGAGCAAATAGCGAGAGGCATTGAGTAGAAGGTGGCAAACGCGCAACTTGTAACTGCATTTCAATTCGAGATGACAGAGCTAGAGCTAGAGTAAGAATTAATTCCGAATCGATAGTCAATTCAGTCAATAGTTTTGCTTAGGACTGGTCATCTTCTCAGTTTTAGTGGCGTAGTAAGCAAAAAGACTTTTGCCAACCGATAGTTGAGCAGCCGATAGTACTCATTAGCTATGTAACTCAATTGCTGTAGTTATAGAAATTTATTATCCATCATAGTTTCTGTATTTAGAAGCGTAGTCAAGACGATTGTAATTTCTATGCGATAGTTAAACAACCGATAGTTTGTAGCCTTTAATTTTATTTTCCCATCAATTAATTACTAAATTAAATTAACAAATAATTCATATATTCTAAAAGAAATCATATTTTTCGGCTGACCTACTGATTTCTTCCCTTCCTTACGTCACTACTCCATCACTACCTACGCTCTTTTTATTATCAATGTAAGTAAGCAAAAGGGCGATTTCCAATCTTCGTCTCTTTGTCTTTCTTTCGCCATTTTAGAAGCGTTGTGATAAAGATAGTTAAGCAACCGCTAGTTTCTAATCTGTAATTTTATTTTTAAATGCATTATCTAATCAAATAAAATAACAAATAATTCGAATCACATTCTTCGACTGACCTACTGATTTCTTCCCTTCCTCATGTCACTACTCCATCACTACCTACGCTCTATTTTATTTGCATAGACTGCGTTCTAATTAGTGACTGTCACGCGGCCATCTCTAGCTGCCTCTGAAATGTATGCGCACAAGGAAATGTGTGGCAGTGGCAGTGGCATGCTGAGCAGTGTGTTGCATGCTACATGCTGCATGCTGCATACTGTGTGTGCTGTGTGGTGTAATGCCATAAACTGTTATTTGATGTGGGTTTGTGTGTGAGCATTTCAGCTTGTGCTTCTTCGACTTCTACTCGTAGTTTGCCAGCTTCCATTACTTTGGCCGCTGGTGCTGAGCGAAGTTCCTGCAATGCCACAAACCAGATGCTTGACGTTTTTGGCAGCGCAGCATGGTTAAACTTGCCACCAACCCCATCCCTCCACCCACCAACAAATATGTAATGCAGTTGCCAGCAAATACCCTACACAGCGCAGCTGCAGGTGCTGCAGCAGTCGTTGCAACAGAGAACTGAGACCAACAACGATGACATCGACAACAGCCCAAAGATGCCACAGACAGCAGACTGGAGACTGCAGACTGAAGACTGCAGACTGCAGACTGGAGACTAAAGATTGGTATTTGTTTTCTTTTGCTGGCAATGTGTTTACATCGCGGGCGACAATAGTTTACATTGGCTGCCATCTAAAAATTAAAAGGTGACAAATCATAACAACACGACCCCATGGCTGATGTGGCCAGAGGGAAGGAAGGCGGGGAAGAAGAGGAAAGGCAACGACAACGATGACTGAGAGACGAGACACGACAAGGGCAATAGCCTCGCCTCGAATCGATCACTTGACTGACTGCGAGGGGAACGACTGCGGGGAACGGCGGACGGGGGGGAAATGGAAATTCCTAGCCGGAAGCTAGAGAGCTGAATGTTTAATGAATAATCAATACTATAAATCGATTATGATTAGTCATTTGTTTGTAGCTTGTGACAGACAAACAAACTCTGACATTTCAATTCCTTTCATAATTATCTCTAACATACATACAAATTTTTTATGTTTTCTTAATTGAATGGTATTAAATATTGGATATGTTTTTTAGGCCCTAAAGCTTACAACAAAAAGTTCCCATGATTTCCAATGGAACTGTATCGTTTAACTAATAGATTTGTATTAATCGATTTGGGCTGAGAAATTCATATTTAATCTTCAATTCGCTTCAAATAAATACAAACTCTCAACTCGCGATAGTCCATGAAAGATTTAAGACTTTTTTACAATAAACTTCTTATAAATAGTTTTGTAACTGCCATATTTTGAATGTAGTATTATATCAATATACCAAATATAGCTTTTGGTATATTTTTGGTATTTTTAAAAGAAAAACTATTATAAAAATGAATTTTTTATCTGATATAATTTGAATGTAGAACTGTATTAATATAGCGAATATAGTCATTGGTATATTTTTAGTATTTGTGAAAGATTTGAAATTTGTTGACAATCTAATTTGTAGAAATTCTTTTATATCTGGTATATTTTTTTATTCTTTGGTTCATTTTGATTGTAGTATTATATCGATATACCAAATATAGGTTTCGGTATATTTTAGTATTTTTGTAAAATATTAGTTTGGTATATTATAACAATAATATGGCACAGTTTTGCTTTTTGGGTTGCGGTATCTCACAATCAAGCACACTCGACTATATTTCTCTTACTTCTTTTTGTAAATTCAGTAGAAAAAGAAAAAATTGTAGAAAATTGTTATACCAAGTAGGGCCTTCAGTATATTTTGGTATTTTTGTGGTATATTTTAATAATAATACCCAACTGTTTTGCTTTTATTCAAAATGGGTAGCGGGTATCTCATAATCGAGCACACTCGATTGTTTTTATTTGTTCAATTAATTAGAAAAAGGTAACTTAATACTTGCGTAGGAAGCAAAATATAGTATTTGAACGATATACCAAATATGACATTCGTCATATTTTAGTATTTTTGTGGTATATTATTCGGTATACCCTAAGAATAATACCGCATTATTTCTTTCTGACTTGTTTCGTAATATATCTAATAAATTTGAATAGAAATTGCTAAATTTACTTTTTTTTAAGCTTTCTACTTTGCAAATGGATTTGATCTAAAGTCAATCTTCTGGCATTGAAGTTAGTTAACTTGAGCATTTTATGCATAAGAAGTTTCGTTGGTATTATCTGCGATCAGTTGGAACCAGAATGTAATGGATGATATTGCAATGCTTTGTGCAGCAGTGTCACAATCAGTGAATGGCACTGTTGTTGTCATTGTTGTTTGTTTGTGTCTTTGTTGTTGGTCATGGTTGGGATATCATAATGTGGGCTTATGGCTTGTCCTTCCTTTTTTTCCAAGAGTCTGTGGAGGCTGCCGATAATCGTTGCGAGGCTGCATAATAAATGGCATCAATGTCCCATGCGAAAGATCATTATCACCATAAAACTACCACTAAACGTCACTTCTTTTAAGATCAAAGTGTTGTTAGCGCGATTTAAAAATGCGCGCACGCATCTTCAATTAAAGGCATATGATGCTCACAGAGAGAGACAGAGAGAGAGAGAGAGAAAGAGAAGCTTAAGTTGCAATTTCCAGTTTCCCAGTTGCAGCTTGACAACGATCATGGATCGTGATGAAGTCAGTGCAACATCAGCTCCATGAAGGAGCTGGAGCTCTGGAGCAGCAAGAGGTGCCAAGACCACCAGAGAGCAAAGCACAGATTCTCGATTCTTCTTCTTTTTTCTTTGTTGTTTTGTTTTGTTTTTCCTTTTTGGCGGCGGCGGCGGCAACTGACGACAAATTAATTTGGCAACGAGTCAGTTCATTGGGCAAACTCTGCAGCTCTGAGAGCTTTCTTGTACTTTCTGTATTGTGTAGTGTATATATTTGTATGTATGTATGTATGTGTGTACGTGTGTGTTATCTTAATATTGTCATTGTCACAAATTTGCAAAAAAGTTACGCTAATGGATTACACGATTTTCGCATTATCGCTTTGTTACCGCGCCGATTGCAATCGCATGCGATCTCTCTGCAGCCTCAGAGCAACAGAGTCAAACTATTGCTCTCTCTCTCTTACGCCCGCTATCGCTCCATCTCTTTCGCCTGTGGCCCCAGCCCTGTGGCAGGCGGTAGCTGGCTGGGCATTGTATGTAAAACTACTGGCAAAAAAACAAAAAAAAAAAGTATTGCGGACCGCCAACATATCGCGTCGGCTCCTCGATACGTGCCGAAAGCGAGATTAAGGGGCCAACTTTACAAGCAGGAAACGCTGCTGCCGATGCCGTCCCCTCCTCTTCTTCTTCTTGCTGCTGCTGCTGCTCGTACTCGTTTCAGCTTTCAAAGTGCCCATGAGCATTATGCCAGACACTTTGTCTTTGACAGCAGCAGCAGGAGCAGGAGCAGCAGCCAATGCACAACAGACCCACAGACACCAGTTCTGAGTCTGAGACTCCTTCTTGGCTTTTTGGCCCAAACAACTTGCGACGTTTATCCAGAGCGAAGATGCTCTTATCAGCAGCAGCGAACACAGCACGTTCCATTGTCGCTTTTGCCTCGATCTAATCTCCAGTTTCCAGTCTCGCAGTCTCTCAGTCTCCATCTCCATTCACAGTCGCAGTCGCTCTGTTCAATCCTTTCTCCTATTTGGCCCTGAGTAGACTCAACTCCCATGCCAAGTGTCATACAAGCTGTGACTTTACTCAGCTTAATGGCAATTCACAATTCGAATCTATCTAAACAATTGGCTAAAAGGCCAAAGCCAAATGTTCACGGTGCACTAGAAGTATATATAAATACCCTTTGTTCTCTGCGTTGATATGGGGTATACACATTTCTAAGGTGCACAGATTTTTGCATCAAATTTTAAGCTTTCGACTTTTTTGAAGATTTGTTCCTTTTAAAACTGCAAATATTTTACTTGGATAATTGTTTTTCTTTTCATGAAATTTCAATAAATTATTCCATATTTCAGATATTAAATTATATTAAAGAAAATAATATAAAATTGATCAATTTTAATTGAATATATCATCGTTTTTTCGACATTTTTGAAATTTTAGACACATTTCTTATTATATTTTATTTGAAAATGTGTTTTTTTATAATTAAGTTTCAATATTTATTTGGTTAGATTGTTTATATCTATAATATAAAACTATATTAAAAATGTATAAAATTTATAAATTTAATTGAACTCAAAACTTTTTTCTAAATTTTGAAATGTTATTTCGATATTTTTTTTCATTGTTTTTAATATTTTCTTTTTTATTATTATAGTATTTTTATTTAATTTTCAAAAATTTTCTGCTAATTTTAATAAAATATATAGAAAAATACAAAATTAATGAGTTGTTTGACTCGATTGAGCCATTTGAGTCATAATTTAATATCAACATATTAATATACCAAATATATGTTTCGGTATATTTTGGTATTTTTGAGGAAAATTATTTTTTTATATTTTAACATACCAATTACTATAATAATTTTGTATATTTTAATATACCAACTGTAGTACACTTTAATATACCAAATATCAATAAAGTTTTTATTGCTCTGAGCTGTGTTTACACGGTATACCTGAGTTGGGCATACCTTCTTCAACACAAACTAGCGACATATGGACATGGACATATGGAGTCCGCCTCGTATTTTGAACATTTCCATCGCATTTCTCGAGTGTTGTCAAATATTGCCATTTTATGCTAATGAAGTGGTATTGGAAAATCACGAAAGGGTTAATGTACCGATGAAGAAGAGGAAGAGGAAGAAACAGAACTAACAGTGCTGCTAATCGGTTAAAAGCCAATTGAAAGCCACTGACATGAATCAATTGAATGTGCGGAGGGAGAAGAGTTGAGCACAAAAACCAAACTGTGTTTAGCATGATTAAATTTGCAATAGAAATTGCCTAGGCCCCTTTTTCGGCCTTTGTCGTCGTCGTCTTCTATATGAAAGTAGCAGCAGTCATTGATGTCCATATACATATATATAAATCGTAGTATCGTAAAGTCCGTTTCAAGTGTTGTGTGTTGTGTCCCCCCTTTGGAAAAAAAAAACGAAAAAAAGGGAAAAACACTCGCATAAAAAGCAAATATTGAATGGCATCAAGGGGGAAGAATGGGGAAGGGGGTTACACCAGTAATCAAGTGTATGCATACAAGGGATGCCATCAGCAGCAGCTACCCCCCACCCCTCCCCTCGGAACTGGTGACTGGTTGTACATTTGTTTCTTTTTTGTGGTCAAATACTTATGCATGTAAATGTTAATTCATTGATTTTTTTTTTTATAATGTGCCCACGTCAAAAGGGATAATGCGAGTGTGCTCTACAGGATTGCCGCCACGACTCTTGTCGCAGGATTTAGCAGAGGAAGAGGTTTGCTGGGTGGTCCGGGGGAGGGGGATGGGGGCGAAGCCATGTGTAAACAGTGGAAACAAGCCAAACACAAACACACAGGCAAAGCCGTTGAGGAAGCATCAAAATGAAAAGCCAAGGACAGTTAAGGAGAGAAGGAAGGAGGCGGAGTAGGAGGGGCAAAAGCTGAACAGGACATTCGAGAAGAGAGTGCGAGTATTTGGCTTTGATGTTGCTTACATTTCATCACTGAAGTCTCGTGTTGTCAATAAAAGCAAGTTAATGGGTAAACACCCAAACATCATCGCCGAACAGTTCTCCACAGCACTCCTCTCCTTTCGCTTCCCTTCCACCCCTTCAGTCGCAGGAGGTCAGCAACATTCAGCATTCATGCCACAAAAACTAAACTAAAAACATAACTTCTCTTGGGCTAGCAAAAACATTGTTTGCCCTTCCTCGGTCGCCCAGTCAAATATTTGTGGACAGCGTGAGAGAGATAGCGAACACAGTAGCTGACTCGGAAAATCCGGAAAATGCCACTAACCTTTCACCCAACTTCGCCTCTATTGATAGAAATAATTTACAATTGCTGCAGTCAAATGAAAACGACATAAAAGCGACCAAAACAAATATTTAGCTGGCAAATTTAATAGAAATCTTCTCAGTCTACCAAAGTGGTGGAATTTTGATGACTAACAAATTATTTGTCTAAGCTTTGCGCTTTGACGACATACCTGATATACAAACAATTGCTTTAATAATTAATACATTTTCTTAATGAGATTGTGAGATTGTGAATTAGTTGTGTTTTTAGCAATTATTTAATCAGTTTATCATCATTTTCGTATTTACATAAGTTATTTAGTATATTTTTCAAACATGTAGTATTTTTTGTAGTACCAAAATAGAAACGTTACTTTTATACCCGCTATATCAATATATCAAAGATATCATTTAGTATATTTTTAGTATTTGTGGTATATTAATTTGGTATATTTACAAAAATACCGCACTTTTGCCTTTACTTACAATGGGTAGTGCGTATTTCACAGTCGAGAACACTCTACTGGAGCTTTCTTACCTGTTTTATCATCATTTTCGTAGTATATTTTTTATTATATATAGTATTTTTTAATACCAAAATTGAAACTTTTCTTTTTATGCTCGCTATACCAACATATGGTGTATTTTAGTATATTATGTGTTATATTAATTAGGTATATTTTAAAATTAATACCACAATGTTTTAGTTATATTCGCAATCGTCTTTCTTTCATTTTATTTTACAATTTTATTTATATTATATATTGTTTAAATCTTTCAAAATAATTAGTTTTCGATTATTAGTATTTTTGGTATATCGGTATATAAATTTGGTATATTTTAAGAATAAATACATAAATATACGATATATAACTTTAGTCTTTTAGCTTCTTTGTATATCAGACAATATTTTATTTAAATTTATTTACTTCAAGTAGTTCATTTAAAGTGCAATCAGCTTTAATAAATTTGCTATAATTAGCGGGTTTATTTTTCAATGTTATTGAACTTTGATTCATTTTAAATTTGATGCAGAATCGTTGATAATTCGTTAGTTTTAATAGTTTTGACAATAGATGGTTTCCTTTCTTAAGTTAGGAAATATTCGGCTGAACTCTTGGGTACATCAAATATATTAGCTACCTTGAAACAAAACTAAAACTAACAACAATGTTTGTGGTAAAAATGTTCGCTATTTATTGTGGAAGCGTGGAAATTAGCATGAGTCCCGAAGGACTTAGCTGGCTGTCTCTCTCTTGCTCTTGCTCTCGTATTGTGGAAGCATCCACATTAAACTTTGGCAACTGGCATCAATCACTTAGCCTCAAATGAAGGCAACTAGCGAGATAGAAACTAGCAGCGCAATTATTTTAGGCTGTGTCGTTGACATATGCTTTGGAAGGACCTGTCGCAAGGACTCGCTGCGGGCAGCTCAATCAGCCTGGGACAAAGTCAAAGTTCAAGTTGAGTTGAAGTTGAAGTTAGTCGTGTATTCGTTAACGTTAACGTTAACGTGTTTGTATTGTGGTTGGATTGTGTGGCTGGCAACCTGAGGCATTTTCATCATGCACCGTTTACCGCTCGCATTTCCCATTCATCGGGGAGCGACCTTATCGACCTGCCCCTTCAAACACACACACACACAGAGCACTGGGGGCAAGCTTAATGAAGCTTGTGTAATTGATTTTATGTTTGTTAAAAACGGCAGAAAAAGAAGCCGCCGCAGCAGTTTTCGACGAGTTTTTCACTCGCTCGATTCGCTCTTCGATTTTGCCTTCAATATGCATGGCATTCAATTTCAATTGAATTGAAAAATGCAAAAAAAAAACGGCAAAAAAAAAACAAAAAAAAACAAAACTAATTTCGTTGCAGTAAAGTGCTCACAGAAATGGGAGCCCAACGGGCAACAGCAGACGACGAGTGGCGAGTGGCAAGCGGCAAATGCCAAGTGGCAAGTTGCAAGTGGTGGCCACTCTTTTTGATGGGTTCATTTGTGTGTAGTCTAGTGTGTAGTCTAGTTATACCCGCTACCCAAAGGGGTCAAAGGGTATTATAAACGTAGCTTAAAAGCTAACTGCAGTTTTTAGTCAATAAAAATAAGCTTATGGCAAATAAAACACATACTGCAATTGTCAGTTTTGAATTGCTTCTGGTCGACAATTGTTTTTGGATATACGAAATATAACTTTTGGTATATTTTAGTATTTTAGGTATACATAAATTTGGAATATTTTATGGAATTAATACCGCTCAGCATTGTTTTATTGAAAATGTGAAGCACAATATCAATATACTAAATCCATAGTTTGGTATATTTTAGTATTTTTTGGTATATAAATTCGGATATTTTAAGAATAATATTCCAACAGGACAGTAGTATATAATTATACTCTATATATTACATTTGGTATATTTCAGTATTTTTCAGTATATAAATTTGGTATATTTTAAGAATAATACCACATTGTTTTGCTTTTATTGAATATTGCAAGCGGGAGTTGTACTGTATTAATATATGAAATATAACTTTTGGTATATTTTAATATTTTTTGGTATATAAATTTGGTATATTCTAACAATAATACCGTGCTTGGCTTTTAATGAAAATGACAAGCATGGAGTAGTATATAAATATACGAAATATAATATTGGTAAATTGAAAATGATTATCGGGTATCTCAGAGTCGAGCACACTCGAGCCCAGTAGCTTTCTAACTTGTATAGTTGTTGTTGGAAGGGGGATGACCATTTGCAGTAGGGTGTCCATTACCAGCTGACTGCAGCCCTTTTCTCTCTAGCGTCCCAATTAGCACTTAGCTACGATATATATACGAGCCATATATACTGTATGGTATATTGTGTGGGACACGAATCTTTAGTTTTGGTTGTGTCTGCTTGTTTATGTTGATACAACACTGAGACACAAGAAGAAAAGAAGAAATCCTTAAAGTGCCGCGCCGCACGTCAACTTTTGTGGAAAATCCAGAGTCCAGAGTCCAGAGGAAAATGAAGAAACGACACCGCCAAGACACAGATCAGACACAATTCACATTATCATTATTAAAGTGTTTACTTTGTAGACCCTTTTTTCTTCCTCAAGGCACACACATTTTGCTGCTGCTGCTTTTGCTGCTGTCGAATGTGAATGTGTTAATTGCACTTGGCCCATGTTTTCCTTGAAAATTGATCCTTTTTCTTGGCTGCTGCACCGCGATAACGATATGGATATGGCCTATGGATAATGTCAGATTAAACAACATTGCCGACACACAACACGCACGACCTTGCACACACACACACGCACACTCGCACACCCTACACAAACAGATCTAGCACAACAAATTGTGGAAAATTGGAAACGGGTGGGGAGAAGAAAATGGTAAAGATGCATTTCGGGCTGTGTGTCGCATGTTTTGTTAGCTCACAATTCGGTAGCATGTTTTCACAACATGTCGCCCAATTTACCCTTTCACAGTTTCCTATCTCTCCGTCTCTCTTTCTGCCCTCTATCTCTGTCTCTGTCGACTGCAACGTTGGCATCTATGATTAGCATCGTTTGATCGACGTCTGTCACACACACACAACATGCAGTAGACATTACAATAATAAAGAAGAAAACCTCACCAAAATTTATGATCTTTTACAGAGCATATTCGTCAGGGGGTATCATACGCGTAGGCATACCCTGTAATTGACGTCTAGCAACGCAGAACTCTGTAATATTTTTATTTTACCCATTTCATTGGTCACTCCATTAATGCTAATATTTTGTGTAGTACAGAAAGCAAGTTTGTTATGGTCCTTTCTAATAGAAAAAATGTGCATTGTTATAAATTTAACAAGCATTAGCATTAGTATTAGATCTAGCATTGGAAATTTCGCTTTCGAATTAACATCAATATAAGTATTAGCAATATTATGCTAACGATATAAGCCTCAGCATTTATATAAGACTTAAAGTTGCCATCAACAATAAGCAATTTATATTAGTGTTACATTAGAATTATCATTATTTTTTGCATTTATCTAACATAAGTTGCAGCAGTAGAAAATAATGCATTGCCCGGATTTAGCAATCAGTAGTCAAACCTCTTATATCTCAAAGCTTGCTTCGCCATTGCAATTATTACTTCTTGCGTTACTATTAACATTACTTGCATCATTAAAAACTACATAATTGTCCTGACTCATTTGGCAAACCTCTTCTATCTCTGCATTGTTTTAATGTCACTAGAATTATTAGTATTTATTGCATTACAACCAGCATTAATCACCGCATTAGAAACTACAGCATAGCCCGGAAATAACATTCAGTTGGCAAACCTCTTCTATCTCTGCATTTCTTTAAATCATTGCTTCGTTATTAGAATTATTATTATTTTTTGTATTACAACTAACATTAGTCAAAGTATTAACATGTCCGATCTCTTCCTTCGACATTAGATCGCACATGCTTCCTGAAATGCCGCAACTCTCGTAGTTATTTAACCAGTTCGGTTTCTCTCGTACATAGATTTTGTCACACTTTCGAACCCCGTTTGGTTCTTTATTTTATTTGTTGGTTTTGTTTGTCCGTCCGTCCGTACGTCTGTCTGTCCGATTGTGTTTGCATTGACCTGCGCTTCAGCCACTTATTTACGGTAGCTGCTACGGTCAACGGTCAGCACCCCCGACCAGGAACGATCGGACAAGATCAGAGTCTAAAAACACATCGTTCTCCCAACTACCATAGATGCGTAATAGTATTTTGTGCATTTGTTTTCTGTTTCGTTTTTATGGAACTGCTAATTATACTACGAGAGAAGAGAAGAGAAGAGAGACGTTTGTCGGCTGCTCCTTGAAACTGTTTCTGGGAACATCTTCAAGCGATTAGCGTTCGTCTTCAATCCAATTTGTAATCAAGCTTGTAGCTCAAGATGTAGTTAAAACTAGAATTGTACGCAACTGTAAGCGTAAAGTTATGATATGTGAAAATAAAATATTATTATTATTATTATTATTATTATTATTATTATTATTATTATTATTATTATTATTATTATTATTATTATTATTATTATTATTATTATTATCATTATCATTATCAATATCAATATCATTATCATTATCATTATCAATAGCATTAGCATTAGCATTAGCATTATCAATAGCATTAGCATTAGCATTATCATTATCATTAGCATTAGCATTATCATTAGCATTACCATTAGCATTATCATTATCATTATTGTTAGTACTATTAATATTATTCTTTGGACTTTTATCACTTTTGCATTAATATAATTCAATATTATTTTCATTAAGTTGTTTATTATTAATAGCTTGAATATAAAGAAATAAAAGAAAAAAACTCCTTTTCCCCCTTTTTCCATTTCTTTTAAATTTGATGTAGTAAAAAAAGTTTGCTACACAGAAGCTCTTCCTTTAATGTGGCACAATTTGTAACAGCGCTTTCATGGGCTTTATGCATATTATTGTAATGAAATGTAATATAATAAATAGACTTCAACTGGCCAAGGGTCAGTCAAATGGTAAAACAGGGCGAGGGCAGCCTAATATCGCTTTGAATGATGAGCTGAGAGCAACTAAGACAGGGAAGAAGAAGGGTTTTGGGATTGTGATGGAGACGGAGACAGAGATGGAGTTGGAGATTGGGTCGCACACATGAGTAATGAGTGTGAGAAATGAGTGTGTGTGTGTGTATTGTGGCTGTGGCTGCTGTTGTTACCCTTACGCACTTGCCAAGGGTGGCAAGCGATGAAGAGGCTGCCTGCAATTTGCGCAATGTAATTTAATTAATGACAACAACAACAGCAACAACAGCAAGAAGAACGGCGGCAGCAAAAAATATGCAAATCGCTTGTATTATGTGTCGTGCCGCCTGGACATGGATGATGTTGCTGTTGCTGGCTGTTGCAGCTTCAGGTGGATGCAGCAACAGCAATCGGTTGTCGGTAGTTGGTTGTTGGTTTGAGTTTCGCACCAGCAGCAACAGCAACAACATCGTTCGATTGGTCTCCGCTCCGCGTTGCTGTCCATTGGCTGTTGTGGCCGCACTTCCTGTTGTTGTCGTTGTTGTTGATTATGTTGTTGACAACAGGCGTTACGCATTTTACGTATATTACGTCAATATTTATATAATGCAGCAGCAGGTAAATTTATGCTGCCCATGCGAAACCTTCCCAGCTCTCCAGAGAGTGTGTGTGTGTGGAAGTGTGTGTGACTGTATGAGTGTGTGTGTGTGTGTGTATTATGCATATGCACACACACGCCCACGGCCATTTCGCAGCCAGAATGAGCCGCCACATCAGCAGCAGAAGCGCCACGCAATGCGTGTGGTGAAGAGGGGGAGGGGTAAGTGGAGGGAGCGAGGGAGAAGAGGGCAGTGTTTAAATGCTTGTTCGCAAAATATTTATTTTGGCTGGCTGACTGGCTGGCTGGCTGGCAAGCAAATAGCCATTTAAGTAATTACTGCACTTAATTTTTAATATTGATTTTACAAATTTATTAAAACTTAATCAATTGTTTAATCACACAACGATTATGTAGCCATCACCTGCAGGCTGCTGACACAACAGCAACAACAGCAGTCAACAACAGCAACAGGTGTGAACAGAGGACTCTCGCAATTAATCGAAACATTCATTCGCTGCAATCAGCTTTAAAGTCTCTGAAGAGTTGAGCAGCAATTGTAGATATCCGCAGAATGATATTTATCTAATTATAAGTAATAAATCCCAGACAAAGATTGACGTTGTCTTCAACAAATCCAAGAGAAGGGTGTTCTAAACTTTGTGCCTGCAGGAAATGTGTGTAACTTACGGAAGAAGTCATCTTCGACCCTATAAAGTATACATATTCTTGATCCGCGTCAACTGACTGTCCGTCTGTCTGTCCGTCTGTCCGTCCGTATTATCACCTAGATCTTTGAAGCTATAAATAGAAATATCATTTTTTTCGACAGCACTTGTTATGTTTCCACACAGTTTAAGTTTATGTCAGTTCTATTGGCTGACAATCAAGTATATTTTGCACTATATATAGTATTTTTAAATAGCGATTATATGCAAACTATACCAGAATGTAGTCACTATACAAATATACCAAAATATTGCAATACATTATATGAATATACCAAATGTAGCCTTTGATATTTATTTAGTATTTTTATGGTATATTAATTTGGTATATTTTAAACTTTTACTTACAATCGGTAAACATTGGAATTAATCGCAAAAACAATACTAAATGCCATATTTGGTATATTAATACATTACTACATGAAAAATACACCAGATTGTCAACTAAAGCAACTAACTACAAAATAGATTGTTGGTGTTTTATTTTTATATTATCCTTATTTAATTAAAATTTCGTTTAACATTTCTTTCATTTTTTTATTTGCAGTTGAAGTCATCAGGAAGTCATCAGGAATACAAAAATTGTTACGGTGAGTGCAAGACAATTTTATTTGAACGTAATTCCATATTGAATGAAATCTAAAATGTGTGATTAAGTCGCGTGTTATTGTAGAACTTAAGGAAGAGAATTAAATGAAAAATAGGAATTAATTAATATATGTATGCGGCCCTGATATATATTATATTTGAAGCCATAGTCACAGTTAACGACCTTGATGGTTTATCCGCAACTGAACAATAGAACTCAATTTGTGTGACATTTGTGGCCTTGATATCAGATAATACAGCAATATCTGTGGCGTTAGCGTTGAAAATTTAAAGTTCAATTGCTCATGCAGATATGTGAAATGAAATAAGTCAGCGGTCGATGCTCGAAGTTTGTCTGTTGGCCTCTAATAGTGGAGTTTGAGTTGAGTGTCTTTTTTTTTTAGTCATTTTCGAACTTGTCCAAAAAGTTGTTCGTTTACTTCGTTGGCCAAAAAAAAAAATAGAGAAACAGACGCACACACATACGAATACGAATAGTAGTAGAATTTTACACTCACCTGTGGCTGCTTCATGTTCCCATGAAATGTAAATTAAAATGTCGAATTAATTGCCCCCAAGTACAGCAAACTGTGCGCAACGTTGACTGCGGCAGCGACTTCGCGAGGCCGCTTCTTGGTATTCTCCCAGCCTCCGACTTTGTCTACGTCTACGTCTCAGTCTCCATCTCCGTCTCAGTCTTCGTCTCCGTCTCCGTCTCTGTTCAGCGTCTCTGCGACACGAGCAACTAACGAGATTCAATCAGCGAGCACTTTACCAGCAATTTCTATGTCATTAAAATTAAGTATATTTACTTACTTGGAATCGAAGTTGTCTCCATGTCTTCTTTCTACTACTTGTCTTCTCTCTCCATCGCCATCGCCATCTCCATCTACATCTCTTCTCTTGTTTATTTCTCTCGGCTTCTACTTGTTCTTGTTCTGCTTATTTTGCTATCAACAATTACCCAAATCTGAGTGCATTTTATGATGATTACACTCCTCATTGCTCTCTTTGCTCTTTGCTCTTTGCATTTCTCATCTCATCTCGTTGAACAGAAGCTTATCTTCCTCCGCACTGACCTCAAAAAACGTGGGGGGAACACATTTATTCCACCTATTACGCATTTACTGCGAAACTGCATTAAAATCAAGCTAATGACAAAAAGATTTCAGTTCACGATTGTCTGCAACATTGAAATGGATCGTGTTGACAAATACCTCTTAGATCACTAAATAAATCAATTACAAATTTATACAGTGAGAAATTCCCAACTATGTACATATATGGGAAATATAGAAGTGATTTTTAAGTTGAAAATATAGTGAATAAATCATTTTTCTAAAATATTACTTACAATGTCTTTAACTAGTAGAATTTTTATTGAATGTATTGAATTTCTGGGGAATTTTAAAAGTCAGGGAGTTTTTGACTATTCTATGTTATGTTACTTGTGATTTTTCGTTATAAAACAAAAACTTATGAAACTTTGACTGAAACTTTTTCTCAAATTGTAAAATGTATTTGGTTGTTTTTATTAGACAAGCTCTTAGAACATCGTTTTAAGACTACATGCTCATGAATAAATTTAAAAAAAAAAAAAAAATCCCCTCAAAAATCTTTTAGAAATGAATCCCCGTTTTGAAAATTTGATTAATGTTCGCTTTGAAAGCGAATAATTGGCGATTTTATGGCACAAAAAAAATCACAAAGACTAGTTTCGGAGAAAGAAAGGGAAAGAAGAAAATGAATAGTGTGTGAAAATCGCTTAGCTGTAAATCAAATCCTTTAGCAAGTAGGGAAAAAACACTTTGAAGTACCTAAAATAATTGTAATGCTTTTTTTATGTAAGAAAATGTTTTCAGCTAATTTAAATTATATAATCTTTAAAACTTTTGGAAAAAAAAACAGTGCGGCATTAATTTTTAAATATACCGAATTTATATGCCGCAAAAATACTAAAATATACCGAAGGTTTTTTTGGTATATCGTTTATGTAACAATAAAATATACTGTAAACCATATTTAGTATATCGTTGAAGCACTAGACCATACTTAGTATATCGTTAATATGCTACATTTGAAATATACCATTACAATAAAATATACTGTAAACTATATTTAGTATATCGTTGAAGCACTACATTCAAAATATACCATAGATGTCAAAATATACCAAAGACCATATTTAGTATATCGTTAATATACTACATTCAAAATATAACATAATATTGAAATAGATAAAATTTATATCGTTGAAGTACTCTATTCAAAATATACCGTAAAGTACACAATATACCATATTTTCAGCGATAACTAGTAATGTAAATTATTAATTTTCTACTAATTTATGCTTTGCAAACTTTACAAAATTCTTTGTGTGTTTGCAAAATGCAAATGAGCCTTTTCAGTTTGAATGCTTGACCGTTGCATTGAAAAGGATCTTTTGACAATAGCTTGGCTGGCTGCTTTGTTTGCCCACATTTGCCACGCCCCTCGTACTGTCAGTCTGACAGCTTGCTGTGGACGCACTTGCTTTGCTGTATCTATTTCTCTCTCTCTCTCTGTCTCTCCTCTCTCTCTCTCTCTCTGTGCTCCCCACACACTCGACAGAAATCAAGTGCGTATTTATAGCGATATATATTGTATACATATATGTATGTGTATCGCATATCGCATTCGTGACTGTTGCGTTGCTGTGAATTGTGCAAAATACAATTTTTGATCCTATTTCAAACGTCACGTTAACATTGCGACGTGCCGCAACTCGCAATCTTTCAAACTCTCCAACTCTCCAACTCCCAAAACTCGCTCAACTTGAAATCCAGCTGCGCGACGCGACGCGTCTCCCCAGCAAACTACACTTGACTGTCACATCTCAATAACCCTCGAGTGGTTTTCAATTGTCTCCAAAAATAAACGCATTTGCATCCCCCCCCCCACCTCTAACAACTCCACCCCCAACACACATACGCACACACACACACATGGGCAAAAGAAAAGAAAAAGAAATTTCAATCGCAATCCCATTTGAAATGTTAATTTTTAACGCTTTGTAAATTTTTTCTAATATTTCATAAAGACGGCGGCGAAACCTTTTCCTTTTCCTTTTTTTTCTTCTGTTTTTTGCAAACCACTTGAATACCCAAGTCAGAGTCCCCCCCCGCTAACCCGCTACCCCCCTCTGTGAGTGCCCTCAAATGCTTGTGACATCATCCAATTCAGAAAACTTAAAAGTAAATAGATCCCCAGAGATGCAGAACAGAACGCAGCCATTTCATGGCAATGTCTCTCGTTGTTGTCGTTGTGGTTGTCTGAAGATGTGTGTGTGTGTGTGTCAGTGTGAGTATGTGTGTGTGTGTGTGTGTGTGTGTCTCAAGTGACAACGCTGCCAAGGATCATCTCATAAATGTGGCAAGCATTTAGCTGTCGCTTGTCTCGTGACGGATTGTCTCCTTCCCTTCTTCCCTTCTTTATCCGCACATCCTTTGCGCTTTGCCCCCCGCCCCCGCTCTGTAGTCAAGCACTTGACATTTTCACAGTCTTCTTCTTCTTCTTCTTCTTCTTCTTCACGCCGCATTCATGTCAATTTTGCGGTTTCGCTTTCACGCAACTTCATTTCGGGAATTTTACAACAATTTTATTCATAAGCAGTTGTTTTTTTTTGTTCCCCATTTTTTTTTTTTTTTTGTGGAGTGTCTGTCTAGATACTCATTAATCTATGTTTCTATCTCTGTGTGGTTGTAATCTGTCCACATAAGTGGCCACAGCTGCCTATCCAGAACCCAGGCTAATGATGAAGCTGAGATGCGGTTGCCACGCCCCTTCGTTATGAGTACTGATTGAATACAATGTGTTGTTCTATATGTTGATTTTTTCTACAGCGAATCCTTGAATTTTCATCCATTTTCCAATGTAAAGTTCATTTAATTAATATAATTAGTCTTTGGGAATTTATCAAGCATTTAATTACAACACAACTATTAAGATAATTTCGCTGTGCTAACAACAATGCCATTGAATACTCTAAAAAAAAAACAGAAAATGCAAAAACCTTTAATATACAAAGAATATACATATATATTATAAGTGCAGTTGTAAAAATGATAATATTTGTATAAATAGATATTTTAAGCGTTTAAAGCAAATGTTGTTTTATTTCATTTCACTTTCATTTCATAATTTATGGACATTTGTAGAAGAGTTTAATTGCTGTCAAAAGTTTTTGTGACAAACTTCAAGTTTGATTTGAATAGTTTCTTTAACTAATTGGGAATTTTAAATAGATTTGTTTTTTTTTAAGTAATTTTACAACAGCGGAATATGTCGCAAAAAACAAAAATAACGAATGAAACTATCTTCAAAATAAGTAAAGGTTCTTCTTAGAGCTGTGGATTAGCATTATAAGATAGATTTTAGGAACTTTTTGGCATATTTGCAGCTGTGAACTTTGAAATAGCAGTGCGACAGAAAAAAAACTACATAAAGGTTTTTTACATATTCCTTTTTGTTACTTAATTGCTGGTATATTGTTTTTGGAAAATTAAATTTAGAGATAAAAAACAATCAAAAATCCCGTTTGATTATTTTTGGTTTTCTTTTCAGTTTTTCAGTTTTCCTGTTATTTTATTATTTTTACACAAGTGCAGAACGTATTGGCTGTTTCTAATTTTCTTCCCAAAATATGACCATAAATTATCCATAAAATATTTAAATAAAAGCTTTTTAAATTATTTTAACATTTTTCTAGTACATAATTACAAAAAAAACAACTGCAGAATTTATGCTTACTGAAAATTTTGTTGCGATCACATATAAATTGTAGAAGTTAGTCAAGAAATTCTTTTTTAGGGTCTTAGTTGACTAACAATTTGGTATATTTTATACTCTGCGGTATATTTCCATATGAAGGGCTATATAAATATACCAAAAACATAACTTTTGGTATATTTTATGCACTGCTTTGCTTGACTTGAACTGCATCTTTCTTACTTCTCAGAAAAAAAAACATGTTGAATTTTCATTGTACACAAAATTGATTTGCTTGCATAAAAATCTATCTATTCTGTATCAAAATCGAATACCCATCTGTATGTTGCATGATTCGCAGTCATTTATGTGAGCAGTCGAAGAACAATGCATAATTAATTATCATTTGATCATTATGAAATTCTCAGGCGACGCAATTTGCCATGAAAGCAATGCTAAATGGAATTGAACTGTTTTTTTTTTATTTTTTTAATCTGAAAAGTTTTGGAAAAATAAAAAGTCCCCCGAAGATTCCACCCAAAAGAAGCACAATTAATTATGGATATTTGTAGATATTGTTTTCAATATTGTGGTTTTTTATTGTTTGAAAATGAAATGAGAAATTATCATCATCATCATCATATTATCATATTACACAATTAATCTCTTAGGGAGAGCAAAATCGTTCGTTTCGAGAAAGAGCGAGAGAGCAATAACATTTCTACTAAACATGCACAGACACGTCTATGATTTGATTTTTTTTTTGTTGGTTTTTTGTTTTTTAATTTATATGATTTTTTTCTTCTTTTTTTTTGCGGCAATTTGTTTAAGGGAGCAGGGGGAATACATACAAGGGAGGAGGGGAAATTACACGAGATATGTTTGTTTTTTTTTTTGTGTATTTTTTTTCTCTCATATTTTTTTGACTTATTTCAGAGTTAGTTACAAATACAAATAGTTATTGGCTATGAAAAAAAATTGCTGTTTGCACTTAAACATTATATAATATATATTATATTCTACTATATATTAATATTAATATAATTTTTTTGTTGTTCATATTTTTTTTTTTTTGCTTTTTTTGTTTCGATTTATGCCGCATCGATGCACATTAAACATTAATTAGATTAGTTTTTGTTTTGTTTTAAATATGTGAATACTTCGTTGTAGGCCGCACAGTGGGACCAAACTGCTTGAGGAACGGATTTGAATACTATACACTTAGATGTCGCATTTAACTTAACATAGCTTTCTCACTCACTACACTCAAAAAAAAAAAATATATATTTATAATAAGATTAGTTTAATAATATGCGTTTACATTACATTATTAATTACAAAAAAAAAAAAAATAGACCGGATATATATAACACAAGTACGAGTAGAAAAGCTAGTAATCATCATCATTATCATTATCATCGTCATTATCATTACATTAATCATTAGATTATTCATTACATTAATCATTGTAAAAACCAGATCAGTTGCCATTTCATGACCAACGGAAAAAAAAACACACGAATATATGTAGATCGATTTTTGTATTTGCTAAGAGAGAAACGCATTTGAGCTTTTTTACACCGAGATGGCAGCGGCATTAGCTGTCGCCGACTGCGCTGCCGACGTCGCTGCCGGCGTCGCTGCCTGGGCAGATGATTTGGCGCTGCCAACAGCGGCGACGCCGCCGCTGCTCAGCAACATGGAGCGATAGACCTCCGAGAGGAGATTCCAAGGTGCCACAGCAGGTGGCGCCACAACTGGAGTCGCTGCTGCGGCCGAGGCAGAGACAGAGGCAGAGGCAGCCGCAGCGGCAGCGGCGGCAAACATTTGAGTTTGCAGCAGACGCAAATGATGTTGTTGCTCCTCGAGATCGAGGCCAAAGCAGCCAAGCAAAGCAGCTGGCGGCGTCGACATCGACGTCGAAGTTGTTGTTGCTGGCGACGCTTTCAGTGGCTGCTGAAGAGGCTGGTGATGGGGGGCGGCGGTTGGCAGCGGCGACAGATTGTGGGCGTGGCTGTCACTGCCGCTATCGTAATCGAGTTCCATTTTGATGACCGGACTCGAGGCGGAAGCTTTCGACAACTGTTGTTGCTGTTGGTGTTGCTGTTGCTGTTCGTCTTGGTTGCTGGAGGAGGCGACGCTGTTGTGACGTCGCCGCTTGCCCAGCAGACGCTCCATGGAGAAGCCGCAGGGACTTGGCGAACGTCGCTGCTTGATGCTGCCGCTGCTCGACGACAGTTGCTCATCGCAGTTGGCATCGCGTCGCTTGTGCAAACTGAAATCAAGTGGACGCTCCTCCTCCTGTTGTTGCCCCTCTCCCTCTCCCTCTCCATCCTCCTCTTCCTCTTCTTCCTCTTCTTCGGGACAACTGGCCAGACTATTGCTATTGCTGGCCAGGCTGAGGCTGCAATGAAGTTCGGTCTCCACATCAGTTTCCTCGGGCTCAACTTCGTGCTCATTCTCATTCTCGTTCTCGCTGTGACAATCCTGACTAGCTGGACTCGAGCTATTCGCATGCATGTCCACATACACATAGACGCCATCGTCTTCTCCCTCTCCTTCCCCTTCTCCCTCACCCTCACCCTCTTCAAGATCGCCGAATAAACGTTCCTGCTGTGCTCGACTCGTCAACAGTCCCAAATTGTGCAATCCCGTCTGGCCGCCAAACATCATCGCCGCTGCTGCGGAGCTGTAACCGTGATGATGCGGATGATGATGTGGATGATGGGGATGCGGATGTCCGTGCGGTGGCGGTGGCACCGGTGGCAACAAGCCAGGGAATGCAGCCGCTGCCGCTGCCGCCGCTGGAAAAACGGGAAATTGTTGCGCCGTGCGTCCATCGTGTGGCGAAATCTTGCGACGAATGTGCGGCGAATGAAGTTTCGGATTTGGATTGGCGCTGTGACGATTCCGGGAACGTCTCGAACTGAATACCATGTTGCAACCATCCACAGTGCATTTGTGCATCTCCCTCAAGTGCACCGCCGAAAAGTGAATCTTCAGCGCGCCTTTGTCGCAAAAGGTCTTGAAGCAAATGGAGCATTGAACGCGCTTTTTGCCCGTTGCCGGATTGATGAATTGTCCGGCCAAATTGATTGGCGGTGAGCCCCAACGTTTCGGTTTCGTTGTCGAGCTGGATCCTGTCGAGCTGGCGCTGCTTCCCCCTCCACCCCCTCCACCACCTCCGCCGCTCGTTGAGCCAACGATGGCGGAATTTGGTGAACTGGCTGGCGAGGCGTGTGTCAACGCATGTGAATGCGAATGCGAATGGGAGTGTGGATGCGAATGCGAATGTGGATGCGAGTGTTGATGAGGATGCGAGTGGGGATGCGGATGTGGTGGCGGTGGTGGATGACCCAGCAGATAGGCGGGCGGCATGAATGGATTCATAATGTGCTCCATTGTATCTGTTGTTTGTTGTTCTTTTGTGATGTGCTGCAAATAAGAGAAGTGGAGAAAATGGTCTTGATTAGCAACGTTGATAGTATGAAGTACAAAAAAAGATACAAAAGTATCTGCAAGATGCAATTGCAGTTGATGGTAGAAATATTTTATAAGCAATATACTAATCTAATATAGACAGAATGTATATAACAGTCGAGAGAAGAAAAGATACAAAAGTATCTGCAATATGCATTTGCAATAGCAGAGTAGAAAAGACACTTTGTCAAAAGTATCTGCGAGATACAAATGCTTTTGATGGTAGAAATATGTTTTAATCAATTTAAATTAAAATCTAATGATGCAAAATCAGTTGAAAGATACAAAAGTATCTCAAAGATACAAAAGTATCTGCAAGATGCTATTGCAGTTAAAAAAGCAGTTGGAAGACACAAAAGTATCGCAAAGATACAAAAGTATCTATTGCAGTTAAAAAAGCAGTTGGAAGACACAAAAGTATCTCAAAGATACAAAAGTATCTCAAAGATTCAAAAGTATCTTAAAGATAGACAAGTATCTCAAAGAAACAAAAGCAGTTGGAAGAAGTATCTCAAAGATACAAAAGTATCTCATAGATAGAAAAGCAGTTGAAAGATACAAAAGTATCTGAAAGATACAAAAGTATCTGCAATGTGCAATATAGGAAAAAAAAACAGTTGGAAGATACAAAAGTATCTCAAAGATACAAAAGTATCTTAAAAAAGCAGTTGGAAGATGCAAAAGTATCTCAAAGATACAAAAGCAGTTGGAAGAAGTATCTCAAAGATACAAAAGTATCTCAAAGATGCAATTACAGTTAAAAAATCAATTTATGCAAAAGATTCAAAAGTATCTGTGAGATACATTTGACGCTAGAAACAGTTTGTAATCAATTTCAGAACAATGCGATGTGTGAACATCCGTAAAGATACAAAAGTATCTCAAAGATACAAGTGAAAGTTAAATGTACGCTTAAAAACCACATCGAAGAGTTCTAAGATACAAAAGTATATACAAGATACTTAAGTATCTACGAAATGCACAAGTTATAGAGACAGAAATACGCTCAATTGTACGAAAGATACAATAGTATTTGAAAGATACAAAAATATCTGCAATGTGCCAATGCATTTCACAGTGAAAATACTCGTATGTAATAAATCCTATAAAATGTAAAGTGATTTAAAACACATCTAAAAAATGTGTAATGATACAAAAGTAACTTCAATCTAGAAAATCATTTGATGGTTAGAATATATTGAGGAAATAATTCGAAATTAAGTAATGAAATAATATGAAATGAAGTATCCATATTAAAGTATCCACATATTAAAAGATTGAAATCTAGTTGAGTCTGAACTCTAAACAACTCTGTCAAATGCGGTTAGCTATAAAATGTATCTGTAAGAAGCAAATTCAACTTTTGAGTTGCAATTGCAAGTAGCGTTTAATTGAAATGTAATCTTTGGATTAGGTAAAGAAAAGTCTCTGATGTGAAAAAGTATCTTTGAATAATCAAATGTATCTTTAGCTACAAAAGCATCTCTCAATCGTATCTTCTATGTCTTTAATGAATGCTTTTGTGCCGTCGGCAAATGCAATTCGCACCCACGGTGCCAACGAAGCTTGTGTCCTCAATTGGTCCGCAGTTGTCGATGATGCTGTTGATGGTGTCAACTGTCAACTGTCAACTGAGCAGCAGCTGGGCAGCTGGACAAAAAGGTCCAAAGTGCCGATTGCGGAGGATGTCAATCAAAATGCGAAAAAGTCACTCGGTCAAGAGATTGAGGAGGAAGGGGAAAGCAAGCAATGGGAAAATCCTAATCAGAAACCAATGAAGAGGAAAACAGGCGAAAAGTTGCGCAACGTTTATTGCGCTGTTATCAACGCGGCACATTTAACCCCACCCCACCCCACCCCACCAGCCCACAAAAAGCCACAAGTCTCAAAGTATTGGGCCAATTTCAGAGATTTCAAATAAATGATTTGCTGCTGCGCAATTAAATAAATAATAAAACAGAAAAACAGAAACACACAGAGAAAAAGAAAAACAAGTGTGCACAGTGGGACGACAACAGCAAGAAATAAGAGTAGATAGTTGCCACACTGTGGCATGTGTGTGTGTGTGTGTATGTGGCATAAAAGATATCGCGTCGCATGTCGCATCGAGATCTGTTATAAAAGACAACAACAAGCAAAGTGTTTGCCTGCCTCATTTGCTTGGCCAAAAAGCAAAGATTTTTTTTTACAGCTTTTTCGGGGCCTCGTCCATTAAAACCGCAACAACAACAACAGCAACAACAACAACAACGATGAGGAGGAGAATAACAACTGAGACAACATGCAGTGATCGGCAGCTAGTCCAAGTGACTTTTTATTGTTGCCGCTGTTTCTGTTGTCGCTGTCTTGTTGGCTACTGTAATTGCGAATGACGAACGATGAACGATGAACGTTGAACGTTGAAGCGACGAGCTAAATTGATGGCCAAAAGTGCGGGCCTTTGCTTTTGCTTTTGGTTTAGCTTCAGCTTTAGCGGCTTGTCGACCACGCTGGGGACAATTGTTAACGTCAAGATCATAGCAAACGAGTCCGTCATCATCATCATCATCATCATCTTTGGGTGCCGCTCTCTTTGCTTGCTCTGTGCTGGCTGGCTATCATTCCGAATCAATCTTAAATGCGCCCCAAAACAGCAAAAACAGCAAGACAACACAACAACAACAAATCGACAAGACAAACATATTCTAATAAACCGACACTGACCAACTGAATTTGTCAGCAGTGGGGAAAGGAAGAATTCCACACCAGTCGACAAAACAAAATGTAATTGAAAGCAACATAACAAAACACAGTTGAATTTGAAGTGTGTTTGACAAAAATACTAGCTAAAAATCTAAAAGAAAAGTTCAACTTTTCTTTGGCAGCTGAATTTGTCAGCAGCGGGGAAAGGAAGAATTCAGCAACGGTCGAAGAATAATTGTTTTTAAAATGTGTTTGAGAACATTGCTAACTAAAAATCTAAAGGAAAAGTTCAACTCTTGTTTGGCAGCTGAATTTGGCGACAGTGAGGAAAGGAACAATTCAGCAACGGTCGAAGAATAAATGCAATTGAAAGCAATTCCAAAAAAACAATTGAATTTGAAATGTGTTTAATGGAAATACCAACTATAAATCTAAACTAAAAGTTCAACTTTTCTTTGGCAGCTGAATTTGTCAGCTGTGGGGAAAGGAAGAATTCAGCAACGGTCGAAGAATAAATGTAATACAAAGTAACTCAAAAAAAACAGTTGAATTCGAACTGAGTTTAATAACAATCCTAACTAAAAATTGAAACGAAATATTCAACTTTTCTTTCGCAACTGAATTTGTCAGCAGTGGGGAAATTAAGAGTTCAGCAGTAAACGAAACTAAAAGAGCGTTCAAGATGAATGTGACAAAAGTGCGTATTTAAATGCATTTTACCAATACTTCGCTAGGTGTTTAAGTGCACCTTAGTAGCTGCTTTAACAAATACGCTGACTGCTGAATTTTCCTGCGCTGTGGAAAGGGAAAAGTCAGCAGCCGGTTGCATTGGTAAGCTTTGATGCTTCGATAGTTGATTTATCGCAGATTGTTTTTTATGTTTATGTGTGGTTGCGACTCATTAGGAACGATAGTAACTATAACAACAACAACAACAGTAACAACAAGAAATGTACATGGGGTAATTATTTTTGTCAAACGCTTTAAATGTCTTAACAACAACGACAACAACTGAGAAAACCAATCACAAGTTGCTTTTTTTGATGACCAGCGTCGAATGTTGTTTTATTATCGGCAATGTTGAAAGTCACAAAAAAACATTCTCCTGTTTATTGTTGTTCCCAGTTGTTGTTGTTGTTGTTGTTCCCAGTTGTTGTTGTTGTTGTTTGTACTATTTTAATAACCCAGCGGACAAGCTGAAGGAGCAATGAACGACCATCATACTGATCGCAATGCTAATGATAATGACGATGCTGCTTCTTTTCATTTCATTTGGTTTTTTTAGTTTTAGTTTTTTGTATCTCAATTTGTATCTTAACAAAACATTTACAAAACATACAACAAAAAAAAAGCGACAAAATAGCGACAAAAATCTTAATTACAAATTTTCATTTTGGGTTTTGTCCGAAATTTGTTTTTAGTTTTTTTGTTTTTTTTTTTAGTCTTTTCGCCGACGGCCAACAACAATAACACTTTTTTCTAAAAGAAATAAATTTACTTACAATTTTGTTATGTTTTATTTTTTTGTTGAGCTGCTGCGTTTTTGATTTTTGTTGTTATTTTGTATTTTTTTGTAACTATATTTTTCTTGTATTTTGTATCACCAAAAAAATTTCAATTTGCTGCACATATTTTTTTTATTTATTTATGATTTTTTCTTAGCGTTGCGTTGCAGTTTTTTTCAGTTTTTGTATAATTTTTAAATATTTGTTGTATAAATAGTTTTTTTATTTTTTTGTTGAATTTTTGTATTTTGTTTGTTGCTTGTTTTGCCGAAGCGACGGCGACAACGACAAACGACAAGCGACAGGCGACAACGTCAACGAAGGCGACGGCGAACGTTATGAAGTCTCACGCACACTAAAAACATAAAACGTAAAACGAGTGAAACACGACGACGACGACGACGACGATGGCAACGACAACGACAACGACAACGACGTCGTAACGTTGACAGTGACGGTGACGGTGACTGCGACAGAGCAAAAGGCAGCAGCAGACGCAGACGGAGAGAAGGCAGCGGCAGCAGCAATAAGCGAAGCAGCAGAAGAGATCCACTCCTTCGAAAGTCGTGGGTGACACTGATTGTCGTGTGGCTGCGAGCAGAAAAAATGTAACGACGAACGATGACGACGACGACGACGACGACGACGACAAAATGCGACAGAGCAGAGACAGCGGCAGAGCACCACTCACACACGCACACAGAGAGCGACGCGCGTACGCAGCAACAAACGGGGTGGGTGACACTTTGTGTGCTCTCTTAGCAGCAGCAATAGCGACAGCAGCAGACGAGACGCGCAGCAGCGGACAAGTTCAACGTAACTGCCCCACACACAAATGCTCGTCGTCTGTCTACCTGAAGCCCAGGCCAGCAGCCAACGAGCGACTGAGCATTGTCTCTCTCACTATCTGTGTGTGTGTGTGAGTGCGAGTGTGAGAGAGCAGTAGCCACAGTAGCAGCAGCAGAAGCAGCAGCAACAGAGGCGCTATTGGAATTGGCTTGTCGTTGTGGTTGTAGTTGTAGTTGTAGGTGTATTACATATGCAAGTGTGTGTGTGTGTGTGTGTGTGTGCTGCTTGTTTAGGCTGTGTCACATTGTCGTTCGTTGGGTCATCCATACACACACACATAAACAGACTATGCGAGTGCGGGACAGCGCTAGAGGCAGTTTGTTGTTGCTCTCTGTCACACGCGCCTTTGCAGTCGGTTAAGCAGTGCACACTGAAGAGAGAAACAAACGGACTCTCTTTAAACCGTACAAGAGCATGAGCTCTGACTGTTAATATATTGATTGCACTGGCAATAAGTTGTGTGCCGCTTTAAATATGCATATTTAAGACAGATTAAAGCACACTTACACCCTGAGCTTAAAGTGTTGTATTTTTTGTTTTTTTTTTTGCTTAATAAAGCAAGCAGTGTAAATCAGCTTGTGGCGGGGGCGTTGGCAAGCATACGCATGGTCAACGCTTATAGGAAAACAACAACAATAAGAACAACAACAGCAACAACAACAACAGCACGAACAAAAAATAATACATGGGACATATCGAGCAGAGTGGAAATGCATGCGCTAGAGCAGAGCAATAATATCACCACATGCATGCATATTGTACATACACACATCGATATATATTTTTTGGGCTATTGCCGGCCTGCTCGCACACTGTCGTCTGAGTGGACGACGACGACGACGACGAGTGGTTGACATGCGACGTATTTGTGTGTTTGCTGACCGAGCGACCGACCAAAGCGAACGAACGAAAGAGCGAGCAGAGCAGAGCAATACAACCATCACACACACACACACACACTCATACACCTGCACGCTCACGCACCTTTTTGCTGGCTCTCCCGCTCTCTCTGCTCTGCACTGCTCTGCTCTCTGGCAATCGGCCACAGCGTCACATGCAGTGTCATTTGCTCGCCAACCAAAGAGCGCGCCACTGTGCACGCGCTCTCTCTCTCATGGGGCCAGCTCTGTGTGATATGTATGTGTGTTGGTGTGTGTGTGTGCTTGTGAGTGTCGTGCCATTAGCCAGTCCGCGTGTGACAGAGCTAAAACGAGTTGGCCCCATCATTTGTTCGAATGAAATGGCAATGGCCAAGCCAATTCGTTGTCGCTCTATCGACGCCGGCTGCGCTGCCGTCGTTTTGTCTTCGTCTCATTATGGGGGCCACAGCAATGTTGTTGTCGTTGTCGTTTGCTGCTTGTTGTTGTCGCCTTCGTCGTCGTCGTCGTCACACGTTACTTGCTCTTGCTACTGTTGTTGTTGCGTTTTTCGTTCGTTCTTTTTAAAATTTTTGTCATTTGATGTCTTGTCCACTGCTGCTGCTGCTGCTGCTGCAGCCAGCAAAACAGCGACGGCGACTGCGACAGCGACTGTGACTGTGACTGCGAGAGCTGTGTGAGTGTGTGTCCGTCTCTTTTTAGTAAACACCAATGAATGCCCTGCCTGTCTATCTGTGTGTGTGTGTCTCTCTGTCTCTGCATGTGATGTTTGGCTAGGTGTATGTGTATATGTGCGTGTGTGTTTGTGAGCACACCTCTTGCTTTTGCGACGGCAACGACGATGACGACGACGACTTTGCTTTACTGGCTATGCGATTGCGCCACAAATTTCTATGTGTATGTACGTGTATGTGTGTGTGTGTGTGTGTGTGTCTGTGTGTGTCACATGAAACGACACTTTAACATGGGGGCGATTTTTGCTGTCTCCTGCACCAATAGTATTTGAGCACCGCTCTTTGGTGACAAAGACGCAAAGAACCGACGTCTGCTGCTGCTGTTGCTGCTTCTTCTTCTTCTTATATACAGCAAGCTTATACATAGATGTGCATATGTGTATGTGTGTGTGTGTGTGAGGTTGACTTAAATATGTATTTGAAGGCGCTTTAAATGCTTGTCCTTTTGATAGCTGCATTAACATAAGCTTAAGCACACACACATACACACACACACACACAAACACATACGCCCCCTCACTCACACAAACACACCAACACAAACACACACACATGCTATCAATTACCGCTTTTTGCCAACTGACCATCGCAATACTCAGCTTGCGGCAACTTTCGCAGGATCCAAAGAGGACTCCAATGATGTTAATGAAGCACAGCTGTAGCTGAAAGACAACAACAACAACAAAAAAAAGCGCTTCCAGCGCATTAATTGAATTCGAAAAGCCAAAGGCACAGCTTTCAGCTTCCAGCTTCCATTTTATCAGCAAATTGCGCTTCCCTTGCTTGCCTCGAAAAGATTTCAAATTATTTATAGATAATTAAATGAAAAAAAAAACACATTTTTTTCAAATCCCTATATATTATAAATTTTATATACATATGTATGTACTTTTATTTAAACATTTAAGATTATTTAAATTTAATTTTTCGTCAATTTGAAATTGGTTTTAAGTGAACGTAAAATTATTTTGTCACCAAATTTTGTAACTTACCAAATTTGGAAAAGATTTCGAATTATTTATAGTTAAGTATATTAAAAAAAAACACACCTTTTCCAAATTAATAATATTATTAACATATTTCGTCAATTCTAATTCGAATTCCATTTGTTGTAGAATTATTTATAGATAATTAAGTGGAAAAAAAATTTTATTTATATCTGTATGTATTTATTTTTTCATATACTTTTAATTGTTATTTCATTATTATTATTTTAATTATTATTATTTTAATTATTATTATTTTAAAAATTATTATTATTATATAATTAAGTGGAAAAAAATTTACCTAATTTGTTAGGAACAGATTTCCTATTATTTTTAGATCTTTACATGAAAAAACAAAAACACATTTTTTAAATCTTTATGTATTCAATTTATTGTGTACTTTTTAAACATTTAAAATTATTAAATTTATCCTCAATTTTATTTACTTACTTGTCTACTTACTTTTCGTACTTATTTTAATAAACTTATTATTTAATTGATACTTTAATACTTTCATCTCTAAGAAGTTTCTCTCTTAAAGACATTTTATTACCAAAATTATGAATTTGTCGCACTTATTTTAATCAGTTTATTATTAATTTGCCTTTTTTCTACTTTGGTTTCTCATTTAAAGACTTGAAGAGTCAACGTTTAACATAATTCCTTTCTTTATTACACACTTGAACTATTTATGAAATTATTTACAAGCTGTTGAAGCAAACGTGATTTATGTTTATTTTCTTTCATTGTGCAATGCTATAAATAAATTATGTACAATTCGTGCATTAATTATGCTTTAAAGATCCATTAAATTACTCAAAAATATGTTTCACGCTAAATCTTCACACTTCATTTAAAGAACAGAAAATTTATGTAATTTTTTTTTGGCATTCGCATTGACAGCAAAAAAGGGAAAAAAGTTTAAAACAGTTTTCAATGCGGCAACAAATTCAAAAATTGTAAAATAAATAGGAGAGAATATAAAATCACTTAAATTTAAGTTCAATGCAAATTTCGATGATATTAAAGTCAATTTCTTAAGGTATTTCAAATGCGGAAATGTTTTATATTTAGGAATCAGTTTTTATTTTCTGTAGTTAACTAACTTTTTAAGTTGATTTTGTTTTAAAAATAATGGTAATAATAATAATAATAAATAAACCAAAGTGTTAAAGTTTTTAATTACAATGGAAATATTGAAGTTATTTATTACGATATTTTAAATCTACGAATTTTTCTTTAGTTAAATAACTTTCTGATTCAGTTTTGTTGTACAATTTCCCTTAATAAAGTTCTTTAAGTTCTCTTAAAGTTTTCAATTGCAATGCAAATATCGATGATATTAAAGTTCATTTCTTAAGATATTTCAATTTTGGGAATTATTCATATTTAGAATTGTGTTTTTGGTTAAGTTTTGTTCTAAAATTTAATTTTCATAAAAATAAATTTAGAAAAGTGTTTTGATATAACTTTTTGTTTTAGTTTTGTACTAAAATTGATTTTCATCAAAATTAAATATATACCAAACTTTAAAGATTTACATAAGTAACCATGCAAATCTCAATTCTTGAGGTATTTCAAAGTTTGAAAATTTTCAATTTTAAAAATATATTTTTATATTCTTTATAGTCAACTAACTTTTTGATTTAGTGTCTTACAATTAAATTATCTTACAATTAAATTACCTTTAATAAAAGAAGTCTTAAAGTACATTTATTAATTTAGAAACATGTTTTTATATGCTTTAGTTAACTAACTTTGTGCTTTAACTTTGATTTACAATTAATTTGAATAAATATAAAATATATACCAAAACTTTAAAACACATTTATAAATTTAGAAATGTTTTTTTTTATACTTTAGTTATTTAACTTGTTGATTTACTTTAACTCAAAAATTAATTTCAATAAAAATAAAGTTTTTAAAGTACATTTATAAATGAAAATTTATTTATTTATTTATGAAAGAAATGTAATAAAAAGCATCTCCATAAAACTACACAAATAATAATTGTTAAGTATGCGAAATTATAGATTTATAATTCTTGAATTGAGTTGAGTTGGAATTGATGCATTCAGTGTTGTATGTGTGTGAGTGTGTGTGTGTGTGTGTGTATAAGTGTGTGTTGGCTCATGTCTGGTCTTGTCTAGACCTGTCGAAACATGCGAATTTCGAATGTTTTTCAATGGTCTGTTAACTTTTTGCATTTGAGCGTAATCTAGATGTTAGACGAAGTCTTTTCTCCCCCTCCAAGGGGGAACAAATATAATAACCCAAAAAAAGAGAAGATAAATGAAATGAGACTTGACTTTGTTTTTTTTCTTTCGAAGACAATCAAAAGGTCGTCAAAAGTGAATACGACAAAAGGTAAAAGGTGACTATTAGGGGGACATCGAGATTGGAAATACACGCAATCTTCTATGGAGCCAAGTCAACACTTTCATTTGGATTCGGATTCGTATTCGGATTGAATTCGTTTCATTTCGATTCGTTTCGATTCCTTTCACTTCACTTCTCTCTTTTTACGTTTCTTGTTTTGTTAGCGCTGTGATTTTTGTGTGTCGCTTTCATTAATCAAAAAATTGGCCTTTATTCAGTTTTTTTTCTCTCTGTTTTTTTGAGATAAATAATTGCTATCTTATTATGCCGATTGTCGTTGCTGTCGTCGTCTGTCCTTTAACCCCCCTCCTCCTCCTCCTTCTCCATCTCTTCCATCTCTTTTGACGTGTCCCGTCCCTGTTGCGTCTCCAGCCCTGAGCTAATGTCCAAGTTCTTTATAAACAGCACGGCGCCCTTTGTGAATGTTGCACGAATCGAAATCGAAATCGATCAATCATTTTTTCACACTTGGCCCAGCGTCAAGTGTGAGAAAGAGCAAGCGAGATGGAGAGAGAGAGAGGGAGATAGAGCTACATTACGTTACATGCTCGATTTTGTTATGATTTTTGTATGACCATATTTCTCCCTCTCTCTCTGTCTCTTCGAAATCAGTGTGACCGCACCTTGTACTTGACTTCGTGTCAATAAATCGTTTTTTTTTTTTTCGTTCGTTCGTTTCGCTCTCAACTCTCAAGTTGAAAAATACAATTAACGCCGACACAAATGATATTAAAAATCCATTAATAATCTGTGTAGTCCACATCGATTAGGTCGTCGGATTCTTTGTTTCTCCGCTCTGTATTTCTCTTCTTTTGACCTGCACAAACCCCTTGACCGCCCTCGCCCCGAGCTCTGTTCAGAATCTGAATTCTCAGTTCTTAAGTTCTCAGTTCTCAGCTCTCAGTGATTTAAAGTTCCACTTCTTCGCTGTTCATTCTCCACATTCTCAGACAAAAGGCGTCACAACATCTCACATTTAATTGCGTTTAGTTTTTCGTTTTTGTCTCCCAGCCACGCCCACTTTTTTTGGTTTTTACTAGATTATTACTTCAGTTAACACATAAATTATTGTGCTTTTAATGATCTTTTAAATATAGATGAAAACTTCATCAATGTGACATTGCAGAAAGTTCTTTTTTGATATTTTTTAATATTTATATCATATTTCAAATTAAATGCTTAAATGCAAAAAACATAACTAAAGCATAATAAGTAAAGTAAATACTTTTAAATCTTTGAATTGTCTGTATTTTAATATCATTTTCATAAATTATATAACTGCAATAAACGAGTGAAGCAATCTAAACAAGAATAAACAATTATTAAAAGTCAATATTTTAAGGAAAACAAATTAAAATAGTGAAATAACCAAAACAAATCAAATTCCAAAGACTGTCATTGAAATAATTGAATAGAAAACTAATTAAATCTTCAAAGACTATTCAAGAATTTTCCATAAATCGCAAACATAAACAAATGAGATTGTATTGTGAAAGCAAAAACTCAATTTTACTATTTCATTTTTTCAATGAAATAATATTAATTAGATTCTAAATAATAGCGTGAGATAAAAAATATGCCAACGATATAAAAATGTAAAGTAATTAGTACTTAAAATGGTGAAACCATTTAATTTTTGGAATTGTTAGTATTTTAATATACCATAAGCCTAAAATAAATATGATTTAAATCAAATTTGATTTACGACAGAACTTTAAATATTTGATAGAAAAAAGAAACCAAATGAGTTAGTTTTATTTGTATACCAAATAAAAGGAGCATGTCAAATTTGACGCAAACGGTATAGAAAAGTAATTTAATTCTTTGAATTATCGAGTATTTCAATACTCCAATCCTAAACTAATCATGCTCTTAAGTTAACTATATATCATTATTGAACGAATTATTGATGTACCAAACGAGTTAGTATTATTGAAATACTAAATAATAGTATCATATCAAATAAGATAAGTAAATTTTATAGGTAAAGCATTTAATTCTAGTCTTTTAATAGCAGTAAACGCAAACTAATTAAGTTCTTAACTACATATATAAAAGAATAAAGAATATTTGTTAGAAAAATACCAAAAGTTAGTATTATTTGATGTCAACAGTATATAAAAAGAATTCGTTGAATTGTCAGTATTTTAATATCATAAGCCCAAACAAATGATGTATTATATAAGATATATAAATACCTAATGACTTGGTATAGTAAACTATAAAATAGATGTGAATGGTATAAAGCATTTAAATGCTTGAAATTATCAGTATTTTGTTATCATTAACCCAAACTAATGAGTTGGTATCATATCAAATATTATATGATATATATTATTGTTGGTAAAGCATTTAATTCAGTATATTAGTATCATAAACCCGAAACTCACTAAAGTACTAAACTAAATATAAGTAGTTTAGTACTTGAATGAGTTAATTTCTAAAAGAAAGATGAATATTTGATAGAAAAATACCAAAAGTTAGTATTATTTGATGTCAACAGTATATAAAAAGAATTCGTTGAATTGTCAGTGTTTTAATATCATAAGCCCAAACAAATTATGTATATAAGATAGAAAAATACCTAATGACTTGGTATACTAAAATATATATTTAAATATCAAAAGTTAGTATTATTTGATGCCAATGGTATATAAAAAGTAAAATCTTTGATTTCACAGAATTTTAATATGATAAACCCAAATTAATTATACATATAAGATAGATAAATGCGTAATGATTGAATATCCTATCAAATATTATATGATATATATTTTTGTTGGTAAAGCATTTAATTCAGTATATTAATATCATAAACGCAAAACTCATTAAAGTACTAAACTATATTTCATTTAAATACTTGAGAGAGAAACCTTTCCCCATTTTGTAGTTGTTGTTGTATTTTACAGCAATGATATCATACTTTTTTGGTTGAGGGATTTGAAATGGCGAATGGTTTGATTTACATCATGATGAAGTAGAACTCATGGAATTGTTGTTGTTGTTCTTTTTTAGGGGTAAGTTATCTAAAATTTGATATCCATGGCATCGAAATCGAGGGCAGCTCTTAAAGAGCTTGGCAGCTGCCAGCCAAAGAGTTGTTGTGCTAGTTGGACTGGAAATGAGTGTGCAGTAGAGGGAGGGGAAGGTTATTCATAATCCAAAATGGTTGAGATTTGTTTACATGGAGAGTTTTCTATGTTTTTTATATGAGTGGGTGGATGAATCGAATGTGAAATGCAACCTGGCAATTTTTTGGTCGCTGGGTCACGCAGAATATGAATGTGAATAGATGTGAATATAAATGTGAATATGTGTCTGTGTGTGTGTGTGCTTTGGTGGTGTAATTATCGCTGAGCGCCCTTCGCACACACAACGAAAATTTCTCAATGAATGCGTGAAATCTCAGTGGAAAACGGAAGGGAAGCGTTCGCCACAGCCTATTGCACAATTTTCAGGTAGTCAATACAGACATCTATATATATATATATATATATATGTGTGTATATAGAGTAGTTTGCATTGTTCGTCTGTTGCCATGAATATGGCACATAATGTGCCCAATAATTAAGTGAAAGGGTTACAATGGCTTCATGAGAACTTTGCTGCCAACCGGGTGATAAAATTTTTGCTCGAAAAAGGGTTTTTAACATGTCCTCGTTGTCGTTGTCGTTGTCGTGGATATTTTCATAATGGCCGACACAGCACTCGTTAAAAATTGCGAGCTATGTTTTATGACTACTTTATATGTATATGGCACCCAGGTATGGGACAACAAAAACAAAAACAGGAGACAGGATGCAGCCAGGACCAACAACAACATTGAGTTGTAGTTCAATGAAGAGATGCCGCCGTTGCTGCTGTGTTAAAGGGTTAAGTCTCTAAGTAAGCAAAAGGAGGCCAAACTCTATTAAGGAAGCTCAATAAAAAAAAAAACACGCAGAAGCACAATAATGAGTGAATAATAAACGAACAAGAAGAAGAAGACACGTTGAAGGATATTTAATGCATTGCATTGTGCAGGTACTTAACAGTATCAGTGTACTCACTCACAGTATTCACACAGTATTCACATATATTCACATTTATGATATGGTCCGCTCATCGTCATCATCGTCATCGTCATCATCATCATCAGCAGCGGCTGAACACACAATGAACTTCCATTTAGCATTTACCTTTAAGTTTCGTTCTCGTCAAGTTATGACTAGAAGTATGCTCAAACATGAATGAATAAATGAATGAATGCCAGCTTACTTGACGCGTCTGTGTCTCACTCTTCCTCTTCCTCTGCCTCTCCTCTTCCTCTCCTCTCCTCTGCTGTTGCACTTGCCTCCTGAACCTTAAATGCTTTCAACTTTCCTCTAATCAATTGCCAGCAATATTTAATAATGAACTTTTTGTTTATCTCTCATGTTTCTCAGCTTAGAACTCTTTCAATTTTTTATTTATTTATTTATTTAAATTAATTAGTTATAATTAAAATGAATACTAACACTATTGGTAAAGCAATAATAGCTATATATATAACATTTTAATTAATTTCTTTATACAATTTTATTTTATTTCAATTTCGTAAATATAGAAATGTGATTTTGTTGCCGTTCATACTCGAATTTGCACCAATAACTATATATAACATTTTATTTTATTTGATGTTATTTTCTTTTTTTTTATTATTTTTTGGTATTTTATTTTTATTTTTGCTTATAACTCTTTCAATTTTGTAAATATAGAAATATATTTGCACATTAGCTGTAAATACAATTTTTATGCTATTTTCATTAATTTTATTTTATTTGATGTAATTTTCTTTTTTTTTTATTATTTTATGGTATTTTATTTTTATTATAACTCTTTCAATTTTGTAAATATAGAAATGCGTTTGCAGATTAGCTGTAAATACAATTTTTATGCTTTTTTTCTTTCATTTCATTTCATTTGACTTAATTTTATTTTATATTCTGTTCTCTTTTACTTCCATTTTTCATTTGAGTTCCGTTTCATAAATTTCATTTTATTTTATTTAATTTTATATTATATGCTGTTCTATTTTACTTCATTTGAGTTTCATTTATTTTATTTTAATTTATTTTATTTTCATTTTTTGATCACAATTCTTACTCGCAAATTCTGTAAAAATAGAAATGTGATTTTGTTGCCCTTCATACTGAAATTTGCAGGATAAGCTGCAATTTATAACATTTTATTTTATTTGATATTATTTTCTTTTTTATCATTTAATTTGATGAATTTTGTGATGTTTTTTTTTTCTTTTTGCTCATAACTCTTTTGTTTTTTGTTGCCGTTCATATTAAAATTCTTATGACATTTTTTACATTTTTTTTTTCCTTTTAATTTATAAATAATGAATTTTTTCGTAACTTTGCTCATAACCCTTTAAATTTTGTAAAAATATATTAGAAATGTAATTTTTTTGCCGTTCCTATTGAACTTTGCAAGATTAGTTGTGAGGTATTAAATATAAAATATACCAAATTAGTATACCACGAAAATACTAAAAATATACCGAGTGTTATATAGTCATACATTTAAAGCATACCAAAGAATGCAAAATTATACCAAATCAATATACCACAAAAATACTAAAAATATGCTTAGCATAGTTATAGATGCAAAATATACCAAAAGGTGCAAAATATACCAGATTGTCAGACAAAGCCACTAAAATTAGTATTTAGGCCTTTTTTTCCATACAAAAAAATGTCTTAAAATTTTTCGTCTGATCGCAATCAAATTCAGGAATCATATAGACTAAACGATAATAAATACGTTTGTACCAAAAATTCTCAAGCTTTAAAAATAATGTAGTTATTCGATTAATTCAATTTGCAGGGGCGAAACTGGGCGTGGCCAAATATTTCAAATATATTCATCTAGAATGGGATTTCCATTTAAATCTCTGAGGGAGCAACAAATAAAAGCAGTCATTAATGAATTTCAAATGCAGTATCAACCAAAATTAATTTTTTTGCCAAGATCTTCATTAAGTATTAAGTTGTATACTTATATTTTGGATATAAATACGGTAAGATTTGACCAGTTGAAGCATGAATAGAAATATGTTATTCTTTTTGAGAGTAAATTGTTTTCAATTAAAAATTACAAACACGATTTCGAGTTTTCTCGTTTGGACATCAATTTAAACATTGGGTTTATTCAATTGTAAACTGGAATTAAATTTTGGTTAAGAGGGCAAATTAAGTAATTAAGAGTGAATGAAATCGTTGAGGCGCGTTGAAGGAAAAGATCCATTTACCATGTTCTGTGGGTGGGCGAATATCATCTCAATTATCATGATGATCAACATGATGATTATTACAAGCCGATCATTGTTTGGCAGCGGAAATCGTAGATCTCTTCATCTTCAATAATAGATCGTAACATCTGCAGAAAATATGCAATCATAATATTTTTTGAGAGCAGAATGCAGAAGGAGAAAAACGCAACACAATGCGATGAGTTTATAATCCAAAGACCCAGTTACCGAATACCTTCTCAATGTTGTTGTTGTTGCTGTTGTTGTTGCTGTGGTTGTTGTTGTAGTTTTTGTTGTTCTAGTTGTTGTTGTTGTTTGTAGTTTTTGTTGTTGTTGTTGCCTGTTGCAGTTGCATTTTGCTGTTGTAATTGCATTTGCTGTTGCATTTTGCCATTGTCCGCGGAGTTTTGCCCTCGGAGCATCTCTCTTTCTCTCTCTCTCTCTCACACACTCTCTCTCTCTCTCTCTCTCTCTCTCTCTCCCTCTTTCTCCCTCTCTCTCCCTTTCTCGCTCTCTGTCTGTTGTAATTATGGCGTAATTTCGCATTGTTACAAATGCTGCGAGTGCTAATCCTTGAGCTCTATCGACTTTTTCCATCTCGCCATCTTCAGTTACCAAAAAAACATTTCAAACGGACAACTGAAAACTGAAAACTAATAACTGAAAACCACATCAAAGACCAATGACGACCACACCCAAAGTTGCATATTCACATTTCAAATCTCATTTAATTCAAATGGAATATATCGCATTATATTTTTCAAAAATATTTTGTATTTCATTTCCTTTTACACAAAAGTACAATTTTGTTGCAATCTTTTTCCACTTAAATTCTATATTTTATACACCAAAATTTCATATTTAATTTATGTATTTTATTCGAAATTTATTTGATTTACTATAATAGACCAAAAAGTGAAAATTTTACCAGATTTCCAGGCAAAGCTACTAAAATTAGCCTTTTCTTCCATACAAAAAAATTTCTTAAAATTTTTCATCCCTTCGCAATCAAATTTTCAGGAATCATATAGCCTAAACGATAATAAATACGTTTGTACCAAAAATTCTCAAAATTCTCTTCGGTTTATATAGAGGTTACGTTATCTTATGTATTCAAAATCTACTATTTAATTTATATTATCTATACAACATTATATATTTAATATTGCTTAATATTTTTTTCATTTAGTTTTTAATATTTTTGCCATTCAATTGCAGTCTTTATTATACATTTAATTAATTTGAACAACTTTAGTTCAACTTTGTTCAGCTAGTTTAAAAATTTACTCATCTTAAATAAAAGCACAACAATACGGTATTATCCTTAAAATATTCTGAATAATATACCACAAAAATACTGCAGAAAATGAATCGCATAAAGTATATATATATTCTTGATCAGGGTCAACAGTCGAGACGATCTAGCTTTGTCTAACAATCTGGTATGTTTTGCCTTCTATGGTATATTTGGAATGTTGTACTTCATTGATATACTAAATATGGCCTTTGGTATTTTTGAATAGTTTTGGTATATTTGTAGGATTTATATTTATTAGCGGGTATCTCACAGTCGAGCACACTCGACTTAGTTGCTTTACTGAGTTTCATTTTATTACTATTATCATTAAAATTAAATAATTTTCTTTTTAATTCAAACTATTTCTATGAAATGTATAATCAGCATTTTGCTATTTTCATTTCTGTTCGCCATCTTTTACAAGTTAAAACTCTGCTAGAAATTTGCGCTTTTTGAAGCTTGGCAAGTGCAACTGCAACTGCAACTAGCGAGGCAAGTGAGGCAAGCTCTTGCCTTGCTCTTGTTGTGTCTCCACTCGCATTCAGCTCCACTGCGTTCTCTCTGTGCTCTCTCTAATGAATGAAGCTACATAAATAAATAGAGACTGGAAGAGTGAGAGGGAGAGAAAAAGAGAGATGCACACTGATAGCGATAAAGTTGAATAGTTGCGGCTGTCGCCTAGTTAAAGGGCTACTCGGTACAGTGAAGCCTGACTAAAGCAAGCTTGGGTCTTTATACCCGCTACCCATAGGGTAGAAGGGTATTATAACTTTGTGCCGGCAGGAAATGTATATAACAGGTAGAAGGAGGCATCTCCGACCCTATAAAGCATACATATTCTCGATCAGCGTCAACAGCCGAGACGATCTAGCCATGTCCGTCTGTTCGTCTGTCCGTCTGTCCGTATGAACACCTAGATCTCAGAGACTATAAGAGATAGAGCTATAATTTTTTTTCGACAGCATTTGTTATGTTTGCACGCAGATCAAGTTTGTTTCAAATTTTTGCCACTCCCACTTCCCCCCCGCAAATCAAAAAAAATCGAATAACAAGCGTAATTTAGGTATATACAATAATTACTATAGTAATAATGATTCCTGAAAATTTGGTTGCGATGAGATACAAATTGTCGAAGTTATTAAAGAAATACTTTTGTATGAGCAAAAACGCCTACTTATTAGGGCTCTTAGTTGCTTTGGTTGAAAATCTGGTATATTGTGCCGTCTATGGTATATTTTGAATGCGGTATTATACCGATACACCAAATATACCATTTGGTATATTTTTGTAGTATATTCGGTATATTTAAAAAAAAATACCACAAAATATATTTCTTTTATTCAAAATGGGTAGTGGGTATCTCACAGTCGAGCACACTCGACTGTAGCTTACTTGTTTTTATTTATTATAAGGCTTAGATTATAAATTAACTTATAACCTAGCGTAAATTTACTAGCCTTTGGTTAGAAATAAGTATATGGTTGGGTATTGACGCCTTTGGCTTGATGAACGTTTTAGGCAGTTTTCACTGTTAGCGGAGGCTCGCCAAAAAAAAAAGGAAATGTTCAACACAAAATTTGCAGCGTCCTTCATTTTGTGAGTGTGTTTGTTGAGTGCCACACGCTGCATCCGTGTGTGTGTGTGTGTGTGTGTGTGTGTGTGTGTGTGTGTGTGTGTGTGTGTGTGTGTGTGTGTGTGTGTGTGTGTGTGCTGCCACCACTTCAGTTCACCCCTTAAAAATGTGTTGTGGCATCAACTCTCATCTGCCTCGCTTCTGTTCTGTTCTTCTTCTTTTCTGTTCTGTTCTGTTCTTATGCTGCAGCATCGCATGTCGCGGTGCATAATTAAAAACTGTAAACCACACAAATAATCCCTTGATAGTAGCATAGACAACAACAACACGAGCAACAACAACAACCAGTCGTAGATCCAACAATGGCAAATTCAAAATGGGGTTGTTCCATCATTAAGACTGCTTTCCATCATCATCATCATCAACATAATCAACGTCATCATCATTATCCTTTTTCGTCATATGAACTCAACGATCTCAGATTCTTTTTTGTTTGCTTTGCTCACTATCTCCATCTCTCTTTCCCTCCCCATCTCTCCCTCTCTCTCTCCATCCAAGTCAAGTGAGAGGGCGCAACCTCTAATGTCCTCTAATAGTTTTCTGCCAACCTATAAGCAATTATTCTACCCATCTCTCTCTCTCTCTCTCTCGGTCTCTCTTTGTCTGCCCGCCTCTGTCTCTGTTTCCCAAGGGAGAAACCTACCCCAAAAAAATAATGCATAATTATTACGACTTGATGTGTGGTCGTCGTCAACTCCCAATTTTACATGCCTCTCAATGCCTGTCGTTGTCTATGTCTAAGTGTGTGTGGGTCTATGTGTGTGTGTGTGTGTGTGACTGAATGTGTGTGTCATTATAATCATCATGCAACTGGCATATCAAATCACAAACAACGCTTCAAGTAATTCAACAAATCACACACAAAATAATTGTCTAGGTTAGTGACAACAACTAAATGAAATTTGGAATTAAAAAATAAGAAAATAGTAACAATAATTCAAGTTTAGAAATTTGGATAGAGATAGAATCAGAAATAAAAATAAAAATTCAATTCAAGAAGTATGGAAACAAATAGAAATTAATAATACTAAATTAGAAAAATAACTAGTCGAGCTACAAATAGGAACAAAAATGCAAATTCACAAATAATGGGGAAAAAATATAAATTCAAAAATAAGAAAAATAATAAGTCAATTTACAAATACGAACAAAAATTGAAATTCAGAAATTCAGAATAAAATAAAAATTAAGAAATAAAGAAAATAATTAGGTAAGTCTCAATAGGCACAAAATTTCAAATTAAGAAATAAGGAAAAAATGGGAATCAAGCGAATCAGATTTTGAATAAAAGCAAATTATTGACATACTCTTCATTTAAATTATATTATAGAGTACAAAACATACTACGTTGTCAGACAAAGTACGGTTTTTCGCATACTAAAGTTATTCTTACTTTTAAAATTGATCTGCTTGCTAATATTATGTCGAAAATTATATATATCTGAGATCCAGTGTTTCATACGGAGGGACGGACGGACGGACGGACGGACATGACTAGATCGTCTCGGCTGTTGACGCTGATCAAGAATATATATACATTATAGGATCGGATATACCTCCTTCTGCCTTTTACATACATTTCCTGAAGGCACAAATTTATGATACCCTTCTACCCTCTGGGTATCGGATATAAGAACAAAATTATGTCATTATTATTTGATGTGCTTTTATTTCCTTTATTTTTTTATTTTTGGATTTTTTTTTTGTTTTGGTTCTGCACTGTTTGAACTTATTAAAAGCAACTAAATTTTCTTCTACAAAGATGCATATATTATATCGTATTACATCGTATCGTACGATATAAAAAAGTTCAACAACTTACCTCAACTTTCCTCAACTTAACCTTAATGTTCGTTTTTGGTTTATCGATTAGGTATTTACAACAAATAATTAAGGAATCCAAATCAAAGCAGTTTGCAAAAGCTAATTTTTAAAATAAATTCAAAGTTCTTAAATGAATTGAAATCAATAGAATTATTTAGTTTCTTTGATCTGCATTTCCTATTTATTCAAATTGTGTAAAATATTTTATGAAAACTCTAAAATCAATTGCGTAAATAAAATGAATTATAGATTCAAGAACGAAACTTGTTGCGAAATGTTGTTTACGAACTGAAAATGTGAAAAGTATAATTGAAATTGTTTTGCAAAAAGTAAAGGATGAAAACTGAAGTTATTTTTCCTGAATATCTTCGGAAAGATTGTAAAGAATACTTTAATGCAATTCACAGTTGAAGCGTTGATTCAATTTAATTTATGAACTGTTAACAATTTGTCGCTGTTTGTAACTTTAATTTCTTATAAGGTAAGTCTTAAGCCTTAAGTACGCATCTAGACTTGGGCACACACCTGAAGTGGAAGCTGGACAGAGTCTTCATTAGAAGCGCAGCTAATTCGAGAGAAAGACAGAGAGAGAGAGAGAGAGAGAGAGAGAGAGAGAGAGAGAGAGAGAGAGAGAGTGAGAGAAAGTTGAATTGGGATGGGAATGAGGCGAGAGAAGAAAAAGTATTAAAATTTGTAAGCGAATTCATGAACATTTTCTTCTGGGAATTCATTAGCGTTTGGAATGGGAAACTGAGAACTGGGGAGCAAGGAATATAACAAGGACAAGGACCACAGCGATGAGAAGAAGGGGGAAGGAGGAATAAGGCTTGTTTCTATTATGTTATTCTATGACCGTACTGCCCCCGCAGCCTTGGCAGAGGGGAAGAGGGGAAGAGAGAGATCCTTGGCTGTATCTAATTTGGCCATATTATGAATTTAACCCTTTCGTGTTTGCTGGATATTTAAACAACTGTTTGCACAAAAGTTTAGCCCAGAAGGTCTCTCTCTCAGCATCCTTCCATAATTCTCTCCACCTACGAAATTGATTCCACGTAATGCGTAGAACGCCTTGGATGACGACAACGAGGACAGAGGACAACAACAGCGACTTGTCTAGCTTGTCTGCCGCAGTCTGTTGTGAAAGTGAACTTTGCTCTCCTTACGGTGAGAAGGGGAGATGGGGAGGGGAAGGCGACTCTTTTGGGTTATGCCATTAATGGGGCAACCCATTACCGTGGGGTATTCCAAGCAATATTTTCATTTCCCTCCCCCCCTCCTCACTCCTTTTATGCGTTGTGTTTACCGCCTTTTATATTTTCTGGTCGCAGCGTTTTTCCTTTGTTCTCTCCGCATCGGTTTCTTAAGGCTTTCAAGTGAGCAGCGGATTTTGCAACGTTTTGACTGTGACTTCGACTCTGCGACTCTGCGACTGCGACTGCTAATGATGCCTTTTCCAGCAATTTAATTGTTAAACAATGAAAACGCTTTTGATTACAAGCGAAAACACAACGGCTCCGCAATTGTTTTTTCTCTCTCTTTTGGCGGGGGGGAAGCAACTTTTTGGTTGAGCTTCGGCTTCTGCTTCTGCTTCGGCTTCTGTTTTTGTTTGCGACGCAAGGATGTTTATTAATTTTTACCTGAGGTTATCTATTTGTCGCGCTATGTTTTTATTCAGCCCTTTTTTTGCGTGGTGTTTTGTTTTGGGCTCCTTTTGGGGTTGAACACAATGATGCTGCACTTTTTTTTTTTTTGTTTTGTTGTTGTTATTCTTCGCGGTTCGCTTCCTAGTTGGATCGAATACGAATATACGCTTGATTTCCGTCGTTCTGTCTGTCCGTCTCTTAAAACAATCAAATCTCGGAAACTATAAGAGCTAGAGTTATTAAATTTGTTGACCATGTTGTTGTAAGTATTACGCCTTAACCACGCCCACTAGCGTCTCCTTAAATTTAAATTTAAATAAATAAATGAAAAGTCGTATTAATCTGTATCGCATATGTTTTGCATTAAAGTAAGTTAGTGTTTTGTTCCGAAATGTTAATAAATAAATAAGAAATCTAATTAATCTGTTAGTGACACATTAAAAAATTAAATAATAATAATACAAAAAAAATTAAATTCTTCTTCTATATATGTAAGTATTTAAACAACAAGATCTCTTAATATATTTAACGTTTCTATAACAGTTTGAAAGCTTAAAGATTACTCAATCTATTATGGACATCAGATGAATCGTAACTAAAAATAATATTTTTATTTAAATTATACCAAATACATACAATAATAACAACAAGATCTCTAATATTATAATATATAATTATATAGAATAAGTGATAGAAATATATATATAGAAAAATATCAAATTACCATTTAGAATATAAAATTTTGTAAAATGTCTTAACAAATTTTAAAGAAATATTTAATTTTTATTATTATTTTATTGAAATACCGAATGCAATTTCTTATTACAATGAGTTGAACCAAATCGACTAGAAATATTTACTATTTTGTTTGCCTAACAGGTATCTCACAGTCGTGCACACTCTGTCATATTTTTCTCATTTGTTTTCTTTGCTTTTTTTTTCGTTTGTACCGTACTTTTTATTATTATTTTTGGTGCTGCCCCGCAATTTTCATGCTCATTAAATAATTTCAGCGCATGAAAGTTTTTAGTCCGCCCCCTCACCTCCCACTCCCCGCACTCCCCCCAGTCGTGCCATTTTTGTGCTCCAGCTTCCGCCTCCTGCTCCGTGTGCAGCTGATGAAGCATCTGTCGAGCGAGACTTGAGCCTCAGTCTGAAGCGTAGACTGCGACTGCGAATGCGTCCAAAAGGAAAAGGCGGGCGTTAAAAAGTTTTTATTGAAAGTTGTAATTTAAATTTATTAGGTTTCACATTTTAATTAATGCGCACTTCTTCTTCTTCTGCTGCTTCTTCTTCTACTTCTTCTTCTTTTGGCCTCTTCACTCTGCCAACGCTTCCTCTTTACCTATTTACTCCCACTTTGCCCACTTCCTGTGGCATCTTTTTGATGAATTCCCATTGCTGTACCAATTTATTGGATACGCTCGGTGTAATGCGAAACCAAGTACAGTGAAGCCTGTCCCCAACAAAACACGAGTGTAATATTGATTATACCGAGTCAGTCATACGCTTGCTTCACTGTACTTGCACAAACTATTTCAAATTGCTCTAATTACGCCTCAAACTACATTTCACTTATGCTTCAATTTGAGGAATTTTGCTATTTTAATTGCCGTAAGAAAATACATATGAATTTACTTGCATTATTGGCATTTTTTTTGGTATTTTCGAAATATAATTTCAGTTAATTTTAATTAGCTTCATTGCAAATTTAATATATTAAACGTTGCTATCACAATTTGAAAGCTTCAAACTTATTATTCAATTATAGAATTGTAACTAATAATAATATAGTATATAGTCTGTAGTATATAGTCTATAACAATAAGTTTCTATTCAAATTATAGATTATAACTACAATATTTATGATTCCTGAAAATTTTCTTAACAAATATTTTTGTATGGATAAAAATTGAATGCTTACTACAGGCGACAATCTGGTATATTTTAGTAATCTTTCGAATGTTTTGAATGTATTTTAGGAATAATACCGCACGGTTTTCATTAAGTCAGTGGCGAATCAAAAAAAAATTATCTAGTATATTAATCTGGTATATTTCGACATCTAGGGTATATTTTTCATGTAGTCCGTTAACGATATGGCAAGTATTTCCTTCAGTACATTTTAGTATTTTTGCGGTATATTAATTTGGTATATTTAAAGAATATTACCGGACTGTTTTGCATTTTTTTAAATGTGTGACGGATTAAAAAATCAATTTGGTATATCAATTTACTATATTTTGACTTCTATATTAGTGCTTCCATTATTATATACCAATCATAGCCCTTTTTTTATATCTCCATTTTTAAAGTACATTAATTTGATATATTTTATGAATAATACCGCACTGTTTCGCTTTTATTAGAAATGGGTCTTCTTGCTTGTTTAAAATGATGTTCGCATATCTGAAACTTTAATGTGAACAATGGAAAATTAATATCAAAATGTTTTAAATAAATATGTGTACTTAGCACATTTGCGCATTTAAAAAAAATGTATTCGTAATTTTGAAAAATGAAAAATGAGCATCAAAATTTATTCAATATATTATTCAATAATATTCTTCTTCTAGAACATTGGAAATTTGTTGAGCTTGCCCACAAAAATAGCTTATTTTATTGATATGCAATCGAGTGTATCTAATCTATCAGTAATTGTACATTAAGTCCTTGATTAACAGAGAGTCAGCAAAATTACTTGACGTGGTGGTGGCCAAAAGAAGGGAGGGGGGAGAGGGAAGGAAAAAACAGAGGCATATCAATGATTAACGAAATTATGCTGACAAGGTAGCTGTGAAAAGAGCACAAGTATTTATTAATACAAATTAAGATGTTATCGTCTTAAATTGAATTGAGACCCCCCGACATAAAAAAAAAACCCTCCCCCCATCTCCGACTCCTTGCTCAGACAAAAACAAAGGCAACAAAGGCAAAAAAATGAGCAGCTTAATGTAGTCAAGGCGCATAAGGGAAGACGACGCCAGTTTGTTGGAGTAAAACACAAAACAAAGAAACAGAATCACACACACACACAAATACAAATGTGTCAGTCATGGGTGGTCGACTAGGCGATGCTCTATAATCTTAATGCATTTACAATTTTGTAGTTAAAGGCTTTGAAGCAAAATTCACAATTAAATCTTTATAACTTTTTTAAGCACTATTCAAAATTGACCAAAAACTTAAATTAAAAAAAATAATAAAATATTCAAAAAAAAATTTGAATAGATTTGAATAGATTAATATTGTTATTATTGCCGATTTTTAAATTTACTTAATTATTAATTATGATATGAAAAATAAAAATCAAAACTGAAATTAATTAATTATTTTTTCAAAAATATTAAAAAGTGGTATAATTAATATATTGTAGATTTTAAAATCTTTTTATTTCGAATGAGTATTTTAATAAATAGCCGATTCTCAATTCTATTTGTTTTTGAATTAATAGATAATTATTAAATGAAATTTGTATTTTTTTTTATAAGAAAATACCTTTTTTTAAAGTGGTTTGAATAAAAACGCAAAAAGCAAAAAAAGCAAACATTCAATTAAAAACAAAATTTAAATTTATTTATGAAATTAGAGATTTAAAATACTTACTATACATATATGCTAAAGAATGAAATACAATTTTTTATTTTTAATTTTGATATTAGAAAAGTTACAGCTCTATAAGTTTAAAACTCAATATTAATAAGCTACAAAACTATTAATACTGAAAATGCCTAACTAGGAAGCCAATTAAAATGTTATTTTCTCTCAAGTGCAGCAAAAGGCTCTCCTAGTGCATAGTACAGAGTATAAAAAAAAATAATACGCCAAGCTAGCAAGGATCGCAGTGAGTGGGATGAAGAGTGAAGAAGGGGGGAAGCAAAAAGCACGGCGTCCGCATGAATTCCCAATGCCAAAAAAAAGAGCAACAAAAATGCGAAGCAAAGCAAAGCAGAACAGAACAGAAATGAAGTCGAAGTCGAAGATGGCACTGAACAGAACAAAACAGAACGAATTGTAATGCGAACACAAAAGTTCACAAATTAGCAAATTTGAGAATCTCGGGGAAAAGGCAACAACAAAAAAAGAGCCAACAACAACATTGAGAACAAAACAAACACAAATAAGACCAAATAAAGCTCCAAAGGGCAGCAACAGTTAAAGCAGAGCGAGTGAGCGAGAGAGAGAGAGAGAGTGAGAGAGAGAGCAGGCGTGGGAGTGAGTGACAAGGTGAATGAATGAAAAAGGAGGAGGAGGGTGAAGTGAGAGAGGGAGTGAGGAGGTAACGACATGCAAAAGGCGAAAACACAAATGTTTTCGCTAGAAATAAAATGAGTAAATGAAGAAGCAGAGTGCAGAAGAAGCAACTGTAAAAAGATGAGTAAGAAATGAAACGTCTCGTGTCCTTGTCACTGAAGTGCCACTGAATGGGAGGCGGGATGCGACGGGGGCGGGGGGAGCAAATACATATAAAAAACGAAGGCGAAGAAAGCGCACCGAGGGGAAAAGCGGCAGCAATAATAAACAATTGTGCGATGGAAATCCGCGATTGTAATCCGCAATTTTTACGGCTTTTGTTGGGCCGGCGAGACAGGACGCTAAATGTGAGATGGGGACGGGAACGAAGGCGGGGGGCAGAGAGAAAGTGAAACAGAAAGAGAAAGAGAGAGTAAGGGGCGGCCACAGCGTCACTTCCGTCACCATTTCACAGCGGCAATCGGCAATCGCCCAACACCATCTTTATTTCACTTCATTTTATGCTCGTTACCGGGTATAACCGACGGGTATAACCGACGGGCATAACAAACGGGTTTAACAGAAGGGTATAAAAGACGGGTATGGCATGTGGGTATAACAGACGGGTATAATAGACGTTGAACACCCCCTTGACAGGATGCAGCTCTATTAGCAGGACAGCTAGTAGTGAACACTTTCTTCTTAAGAGAGCAGCTATTCTTAGAGAAGTTTTTTATACTTTATGGTACATATTTGAAAAAAAAAAATAATCTTTACTTTTCATCATGGCTACTTTAGACACTTTAAAATGAAAAATTTTTGGATACCATAAAATTCTTTGTTTTATGTAATATTATATAAATATCACATATAAAGAAGGTTCCTAGAAACAATCTCTTATAATTTCATATTTACATTGTTTTTCGTTTATGTTCATAATCTATAAGTATTGTATTTAAGTCAATTGTTATATTAACACCCTGCTCATAGTTCGTAATGGATTAGAATTGAAGTTTTTAAAAGAAATGTAATATAATTGAAGCTTAGAATATGACTTTGATTACTGAATCTTTATATTTCATTGATTGACCCATTATGAGTAAAAGCCAAACAGTGCAATATTCTTAAAATATATCGTATAATATTCCGCAAAATACTGAAAAGACCATATTTGGCTTATCGATTAACAACTATACCATGCGAAATATGTCATAGAGGTCCAAAAAATAACAAATTATCTGTCAAAGCGAATAAAAAACAATTGTTGTAGGCGTAACTTGGCATTTTTTCTTAATTAACTTTAATCATTTTTATCGGATAACAATCAAATTCTCAGGAATCACAATTTTATAGTTACTACAGAAAAAACTTTACTTTAAAAACTATAGAAATGATTCTTAGACATATTTTTGTACTTTTGATTAGACGCTTAAAATTACAAATTTGTGCAAATAATTCAATACTCTTTGCTGTTGATTCTAGTTTTCGTACAGAAATTTGAATTCTCCTTGAAGATTCTAGTTTCTGATTGATTTTATTTTGTAAAACTGCTACATCAGGTATTTGATAGTCGAGCAGTCTCTTTTGTGGCTTTCTTACATGCTTTTCTCTGCTTCCCTGTTTTTTTTTTTTTTTTTGTTTCGTGAAAACAATCGCAACGCAATCTGGCAACAACAGAGCGAAAACAACGGGAGCAACGGGCAACAAAAGTAGCGGCAATAATACCACAACAACAACAACAATAACAACGGTTGATTGACTAAGTGACTGTTGCAAGGCATGGCTAAAGGGGGAGCTAAAAGGGGGGTGGGGTGGACAACACCGTGGGGCAAGCTAATCCAAGGCGCAGCTATTGCTGATGTCCCTGCCATGTCCCAGCTCTGGGCATTGTTTGCTGTAACTGCGGTTGCGGCTGCTGTGGCTTCTCTTTCTGTTTCTGTCTCTGTCTCTGTGCACCTGCAACAAAAGCATTGTGCGGCATTGTCTCTATAGCTTCTGGGTTGATCTGTTTCTGTGTTGTGCGACGTCAATTGTCGCCTCAATAAGTTGCAATTCCAATAATCAACGAAGCATTCTACATAAATTCCAATTCCGATTTCGATTCCGATTCCGATTCCGAATCCGGGAGGAATCAAAGCGGGAACGTGAACGGGAAAGGAAAGCGGGAACAACAACGGGATAAAGTTGAACACAATGGCCGCAGGGGCTGCAACCACTGGCGGCGTTTTTGCCAACTGTAAATTAACCCCATGCCATATGTGTGTGTCCGTGTGTGTGTGTGTGTGTGTGTGTGTGTGATTGTATTTGCCTGTCGAACAACGACGAACCAATGAGAACCCACCACCCGATGGCATTTTGTCAAACCCTTTTTTTTTGATATCACATTTGAAAACGTGATTTGATCATTTTTGGAAGGATTTGATGTCGTCTACAACCACCAATCAATGCAAATGTTTGTCATATTTTATGAGGCTATATTATTATCACATTTCAATATATCGAATAGTAAAAAAAAAAAAACAAATTTAATTATTAATTTTTAGTATTAATTGTAGCTTAGTACAGTACAATATGAAGCTAAAGCAAGCAAGTCCTTCAGATTGGTTTTAGTCTATTGTACATTTTTTGGGTTTAGCTATAAAAATATACTAAATGAATGAATAATAATTATCATAGTTTAGGATTATTAGGAATAGTACAAAATTGTATACATATCTGAATTACTTTATATCAGAATGAAGCAAAGTCTAAGAGCAGATAGTATAGAAAGTAAAACAATTAAAAAAGCTACAGTCGTATTATTCTGAAAATATTCAAGAATAATATACGTCAAAAATACTAAAATATAATAAATGCTATTTTTGGTATATTGACATTGAAAATTTACCATAGAATATATTTGTATACACATCTGAATGACTTTATATCAGATTTAGCCACAATTTAAGACAAGCAAAATATGGAAAGCATAGAAAAAATGGTATCAGCTTCTATATTTAAAAGCATTATCTTTTGTGTATGAAATTAACACTTTTTTATATTCACTTTTTAAAAAAAAAGAAATAATTATAGCAATTCTACATCAAACTTTATACTATTATACCTCTATAAGGATTTTCTGTATACTTTATTTTCGCCTCATTTATAGAGTTGAATATTTTGTTACAAATATCAATATTTAATATTTAATATAATATTTAACTCATGTTAAATGTATAACACTTGTATTATATCAAAATGTATAAATACAAAAACTAAGTATTCTACATTAATATCATGTTCTGTGTCTGTTTTAAATAAAAGCAAAATCTTCTTCAATAGTGATATCTAACTAAACTAGTGATAACTAACTAACTAAATAACTAAATATAATTTTATTTATCATAAAATTAAAACAGCATTCAAGTGTTTTCTCTTTCTCATTTTAATTGATTAACAAAGATCTGTATTTTATGCAAAAAAAAACTTGATCATGATTATATAAGAATAAACTAGATTCTTAAAACTTGTATATTATGTGATAGATATATAGATTAATGTAGATTCTATAGATTCCATAACTGAACCAAACTACATCAATCTTGTATTCTATACAAATAAACCTTAATCAAAATGATATGTAAATAAACTAGATTATTATAACTTGCATAGAGATTAATGTAGATTGCATAGAAAGGTATAAAATGCCAAGGAGTTTTGGTTGGAGAAAAAGAGACGACGCGATGACAGTGCAAACTGTCGTTTTTCCATTAGAATGAAGGCAGCATATTTCACAGCTCCCCCCTCTACCCACGACACTCATTTCCCCCTTCCACCTACCCAAAACTTAACACACCCAACAAGTATCTACTACAAGTATATTACATGTGTCAGTTACTAACTCTAATGTGTGCGTGTGCGTGTGTGTGTGTGTGTGCACAAATGTGCGTGTTAACAGTAGAAGAGGGAGGGAGAAGAAGAAGAAAAGAAGCGACAACAACAAAAAAAAATGTGCTTTTGACACGAGAGCATCCATTGTAAGCGATACTAAATTGGTTTGTTCAAATGCGAATATAATCATGAATGCTTGTGAATAACAACCGAGAATTTGTGCAACTCGCACAGCTGTGTTACGCCCACTGTGCCACACCCCCTCCAGAGCAAGGGATTGAGAAATTATGGAGAACCCCCTTTTGGAAGAACTTCAAGGGATTCTGGATTCTTATAGATAATGCTGTTTGAATTTGGATGAAATTTTATTATGAAAATTTTATTGTACAATTCTTTTATTTATAATGGAATGTTATAATGAAATTTTATTTAACTTTCTTTTATAATCCTAATCATATTATTTAGAAATTTTAAGTTAGAATTTCGTTTTTAGAAAGACAACATACAATTTTGATTGAATGATATGAGAAGAAGTTCAGATTCATTATCTTAATCGTTACTAGACAATTATCTTTTATTGTTTCGATTTGAAACTTTTTCAATGTTTTCCTCTACGAAACTGATTGAATGATTTGAAATTAATTTTAAATTCTTTTTCTTAATCGTTAATGAAATGAATTTAAAGATCTTTCTCTCAATCGCTACTAGAATTAAATTTTTATAAAAACAAGAAAATATACCAAAAACTGAAAGTTGAAAATCTTTCTCTTAATTGTTACAAGACAATTTTATTTTATTGCTCCGAATTTAAACTCTTTCAACGTTTTTCTTTAAAAAAAAAAATCCCGAGTAAGTCGAATATTATTATATGTCCTTATAATATCATATTCTATTAGCGTTAGAATTTAATTTTTGCTAAGACAATACAATATCCTAGAAACTGATTGAAACATCAGAAATGAGTCTTAAAAGTTCTATAAATCTTTGCTAGACAATTTTCTTTTATTGTTTCGATTTTACATTTTGCAAAGTTTTCCTTTACGAAACTAATAAAATTATTTTAAATGAATTTTCAAAACTTTCTCTTAATCGTAACTAGGTAATTTTCTTTAAATTTTCGATTTGAAACTCTTTCAAAGTTTTCCATTGCAAAAATCACCCGACTTTGAGTCGAATATTATATGTTTCTATCCTCTTGTAATCTTGCTTACAAAATGGAATCAGTTTTTCTTTGTTTTCTGTGTAAGCTGCGCATCCTGCAAGGATAATAACGAGGACGATAGCGAGCATAACTCAATAAGCAAATATTTATTTATATGCCCCTTATTATTTGCAGGCAGTTCGCAGGGGATTAAAAATTTGATTTGGCATCGTGTTGAGGCTATTGTGCAATATATTCTATATAAAGTACGCCATCTCTCAAGTAAATGACAGCAAGAGTAAGAGTGAGAGAGTGAGAGGGAGAATGATGCAAGGACAATGAGGATCGTCGAGTGATTATAAAAATTGCACCCTTAAACTATTATGAGTGCCGGGTGCTCTCTGCACACAAAATGTCCTCCGTATTTGAAGGATACTTCCTGCTCTCCCTCACTCTCTGTTTTTTGGTTTTTAATAAATCCAAGTACAGCTAACCTTACATAGTATTTACGTACGTATGCGAATACAAAGACAATGACAAAAGTTGCAGGAAATTACACATTTAAATCCCCTCTAGATAACAAATTTTAGCGTATGCAACTTGGTCAACTTATTACTTTTTATTGGCAGTGTAGTTAGGAATTCGAATTTGGAACTTCACCGAATAGATTTTTATTTAATATGATTCTTATGATTCCTGAAAATTTGGTTGAGACCAGATCAAAATTGTAGAAGTTATTTAAGAAATACTTTTGTATGGAGAAAAAATCCTACTTAGTACGTGTCTTAGTTGCTTTGGCTGACAATGTGGTATATTTTTAATGTAGTACTGGATAAAATATAACATTTGGTACATTTTCAGTATTTATTGTGGTATATTATTTGGTATATTTAAAAACTAGACCAATTTTTTTTTGGTATATTTTCAGTATTTATGGTTTACCATATCAATATGCCGTGTATAGCTTTTGGTATTTTTTTGTATTTTTGTGGTATATTAGTTCGGTATATTTTACAATTAATACCGCACTATCTTGCATTTATTCACTATAAGAGTATCTCGCAATGTATTGTGAAAGTATTTTATTTATTTTATATATTTATATATATTTTTTTTTTGTATAATAGAATTCACTTTTTCTAGTATAGTTCGTTAGTTTACTTATACATATGTATATATTCTTTTTATAATATTTTCTTCGTTTTTTTTTTTTGGAGGTCAGTGCATCATATTATATCATATTTTATTAGCATCTGTATTATTCTGATTATTATATTCATATTTTAATTCCTTACTTTACTTTTATATATTCTTTTTATTATTTTTTGGCTTGATTTTTCTAGAGGTCAGTGCATTTTTTTCATCCATATTTTATTAGCTCATTACTATTATTATTATTATATTTATATTTTAATTCCTTCCCTTACATTGATGTATACTTTTTATAAAGGTCAGTACATTACTATTCTTATTATTATTATTAGTTTTATAATATATCTCTGTATATATACCAGCATAGTAAGTGTATACTAAGCTGCGACTTGACGCCTGACAACTTCATCAATTTGAATGCGTTGAACTCGGTTTTTGCATTCGCAACTTGGTCTCTCGGCCACTCGTAGCATCCACTCACAATTGCATTCGCATTCGTTCACCACTCACTCAAAGCATTTTCAAATAGCACAAGGATGATGATGATGATGATGGCAAGCTCTGAATCTGAATCAGAATCAGAATCTGGCTTTGAATGCGAGTGCGATGGCAACCCCCAGCGACATTTCATTGGTGAGTCAACTGCGGATTAATTAAATACTCATATACACAAATTGTTGATGTGTGCGAGTGTGTGTGTGTGTGTGTGTGTGTGTGTGGCATAAAAGGACGTGCCATGTGCCACCAGTTTTCCCATGCCACTGTTTGGCAAAAAATAAAAAGATGGAAAAAGAAAAGTGTGTGCGCTTGTGTGTGTGTGGGTTCTGAGCTCTGCCATTGTTTTTTTCTACATCGTATATACATATACATTCATACATATAGACCGATGCACAATTGAGACACACACACTTACACATATATATAGAGAGCTATATGAATTCCAATTATGTGTATGATTTGCCAAGCTGGGCAAATATTTGCATGCTTTTACCTTTCAGATGCAATTTTGTCGGCTTCTTTTATACAACTCCAAATGAGTGTGAGAGAGTGTGTGTGTGTGGTAGTGTGTGTGAGTGGAAGTGTGCGTTAGTGTGTGTTAGTGTGTGTGTGTGAGTGAGTGTGTGTTTGAATGTGTCTGCTAGTGTGTGTGTGTGTGTTGGAATACTACAAATGGCACTTTTACAAATTCAAATGCATTTCAAAGAGAGGAAGTTGAAACTTTCTTAGATCCCTCCTCCTCCCAAATGACAATTATTATTGAAAGAGTCTTTTGCCCCTAAAGCCATCGACAAATATTAAAAAGAACCAAAAAAAAAAAGTATAGGGGAAAAAGATAAAGGTCTCCTCTTCGTTTTGCTTTGTTGTAATGACATCTCGTGTCGGCATGGTTAAAATCTTTTATAGCCCAACGCTCCAATTCAGAGATCCAACCTGCAATTAGCGGTCGTCGTCGTCTCCCAAAACACACACACACACACTCACTCACACACACACTCACACACACACTCACACTCACATACACATAACAGACTCTTCTCATATATTTAGGTACGTGCTCTAAACCAATTACGACAAAAGACTGACACGAGTTGCAGAGACCCAACTACTATATACATATATACTATATATGTATATATAAATTCCATATATGATGTGATATGAGACTTGTGGCCTTTTATTGTCCACATTAGTTAGCAGCCGGTTCGTGAGCTTCGCTTGATGCCAACACGACGCGATGATCCCCATTGATAATGACTGACGCACAGCCCACCAAAATTCGACAGTCAACACTGATGCTGGATACTCTTCCCAAAGAAATGAAACCAACCAAACTAAACGAAATAGAAATATTATACTTAAAAGAAAGAAAGAAATTTAAAATGAGTCAATGAACTTAATTTAAAGACTAACATAAAACCTTAAGATATTCAGTTTCAAAATCAAAATATGATAGCCAAATAATATTTGGAAAATATACAGAATGACAAAAATAAAACCTTAAGACCTTAGTATAAAACTTTAAAATATAAAAAAACACAAAAGAGAAAAACTTCAATGCAAGAAAGAAATAGAAAATGAGTCAATGAAATCCATTGAAGGACAAAAATAAAACCTAAAAATGCAGTTGTAAAATCGAAATATAAATATTAAATAGAACGATAGAAAAAAGAAAATAAATTAAAGAAATCAATTGAAAATCAAAAATTTTAACTCAGTTTAGTTTCTCTATTTTAGTAAAGTATAAAACCGTAGTCTAAAAAATTATAAATAAATTTTTAATATTTTGACTATCTTTAGTTTCTCGTTTTCAAACGTAATTTTCAACAAAGATCAACTTATAAAATTATATAATATATGTAAAAGAACATTCCATTTCATGGATAATTTATAATGAGGAATGATTGCATCAAAAGAATTTGTTACGAAGTTAGAATAGGAAAAATTGCTTAGTGTAGATTACCTACTCAAATAAACCGTTATATAAAATAAATCAGTCAAAATGAAGAACATTTTTATAAATATCATTTTCATTAATATGAAATACTTGTATTATATTGATTGAATTTTTATGTTGTAGCTCAAACACTGCAATTGTGGCTACAATTCGTCTATAAATAGCCTAAATAATATTAAGCTTGCTTAGTATACATTTGCTATTTCTTTCATTCTTAAATTTGTCAATATGTTTTTAGCCATTCTTTTGACATTGTAGCTTTCTTTTGACTATGCATTTTGTATAATATTTTAGGAACATCGTAGCAATATTAGCCTATTAGTGCATATGCTCGGTATACAAAGAAGAGTACATATAATTAGATGTCATTCGCTTCATATCGCATCTTCATAGCGCCTACTGTCGACTGCCTGATGATGATCATATGAGCAAGTTGATCATTTCTTGGGGGCTTTCATCTCTTTTGTCGCGGGTTTGTCGTTGGTTTTCAACTTGATTAATTGCAGAACTGAAGTTATGTGTGTTGCTGCTGTCGTTTGTTGCTGTTGTTGTTTCTGGGCTCGCTTTGTGTGTTGTTGTACCCGCTACTCATAGGGTAGAAGGGTAATATAGCTTTGTGCCTCTAGCAAATGTATGTAACATGATTAAGGATGCATTTCCGATCCCATAAAGTATAAATTTCTTTGATGCATTGGCTGACAATCTGGTATAGTTTTTACTCTTTGGTATATTTTGAGTGTCATAATCTATTGTTATACCAAATATAGATTTTGGTATATTTGAGTTTATATGGTATACTTTAAATGTTATGGTATGTCGAGATACCAAATATCGTTTTCGGTATATTTCAGTATATTTTTAATGTCATAGTATATCGATATACCAAATCTTATTGTTAGTATTTTTGCATGTTTTTAATGCCATAGTATATCGACATACCAAATATCACTTTAGGCATGCTTCAGTATATTTTTAATATATCAATATAACAAACACCGATATCGGTATACTTCAGTATTTCTTGTAAGTTTTGAATGCCTTAGTATATCGGTATACCAAATATCGTTATCAGCATAATTCAGTATTTGACGGTATATTTTTGATGTTATAGTATATCGATATACCAAATATCACTTTCGGTATGTTTCAGTATATTTTGAATGCATAGTATTCTGATATACCAAATTTAGTTATCGATATATTTCAGTAAGTTTGATATACTATATATGATATACTAATATCAATATACCAAATACCGATTTCGGTATATTTCATTATTTTCTTTTGGAAAATTTTAAGAATAATACCGCATTGTTTCGCATTGAAAATGTGTAGCGGGTGTCTCAAAGTCGAGTACACTCGACTGTAGCTTTCTTGCTTGTTGTTTCCATTGGGATTGTGGCCTAATGCCTCCCAGATGGCGGCACTCATCTCTCTCTCTCTCTCTCTTTCTCTATCTATCTATCTATCTATCTTTCACTCCGTTGTCATCTACAACCGCAATCGTAGTCAAGAGTCGCCTCAGTCGCAATCACAGTACTTCTCATTGATGTGTACCTTAATTATAACGCCATCGAGTTGCGTCATCATTTACAAGCGCCGTCGAAAACCAAAAACAACAATATAATAATAATAATAGTAAAAAGGGGAGAAAATAAGAAACCGAAAAGCAAGACCTAAATCAGAGCAGAGCCTGAGCAAAGCAACCACAGAAGATGATGATGCGCTCTTCTATAGAATTCGTCATTCTATTTTAAGACAACTTCTAATGTTCCACTGGATTACAATTAAATGACAAGCTGCGATCTAGGCTAGAGAAAATAGTTAGAGAGTAGCATCATACAGAAAATATTTGAACTATACGCATATTTTATAAAATTTATGCCATTGATTTGACTTGTTTGTGTTTTCAACAAACAAAAAAATAGTTGGAAAAGTAATCAAAAAAATAGATTAATATTCATTACATTTAAACCCGATATTTTAATTTTATTCATTTAGTATTCTTACATAAAAAAGTAAATGATAAAAAAATTTATGTATTTGAAGTATTTCACTTATTTCTTGATCTTTATTATGTTTCTTTTAACACTAAAAGATAGTCACAGAAATTCAAAAGTGCCTAAGTAGTTTCTTAGCTTGTATATCTAATCAATGCAGCTTATCAATTTATGGTATATTTTGTATGTAATAGTATATTGATATACCAAGTAAAGTCTTTGGTACATTTGTAGTATTTTTGGGGTGCATTTTGTATATAACAATATAATGATTTACCTTTGGTATATATTTAGTATTTTTGTGGTATATTTATATGGTATAATTTTTAAGTACGGTATTACACTGTTTTTTTCCGCAATTGGTAGCATTCGTTCCTGTTTTTAATAATATAAAAACTTTCTGGTTCAGTTCTATATACAGCTGTGTTCATTAAAATAGCAGTGCGTTGTTTTTTGCAGTTATTTGTGTAAAATACTCTTACATGACAAATATATAATAAATTAATATACATTTTTGAAGTGTATATTTCAACAATTAATATAGAAAAATAAATGAATATATAATACAGATTATAATTTTCATTATTAATTCGCATCTTTTTATTTGCTAGTTTTGATTTCTACTAAATATTTTGTAAGTTTCTAATTCTAATTTGTTTTTAATATTATATTATATTCTGTATTATTTATTCATTTATTGCACGAACTATTTATTTCTATAAATAGCAAAGTACACAAAAAAATGAAACTAAATAAAAATTATAGAGCAAAATGTTTAACGAATTGTTTATCTTAACTAAAATGCTGATGATCTGACGTATCTAAAATGTTGATTTACAATTTGGGGAATAACTTAATGTGAACATGATTTGATTTGATGATTTTTCTTGAAGAACTATCTCACCCAATAAAGACCTCTTTAAACTAAGCAAGTTTACTTTGTAGAGCCAAATATTTATGATATGGTTCATCTTAACAAAAATACTGATTTATTAAGTTTCTAACAAAAAATAGTAAGATGTATGAATATGAATAATTTTCTTTAATTCTAAGTTGATATATTGTATTCCTTTTTTTTATATACATTGTACTTGTTGATCTTAAAGTCAACTTAGTCTTTTGTACGTTTCTTTGTAGCATATGTTTTCTAATGCTAAAGAACAAAGCCAATTATAATGTGGGTGAATGGCAAAATAGCGTAAATAAACCGGCAACCGGACAAACGGAACAATATGGTCAATATGGATATATATAGTAGTATATTCATATATGGTACAATGCAAATCCCATCAATGTCGGATTAGCCAAAGAAGAGAAATGGTTGAAGAAATGCGGCAAGTGGAAAAGCGTAGATAAAGGTACAAATGGGTAAATCGGTAAATAGGGAAATAGAGTGTAGAGGAAGAACAAAAAGGAAAAAAAGGCTAACGCCGGATTTTGGATACGGCTGCTTAAAGATCAAGGTAAACACAAGTCGTGGACACAATGCCACAGTGTTGCGAATGAATAATTATAATAATAGGTGAAGCACACACACACGCCGACACACACACACAGAGGCAGGTTGACAACAAAAGCAATTGAGCCGCAGTTGTGTTCTTGGGAGGATGCGATCTGCATTGATCCTGCAGCGTAGCGCCATGCGCTTAGCCTTAGCGCACTAACAACAGCGCAGAGTTGGCCCAAAGCCGAGCTCAAAGGCGGCTCAAACACAAAGGGTAAACGGTGAACGGTGAGCAGAGGAGTGAGGCGAACTGAACTGAACTGAACTGAACTGAGCAGCGTGATGTGCGCAGCAGGCAAAACAATGCGAAAAATGCAGCGCAAAACCAGGCAAAATGGCAATGGGTCAAAAAGAGCAGTCATTACTCTGACTAACTGACAGAGTGAGAGAGAGAGAGAGAGAGAGAGAGAGTGAGAGTGGGAGAGGGAGAGCAAGCGAAGGAGTGAGCATCTACCTTTCTTAGTTTTTGGCCCTTTTGCGGACTTCACCGTCGAGGGACTTCAGTTCAGTAGCAAGCGGCTCACAAAAGGCACAAAGGGCACAACACAGCTAATTATCCTATTCACATCAAGTGTGTGTAATTACTCTCTACTCTCCCTCTCCCTTTCTCTCCCTCTCGCTCTCTCCCTCTCTTTTAAATTCAGCACTGACTGTGATCTAAAGTCTATGATTGATACCGTGTGCCGCTTCGATCTTCCTCACCAAGTGTCTCTAGAGACAGCAACAGAAGCCGCTGCTAGCAGCTTCTACTAGCCAAGCTGACATACACTGAGAGAATTGCATTGATACTAAGCCATTAATCTAACTTCATGAAACGACCTTTTTATTTCATTCATTTCTTTATTTTTTTACTCTTCACGTTTTTCTTTATTTGTTTACCTATTTATTTATTGTCTTTTTACTTGTTTTTTTTTATATATATTCAAATAAATTTTAGTTCTTTAATCAACTATTAAATCGACTATATTAAAAAAAAAATTAATTCAAAAACAGAATTAGATTTAAAAATGCAATGTATTACTATAATATTCATTAAAAGCTTTTGTTCATTTGTTTTATTAAGTTTATTAGAAGAATTTTTTATGATTATTCATTTCATAGTTATGAGATTACTTTTACTATGATATTATATTTCGATAAAATAAATTTATTTTATATTATTTTTTAGAAATGCTAATTTCTACTTTAATATTCATTATAAAATGAAATTTAAAAATGCAAAATTTCTCTTCAATATTCATTATAAAATTAGATTACATTCAATTTTAAAATGCTAAATTTCATCTTGAATTAAATTGAACAATGTAAAAATGTACTTCAATATTTATTATAAGTTTTCGTTTAAATGTTTTATAGAAAAGTATTTTGATTTTTCGTCTGCTTAAAACTTGAAGCTGAAATCACTTAAAGTTCTAAAATTGTTTTCACTGAAAGAGTAAGAGCATATCTATCGTCAGTTTTCGCACAGTGTATGTTCACATCCTGCCCGCTGTGCTCCTTTTTGTCAGTTTCAATTTGTTTTTGGTGCTGTTGGGCACCCAAAGCCAAAGCCAAATCCAAAGCCAATTACCGATTATATCTGCCTTGGCAATCATCCATCGAACATCGGCAACTAGCAACTGGTAAATTGTAGATGGTAAATGTTAAATGGTAAATGGTAAATGTAGCCTCATCATTTTCGATTTTCGCACACGGTCCGCGCAGTTGTCAGTTGTTAACTGTTTGTGACAATGGGCACAAAGGTCATAGGGCACCCAAGGAGAGAAAGGGAAAGGGAGAAAGAAAGAGAGACAGGTTGGCAAATCAAGCAACTGTCGCTGCACAACAAATTGTTGACCTGCTTTGTCTGTCCAGTTGTCCTGCTGTCCTGCTGTCCTGTCACTCCATCAGTCAGTCAATCAGTCAGTCAGTCAGGTGAGAGTGTACAACATACGTTAATCATCAATCAAAATCATTGCATTGCATCAAACCCCCTCAAAAACCAACAACAACAACTCTTACCTGTCCCACATACAAATTTCGAAATTTTTGTTGGTGATCTGGCATGATTTTTTTTTTACTTGATTTTTTTGATGTTCCTGTACTCAAGATGAATCGGCCGAAAATCGGTTTTTCGTTCGCACCCCGTCGATAAGCAGTTAATTATATTTATTCTCATCCTGTAGTTTTTTTTTTTTGCTCCCTTCGCCGCCTTCATTTCGCCTTCATTTTCCACCGTTTCTTTTGGGCGTTTCTATTGCGGCGGCTTTTGCTTTGTGCTCCGGCTTCGGCGGGTTCGGGGTTCGGGGTTCCGCATTTATTCCAAGTACGCGTGTCTAGTTGCACTTTCCAGCATTATTTCTATGTCGGCGCCAAGCAATGATTAATCAATGGCACTCAATATATTGCATCGCTGCTGTTGCTGTTGCTGCAACACACACAATTTTCTAGGGTATTGTCTCTCTCGGAGTCGCCCTTGAAGGAAAAGCGAGCGTATAAATCATAATTTCATTTCCAAATTGTACATCGTCAATCAACATAATGAAATGCCCATTTCGTGCTCTCTCTCTCCCCTCCCCTCCAAAAAGAAACACCCGAAAGAAACCAGACAAGACTCTCAGTAATCTACTAAAAATGAGCTAGCACTTTTGATCGATCAAAAGCGCGACTCTCTCTCTCTCTCTCTAGAGAGATCTCCTCTACCGCATTTTCTTCTTTTATTTTATCGTGTGTCTTTCCCTTGACACCTTCCAAGATCTTTGAGACAGTCTTAAGTGTTGTTGTTGTTTCACAAATCTGCAGATTAGCTCCGATTTTGATTAGCTTTTTCGATGCCATGAAAAAATATTCAAAGATTACCATATTTATACGACCAATTTGTTTATCAATCTAGAAACATGTATAATAATACTTTTTACACCTTTATATACATATGTATATGTATAATCAGATATCTCAGTTGTAATGATAATTTCACTTAGTTTGTAGACTAGAACGTTTTCAACACGTTTCACGTTTTCATTTCAATAAATTTTCAACTTTTTTCTGTGCAAAAAAGAAAACAAATTATATCTTCATTGCAAACACAAAATAAACTATTATTTGTTTAGATTTTAAGCTTAATAAAGTTTTCAAAAATCGAATCAATTTTAATTCGCATAGAAAAATGTCAACAAAATCGAGTTCGATTATTATTATTATTACTATATTAAAGTGATAACTAATACAGTTTCTTACCTACATATGTATATCTCTACAAATATTCGTAATATCTCTGATATATATACATAAATGGATCGTCGCATTCTATTAACCTTAACCTCCTGCTACCCAAAGGGTAGAAGGGTATTATACTTTGTTCCTGGTGGAAATATATATATTATTTTATTATTATTTATACTCTACTTACTAAGGATCTTCGTTGCTTTGGCTGACAATCCGAATATAACCTTTGGTATATTTGTAGTATTTTTGTGGTATATTGTGGTAATACCTCACTATTTTGCGTTTAGGCAAAATGGGTAGCAAGTATCTCATAGTCGATCACACTCGACCATATCTATCTTTTTAAAATGCCAGATTGTCAGTTTGATAATAGCAATAAAGTGATTACTATTATCAATCTGACAATCTGGTATATTTGGCACTTTATGGTTTATTTTTAATTCTATACCAATATACCAACTACAGCCATTGGTATATTTTTAGTATTTTTGCCATACTTATAGCTTTCTTACTTGATTTGTAAATACAATTGAGCTTAAAATGTTTATATTTTCTTCCATCTCATCTCATCTCATCTCATTTCCTTTCATTTCACTTATTTTAAATATTATTTCAATATGTAATTCAATTTATTTTCATTTTTATTTTTATTTCAATATATAAATCAATTTATTGAACTTCTTCTTCATCGCCACTAAATTAATTGAAATATTTATTTCTTTTTCATTCTAGCTTTTAATCAAGCCCTAAATATTCAACTTTTGAACTGGTAAGTGTTTTTTTATATTTTCAATTTATTAACTTAAAATGCTGCAATTTTGATGGTAATTAATTGAGGCATATTGCTCATTTCCAACTGCAGCACAAAAGCATTAAACAACAATTGAACTTCTTTTTATTCTATTGTTGTTGTTATTGTTGATGCTGGGATTGAAACCGGTTCTGAAAAGCAGAGAGAATTTTGCATCCCCTTTTGGTTGTTTATTCAAAATTATCAACCCGTCATTTCCGATGGTCGTCTGATTATTGAAATTTTTCATTAGCCTCAGCAGCAAACGAGAAGAAGAGGGTTGACTTGTAAAGAGTACTATACTATATACTATATAGATTTGTTTAGGTCCAGCCACACCCCCCATTCAAGAAATGCGCTTTATGCAAATCTGAGAAAAAAAAAAAATACAAGGCAATTTGTAAAGAGTTGAAATCGATGCGAAACGCAGCTTTTGAAGATCGAAATATTTTTCGGGGGTTGTATACTTTGCATATTTACTTTGAAATCATACATTTTATTATACTTAAATCTTTGACGTATAGAAATTCCTTCTTAAACTCCTTGACTCCTGACATCGAATTGGTTGCTTATATTCCAATTAGAACTTCTAGTTGGAGATGCGCAACATCTTTGCTTGTGCAGCATATGTCAACAGATGGCGCCAGTTGTAGTTGATCTTAGAGTTTGTGTATTGACTAAAGTGATAAGCGAAGACAACGTAAAGAGCGAATTCTTTTAATTGAAATAGGAATATGTGAAATACAAAAATATAAAAAAAAAATGGAATAAATGCAATAAATGCAAAAATTTCAAAAATACAAAAATTTAAAATGCAATACAGTACCAAATAGTAAGTCCATTATATACATTTTTGAGTATTTAAAAATCTCTGTAGCTACTTATTGGAGCTTAACCCCAAACCCAGTAAAAAACAGTATCAGTTTCAGTTTTCAATGTGCAACCCGAAGTGCAATCGCTATTGTACAATAAAATAACAATATGATGACGATGATGTTGATGTTGATGATTTCGCCATACAATGTCCACATGAATAACATCAAAGCGAAAGCTAAAGCAAAAGGCTCTTGTTCTCGTTCTCCGTCTCCATCTCCATCTCGTTGTTGTTTATCTAAGGATAATGGTTAATGTGTTTGTTTGCGTCGGTGGAATGTCAAAATAAAAAGTGTTTCAAACGCAATCAATTGAAATTAATTTGCATAAAGGAATGTCCGCATAGGCATTTTGCCAGCCCAACAACTCAACTCAACTCAACTGAACTTCATGGGTCATGGGTCATGGGGCAAGCGACCCAAAGTTCGAGAATACCCGTTGCTGGTGGCACGTTAGCTCTTTGTTGCTTGATTTGCGGCTCTCTCTCGCTCTCGGTCTGGTTTTGTGTCGTCTTTACAATTAGATTTTAATTTGCCCATAATGAGCAGGGAATGGGAAATGCGAAATGGGAAAATGGGAAATCAAACAGCAGCAACAAAGTCTGCGTTCAGAGTGACACAAACCCATGTACAACATTCTCATATTGCTTCCTGTTTGCCACTCGTGTTTCCCTTTCTCGTCCTTATTTTCACCAACGTCCTCGACGTCGTCTGTTCACTCCGCATATGACTCGCATATGACCCAGGGGCATTTTTCGGCACTGTTGGCACAGCTGAGTTTTAGGGTTTAAAATTAATTAAGCGGAAGCGAGCGCGCAAGTACGTTTGATTGTTTTAGACAGTTGCTGATTTTTCTAAAATTCATTCTCATTTAATTTAATATCCGGTCGCTGTTGCCCCAAATGACTTTCACATCCAAATCGTTTAAAGCTTCACGATTTTTCCCGCAACATTTTCTTCAATTTCTTGTTAACAGTTTCGCTTCACTTAAAGGATTTCCCATTGTGCTCAAATATTTGCTTGTAGTAGTTGAAAACTTGATCGGTCCAAGGTAAATATTTGACAGCAGCTTACCAACTTGTTGAGTTGTTGCAGTTGTTTTGTTGCCCAACTTTGTGGTAAAGTGCGCTGCCAACTTATTGCGAATGTATTTGATGAGTATTTGAGACGTTTGTCAAGTTTTCGTGCTGCTAATTTAATGCAAGTAAAAGTGCTGCCAACTTATTGAAAGGTCTTTGGTGTCTGGCAGTTTTTCGTGCTGCCAACTTAACGGTGTAGAAGGGCTGTCAACTTCAGGTCAAGTTTTCGTACTGCCAACTGAACACTGTAAAAGTGCTAAAAACTTATTGAGAATGCTTTTGATAAGTCTATGGTGTTACTCAGGTTTTGGTACTGTAAAAGGGCTGCCAACTTATTGAGAATGTCTTTGATGGCCTTTGATGCTTTTCAGTTTTTCGTGCTGCCAACTTAACGCTGTAAATGCGCTGCCAACTTGAGGTCAGCTTTTCCAGCTGATAATTTAACGCTGTCAAACTTCTGTCAACAATGCGCTGCCAACTTATTGAGAATGAATTTAATGAGTACTTGGGATCTAACAGACTTTCGTGCTGCTAACTTAACACTATAAAAGCGCTGTCAACTTTCGCAGAAGCTAAAACGCTATTAACTTTACGAGTATTCAAACACTTTGTTAAGAGTTACGAAGAAGCTTGTCTAGTTTTCGAACTGCTAATTTAACCCTGTAAAAGTGCTACCATCTTATTGAGAATGTATTTGAAAGGTCTGTGATGTTGTTGAGGTTTCCGTGCTCCTAATTTACTGCTGTTAAAGCGCTGCCATCTTATTAAGAGGTCTTTGGTGTTTAGCAGTTTTTCGTGCTGCCCACTTTACCCTGTAAAAGTGCTGCCAACTTCAGGTTAGGTTTTTTAGTTGATAATTTAACGCTGTAAAACTTCTGTCAACTTATTGAGAAGGTATTTAATAAGTTTTTTGGTGTTTGTCAGGTTTTCGTACTTATTATTTCGAACTTATTGAGAACTTATTTGATAAGACTGCAGATCTTGTCAGATTTTCGTGCTGACTTTACACTATAAAAGGCTGTCAACTTCAGGTTAGGTTTTCGTGCTGACAACTTTTAACACTGTAAAAGCACTGTTAACTTGTTAAGAAAGAGCTAAACCATTATTAACATATTTAACAATTTGTTGTTTAAAAGTTGTGAAAAATCTGCCGCCAACTTTGGATATTAAATGAATGTCCCAAAAATAAAGATACTTCGCTAGAGAGGAATACAAAGTAGTGGTAGTAACATATTATCAGAAGTAGATGCTACATGATTAGTTGGCTGCTTTTCAGCTTATTCGAAATTTCCCATGAAAAGTTCTTCCATCTGTGATGAGTTGACACAAATAAATGTTGTTGAGAAATTTGAATCTGCAATTACCAAGTGGCGTCTGGGTTTAATTAATGAGCATGACTTGTGCAATCTTTTTTTTAACGAATCATCATCATCGCTCTCTCTCTCTCTCTCTCTCTCTTTCTCTCAGTTCTTTTGTGTGTGTGTTTACTGTCACTTTGCCATTAGGTTTGTGTCGGGATTTATTTGTGAGCTGCCTGTGCTTAAGTTATGCACAAATGACAGACTGGTGTTGTCCTGTCGTAATATGCGGCGCAAACAAGCGCAAGGAAACAAAAGCAAATCACGCGACCAACTGTGGCAAATAATAATTGAAAACTCCACCCCACCTTAATCCTCCTCCCTCCCCACTCCTCCAACAATTTCATGTGTATGACAATCATCAATCATTTAGCTGTTGTTGCGTGATGTTTGACCTGCAACACGAATGTGCCACGCATCCACAGGGGAGAGGGGCAAGCTGGCCAGGGCTACAGGTCGTGTCGCGTCCACTTTCAGGGCAGAACAAATTGCCGAGCTGTGCTGAGCTGTGCTGTGCTGTGTCCTCCCTCCTTCCGCCCTCTGGTGCTAAATGGCAGGGGTGTGGCTGATTGAAGGCGGCTGATCGATTGATGACACCGAGGTGCGGTCGAGGTCGAGGAGAAGAGCGAAGGAAACAGCCGAGAGATATGCCGGAGATAATGCCATAAAGTGTCAAGAATACAAAGAAGATAATATATTAGAGATAAAGTTAATATATAGTATATATAAAGAATATATGGAATATGAATATCAGGAATATAGCAAATTATGCAATAAAGCGTCAAAAATATAAAGAAGTAATGGGAGAGAACTATGGCAAACAATATATCAGAGATATAGTACAGATAATGGAATGAAGTGTCAAGACTATAAAGAAGATATAGATATGCATCAGAGTTATAACGAATATATAACAAAGATGATGCGGTAAAGAGTCAGATATGCAATGAACTTGTGAGTAGATAATATATCAGAGATATAGTGAAAATATGGAAAAACAATGGGATAAAGTGTAAAAAATACAAAGAAGATATAAGGTAGGAATATGATGAACTATAAATCAAAAGATATAGCGAATATATAGGAAGGACAATGTGATGAAATAGTGAAGATACATAAAAGACATAGAGGAAATATGGTTATTGTTCACCATATCATTCACTTCTATCAGGGATATAGCCAAGATATAGCACAAATGCATAGAAAATATAGGCGGGATATGGCCAAAATATATGAAATTAATATGAAGAAGAAGGAGATATGAAGGAAATATTGGGGGAAGATATAGCCGATAAACAAATATGACAAATGTGTAGAAAAGATATAGCACAGAAGTATGAAAGATAAAGAGAAGATATGACAGATACATGGCGAAGATTTGATTTAAATCTAGGGCAATTCCTTGAGGGAAAATGTCGTAGATTTAAAAAATGAATAGATATTTTAAATGATATGTCCACTATAAATTCAAGATGTGGTGCCAAATATATAGGATTGATGTAATTTGATTATAAATGAGTTTTTATTGATGTCTTGAAACTATGCAATACTTAAAAAGACTAACTTCGAAAAGAATTATATCGAACTATTGATACTTATTGACAGTGTGCCCAGATGAACATTAGTAGGATATATAGGACGCAAAATTGTCTTAAGAATTACATAGGAAAGATTTGGGCGAAAAGATTTGGGCCGCTAACCTTTTTGAGTAATAGCAAAACATTGCTATATTATTCTTCAAATATACCAAATATACTAAAAAAAATACTAAAAATTCGAAATATACAATAAAGAACAAAATATACCAGTAATAGCAAAACATTGCGGTATTATGCTTCAAATATACCAAATATACTACAAAAATGCTAAAAATTCGATATATACCATAAAGAACAAAATATACCAGATTGCCAGCCAAAGCAAATAAAACCGGTAGAAAGCTGGTGCAATAGAATTTCCTAAATAACTTATGGCGATCATTAGAAAAGCGAAAAATAGGATTTAGATACAGAAATATAGAAAAGTCATAACAGAAATACAAAAAAGATTAAGGGAGGAGATATGTCTGAGATAAACTGTGCTTCTCCATAGCTGCAAATGTTATCAAATATTCAAAAATAAAAGAATGAATTCTTTTTGTGTGCATTAGTTAATGCAGAACTCGAAAGACGATTTCACTTGCAACATCATTTTGATATTTATATTTATATTTATTTTCATTTTCACGTTTTTGGCGTGTGTTTCTGGTCGGGCTTTTGTTTTATGAGGCTGTGCCGAGTTGACTTCTAATTGAAAAGAGGTTGAGCAAATAAACGCAAATCGTAATAAAAGTTTATATGCAATAAATATTTTGTCGGTCGTCGAGACGGAGACGGAGACGAGAAGAGCACAGCCGTTTGTTGCTTTTTGCTTTTGAATTTTTCATTTGAAAAATAAAATTGAAAATTCAATTTCGCAATCGTTTTGGCACCCCCCCAGACACCGAGCTGCCGACACTCCCCCTCTTCCTTCTCCTGTATATGGATGAAACTCCTGGCTGTGTTGCCACCCTTCGCAGCAGATTAAAAACGACAAACTCCTGCAGTAGTCCCCCTCCGACCACCCACTTCACCAGTCGCCAGTCGACGACGACGACGACGACATTCGGGAGTCACGTTTTGGGTTTGAGTTGTTGTTTCGTTGAAGCTGAAGCTGAAGCTGGACCAGCTTCGGTTTCTGTTTCTCCTCCTGTTTTCTGTTTCTGTTCCTGTCCGTGGTCTTCATTAGGCTGGCAGATAGTAATTGCCGGGACTTGAAAGTTTGCCCGGTTAGATTTTCGACTGCAGCTAAGGCTATAAAGCTAAAGCCAAAGGCCTGACTATCCAGCATAATAATAATTAAAACAAAAAAGCACAACAACAATAACAACAACAAAAAAAAAAGAAAAGTTTCCAAACAGCACAAAAAAAAAAAGCAAAGTGTGGCAGCCCTGGCTGGCTTTAAGACACCAACAAGAACAGGACCCTTTTAAAGAGTTGCCATTTGTTGAATGGATTCCCAAATAAGTACAGGTTGTTATGCTTTCAACCTCCGCCCGGAACATTATTAATTAACCCCTTGTTAGTCCCAGCATCTTCTTCTTTCTCATTTGCTCATCTTTTTTTTTTTTGCTTTTTAAATTATGCATCTATTAATGTTTAAAGCGCATAGACCCCAACAAAAAAAAACACACACACCGGGACAATCCATAGTCCGAAATGGGCCCATCAGGTTTTATGTGCGCTTGCACAAACCGTTGTCAAGGAATTATGGCCCACTCGCTAAAGGGTCAACATGTTCATAAATATTTGCATAATTATGTAACCCAACTACAACACAGTCCCAAAAACAACCGGCTATGAATGAAATGTATATTATGTTATATACTTTTACCTGGGTATTATATCTAATGAAAGCAACAATTATGAGCGCTGCTCCAAACGCGAATCGAAAACACACACAAAACAAATAAAATAGACTTTTAAAATTTAGTCTGTGCATTATGAATATACTACATGTTAAAGCACCTAAATTAATAGAATTTCACAAAATTGTACACACAAAATATTATTTAATTCTGCTCCATATAAGACAAATTCTTTTGTGTGAAAAAAGCTCAAGAATTATTTAAGTTCTTATGACGCAAACCAAATAGAAAGTAATCTAAAACGATTAACTTCTTATTAGATGAATTTTTCTTAATCAAAAATTAAAAAAAAAAAAAATTGAATAAAAAGTCAAAGCAAATTAAAAGGAAATAAAATAAAATAGTAAGCTTTAATTATTCGAACTTTTTTGCTTTAAGATAAGATCATAGTATAGTATATAGTATAGTATATAGTATATCTGTATAGTATATCTGTATAGTATATCTGGATACTTAACAAAGCATCAAATAATAAAGTACCCTTTTATATTCCGCTTTTTTTGCTTTAAGCTTACCAAAAATAAAAAATATATATATTTATAGTCTTCATAGAATATGAATTAGTTTTTATATAACTCATAAAATCAAATTAACATATTTATATGAAAAAAAAATGAAAAAAAAAAACATTTTCTAGTATATAGTATTTTTATTGTATATAGTATATTTGTTAGTATATAGTATATCTGTACGCTTCTATCATAGAATTGTTGTCAGAAATATAAAAAAAGGAGGGGTAAACATTTTATAGTACAATATAGTATATTTGTTGGTGTATAGTATATCTGTATAGTATATTTTTATACCGCCCACTTTGAACTGTTGTCAGAATTCTTTTTCATATAACTAAGAAAGCAAAACAGCATATTTCAATTTAAAAAAAGGGCGAAAACATTTTCTAGTATAAAGTGTAGAATAGTATATTTGTTAGCATACAGTATATTTGTATACTTCTATCTTTGAACTATTGCCAGAATTCTTGTTCATACATCTCACAAAGCAAATCAAGTTATTATTTAAAAAAAAAGATGTAACATTTTCTAGTATATTGTATAGAACTTTTGTTAGTATATAGTAGTATATTGGTATAGTATACTAGTTAGTATAGTATACTAACTTAGAACTGTTGCCAGAATTCTTTTTCATATAACTAAGAAAGTAAGTCAACCTATTTATATTAAAAATAAGAAGAGAACTTTTTTTTGTATATAATTCAGTATATTTGTTAGTATTTGTATACTTCTATCTTTGAACTATTGTCAGAATTCTTGTTCATACAACTCACAAAGCAAATCAAGTTATTATATTAAAAAAAGAAGTAACATTTTCTAGTATATTCTATAGAACTTTTGTTAGTATATAGTAGTATATTGGTATAGTATGCTAGTTAGTATAGTACTATACACTAACTTAGAACTGTTGCCAGAATTCTTTTTCATATAACTAAGAAAGTAAGTCAACCTATTTATATTAAAAATAAGAAGAGCACATTTTTTTGTATATAATACAGTATATTTGTTAGTATATAGTATATTTGTATACTTCTATCTTTGAACTCTTGCCAGAATTCTTCTTCATATAAGCAAAGCAAATCAATATATATATATTTAAAAAAAGAGGAAAACATTTTATAGTATATAGTATAGTATATTTGTTAGTATATCAGTGTATTTTAATTATTTAACTATTGTGAGAAATCGTGCCAAAATACAAACAACAAACATAGCAAAAATAAGCCAAAGCAAAAGCCATGAATGGCACATTCGTTTAATAGACACAAAGCGATGTGGAAAATTAGGAATTCCGAGCGTTAGTTAGTTGTTCTAGTGGAGAAGAAGAAGCACGCGTTATTCAGGATAGACAAAGCAGTGACAAAAAGCAAGAGAGAGAGAGAGAGAGAGAGAGAGAGAGAGAGAGAGATAGAACTATTCGTTGTTTCGCATTTATTTAGACAATAAATGCTCTATAGAGTTAATCACAGTGTTTGTGTGTGTGTGTGTATGTGTGTGTGTAGCAAAAGTTTTGTATCGAAGCATTCAACCACAAAAGGACAAAGGACAAGCCGGAGCGCAGGCATTTAAGGAAACGTTTTCAATTAAGGCGAAATACCTTAAGGTAATGTTGAAATCACTTAAAGAAATGATAATCACTTTGTACACACACGTTTACCACCTCGGGGGCTGCTCACTTCACTTCCCCTCCCCTCCACTCCACTCTTTTCTCTGAATGCGTTCAGCTAATACTATATAGTATATGGCTATGGCCCCCAGCTCTCTATTCGAGTCCTTGAGCTCACGTCCTTGTCGTCGTCGTCGTCGTCTAAGTCAGTTCAGGTTGTTGTTCAGTTCACTTGCTTTTGTAGTGGATTAACCCGAGCAAAAGAAATAAATTCACCTGCAGATGCTGACGAGTCGTTGCCACCACCCTTCCACCCATCCACCCCTCTCTACTCTCCACTCTCCACTCTCTCTGTGTGTGTGCGAATACTTAAGCTTGAGGAATCCCATATGGGGAGAGAGAGGCAATGTAGCACCGGAAATGGCAATATCCAGAGCCAGGATAACAACTGAGGTAGCTGCTGGTTTGCTGTTTGCTCTCTCTTTTTTGGGGTAAGCTCTTTTTGGCCAAAAGAGGAAAAAGGTAATTTAGTAAATAATAGGGTCAAAGACAAATATTGTTGTGGGTTGTGGCATTCGCTTTTGCTTCTGCTTCTGCTTTCGCTTCCAGCGTGGTTTTTGTGCGTGAAAAGCGTGTATAAGTTACTTTGAAGCAATTGACTACGATTACGATTAACTGCCTTTAGCTGTCGAAGAAGCATATTGATTCCACCACATACTTACACCAACAAAGGGAAGTAGATAGGAGAAAGGGGAGGAGGCAAAGCCAGCCACATTCTATCGTGAGTATGTGCGAAGATATTTACAAGTGTTCTTGAGCTCGACCCTCAAGGGGGGCGGCATATTTTCGTATAATATTTTCACTGTCACTTTGAATAACATTTTTGACAACAAATTTGAAAGAGTCGAAAGAATTCGCATAAACGATTTGCAGTTTGCTCTCAATCTCATTAAACAAAATGTAGTCATTAGAACTCAAATTTTATATAATTATTTTTAGGAAAATATCAATTAAGACAATTATAGTCAGTATAACTAATTTGTTATATAAATATTTGTGAGAAAATATCAATTTATTATATTTTAAAGCATTTAAATAACAGCAAACTTATACTGCAAAAATACTAAAATATACCATATATATTTAGTATATCGATATCTATGACGAAGATCTAAGAAAGCGATCCATTTTGAATAGAAGTGAGGTATTATTCTTGCAATACACCAAATTAAATACTAAAATATACCAAAAGCCACATTTGGTATATGGCTGTAGTTATGCACCAAAGAAATATTATATATAATTTGGTATTATTATTATTTCGGCATCGGATCTTAGTTTACTTGGCTGACACTCTGGTATATTTTGGCATCTGTGGTATATTACTACATTTGAAATATACCACAAAGGTCAAAATATACCAGATTGTTAGCCAAAGCAACTTAGACCCCATAATGAAGTAACTTAAATATTGTAGAACAATATAACTAGATTCAATAACAAGAAAGTGTAGCATTTACTTTAAAGTTAAGAATTTCACCTCTGATAACATCCCAAAGTTGACCTTCAAGTTAGTTTGTATTTGCCCCAAAAAGTATGCTTTGTTTTTGTTTAAATCAAAAATTCATATTCCATTAGAGTGCTTGAAGTTTATAATCGTTGCTTACTAACAACTAAGCTATAATTTAAACAAACATGGTTTTAATTTCTGTGGTATCTTACTACATTTGAAATATACCACATACATAGGTAAAAATATACCAGATTTCTCAGCCAAAGCAGCTAAGACCCTCTAGAGAATTAATTGAAATATAATATTTAAGTGCATGCATGTGTGCTCAATATGGGATCTTAATGACAAATCCGGCAAATCGGCACACAACGTTTGTATGAATGAGCTTTCCAAGTAACACATAAATAAATAAGCAAGAAAACTACAGACGAATAAGCAAAAGATTGTTTAATCAAGATTGTTTTATTTTAGATTGAAAAGAAGATTGGAAATCTTGATTGAAGAACTTTTCGATTTTCGAATTTACTCAATTGTGAAGTAACTTAAATATTATAGAACAATATAACTAGATTCAATAAGAAGAAAGCGCAGCATTTACTTTTAAGTGAGATCTCAAAGTTTATATTCAATTTCGTTTGTATTTGCCCTAAAAAGTATGCTATATTTTTTTTTAATTTAAAAATGCATATTCCATTAAGGCGCTTGAAGTTTATGCTAACAACTAAGCTCAAATTTAAACAAAAATGATTTGAATTTCCAAAAATTGTATTTGATTTATTTACTACTTGCAGCTAATGGTGGATCAAGAGAACATTCTCTCGATGCCATGTATGCAACTGAAAGTTGACTCCCCATAATTTGTTTACAATTTCGCATTTATTTGCTGCTGTGCAAGTGACTCGCCGTAATTTCTAATCAAAGTGAGTAATGTATTAAAAGTAATATTTTGTTCTTTTCCGTGTTCCGTGTTCCTGTTCCCCTATTTTGTTTTTCCTGTTGCTGTTGCTCCTGTTTTTTATGCTTTATTCAAATATTTTGTTAATGCAAGATTTTGTGGCTTTTAGACGCTCTCCCCATGCTGGACTTGCCCATAAACTTGGCTTGGGTTTGGGGTTGGGAAGCTATGAACAAAACTTGTTCTTTGATGCAACACATTTCAGTTTTTTTTTTTTTCTACAAAAGCGCGGTTGTATAGAGGGGGAGGGAGAGGGAGAGGGGGAGAGTGTGTGGTAACTGCCAGCGGGAATGGTGCGACGGACATTAAGTAGTAGAATGTTGTCTTTATAACACTGTGAACACAAACAAAGAAAAGGTCACAGCATGCCTTTGGCACAACAACAGCAACAACAACAAAAAGTCAAGGAAACTTCTTCTTCTCACCCCGCAGCAACAATTTTTCAATAAATTAGGTTTCTTTACAGATTCCGTCGTCGTCGTCGTCGTCGTCGTCTCAGTATCCATTTAAGTTCTCAGCAGCAATTCACCCCATATTTGTTTTGGCTTTTTTGTGTTGTACGCAAACGAGGGCGAAACTGTTGGCGGCATTTACATCCCCTCCCCCCTCCTGTTGCCCCCCTCTCCTAGAGTCTAGGTCCAGGTCAAGTCCGAGGGCCGCGAGCCAAAAATATGCTTTGCTTTTTTTTTTTTTTTGTTGCCTTCGAGTCGCGTCGCGTCGCTGATTTATGTTCTTTTTAATGTGGCCAAAGTAAATGTCATTTAATTACACCCGATTTAATGGAATTTTACGCATTATCGGTAAATTTTCTGGAAAAGCTTCTTCCTTCTTCCTTCCGCCGTTGGCCCTTTTTAACAAGTCAACTTCCCCCTCTGAATGGCGAAGAAAGAGAGCGCCTGGGGGGGAGCGAAGAGAGAGAGAGAGAGAGAGAGAGAAGAGCAGTCGTCATTTCATAAGCCACAACCAGATGCGACATACTACATCAAAAGGAAATTCTTTGCATTTTTAAACAACCAAATAGCGAGCACAAAAAATTATAGTAAAATACCCAAAAAAAAAAACCCACAAAAACAAAACAAACAAAAAATACACATTTAAATTCAAACGGAAAGTGCAAACTTTTATACGCGGATTTACATTTAGTTAATTGAAAAAAGGTAACTATAATACTATTTAGATTTATGCTTTTTCGACTTAGTTTCAATTTTAATGCAATACTAGTTAATTTTTATAAGAACTACGGGTCTTACAATCTGGTAATATTTTGTATTATATGGTATTTTTTAAATGTAGTACCATGTCGTTATACCAAATATAGTAGCTTGTTGGTATACTTTAGTATATTTGTGATATATTTGTCGAGTACGGTTTTATTGAAAATGAGTATTGGGTATATTTTGTAGTTTATGGTATATAATATTTCAAATGTAGAACCATATCGAGATGCCAAATAAAGCCTTCGATATATATTTTTGGTAGGGTTGTAGTTCTTATTGAAAATCCTCAAAAAGATAATTAACAAGTAAGAAAGCTACATACTTGTTAATAATTTTTTTGAGGTAGTATCTTTTTCTTTTGCATCCAAGAATTACACATTTAAGTTAGCTTAACTCTGAACTGTTAGTGTATTTGATATAAATTGAATATAACACAATTTGTAACACAAAGTATTTAAAGTAGAACTTAAGAGAGAACCTAAATTCAGAATTAATTCTATCAAACTATCGATACTTATTGACAGTGTGCCCAGATAAACATTAGTAGGGTTGCCCGATGCATAGCCAACAACATCATAGTGTCTCCTTATAGACCAAGCTGTCAGACAAACACAATACTTATTAAAATCAGTTTATCAGATACTTTCGTTATTGCCTTTATTTATATTTATATACTAACTATTGAATAATATACCATCTACTTACTAGTAAACTTAAATTTAAAAATACCAAATCCATTCAACTGTTAACATTTTTGAGTATTTATGAACTGCAGATAAATTTCTCAACCAAGTAATAGAAGAAATGCAAGCAGGATTTCTTATATATATTTTGTTTATGTCTGTATAATATCGTCGCATAGAAACATTATTTATTTTTAATATATCATTACATTTGGTGTAAATAAAACTTAAAAATTGTGCTGCGACTGTTTCATCAATTACTCTTAAACATACGTACTATATTTCTTGTCCATAAAACATTTCTGTAGCCATAAAAAGAAACCTCTGCCAAACAGTTCTCCATATCATATCATTACAATTAGTAAGTAAATTAAATTATTGAATTGCAAAAGAACAATTATTACTCAATTTGCAAATTAAGGGTCAAAGTATTGAATGCGAAAAGTGTCCTAAAAATGTTCTCTCTGATATGAAAACATCTATAACAAATCTTATACAGTAATTGGAATCTCTAAGATGTTATCTCAAGAGTAGATCACTTACATTCTTATGAGTAGAACCGCTATGCAAAACATCTATAACAAATCTTCTCTAGTAATTGGGATCACTTAGACAGTTATTACAGTCACCTGCCAACTGTCAAACGACATTAATTTATGCCCACAAATCTTAAACTTACATTAAAGAAAAAAAGCAAAAAGATTGTTCAAGTAATGAAAACATTTATCTTACTTGAAGCAGATGAACTTACCTGTAGCTAAAAAGGAAAAAAAATGGAACAAAAATGGGAAAGATTGCGGCAATTTGGTGGTCAAGGAGCAAGGAATAACAAAGGCTAATTATAGCTGACAGTAGGTGACTAATCTGTCGACTTAAGCGGGGAAAATGGGAGCGAAAGTAACAAAAAAAAAATACTATGTAAAGAAAGTAAAATCATTTCACAGCACATGGCAACATGATGATGGTCACATCTGTCCCAGAGTCAGGATAAAATTGCTTTACGACGAGTTGGTTTTCGTGTTTTTCTGCTGGGTGAGAGTGAATTGCATATTTCAACGGTTCAACGGGGCAGCAGACGGGATGGGGATGCGGATGGAGAGGGGGATGGAGAGGGGGTGGCATTAAAATGCCCTGTCCCAAGCTGTTGGGGAACACGAAAGGTAATTGCTATAAAATTGCTTTGTAATTGCTTACTAGAAACAAATAGCCGTCACATTAATAAAAACAAAAAAGTAAAAATGCGGTCTTTTAAAGTAAAGCAGTTGCTCTCCCCTCCCTCTCCTCCCTGTTTGCCTCCCTCGGAAGTGTTGGACCCACGTCAGGCGTCACCACTTCGGTGGGTAGTGCCAATTTCAGCTCTCAACTCCGGCAAGCGGGAGAACCGCTTTATTTAATTAGACGCTCACAAACCAATTAATCAATTTTGGGGTTCCTGCCTCCCGCTTTTTCACTTTCCTCTCTCTCTCTCTGTCTTTCTCATTTCGCTCCTTTCTATTCCAATTAACGTTCGCCACTCTTCATTTAGGTCCAGGTCAACCCTGAAGCATCATGTTCATTCTCTCCGTGTCCATTGTTGTCTATTGTCAATGTCAAATTATGTACACTTTTATGCTAAAATTAAGTAATGCCTTCTCTCTCAACCAACAGCAACAACAACAACAACCAGTCAAATTGAGCACACAAAAAATAAATAAAATCCCGTTAAGACCATTTATCACCCGACAATTTGTTGTCGCTTTCTTTCTTTCTTTTCCCGTTTCCGTTTCCGTTATCGTTGACGTGATATTATTTACAGAGGACTGATTTCACCCTCTTGATTTTGTTAACCGCATTTGACGTCAACTTTCAACTACTCGTGTTTTTTGTTACATCTAAACAATGTTTACTTGGTCCACAAAATCACTTGCAATCACTTTCACGCTTTCTTAACGAAAATAACTGCAAATTAATGTCGAAATTACAAATCCTCAAAACTTCATGAAAAACTGCCAAAATTTTGCCCTTGCTCATTTTATACTTAATATTGAATATTATACCATTTTCACACTAGTATTATATATTTTAACGCCAAAAATCGTAAATCCTTTTGACTACATAAGTTTTGCTGAATTTATGAACTCTAGATAAGTTTCTAAGTAAAGCTAATATGAAAATATTGAAAATTCTGATATATGATATCTACGTATATACAGATGTGCTCATTAAAATAGCAGTCCGACAAAAGCAACACTACATAATATGTTTTTGGCATTTTCCTTTTTGTTAGTTGGTAAATAAAAATTATAAAAAAAAAATAATACAAAATTCAACATAAATTTATAACGTTGTGCAGACAATCTGGTATATTTTGACTTCTATAGTATATTTCTAATATACATAGTACTTTAACTATATACCAAATATGATATTTATTATATTTTAATAATTTAGTATATCTAGTTTAATTTAGTATATTTGCGGTATGTTTATTTGGTATATTTTGAAATGTATACCGCATACTGTGTTGATTTTATTCGCAATATCTCCCGCATATCTCACAGTCGAGCATACTCGTCTTTGTTACTTGGGTTTGCTAATATGGAACTTTTGAAAATTCTGTTGTGCTCATTAAAATAGCAGTGCGACAGAAGCAAAACTATCCAACGATTTTTTTCTGCATATTTCTTTTTGTTAGTTGGTAAATAAAAATTATAATTTCATCTTTCATAACATTAACATTCAGACATTTTCAAATAAAAAAGCAACACTTCCAACTCGATTAAATAAGGCTGTTAATATTCCCGCTTTATACGACAATACATTTTGAAAAAACAAAATTAGCTGACAATGTTCAGACATATGCGGAATTGTACTAAATATTTCAATCCATTTTATAAATGTTGAAGTCAATTGGTATTAAATTATGATTAGCTAGTTTTATACCAATTGACTTTCGACATTTCTAAAAATTCATTGAAATATTTAGTAAAATTCCTGAACTGTAAAATAAACTTTCTAAACTTATTAAAACCCATTCAAGTAACGATTTGCTGTGTCAATAATATTGCATACTTAATTCTAAACAAGTGTCATAATATATTTGATATTATAGTTCATTTCTAGCAAAAGTATTTTGCAACTTTTCAAACACGAATCGCAGTCGAAAACTTCGGAAACTTTCTACCACAAAATTGGAGTGGGAAATGTGAACAAATCTGAGGAAATCAAATAGAAATCATAAACGCAAAAAGAAGATAGTAGTTGAATAATAATCCTGCTCATATGCTACTGCTGTTGTGTGCAATTGAATGTTTATGTTTATGTTATGTTTATGTTTATCGTTATGTTTATGTTTATCCTCGGCAATGCTCGAGCAATGTTTATGGCCACGCATGCCAAATGAGCAAGCAAAATTGTTGCGAAAATTAAATCTTATTGTTTATTAAAGTGTTTCCCCTGTACAGGGTAAATTTCCTAAGGGAGAAGCTTATCATATGTCGCCTGAAGTCGTGTCTCTTTCCCACTCTTTCACTCTGTCTCCCACTCTCTCTTTCCCACTCTCTCCTCATCTCCCTCTAATACACTGTACTACACAAGTGCAGATGAGGCAATAAAATATGCAGCACAAGTGTAAATGAAATGTTAAAGGTGAAACTGAGAGAGAGAGAGCCAAAGCTAAAGTATCAAAAACGCCAAAATTTGCATATTAAAAATTTAGCACATGCATTTGGCCAAGTTGAGGGCGTCAGTAAGGGGGCTAAGGGGGGTAAGGGGCAGAGGCAAGTGGGCAATAAATGCGTGTAGTCAATGCTAATGTGGCCATTAGACGCGTGTGAAATTCATGATCTCATGCAAATCTTCAACGCACAGCACATCCGGCCGATAAAATTTGCAACATTTTGGTGACAAGCGATGGGAGTTGAGTGTGCCACACAGCAGAGGAGGGGGGGGGGAGGGGGGGAAAGCCATCTGATGGCAGCAAGTGGCAGCATTGTCTGTCTGCCTCCGTCTCGCATTTGAAGGTGTCATAAAAATCCTATTATGCACATTACAATATCAAAAGAACAGGAAGCATAGATGCCACACGGCGTCGGAACATCGCGAATCCCATGAGGAAATGCGAATGCCAAAAGCTATAGTCGATGCCCCCGATGCCCGATTCTCTGTTGCTCGATGCTCTGTTGCCATTGTCGATGTGCCGCAAAGGGCGCAATAATCGTTGGCATAACCGAGAGCATGGGGCATGTGGCATCAAAGCGGTAAATGGCAACAGCAGCACAGCACCCACCACAAGCACAAACTCAAACACAAACACAGACAACCTGAGCTGATGCTACTGTTACTTTTGCATTTGCTGCGAGGGTTGCCACACTCAACCAAAAGTTAACTTACAGGGATTAAAATAAAGAAATGTTTCAAGTAAAGTGTTTGCAATTTTACAATCGAATTATTAAAAATCACGCGGAACTGAAAACAATAAAACAACCTAAAGTCAAGTGCTTAAAAAGTGAATTCAAATTGTAAAGCAAATTTCAACTTCTACTATAATCCACATAAAAATTCTAAAAAAAAAAAAATAAATCCAAATATTGAATTCAAATTATTAAGCAAACTTCAACTTCAACAAAATAATCTAAATAAAAATTCTAAAACATTTTTGAACATTGTATTCAAATTATAAAGCAAACTTCAACTGGCAATAAGTCCCATCAAAATTCTAATATCAAAATTAGACAAACTAAAGTAATGTGTATTTCAAAATGTAATTCAAATCATTAACTTCAACTCTACATACAAATTTTTTTTAGAAGTTCAGAGTTAGAAGTTAGAAGTTAGAAGTTGTTCTTAAATTTACCCTCATTTTAAATTAAAATATTGTGTGTAGTTAAAAACTTAAATAGTTAATGATACTTCAAATGATCAGTATAAACTCTTTTAAGGTTTTTGTAAATATTTTTACATTTAAAAAATATAGTATATAGTTTTACGTGTCTTTTAATCGTATTTTAAAAACACATTCATTAGGGATACATAAGTAACTTCATATTATTCTAATCAAGTTATGTATAGAAAAAAAATGGTTGTGTGAGTATACTCAAATACCCGCTACCTTTTATTCTTATGAAATACTGAAATATACTGATGGCTATTTAGTATATTGGTTAACCATAAAGTTAAAAAATTATCAAAGAATTGAAAAAATGCAACATCGCCTGTTGTACTCGCTTCACATTGTTCTTAAAACATTCCGATGTAATATACCGAAAAAATACTAAAATATACCGAATAGTATATTTTGTATATCGATTGTACCACATTCGAAATATACCATAAATACAAAAAATGCACCGGATGCTATCTTTTTTAGTATTACATTGAAAATATACCACAGACATCATAATATACCAAAAATACCACAAATATACGGAATGCTTTCTTTTTCGTATTACATTCAAAATATACCATGGAGTGTAAAATATACCATATTGTCAGCCCAAGCTAAAAAGAAATTGCATTCTTTGTGGCAACCTTCGATTTGTGTTTGGCATCCCTCGCTGTTGTACTTTAGCTGCGCTCTTGCGTCTTCTGACGAATGCGTCGTAATAAAATGAAGCAACCAGAAGATTTTTAATAAATTTGCAAGCAAATCAACCACTGCCAAAAAAGGTGTCCTGGTGGCGATGCCACCGATGCCAGCCATCCAGCGATGTGGATGCCACCAGCAGAGAGTGGCAAGCAGTAAGCAATAGGCAGTAAGAAGCCAATGGCAAAGTTAAGGCCAACAAAACAACATCAGCAACAACACCCAAAGCGACATAAATTATGACAAAATATGAACCATTGAATGGCAGCAGCAGCAGGACGACGACGACGAAACAAGGACCACGGGGGCCTTCAAGCTTCCGCTTGATGCGCGTGTGGCAAGCAGTGAGAAGTAAGGGAAGGGAAGGGAAAGGCAAGGGCAAGGGGAAGGTCTAGTAGCTGCAGAGGGTGCGGCGTGTGTTTTATGCTCTGGGTGCCAAGGAGAAGAACAACAAAAAAAACGTGGCAAAACATAAAAGCGAGCAGCATGAAGCGCATAATAAGCAAATTATAGAACGTTTAGAAAGGACAAAACCCGCCTTCCGTTCATACCCCTCCCCTTTCCCCTCTCCCCAGCGCATCTCTCGTAGAGCAAACAAGATGCGAGACGTTTCGTCATTATGGCCAGAAGGAAGCGACAGCGGCTTCTATTTCAGCTTCTGTTTTCTGGGCAATGCAAATTTACATTTATTTAAGCAATATTCTTGAAGGGGGACACTGGCAAAGGGAGAGAGAGAGAGAGAGAGAGAGAGAGAGTGGCGGAGGGGGAAGATACAATAAATTGTTTCTATTACTTACATCTACATTGCAATGAAGCGGTAAACACACGAACGAACACATTTGATAACATTTTGATAACCCAGCGAAATTTTCAAATTACTGAAGCAACTGAAAAACTCAACTCAAACTGCAAACGACGCAGCAGACTCAAAATACTAAAGCTCAGACTAGAGGTTTACCTCATTATGGAGTGCATGTACTACAATCAAACGTCAGAGAAAGAGACTAAGGAAGAACTGAGCTCAGCAATTATAACTTAGTGGAAGGTGGCGCCTAAAAAGTATGCAACAGATTTGTTCAAACAAATTTGTATATTAAATCATTACAGATTAGCAAATTATGAAATAAGAAATGTATTAAACGATGCAATTTGGTATATTTTATACTCTATGGTATATTTTGAATGTGGTCTTTAGTCAAGCCAAGCTTTGTCAGACAATATGGTATATTTTTATACTGTATAGTATATTTTGAATGTAATCGAATATTAATATACCAAATGTGATCTGCTTTGTCTGACAATCTGGTATATCATTCATACTCTTTGGTATATTTTGAATGTGCTAATATATCGATATAACAAATGTGATCTATAGTAAAACCATGATTTGGTTAATAATCTGGTATATTTTGTACTCCATTGTTTTAATGTAAGAGTATATTGATATACCAAATGCAGCCTTTAGTATATTTTGGTATTTTTCAGTATAATATTTTTGAGTATTCATTTCACACTAACGGTCACTTTAATATGGTAACATAACACAGTTAATTGTTAGTATTTGAATCGTATAAAAAATAAAAAAAGAATTATGTGTGAAATAGCCGCTACTCATTTTCAATACAAGCAAAGTAGTGCAGTATTATTCCTAAAATATACCGCAAAATACTAAAATATACCGAAGGCCATATTTGGTGTATTCAAAATATACCACAGAGGTCAAAATATACCAGACTGCCATACAAAAATATTTTATAAATAACTTTTATCATATTTATTCGAACGTAATCAAAGTTCCAGGAATGTTTATTAAGATAGCAGCCGCTTTAAAGTACTTCATTGGTATTTAACTACAAAGTGTATTAGTTCTTTTTTCGAACTAACCGAAAAATTGTAATCATAGATTAAAACTATAATCGAACTTATATTATTTACCGAAATTATGAGTAATATCTCTAACCTTAAGCTTTATGTTAACCGATTGCTACTCCAATAAATATGATAATTGCTTAGATGCCAGCTGGTGACCAGTGTCCCCCTCTCTCCTCTCTCCCCTGTTTCGTTTCTCATTCTCGACCATAATCCATAAACTATGCATATAGTATAGAAAATGGCACACACTGGGAAACAATAACAACGACGTGCCAATAAAATGTAAATGTGATTTGCGAGTGTGGTAAAAAGGCACAAAAAAAAGGGCTAAAGAGATCCATGTATTCCGTAATAAATAACTATAAACCAGCTGAGTTTTCGAATAGTACGAGGAAAGAAGCATATTAGCTAAAGGAATCGATTTGATAAGTATCAAAATTATTATTCAATAATTTCACCGAAGAAATTCTAGAGTACAATGCTTGAAGTGGAAATCATTTATTTCCTCAATTCCATGAAAATCCAATTATCAAAGTGAAGAGATAGCGCATCCCCTAGTTGAAAAAGATCTTTTACAATTTGCACTTTCAATTTTTTTTTTTTTCGAGGTAATTTAATTTATTTAAACTTTCCTGGGGTTTTCCCTCATTGAGGAGAGCTGCATATAAATTCATAAAGTGGAATTGATGGGGCCACAACTATGTATAATAAATTGAAAAGAATCCCTTAAAAATGGTATAAAAATTTTTACGACTGAATTCTCTCACTCCACAGATTATACTATATATATTTTACCTTCAACCTCAAAAGTTAAGGTTGAGGTTGAGGTTGAGAGTTTCCAATATGCCATCGATGCGATGTGTGTGAGTGCGATGTGCTGCGAATACTAAACATTTTCGGTTTTTGGTCTGTGATTCTCTCCCGTTATTTGCCAAAAGATTTATACTTAACGGCAAAAGGTGCTTCAAGTCGTCTCTTCTCCTTCCCTTTTCCCCTCGGTTTTTGGTCTGCATATCGATGAGACGTGTGTGCGCAACGAAAATGAGATGGGAACAAAGTCGGAGTTGGAGTTGGAGATGGAGATGACGGAGAAGCTGACCAGCGGCTGTCTTCTTCCCCAGGGTGCCGTAATTTTGCGAGATATGAATGTAAAACAATTTTCAGGGCACAAAAACTGTCGAGTGTGTGTGCGTTACTTTTGAATTTGTTACTCTCCACGGAGCTGCTGCTGGTGGTCAAATACATACAATCGATAATACTCGCGCCAATCAATACACACTCCGCATACCCTGTAAAATATACCCTGTCTCGAAATCGAGTCTGGCATATGCTAATGCTTGTGCAATCATTACAAATTGTTTTACGCTATCAGTCGCATGAATCAAACAACAACAAAAAACAATTACAAAGGAGCAGAGGAGGAGGTTGAGGAAATTCCTAAACAGTCACGTGACCTAAAAATCACAATAAATCCGTTAAAAGTCCACCGAAAATTTCAATAAACATCAGTCGCGGCTCTCACTCTGTCCGTCTGTCCGTCCATTCTTCCTTTTTTCGTTCGTTCTTCCTTCTCTCCGGCCTGTGGCACATTATTAACTTGTCATACAAAGATAAAAATTTATCAGCCTAGATGCGTCGTGTGCCGTGTTACTTCACAGCGTGAGCTCAACGTTGGAACAACGTCGTCGACAACATTCCACGACCAAAAACTACCCCCACCAAATACGCAAAAACCCAACCGAATCCAACCAAACCAAACCGAACCCAACCCAACCGAATACTCAACCACTTTTCACAGCCCCTTCGTCCAGACTGAGGCGAGGCGAAGCGAGGCGAGGCCGGCGAAAAGATGAAAAATTACTATAAAACGTTTTGTGGCATTTTAATGTCCACAATATTCGTGTTTTCCGCCTTTATGAAAAATTCAAAAGAAAAACAAAAGCCAACGCAACAATATGACCGACACTCTGATCCCAGGCATTAAGCGGCCACCAAAAATATAAAAAAAACGACAAGTAAGAAAGCTACAGGCGAGTGTGCTCGACTGAGAGATACCCGGCTAACTATTTTCAATGAAAGCTAAAAAGTGCGATATATTATTTTGCATATATTTCCAAGTATAATGGAAATATATGCAAAATAATATATTGGACAAAATACTAAAATCTAACGCATGCTACATTTGGTATATCAATATACTATTACAATACAAAATATATAACATTGAAAACAAAATACGCGAGATTTTCGTCAAAGCAGATAACTGAAACAATACTAAAATATACTAGAAGCCATATTTAGTATATTAATATACTATTACACATCAAATATACCGTTGAATACAAAAAAAAATACGCGAAATTTTCAAAACAAGCAGGTGACTAGAAAAAATACCGAAATATTCCGCAAGCTATATTTGGTATATCCACATACTGTTACATCTCAAATATACCATTGGATACAAAATACTCGAGTTTTCAACCTGGACAATTTTAAAATATACCGCAAGTTATAGTTCGTTTAGCAATATACAATTACATATGAAATATATAATAACATATAGTAATACTAATAATAACAGTATAAGCCCAACCGAAAAAATACTAAAATATACCGAAAACTATATTTATTATTCCAATAACCTACTTTATTTAAAATATACCAATGCAAAATACAAACCAAGCAGCTAAGACTCGACTGTAGACAGACGGAAGCGCAGACGGACATTTTTATATCATCTTGGCTGTTGACGCTGATCCAGAATATATATACTTTATAGTCGGAGATGATTCCATCAGCCTGTTGTAGCCACAAAGTTATAATACCCGTTTATTTGACGGGCAGCGGGTATAATTAAAATATATATTTATACATATGTATGTCTAATCGGTGGAGTCCAAATATTTTCTTCAACCACAAATTTCTTGCATCTCTCTCTCAACAAATTTCCATACGATGTTTTTTAGGTATTCAAGTTCTTGTTGAGTTCCTAATTAATTTGCAGAATTATGTTAGATAGTTGATGTTGTATATATCAGTTGTAGGTCATCCTTAACCATATTATATTTTATATACAACAAATTTTAATAGTTTTTTTTTCTTCAAATTTCAGCAATACAAAATTTTTTTGGAAAGATTATTTGCCAAGCAAACTTGTTGCACAATTCAACAATTAGAATAACGCAAAGGTAAGTTAAAAATAAAAGTAGCATTATTCATATGAGTGCCAGAGAAATATTGCATTGTTAGGATTTTTCGACTAAAATCATTTGCAATCAACAAACAACTTTTTCTTTCAATCATTTTTAGTCTCTCGAAAAACATGAGAGCAACAAGTTTAACTTATATTGTATAGAAATAATACTTTAGAGTTGGCTTGCATTTCGCATCAAATATCGTAATTTACAGCTAACAAGGCAATAATTGAATGGAATGCATATTCTTATTTTGCATTTATTTGGTGTGATTGTAGAATCAAATTAGAATTCAATTCTATAGTACATAGAACAATAGCTAGACCAGCCTAATGACCTGTTTTAATAGAAAACATTTGCTTTTTTATTAAATAAGTACATATTTTAATAATAATTATTTGCATGATGAGGAAAATTCTTATTTTATGTATATAATAAAGAAAATCAAATAAATAATGCCTTATTTACTAGTAGGATAGAAGACTATTATAACTTTAAGCCTAACAAATGTAACAGACAGAAGAATTCATTACCCCATGAAGTATATAAATTCATGATCAACATCAACAGTAGTGGCGATAAAGCCGACTGTCCGAATGTCCTTCCGTCATTTCATATGACCACCTAATTCTCAAAGACTATAAGAAATACACCTATAATTTTAATATTTAGATATTGTCACGCGTAGCAAGATAGTTTTAATGCTGGAGCTGCGATTTTTTAGCAATATGTGGTATATTTTGTACTCTATGGTATATTTTAAACGAAACAACAACATACTGCATATAATCCTCGGTATATTTATTTAGTATATTTTAGCTAATATCACATTGTTTTGATTTAAGTGTTCCGATTTTTGGCAATCTAGTATATTTTTAACGAAATTGTATGTATCAATATACCAAATATAATCCTCGGTACATTGACATGGTATATTTTTAGAATACCACACTATTTTGGTTATCTAATAGAAAGCTATTTCTCTATTTTAATTAGTCTTTTTCAACTCGAGCTAAAATTAATTCCCTTGTTATTCAAAAAATATATGAAAAATAAAAATACTAAACTTTTGCAAACTCTTAGCACTTTACTATTGAATATCTTAATTTCGCGATCACAAAATGTGCAATAAGTGAATTATGAGGTGATAATCTTTGGCAGCATTTAATCGAGTGTTGCATATACTCAACGACGAAAACAATCCAACGAATACTAAAATAATAATGACGAATAAATCACGTCGAATTGTGAGTTGTTTGGGTATTTGGTATTTGGTGTTTGGTCGAGGAATACATAATTAGGCGTTGTCCTTTATTGTTTCATCGCTTTGCATTGCAATTAAGTGCGAATAAAAAGCTCGCCACTTCATTTGTATGGGCGACATGCAACGTGTGGCAAGTGTGTGGCAAGTGGGGCAAGTTTGCCTGTGGCCCAATAAAGCGACTCAAATCAGGAGCATTATTCATTAGTCGATGGCAGTCCAATAATTTTCTAGACAAACACTGAATGAGTGTGTATGTATGTGTGTGTGTGAGTGTGTGTATGCGTGTGTGTGTGTATGCGTGTGTGTGTGCGAGTGTGTGGCCATTTAAAGAGGCAAAGACGCCTGCTACATTTTGATTGAACTCATTGGATGCGCTTGGCTTGAACAGAGTTGCTTAATTGACACCCACAGTCAGTTTTATCTATGGGAAAACTAATTTCATGGGCGTGCTGTTGAGTCTGTGTGTGTGTGTGTGTGTGAGTGTGTGAGTGTGTGTGTTACACACACATATGTTGTGTTAAAAGTGCGTTCGTTCGTTTGTCCGCCTGCGTTTGCTGATAAGCATTTCATGTCACATCCTTAAGGACCTTTTGCTGCTGCCATCAGACATGAGAGTTCACATGCTGCACCCCTCAGCACAGGACACAGAGCACCACTCCGCACCGCACCGCACCCCTCCACTCTACACTCGACACTCTCCACTCCTCTCCCCTGCCAAAGCCCATGCCTGCCTTCCTGTCATCGTTACTGTCACCGTCAGCCAGCGCTTAAGATTGCTTTCAACGTCCTTAATTGCTTTTTTTTCTTGTGCCGAGTGCGTCGCTCTCTCTCTCTCTCTCTCTCTCTCTCTCTCTGTTGCGAAAGACTGTGTGCGAGTGTGTGTCTGTGCACAGCAAGAAAAAGTCTATCAAATCAATACTTGGAACAAAAGTCGAAAGTTGAAATTTGTTTAGTTTAGTTTTCTAAGTCAAAGACCAAAGCAGCCAGCGCTACTTAATTTACGCTAGGTTTCAAATTAATTTGAATTTTATGATTTAATAATAAGAAGAATAATAATAATAGTTTATTTGGACATTACTTTTAATGTATATAATTATTTCATTAAATTTCTTATATAATTTGTGTTCTTAACAAATGTATTGAATATATGATTTTTTGTTATAATCTATTTTCACATTTTGAAGTTTAAAGTTGATGAATTTAAGTATTTAAATGTACTTTAAATTTCGATAGATTGTTAAAGTCATTTATAATTTAAAAGTATAACAAAAATCATTTGCTCTTTAATTCCACATTTTTCAAATTTGTTTTATTATTTGAAAGGCCTACTTTAAACGTACTAAATATTTTTAAATAATATAATATTTATTATTTTTGAGTGGAAAATTGGTCAAAAGTTGATCGATTTGAAATTAAATTAAAAAAAAAAGCAAGTAAGAAAGCTAAAAGCAAAACAGTGCGGTAAAATATACCGAATTAATATACCGCACGAGTTGATGTAATACTACACTCTAAATATATTATAGGGTGCAAAATATACTATAAAGTAGAAAATATACCATATTGTCAATCAAAGCAACTACGATCTTCTATACTACGAGTACTGGGTATAATGAATATTTGTCGTTTTTGTATTGCTTTACTTAAAAATTTTGTGCAAACATCTAATAAAGCAAAACAATATTTATTTAATGAAAATTTCTATAGTAACAATATATGTATGTATATATTTCAGTAATATAAAATACAATGCCTAGAATATATCAAACTAATATTCTGGAAAAATACTAAAATATCTTTATATCGTACTAATATATTGCAAAATACTAAAAATATATATTACTTGATATATTTGGTATATCATTATATCAAACTAATATATTGAAAAATACTAAAAATATACCACTTGATATATTTGGTATATCTTTATATCAAACTAATATATTGCAAAATACTAAATACCACTTGATATATTTGGTATATAATTACATGTATGCTTTATATTCATAAAATGAATTTCAATTTCGCACACCACATTTTCTCTCAGTGTACGAGTGTGTGTCTTAGCATTCTTTTGATGTGCTCCTTCGAGTCGGTGGCATGGCAAAGCTTTTGTCATGGCCATGGACATGTCCGCTGCTCAGCGTCTTCGACATCCACGATGAGGACGTGTTTCGTTCGGTTCGCTGCTGTGTTGTGTGTTGTGCTGTGCGTTGTCGTCGTCGACGTCGTTGTCGTTGTCGTTCCATTTTGGCGCAGGAAGCGTTATTTCAATTTCCGCCTTTCCGTTTTCCTTTTTGCGCCAAACAGCCGCCCCAGACACGCCATTATTGTTTGACGTGTCAGTGTTAATGAGTCATTGTCCATTAAGTTTGCTCATTTCAAACGGGCAATTAAATTCGACTTTATTGCACTTCAACCATATACCGACGTATCCGTATTCGTATTCGACCTATGTCCGATACTCTCGATGTCCGCATTCGATACTCGGCCACAAAACTCAACTGAAACTGATGACGATCCCGCCACACAGATGGACATTGAAACCGCAACGAATCTGACTCAACTCAACTCAACTCGACTCGACTCTTAACATGCCCAACACATACACACACACACACACACACACTCATCAACCTCTGCTAGAGACTCAGCTGCTTCGCTTGGTCGAAGGGGGCGTCTCAACTAAGTAGAGCTATAAATCAGCACATGTATCGCATAGACCGACCTCTCGTCCAATTCAACTAAATTATAGCTACGCTTTAAGCATCCAACAATATTCCTTTCGCAATTAACAATTGTCCCAAAAAAAAACTTCAACGAGGAATTGCTTGCTGTATTCGTTTTTATTTGATTTTAAGGCTCACAAGTGGTTGATGCATTTTTAAAACAAAACAAAAAGAGAGCAGCACAATTGGATTTTTTTACTAAAACAATGAAATTTTCAATTATATTTCATTCCATCCAAAAAGTATTGTTTGGTATAACAAAAATTCCATTTCATTCAAAATACACCATGTAGAACATGGTATAATAGAATTTCCAAGCATAAAAGTGAGTACGCTAATATACTATAATAAAATACCAAAAGTGTTGTTTGGTATTACGAAAATACCATTTCATTTCATAGCATACAAAAATATTTTTTTCTATTGAACAATGAAAAACAATGCAGAATAGAGTTTTCGAGCATAAAAGTGAAAACGACGAACATACTCATAATATACCAAATATTTTGTTTGGTATAACGAAAATACCACGCTATTTCATAATATACCATAAAATACAAAATATTCTTCTACTGAAAGCATAAAACACAATTTGCATAGTAAACGTAGAATCCTCGAGCACAAAAGTGATAAACCTGATATACTATAATAATATACCAAAAGTGTTTGGTATAATGAAAATTCTATTTCATTCCATCCAACATAGTATAATGGAATCTTCGAGCATACAAGTGAGAGCGCTAACTCATAATATTTGGTATATTATATATGTATATATATTTGGTATAACAAGAATACCATTTCATTCCAAATATACCATAGAATAAACAATATACCAACTAACTACAGCCGCTGCTATAATAAACATTATTTTGTATATATATAATATATATAAAAGACTGTAATTAATTGTTTGTACAAAATATTTAAGACTGCCAATTTCCAATTATTGTAGACATACGGACATGAATATAGTATATGTAAATACTTTTACCCAATGGGTAATTTCTATAAGAACATCATAAATATGTATATCGTAATCCATTTTAAATTCGAGTTTACTGATGGAAAGTTAAAGAAATAATCATAATTTAACCAAACTTGAATAACAATAGAAAAAAAAATGTGAAAGATGAATAGTTACGAAAAATTAAAAACAAACAGTGTGACCAAACTCTGCAAAACCTTTTCTGCATGTGTACGTATGCAAATGAATTGCAGTATCCAGTAATATTATAATTTATTTAAAAACATATATATACGATTTCATAGCGGAGTTTTTTATTAGAAGAGCATGAAGAGCCTGTTCAAAAAAAATACAAATCTGCAAATAAAACATATTAGACTATGTAAATTTATCACTGACTTTATATTTGTTTAACAAATTCTGCAATAAAAGATTTTTCTTCTTTTTACAGAAAAGCAGAAGAAGCATTGACCGAAGAATGTTCGACAACAATTGTGGTGGAGATGAAGACATTAAATACTTAATTTAAAGGTTTGTGACTAATTTAATCCCAAAAAGAAAAGAGAAAAGAAAAAGATTTGCGAAAAACACTTGACTGCAGCTTCTAATATGAAATGAATCAGATATCGAAGTTGAGTTTGCTTTGAGTTAAGTTGGAGCCAGTTTCTGTGTTCCCCATGGAAAACGGAGGCGAAAACACGCGCAAGCATGTCACAGCATGTCAAGACATGTATGTGAGTTCGTAAATGTGTGAGATGTCATAAATCAGCTGCAACGGGCAGCAAAATATGAAACATGGCAGCATAAATAATTAACAAACTTGGCTCAAATGATAAATTTTTTTGTTGGCAAACAAAGACGAAAGAGATAAGTTCGTTTAATATTTATGACAAAATACGCTTAGTAAGAGTGAGTGAGTGAGTGAGTGAGTGAAAGAGAGAGAGAGAGAGATGGACAGATATGCCCTTCTTCATAAACTATACAACACACACTTCAAACATATTCAGAATGCCCTTGGCACTTGACACCAGCCTCTGACCTCTCGCTCTCTCTCTCTTTCTCTTGACTAGATATCGAGAGGAGAGGGAGAGAAGACAAGTATGTGTGTGTGTGGTGTACTCGCTAATCAGAAGAGACAGAGAGGGAGAGGGACACTACGATTGTCAGTGATTTACGAGCTGCCCCAATCAGACAGGACAACGGGGACACACAACACACAACACAACACAGAACACAAGAGAGAGAGATACATCTAGCATCATAATTCGTCATTGCATTTGATTTTATTTCAGCGTTATTTATTTGCATTATTTATTTATCCCATTACAACGACACAAGGGAAGAGAGAGAGAGAGAGAGGGAGAGGGAGGCAACCAGGGAAACATTGCCGTAATATGTTTTGTCCATATGTCCATTTGCGTGTCTCATGGCCATGAGCACGAGTCCAACGAGACCACAATCCACAATCCATATCCACATATCCATATCCATATCTATATCCATAGCCAATGCCAATCAATAATTTGTGGCCTGTATAAAGATTTATTGGTTTTGCATTCGCCCAAAAACAGCACACGCCCTTCCTTTTCTCCCTTTCTCCCTTTTCTCCCTATAAATATTACTTTCTTTCTGCACACGCACATGCAGCAGCAGCTGCTCAAACTGAAACTGAATCTGAAGCTGAAGCTGAAGTAGATGGAAAACTACAAAATACTATAATTTTGCAGTGTATAATAATTTAACTTTTTGTAAGAATTTGTGTCTGTCTGTCTGTCTGTCTGTCTTTCTCTCTCTCTCTGTATGCCTGTCTGTCAGTTTGTCTGTCCGTCTGTCTGTCTGTCTGTCTGTCTGTTTGTCTGTCTGTCTGTCTGTCTGTCTGTCTGTCTGTCTGTCTGTCTGTCTGTCTGTCTGTCCGTCTGTCCGTCTGCCTGTCTGTCTGTCTGTCTGTCTGTCTGTCTGTCTGTCTGTCTGTCTGTCTGTCTGTCTGTCCGTCTGTCTGTCCGTCTGTCTGTCCGTCTGTCTGTCTGTCCGTCTGTCTGTCTATCCGTCCGCCTGTCCGTCCGCCTGTCTATCCGTATGAAATCTTAGAAACTGTAATAGATAGAGCTATATAATATTTTCGGGTTTTAGCTGCTTTGACTGACATTCTAGTATGTTTTTAGTACTTCATCGATAATACCAACTAGTACCTTCGGTATATCTTAATATTTTTGGGGTATATTGTTTGGTATGCTTGCAGAATAATACCGCATTGTTTGCATTATTCAAAATGGGAAGCGAGTATCTTTCACTCACTCACTCGACTTTAGTTTTCTTACTTGTTTCATTCACAAATATTTGATTCATATGTAGAAATATCTAGTCTTTTCTTTAGTATATACTCTTGGTATATCACATATTTGAGACACTTTGACATTTTTTACTTAAAACAGTTAAATCAACAAAAACGATAATACCTAATAGATAATATCATATATGATATATTATACAACTAATACATGGAATATTGAAATAGTTTATAGAAATATTCAAATATTTAAATTCTTCGAGAAAATCCTTAGGTTGATGCCAGTGTCTTCTGTATTTGAATGCCCCATTAAGTCAAAGAGTATTATAACTTTGTGTCTGCTGGAAATGTATGCAACAAGCAAAAGGAGGCATCTCCGACTGTCCGTCTGTCCGTCTGTTCGTATGAAGCACTGGATTTCAGAGTCTATATGAAATAGAGCTATAGTTTTTCCAACAGCATTTCTTATGGTCGCACGGAGATTAAGTTTATTTCAAATTCTTAAAAGAAAATTAAGAAAAAAAAAAATAACAAGCGTAGTTTTAAAGCTATAGCGACTATTTTAGATACATACAATAACAACATTTAAAAAATAAAAACTCCTACTCCAATTGGGTCTTACTTGGTTTAGTTGACCATCTGGTATATTTTGTATTTAATGGTATATTTTGAATGAAGTACTATATCAATATACTAAATACGGCTTTTGGTATTAGTCAGTTGGTTGACAATTTGCTAGATGTAGTATCCCACGGTATATTTTCAACGTAATAGTATGTCGATATACCAATATATTTTTGTATTTTTTCGGTATGTACTATACATAGATTAAATTATTCATTTAGAAGTAAAGATTCTTAAAAAGAATGAAAGAGTAATATTGAGCGCATAACTAACACCAGGAGAGAGAGATAGAAAGAGAAAGAGAGTTTTTGGAATAGGCGAGAGAGCATAAAGTGAACATTTTCTTTATTATTGTAAAATATATTTAAAATATTTTTAAATATTTGTATTTGTAGGTACACGTGTCGTGTCCATACAAAATTTGTATCATAGTTTGACAATTGAAATAGATAACTATAACATATATTATATAACTATATATTAAAATAATGGAGAACTTAAGTGAAATTTTGGGTATTTGTGAATTTGAATTAGTTCATTTTCTCTAATCTAATCTAATCTAATAGCTTGAGAACCCCCAACTGTAAGCAATCTTTGGCAAATTGTTTAATAAACGTGCATTTCGAATCATGAATAATGATCCTCTTACGATTTGTGCCAACTATAATTGGGGAGAAGCATTTGGATTATGGATTTATGTGCATTGCATTATGTGCTGCACTCGAAAGCACTTTAAAGAGTCTCCGACGAATTCTCTTCGACTTATCTCCACACAAAGTTGGGGAATTGCCTTTATATTGTGCGTACTCTAATTACAGTACGTGTATGTTTATGTGTGTGTGTGTATGTGTGTGTGTGTGTGGGTGTAATGTGTGTTGTGCTCTTGTTTGCAGCTGGCAAATAAATTTGCTGTGATTTGTAGAGTTGTGATAGAAAAGCGCATTAAACTTGCTGCAACCCACATAAATATAACTAGAGGGCATTTAACTACTCAGCGATTACACACATTACACACACACACACACACACACACTCAGTGAACAATACTTCATGTGAGAGGATGTTAGTATTTAATGGATGTCCTCGCCAATCTACGCCACGACCATTATGCAAGTGCTTCTGTGTTCTGTGTGCTGTGCTCTTTACTTTGAAAGCTAAAGGTAAATTTGCGACTAGAGAGGAGCGCGTGACACGAACAAGTATATCGATAGAAAAGTCTTTAAAAGTAGTCAGCTTAAATGAAAATTCAAATTTTTACGAATTTAAGTGTAATAGTTGCAAAATTTTCTTTAACAATTTTAACTTAATTTAATTTAAAATTAAAGAAATAAATTTTCAAACTTTTTCAAACTTATTTAATTTTTTAACAAATATTTATACATCAACAACGACAATCTTTAGCCTGCAGTTGAGCTAGCAAATTAAACCATTTATTTTGGATTAACCGATTTATTGAAATAGTAACCAATTTATCATGAATTCATGTGAGAGAAATGTGCAAAAGAATATTTAAATATTTAAAAAATGTCATAGAAAACAGCGACAATTGAAATCTGAAATTAAACAATATTATGTTAAATTCATAGAAATTGCAGAAAAATGCAAAAATTATCATGAATTTTCATGAAAAATGCATTTGGAACTTGCTTTTAGCTAGTTGCCAAATTTAGTCGCAAAATTCATTTAATTGAGAGTAGCAAAATTAAGGGAAAATAATTTTAACAAATTTGCTTGAAAAGCAAAAAATATAGATCTACATTTTATTTTTATACGAGGGTACAAAAACTACAGTATTTATGATTCCTGAATATTTGGTTGCGATCACATTAAAAATGGTATAAGTTATTTGTGAAATAGTTTTGTATAGCAAATAGAAATCCTTTGTCTGACAATCTGTACTCTATGGCGTATTTTTAATGTAGGACAACATTGATAGACCAAATACAGTATTTTTGCGGTATATTTGTAGAATACGGTTTTATTAAAATTGGGTTGCGGGTATCTCATAGTCGAGCACACCTGTCTGTAGTCTTTTTCTTCTTTTTCTTACTTTTTATTATTATTTTCGATTTACTGTTCTAGAACTAAACGACAAATCTCTTCACTTTTGAATTGTGTACTTTTCTTCAAGTGTTGTGTAAAATTGAACAAAAGTAGAGACACTTTTTATATATTACATGATATATGAAAAGCAATTTTAACTTTTTTTTTCAATTTTTCTAAAGAAATTTGCTAATAATTTATAAAAATCCAAAAAACCAAAATATGCACATTTATCTCAAGTCTCGTGTCACGTGATCTTCTCTGGGTAACCGCATCAATAACAGCATCGAAACTGGGCATCGGCAATAGCAACGCAAATGGCTGAGAGAGCAGCAGACAGAAGTAACAAGTAAGAAACCTGCAGTCGGGAGTGCTCGACTATCAGATACCTGGTAACATTATTGAATAAAACAGTACAAAACAGTGTGGTAGCATTGTAAAAATATACCGAATTAATACTGCAAAAATACTAAAAATATACCAAAGGCTACATTTGGTATATCGAGTGAAAAATATACCAGATAATATACACTCTTAAGGGTCGAAGATGTTTCCTTCTGTTCCTTGTACATAAATTTCCCGCAGCCACAAAGTTATAATACCCTTCTACCGGGTATAAAAAGTGAGGAGTACGAGTATATATAGCTAATACACACACACACACACACACACATATATGGCAGACACACTCATTAACAGAGTCGCTGCCGCCCACACAAAAGGTCATAAAAAAAAAAGAGAAGAACTTCATTTATTCGGCAAAGAAATAAATCTTTTAATGCACATCGGAGAGTCGTTATTCGGGCATTGTTTTCTCATTTGGCACAACACCTCCTCTCCCTCTTCCTCTCCACCTTAGTCTCCACACCTTCTTGGGTCAAATGTCGTGTCGTTTGGCCATCGATGGACGACCCTTCTCCACTCCACTCTTCCTTCTCCTTGAGCTGCTGCAGTCACAATAATGTGGGGACAATTTTATCGAAGAAGGCACGAAGCAGCTTTCAATGATTCTAATTATGGAGCCGCCCCGTCGCAAAACTTTCTTAAGTATCGCGTGCATCATTGTTATTGTTTCTCTTCTTCTACTTCTTTTTGTTTTTGTTTTTGTTCCTTTCTCTGTTCTGTTGTTTTGCAAATTGCTTTGTTGTGTGCGTCCATCATGATGCGAGAGCGCATCCTGTGTGTGTGTGTGTGTGTGTGGGCGGGTACGCTCATTACGTTTCCAACTCCTACTCCAACTCTCCAGCTCTGTTCTCTCTCTGGTCAATATGTCCCACAAGGCTAGCCAGGCTAGCCAGGCAGTTGTCGCGTTTCTCCTCGCCTTGCCTCGCCTCGACTTGATGTTATGTATGTGTTTATATGCCCATTTGTATGTCCTTTCCCTTCCCTTCCCTTCCGATGGCGACGGTGACCTGCGAAAATGTCTGTGTCAAGTTGTGAGTAATAATGCGGAAACGCCAAGCAAAAGCGCAACCCGAAATAAAGCTCGTAAATAGCTCTGAACGAACAGCAATAGCCAGAGTATGCGAATAGCGAATACTCTAACAACTAAGAACAATCGTTTTTTTTTTAATTACTTAAAGAAAAGGCCAAATTCAATTATTAGTATAAGTATACAACTATTTAGAAGGCTTTAGAGATTGGCTTCAGATTGATATAGATTTACATATTGTCTACTATTATACACTGAAGAAATGAGAAATTTGAAGAAGAAGAATGAAATTTGATATTCTTAATGTTAGAAAACACATCTTGATTCGAAGAACATATTTGATATAAGACCCAAGTTTTTTGTTTTTTCTATTTATTATTAATTATTTATTATAGCATATTCGTACATTTCTGCGAAATACTTTGAGTTACGCATTTTTTTAGTTTTCTTTAGCAGTCACTTAATTATGCGTAACGTTCAGGTTTATTGAAATTTAGAGTACTAATTTTTTTTTTTAAATTATTAATTATTGCTGTAAATTTGTAACTATCTGTTTTTTGAAATCTGCAAATTCCAAATTTTGCAAATTTTTGTAGCATACATTTCAGCGCGAAAATTAGGTCAGCAAAGTTACGTATGATTGCAATTGGATTTTCATAAGATCAATTGAACAATAAAATGAAAAAATGAATAATATAGCAGATTATTCGTTTTGCACTTGTTTTGCGTTTTTATAGACCAACTAACTACAGGTCTTAGTTGCTTTGGCTGACAATATGGTATATTTTACACTCTATGGTATATTTATCCTGTAGTATTTTTAACATTTTTGCTGTACTATATCAATATACCAAATATAGCTTTTGACATGTGTATTTTTAGAAATTTTGCGGAATATTCAGTTGATATATTTTCAAACTAATACCGCACTGCTTTAAAAATGGGTGGCGAGCATCTCACGGTCGAGCACACTCAACTCTAGATTTCTTACTTTCTTTTTATTTCGATCTTTTCACAAATTTGTTGACTTAAACATTCCCTAGATTCCTGCAAAAGTATTGCAATTGCATATTTAACCCGAGTATTAATATAATATTTGGTAATCGACAGAAATTTTTTAAACTAAAAACTATTGTGCTTGCTTTCATTTTTCACACTTTCTAAGACGTTCTTCAATTGTGTACATATGTAAATACAAATTATTATAAGTAATATTAACTTTAGCACACTTGTACGTAGTTACGGTAGGTTATAAACTTTTTTGTAAAATAACAATAACTTTACACTTTTTATACTTCATATGTTAGATTCCTTACAATTTGATTCAACAAGTTAGCATTATTTTGTTATTTTCCGCTCGATTTGAATGAGACACAAAACTCAGAATTTCAATATTTGTGACAGCATCGATTCATAATAGTTGAGGAGTGAGAAGAAGAGAAGAAGAAGAGTGGAAAGGGGAAGGCGCACGTCTTTTTCTGCTTGACATGTGTCACAAACTGGATGACATATGCGATTACATCGCATTATTCGCACTGACAAATGTCGAGGCAAACAAAGGCCCATTAATTAGCCGTACGTGTCCATGCATTACACGAGCATTTTTGTTGTGTCCTTTTGCCACAAGTTTTGTCCGCTGTTGTTGTTGATGTCCTTCTTGTGGTGTTTTGTCTGCGGGTTTGTCAAGTCTATTTTGCGGGGAGTATGTTATGTAGAATAATAGCTCTTGTGTGTGATGTCTTCAGATGAATGTGTCCATGGACCACGTACATAAGCACATAATTACGTATCTTTCTTCTTTTCTTCGCAGTTTTCCCTCTCACTCTCTCTTTCGTTCTTGTTCTTGTATTTTGCGCAGACAGCGGGAAAGTTAAATTGCAGAAATCGCAAAACTTTACTATCCACAAGCAAAAGTAATGGAATTGTGTAATTAACGAGACTCCTGGGTAAAGACTTGATGAAATGCTCCACTTCCAGTGAAATCAACTCACATACGTAATCTCACACACACACACACACACACGCATAAATAAATGGTTGCAAGGTCCTTGTTGTCGCCTTTAAATGTTGTTCAAATGGCTGAGCAGGTAAACTAAGAATTCTTCAATTAAGAGGCTTCTTCACAAATGATTGAAGACATTCACAAATCTTAAGTTCGTCTTTTTCGATTTCACAATTTAAAGTAACACAAAAAAAAAATCCAAATAAATTATATATTATTTATTAATTTGAAGTCGATACATAATAAAATAAATTAAATTAAATTAAATTACATAATAAATTAATTAATTAATTAATGATAAGTAATGAAATTAATAATGTTATTCAATAAATACTTACCATACTCAATGTAATGTCCTTTAAATAATCGTGCTCTATTTTTTCTTCAATCTCTTTACAGACCTTACATTTGTTGGATTTTACTTGCCCACAGAACACTTCACTAATACTTAAATTATTGCAAAATATTTGTAAATTATAAATCAATAAATTTAAATTAACATTACAAAATTTCAATAAAGCGCGTTGTTTTTATTTGGTTTAAATTAGCAGTCTCAAAATTCAGCCTGAAAGTATGCTACAACAAATTTTAAATTGCCGCAACTAAATTAAAATTTTTGTAGCATACTTTGAGGGTGCAAGTATGGTATTTTTTGGAAAAACCGCTATATCTCGGCCATATCCTTCCGCATTTTCAAAGGACACGTTTTTCTAGGATCGCAAGGACCAACTCTATCGATTGGCATCAAAAATATGTTGTTTTATCCAAGGATTCAATATTTGTAATTTTTCAATAGCTAATTTCAGGATAACTCACGAACCACAAGGACGAAGTGAATGTCCTTTGGCACGATGATAGCTTTCATCAAAGGCGTTCGTTTGATCCACAGGAGCCGCAAGGATCAGGCAGGATATTGCCAAGATATTTCCGAATTTATTTATAAAAATAAGTCACTTTATCTAGGATCCTGCAAGGATTTTCGTCCTTTTGAGTACACAAATCCGCTTGTCTTTATAAGTACAATCCTTGTGCCAAAGGACATAGTGCTCGTCCTTCAAATGGCTGAGATACAGTTAATTTTCTATTTGTTTTTACTAAAAATTATAAAAAGGTAAGTTCTGCCAAGATCCTTAATGATGATCTCATTATGATGATGATGACAGAGATGTGGCAAAGAAAATAATAAAAAGTCATTTTCGTTTTTTGTCGGTTAATTTCAAATTTTAAATTTCAAATGTTGGCTAATCATCTGGTGAAATACCAGGTGAACATAAATCAGCAGCAAGCAGACGTATTCTCAAATTATAAATTTCAAATTGGCGCGTTAAGGCTGCGTCAGTTTGTGGTAGTCCGATAGATGGCGCTTCGGCTGGTGGCAGTCCAATAGATGGCGTTACTAAGTGGTTTTTTGTAGTTCTACCTGCTGCTGATTTATGTTCGCCTGGTATTTCATCTGCTAACTTGGTGATTTTTAGCAGTTCGTGCCGATTTAAAGTGGCCACTTGAAACAGTTGGAACTTATAAGTAATACCAAATCATATGGTGAATTACCAGCCGAACATAAATTACCAGCAAGCAGACGTATTTTTAAATTATAAATTTCAAATTGACGCGCCACGACAGCGTCAGTTTGTTGTATTCCGATAGGTGGCTCTACAGTTTGTGGTAGTCCGATAGATGGCGCTACTAAGTGATTTTTGTAGTTCGACCTGCTGCCGATTTATGTTGGCCTGGTATTTCATCTGCTAACTGTGTGGAATTTCTCAATAAGTGCAATGAAAATTGGGCCTTCGTTCGAGATACAGAGAATTTTTAAAATTTTGGCTATTTTTCTATACTTACCTTTTATAAAATATTCATATTTGTGGAAGGATATTGAATATCCTTGAATGCTAATCGATACTACTTACCCCTCATTGATTTGGCCGAGATATATCTTAAAAATTAATGTAATTTTTAGACAACAAGCTATGTTATATCTCAACAATATTCTTCGTCACTCTCAAGAGACACGTATTGCTAGGATCACATGAACTAACTCTATGGATTGACTCATCTAAGAATGAGTAAAATAAACAAACTAATTTACATTCATCAAAAAAAAACATATGTATTTAATTATTCATAAAGTTAGCTTTTAGAATATATATATATATATAAAACAAAGTACGTAGTTCATAGAAAGAAAATAATTTTGAAAAAACTAGAAACTACTCACTTAACGATACGAATACATGCTAAAATGTAAGGACCTCAAGGTTATATTTGCATTTGTAGAGGATATGCTCGAATTTGTGGATTATGCTTGTGAATTGAGTCATTATATTGATTTACATAATCTTCTATAACCGATTTATATAGCATAATCGTGAAACACTTTTGATGAATTCGAATGGGGTTAGGATGCGATACGAAATGCTGCCACACGACTTGGTTAAACGTGAAACGCGGTTAGTAAAAAAAATGCTTAAATTGATTATAGTATTGATATAGCTGCGAGTTGTCCTTCAACTAAAACAATTGCTTGTAGCTGGTGGAATTATCTCCCGATCCTCGGGGCACACTCTTCAGCTTCTTCTTGTTCAATTTATACGGCACAGGCGCCACAAGAGCTGCAGCTGCACCTCCCACGCCACCGCCACCGCCACCTGCGCCATTGCGATCCGTTCGCTGCACACTCAGATCGTAGGGAGTACGCACGATTTCCGGGAGATGAGCATAATAGACGACACGTTCGTTCCGGGGCGAGAGCGAGAGCTGTGGCGACATCTTCGAGTTGGCAGAAATTGGATATTTGCTGCTGCTGTACGAGTCGAGCACTGGCATCGGCAATGCCTCATCGACGTAGCCACCGCGTCGCGGCTTAATGTAATCCCTCGACTGCGGAGTATCCAGCTGGCGGTCGGGATACATCAGATAGGGTTCGGGATATTGGGGAACTCGAGGACTGTAGCTGTCATAGGGATCAAAGCGCTGACGATGCACATACATGTCCTCAAAGTACTGCGGATAAGCGCGATGATATTGCTCATCGAAACTGTTGGGAATATTTTTTTTTGATTAGCATACATCTCAATTAATCAATGAAATTATAGACTTACCGATCGTAACGTCTGATATACGGATCATATGATCGGGATGGATACATGGCCAGCGATTTGCCCGTATACTGACCATACCAAGGCAGCGATTTTACATTCATTTCATCGACAGGTGGTCGACGATGACTCGATGTCTCAAGTCCGCTGGTCACACGTATCGCCGACGATCCACTGAGATCGTTGTCACTCGACGATGCCTCAATGCCTGGTCGCCTGGTGTTCATATAATAATCATAGTCCGCATAGCTAGCCGAAGGTTTGCCCATGCGACTCATCATCGGCTTAGCCGGCTGCGTTGAGTCCAACGGTTCTGTGGCGTCCACATCGATGATGCTGCTGTCCTCCAATTCGGGATTGCGATTCAAATTGTGATTGAGATGATCGTAACCAGGATCCGCATAGGCGCACATCATGATCATCAGTATGTGCATCGAACAGATGAGTGTAAATTGCCTTTGCTCCATAATTGTCTCTAGTTTTTTTCCACCGACCGACCGACCGACTGACTGCGTTCGTTGACCAAGAGCGACTGATCCCATCATCTAACTATCGTATCGATAGTTGGGCACATCATCCATGGGAAACAATGATGCCGGCGACATGGTAAGTTTAACTTCAAAAGCGAATTGTATTTTGCACCACATTTCTCTATTCGAGATTCTATGTCCATTCTATTGGGAATCTCTGAATCGCAAGAGTGCACAATTCAAGTGAACCAGCAAATTGAATATCCGATACTCTATTATCCAGTCGTGACATCTGCAATAAAAGTCAGTTGTATAATTTATTGAAATATTAGTATATTACTTTATTACTTACCATAATTTGTAACTGAAGAATCAATTAAAGTATTTTCGAGTAATCATAAAAAGATGATTAAAGGCGTGAACTGGGATCGTCGATGACTTTCGAAGTTGCGTTGAGATGTCTGAGAAAAAGATTATCAGTATGATTAATCATAATTCAAAATAGAGATGGGAAGCCTCAGCAAACCAAATAATGCTGCAAGTAAGACAAGTTAGGTGCTGTCGAGTGTGCTCGACTGTGAGACACTTTTCTAAACATTGCGAAGAATGCAAAACAGTGCTGTATTAAATTTAAAATATACCAAATTAATGTATCATATAGAAATACAAAATATATACCAAAGGGTGTTTGGTATATTGACAAATTACCATACTATATAAACTATACCGAATGAATATACTGCAAAAATACTCTAAAATAAAATATTGATATAGTAATATACTATTTGAAAAATACCTGATTAATGTACTACAAAGATACTAAAAATAAATTAAGCTAACATACCGAAAATACCAAAGGCATGATGGAATAATGATATAGCACTATACTATTTGAAATATAAATAATTAATGTAATATATTTAATATAATATATACCTTATTAATATAGTACTATCTATATATGTATATATATCGCAATAATTCTACATATATACCGAAGAATGTATTTCGTATATTGATATACAAAGACTATATTTATATACTTACTTTAATAAATAAAATTGTTTGAATAATATTCCGCATAAATACTAAAAATATACCAAATGGTATATTTGGTATATTGATATAGTACTAGCGGATAGCGGATATAAACATACATAAATAATTGTATATTAACTTTACAATTTAAGAGAATTCGATAGTCACCTGGAATTTGATTTGATTGTAGGTGCGCCACTGGAAATCGACAGCATTTTGTTGAAATTTAGAAAATGCATTTTGCATTTGTATGGTGAGCCACCGTCGCACAGAAGAGGGCTTTACACAATGACACGAACTTGTCCATGCCACGGTTCGTTGCACGTGGCACCTACCACCACCACCACCATCACGATTGATTGAATGATGCAGTTTTCCATTTGCATACTGAGTCATTAGGCGACTCCAAAGCGTTCAGCTGGAACAAGTTAAAATCTTTCTTCTGCTTCTGCTCTAGGGAAAGTCACATTTGTGTTTATTATAAATATATAGTTGGTTTTTTGTTTTTATTACTTTGTTTTTAAATTTTTTAATTGAAAATTATTGAACTTATCAGTTAATAGTAGTTATATAAATTAGTTTGCAATAACAAATTAATAGTAGGTTTTTGTTTTTTTGTTTTTTTAAATCATTTGTAATGCTGGACAATTTACAACTAAATATGCATAAATAATGTTGGTTTTTTTTTTATTTCTCCTTCTTCATTTAAAATACGATTATATTTTGTAACTGTGACAGCGTGGAACCGAAATGCACACTTTCGGGTAGATTTTTAATTTGCAGCAGCCATCTTTGGCATTCTAAACACTTGCGTTGACGATCCTCTCGCGTCACATCGACGCCCAAACCATTTGCTGCCCAAGAATCGAGATTCTCTTGAATCGTTGGCAAGAAGTTTGACAAAATGATGCGCAAAGTGTCGCAAGCTCTCGTGAAATGACTGCACATAAAAAAAAAAACAAAAAAATAGTATACTCCTATTGAGTAAAGTTGTCGGGATAATAAACATAACATTTTGTACTCACAATTTGTGTTGACTTTGCAAAAGTTCATAAATCTCTGGTAAAACAAATGTACAAAAGTCCAAATTCCACGATGAACTGCAAAACAGATGCAAAATGATTATTATTGACAAATAATAGAGTTGAACATCACCGAGTACTTACGGTTTTTCAATTATCGCCCCTAAAAGATCTATAAATATAGATCGTCCACTAGTTTTAGCTAGCCTCAATGCACCAAGAACATCGTGTGATCTGCAATATAAAACAAAAAAATTTAATAACGTCATAAAGACATAAGAGGAAATGAATTTTCGGATACAATTGACAAATTTCCACTCATCTTCACTCATAATTATAATATTACAGACATAAATAAGTTTTTAAAAAAATATTGCCTTCCATTGAAACTGACTATCTGATACATCCATATGACATCTTATTTTCAACTTGTTAACTTTTTAATAATTACACACCAAACTCGAACTCTAACTGTATAAAAAATATAGACCATGTCGAAGTCCAAAAAGGCCGACTTAGACTCGGACATAGTCATAGACAAACATCACCCCCTCCTGCGGACCCCTCCAAAATAACACACCAATATCCATGAAACATATACATACTACTACTGTCCATCTTTAACTTTTTTACGTAATACATTCTTTCGAAACCAATCCCCACTCTCTTTCCTGTCTACACAACATAACAAACATTTAAATACCATAATCTTAGCAATTCAACTTATGTACATAATATGTAAATACCTCTTAAAAATTATATTCTTTTGATAATAATTAAGTCAGCGCTAGTAATTTTAAGCTAGATTCCAAACTTATTTTTAATCTATGCAATGTAATAATATAAAAAAATCTATTTGGAAATTTCATGATCGTAATCTAATGATATTGATTTGTCTTCAATACAATATTATTACATCTACGTTTACTATTTATTTGTTTAATACTCACCGCGTTGAATTTCGCAGCAGATCGAGACTCGCCTGTCGATTGCTCAATTCCTGCAGCACAGCTTCGTGGGATCTCGTCAAGATATCGAACTCATAATGATCGTCGATGAAATTGCGGTTTATGGGCTTGGTAGGTATTAAATCGGGACGATAGTTCATCGGTTGCTGCAAAAGATAAAAACATTTAGTAGTTGAATCAAAAGACATTTTAAATATAACCACTTACATGCTGCGTGTGTTTCTCTTGTATGGTTGTCTTAGTCTGATGCGATGTACGCATATCTAATGTTGTTCGCGATCTCATTGGCGGTTTGGTGATAATCTCTACGTTAATGTTCTTTTGCTGTGTGTTCTCCTTGTAGAATTGACTCTGATTTTGGCCAATCGAACGTTTGTTCTTGTTGACGACATTCGACGATGAGGATTTCTTGAGTACCATATTATCATCGAGCTTATGCAGTTCCATTGAGCTAACCGAAGAGGCTTGTCCCAATTTATTATTGCCAAAAATTGCCGTTGATGTTTGTTTGGTATTGCTAATCGCTGTGTTTCTTTTGTGCAGTGCTGTTGTTGTTGTCTTTTTAATTGATTTCGATGAGGCATTGATGGTTGATGGCGCCGCTGTCGTGACGATTGATCCCTTATTATAATTGTTGGTTAAATAGTTTAAGTTTTGATTCACGGGGAAATCCTCGGCCATCTCATAGTTATCATAGTTGGTTAGAATCGGCGGATTGCTATCGTTTGGACTATACTCTACATCACCTTTTTCAATTGAATATATATCATATTCATCCGATACGTGCAGTGAACTTGGTCCATTTAAATTTAGCATACGACTCGAACCGCCCATATCCATGCCATAACTGCTATAATTTCCATCTAGATTAAATGGTAGATTGTCTCGGGCGAATTTGTTGTGCTTCAGCGATGAAGCGTCGATGCCGCCACCGCCTGCGTTATATGTGCTGCCCTCCATGGATGACGCTGAAACAATGGTCTGTGGGATGTGCTGAAGCGAGGACATCGGCGATGATGTTTCAATATGCTCCAATGCCGCCTCATTGACAACCTCCAGACTGAGGTTCGGTGATGATAGCTCATCATACGTTTGGCTTTTATTGTCCTCATGCTCCTCATCAACTTTGGCCGGCTTCGATCCTCCGCCCAGCGACAATCGAAACTTTTGATTGCCGCGCGAGAAACTCTTTCGGCTCGTTGAGTTATGCTTAAAGCTGTTTTGAGTGTTGGTCGGATTATAGAACGGTATCACACGATCAAGGCTTATTGTATTTATCGACACAGTATCAATATCATGGCAGCCACAAATCTGCAAAAGAAAATTTGAATATATTACATTCAAATCAAAGAAGCGACCAAAAAAAAAACTTACCAACTTGTTTTGAACAACTTTCATGTCGGCTAGCGAGGACCATGTGCCCTTGATGTGATCTAACTCACGATCTGGCTCCCAGCCAATCACAGATATTCCGGCAGCACTTCCCACAAACAGGCACTCGCCTTTTTCACTGCAAGCCCAAATGTCAATTAAATAAATGGTGAAGGATTGGTTAACACACTTTTAACGTACCTAAATGTAATGCATTTGATTGGTTGGCCATAGAAGTGTGTTGTTTGCGACACAAGCTGCTGATGCTCCAGGTCATAAATGTGCACTGTGCCATCAACACGTCCTGCCGCCAATAGAAACTCATATGGATGAAACTGTATGCATGTGATGGCCGTAACCGGCGGCTCGGCAATAAATTCCATAATCTGTTTGCTTTTCCGTATGTCCCAGATCAATATGGATCCTTCCAAGCCAGCGGAAGCAATCCATAGTCCATCTGGCGAAAATTTCACCGAGTTCACATGTGATATGTGTCCTTTACACACTTTAATGCACTTATTTTCATTCTGAACGTCCCACAGCCTACAAACATAAGCACATACGTATTGTTCAATTAATAAATTATAAAAAATAACCTTAATTATTAATATAGAATACAATTCATATATTTTTTTAAAAAATGGTATTGATAACATTGCAGCAGTGAGGTGCTCGGTTATCGATAAATATCGATAAGTAAGGTAGTACAATATGAAAGTGGTATATTCAAGTAGTATTTTTTGTAAATGCAGCTTGCGGTCACACCGGCGGCCATCATCTGTCCATAATCCAATTTTTGTTTTCCTTTTTTGTTTTTCCACATTCCGCTTATCAACATTATTATACAGCCGAGTGTATTGCACTTTGTACCGGGTGGCGCAAAGATAATCGTGGAGTTAAAAACTTAATAAGCAATACTTGTGTGGAAAAAGGTAATTTATTCATATCAAAAGCAACAACTGTGTAAAGTGCGGAAGTTGGAAAAGAAAAATAGATATTGCAAGTTCCCTTCACACTGATAGTTGTCGTTGTTATTGTTTTTCTGGCATTTTGTTGACCCCGTTGGACTTGGAGCAAACATTGCTCGATATTATAGATTATGCATGAGTTGATAATACAAATCTTTTGATAAGTTCGCAAAGAACCCAACAGCAACCTGAATAAATTTTTTTCACAGTTCACAGCGCAATTGGCAGTTGATTGAACCGGATTGCAGCACAAAAAAAAAAGACGAGTAGCACAACAAAGAAAATGTCTTCATCACAACAACAACAACTCCGCTTCGATGGTCGTGTGGCCGTTGTAACCGGCGCTGGAGCCGGTTTGGGACGCGAATATGCTTTGCTTTTGGCCTCTCGCGGTGCCAAAGTGGTGGTCAACGATCTCGGTGGCAGCCATGTGGGCGAAGGAGCCTCACAGCGCGCAGCCGACGTTGTGGTGGATGAGATTCGCAAGGCGGGCGGCGAAGCTGTAGCCGATTACAATTCGGTCATCGATGGTGCAAAGGTCATTGAGACGGCCATCAAGGCATTTGGACGTGTCGATATATTGATCAACAATGCCGGCATCTTGAGGGATCGCAGCATCATTAAGACCACCGATCAGGACTGGGATCTGGTGAATGATGTGCATCTGAAGGGCAGCTTCAAGTGCACCCAGGCCGCATTTCCGTACATGAAGAAACAGAACTTTGGTCGCATCATTATGACATCATCGAACTCGGGCATTTATGGCAATTTCGGACAGGCGAACTATTCGGCCGCCAAGATGGGTCAAGTGGGATTGGCCAACACGGTGGCCATTGAGGGTCAGAAGAATAACATCTACTGCAATGTGATCATTCCAACGGCTGCCAGTCGCATGACCGAAGGCATTTTGCCCGACATCCTCTTCAGCCAACTGAAGCCGAGTCTGATTGCCCCAGTTGTGGTTTATCTGTGCCACGAATCCTGCACCGACAACGGTAAGTTAACAACTTGGATATACATAAGTGCAACACTTCAAGCAACGTTCATCACTTCTTCCGCTTTTCACACTTTTTCTCCACAGGCAGCTACATTGAGAGCGCCGCTGGCTGGGCAACCAAAGTGCACACGGTGCGCGGCAAGGGATCCGTGTTGCGTCCCTCCATCGAGGACCCCGTCACGTTGGAGTATGTGCAGAATGCCTGGAGTCAAGTCACCGACATGTCGCAAGCCAAGCATCTGAATGCCATTGCTGAGGCATCGGGTTCGCTACTCGAAGTGCTCGAGAACCTCAAGTCAGCGGACAAGGATGCTGTCGAGGATACTTTCACGTACGGCAACAGGGAGTTAATTCTCTACGCCTTGGGCATTGGTGCGACCACCAAGAACAGCGCTGATATGCGCTTCTTGTATGAGAACGATGCCGACTTCTCGCCAATTCCATCGTTCTTTGTGCTCCCCGGTCTGCTGCTGAGCATGTCCAGCTCGTTGGTGGGCGATGCTTTGCCCCACAGCAGCGCTGATCTGACAAACATTCTGCATGGCGAACAGTACTTGGAGATACTCGATGATCTGCCCACCAGCAGCACACTTGTGACCAAGGGCAAGGTGTTCGATGTGATGGACAAGGGATCGGGCGCTGTCATTGTGACCAACTGCGATTCATACGATGAGAACGGCAGACAGCTGGTGAGGAATCAGAGCGCTGTCTTTGTCGTTGGTGCCGGTAAATTTGGTGGCAAAAAGGAACCCATCGCTGGCGTTGTGCCACTGATTGCGACTCCCACTCGCGCCCCGGACGCATCGATTCAATACAAAACGGACGAGGATCAGGCGGCACTCTATCGTCTATCTGGTGATCTGAATCCCTTGCACATTGATCCGAATTTCGCACGTCTCAGCGGCTTCAAGACACCCATCCTGCACGGTCTGTGCTCGCTGGGCTTCTCGGTGCGCGCCGTGCTCGCCAAGTATGCCAACAACGATAGTTCCCTGTTCAAGGCGGTCAAGGTGCGTTTCTCGGGACCAGTTCTGCCAGGACAAACCCTCAAGATTGACATGTGGCAACAGCAGCCGGGCGGTGCACGCATCCTCTTCCGCACCACGGTCGTGGAGACGGGCAAGGAGGTCATCTCGGGCGCTTACGTTGACTTGAAGGACTCCAAGGCCAAATTGTAAACCTTGTTGCCCCAACCCCAACCCACACACACATAATTCCATTCAAAGAATGCTTATATACTTATATACACACACACACTTAACAATTTAACCCTCGATTGGTGGTAGATTATGGTGCAATAAGTAAATATGTTGTATTAATTGTTCTCCCGACACATTTTTGATTATTATCTAAATAAAGCGATACGTTTTTCTAATATTATTCGATTATTGTATGGCTTATAAAAATGGTTGTGGAAGATTCCTAAAGTTGTGGAAGATTCCATATCTAGAAGAATTTCTAATAATCGACTATGCAACGAAAATAAATGGAACTTTAGTGCTTAAGAAGATGGCTCATACTAAGAATTGTAGGAATATCTAAAGATCTAGAAGAATTGGCGTTTTCTAATTTTTGATTATTCTACTAAAATAAATGAAAGTTCAAGAAGATACCTAGAAGATAGAAAACCTAAAGATCTAGAAGAATTTGCGTTTTCTAATAATCGATTATTCTATGAAAATAAATGGAATTTTAGTGCTTAAGATGGCTTATAATAAGAATTGTAGAGAATACCTAAAGCTTTAGAAGAATTTTCGATTTATAATACTCGATTATTCATTGAAAATAAATAGTTATAATAGTTATAGAAAATACCTAAAAATCTAGAATAATTTGCCTAGTTTTAGAGTAGTTAAAAATGTGAAGACTTAATGAAAATATTAAATTTTGGCTTGTGTCTTCGTGTATTAAGGGAAGAAGTTCCCTTCAGGGAATTTTCAACAATAAATTTTAAAGTAATCTTTGTAAAGTTGGCAATATTCCAACCCTATAAAGTTTATATTCTACATAATGAAAGTTGAGTTTAAATCAAAGTTGTTCTACACTTACAAAGCAGTAACTAATACTATCCGTCTGATTTCCCTCAGTTGCTCTATTTACAAATAAACTTGAAACAGTTTTCAATTTAGTAACTTTAGAAGCAACCCAAAAAAAAAAGAAAACACGTCTGATGTGAATCAGTTCTTTACACATTTCGTTAGAAAGAAAAAGCAAATCGCATTAAACAAGCTAATAAGAGAATGACTCATGAATGCGGACGGAGACGTTTGTTTGGGGATTTAAGAGCATTAATAAAATGCAACACCAAATACTAGATGATGACTAGACGCTTATCATTTTGGGTCAGGCATGCATGCGAGTGAGCGTGACAGCAACACAGATTGTTGCCATCTCGCTTCAAACTATAAATAATTAGCTAAAAATGCGTGTGATCTGTAGCAATTACAAATACAAATTGGCATTAGCAATTGTGCGTGATTCTTGGAGAATCTACACAGGTGCAATATGCTATAGAAAGTCTGGATTGGAGAATGTTTAACGCTGTAATTGAATTTCGGGGGAAACTCACCTGACTGTTGTGTCATTGCTGCCAGAGACAACATACTCCCCAGATGGATTAAAATCCAAGGTGCGAACACTTTTCATGTGCCCATTTAGCGTTGAATAGATTTTTTGGGCATTCAGATCCCAACGACGTATGATCCCAATATCATCGGCTGAATACACGAAATTATCCTTATTGGCAAAGCGCACGCATTCAATGGAACGATTGTGGCCCGTCAATGACTGCAAACAAAAAAACAACAATTGGGAATTAGTAATAAATACAAATTAGTCAGAATATTACTTAGTATTGAGTATACGCACCATGAAGCACTCATCTTGGCCAATGGCCCAGAGATTGACATTGCGATCCTCGCCGCCAGTAACTAGAACACGTCCCGTTTCGCCAAGATCGAGACTCGTCACCTTCTCGTTGTGCGCCTTAATGTCATCTGTTCAAAAACAATTTTCAAAATTCATAAACAATGTCAACAAGTTGTCGATCATACAATCGAATCAATATCTGTCTATGTTATCTATCTATGGTAATCGTCAGTGTGACCTCATCTCCTAGCATAACACAAAAACATACATACATATGTACACACTATTCTTGTATTATTCCATAGCTCCTTACAAGGGCTGCATCCCACATGCATTTCTTTGCATACATCTACATACGTATGTACGTGCATGTGTATGTGTGCCCCATAGGCTCAACGTACACGCATTGACATACACACACACACACACACGTACGTCTGCTTGTGTGTGCGTGCAGTAGTCTAATAAGTATGAGAACCACTTTCATACGAGGGAAAATTCTATTTTACTCACAGATCTTTGCTACTAGATTCCTGGGCAGCGCCATGTCCATGCGTATTGGCCTTATTGCTGTAGGTTTATGTTGACGCCGATCTGGTTCACTTTGGGGGCCAGTATTGTTAATATTTTATTTTAATTTGTCGCAGGTGTGATAATTTTTGTGGGGTTTGAGTTGAGCGAGTCTGATCAGCTGTCCGCTGTCTCTTTTTTTTACTGTGGCCTAATACTATTCCTGGTGCAGATACAAAAATAATCATAGAACGTATTTGGACAGACGCCACATAACACCGATTTACATGATTAATAACGCGATAATATTATACAACAGTTCACATTAAATAACGATAATTCATACAGTTTTTTGTAGACAAAACAAATGCACATTATATATGTACGATGGCCCAGGGCTGGCGTATCAATTCTCGGTTTTCAATGGCGTTGCCATCCAATACGACATTTCTAAAATAAAAATGCCAGATCATCAAAATATATCGGTGGAGCTATCGAGCATAACTTGCGGTCACACTTCAAATCACAGCTGTTAAATATTATAACATAATTTAATTTATAAATTATATCTTTTAAAAAGTTATAAAGAAATTAACTAATTTCATTAAAGTGAAAAAAGGTTAATTTTCTTAACAAAATGCATAAGTAATATCATAATTGAACTACAATACCATCGAAAATTATATCGTTAGATAGAGCTATCGATGTTTCACCACCTCTACAAAACAGCTGGTCACATTACACCAAAAAAGCATCATCATTGCGCTACGAAAATTGCCGACTACAATATTTGTGGTAAAAGGTTCTGCTGTCTAGTGCATAAACTAACTTTGTTTCGCATAATAATCAAATAAAACTAAAGATGTCTTCACGCTACGATCGCGCTGTGACTATTTTCTCACCTGATGGTCACTTACTGCAAGTGGAATATGCTCAAGAAGCTGTCCGCAAGGGTTCAACAGCGGTAAGCCAAAATTGTGCTCATCATTGTTTGTTGTATATGAAATTTTGTTGTCCTTGTTTTCCATTTACCAAGGTTGGTGTCCGTGGTGGCAACTGTGTAGTGCTAGGCGTAGAGAAGAAATCGGTGGCCAAACTGCAGGAAGATCGTACAGTGCGTAAAATCTGTATGCTCGATCATCACGTTGTCATGGCTTTTGCTGGCTTAACTGCAGATGCACGCATTTTAATCAATCGTGCTCAGGTGGAGTGCCAGAGTCATCGTCTCAATGTTGAGGATCCTGTTACCCTTGAATACATTACCAGGTAATTATTTTCACAATTTCACAACTTGGAATGGAATTATATTTCCCACTTTGTTGTTTGTAGATATATTGCACAAGTGAAACAAAAGTACACACAGAGCAATGGACGTCGTCCATTCGGTATTTCATGTCTCATTGGCGGATTTGATGCCGATGGCTCACCACATCTCTTCCAGACCGAACCATCTGGCATTTTCTACGAGTACAAAGCCAATGCCACCGGCCGTTCGGCTAAAACGGTGCGCGAATTCTTTGAGAAGACATACAAAGAGGACGAGGTTGCCACTGAGCGCGGTGCGGTTAAATTGGCAATCCGTGCACTCCTTGAGGTTGCCCAGTCCGGACAGAATAACTTGGAGGTGGCCATTATGGAGAATGGCAAGCCCCTCAAAATGCTGGATCGTCAAGTTATACTGGAGTACGTGAACATCATCGAAAAGGAGAAGGAAGAGGAGCTGGAGAAGAAAAAGCAAAAGAAGTAGATTATGATCTTTGAACGTCTTTTTTTTTTTGGCTGGTGTACCGGAGGTTATCTTTATTAATTTCATATTTTTGTACACTTAAAAACATATGAAAACAATCTTAATGAAATGTATAACATTAATGTTGAAAAATACACAGGATAAACAAAATTTATATAAGGTTCAAGAGCTTTTAATTACATATGCTGCAATGCTAGTTTTTTAAATTTTGATTGCATTTTGTAAAGTGTGGAGCCTTCAGTCATCAAAAGGCGGTCAACCTATGCAGCGTAAAATATACTAGTTTCTTACCAAAATATACCACTCTTATTAGTGAATTTATTACAATTAATTTAAAATGTCTCATTACTTTTTACATACATAGCGATAGGAAAATTGACATACATATTTATTTCAATACTGATATTTCTACCCAACTAGTAATTGCACATAAAAAGCATAAAACAAAAATGACAAAAACAAGTACCGGCATGTTTTGCCGAGACAAAAGCTCGCAATATACCAAAGAACATATTTTTCTGGTATTTGACCAGCACTTTAGTATTGCAGTGCAGTGGTCACATTGCTTGCACATCAAACTGTAAAGTTTTGTTGCCGCATTGAGGTAGGGTATATATTAGTATATCTTCGAGGCCGCTAAACGTTGGAGGTATAATTTGGCAATCAACTTGCGGCCACGCTTCAGTTTACCACTACCACTGTCCGGAGTCGGAAGTTGTGTGCCCCAAAAAAAGTAAAAAGCAAAGAAAAGAATTTAGAAAAAGCGAAATAGCTGAATCGAAATAGCAAGTTTTGTATGAAATCGGAATACAATAACGAGAACACAACGAGAATATACATCTTTTAATTAACACTTCTGTTCTGTTAACCGTCTGGATCGTTTCGCTATTCCATTCCCTTTAGCCTGTCGTCGTCTTCGTCGTCGTCGTCATTCCAACAAAAACCAAAAACCAAAACCAAAACGAGCAACACCATTTATTCGAATCAGACCAAAATCAATAAAATTTAGTTGTGTGGTTTTCGCGGCTTTTTGTGTTATTCTTTTAAACAAAAACAATCAATACCCGAAGGTAACGTGTGTTGTAGTCAAAATACGAAAAAAAAAGAAAATAAAAAAATAAAAATCGAAAAAAAATTCAATGCAGCTCAGTGTGCGTTTTTTGCATTCGTTGACGCTTGACATATGAATAATAATTGGTACACAAATTTTATTTATTTATTTTTTTTTTTTATTTCACTTTTGTTTATTTTTTAAACATATTTTTTTTTTTGTTGCATGTAAATATGCAATAAACAAAAGAACAAAAGCAAATTATACAAATAAAATGCAAAAACAAAGGAAAATGAGAATGAAGAAAAAAGATAAGAAGCATCCATTAAACATTAAACCGAGCACTAAATGGATTGTTAAGACCACGTAGTACTTTGGTACTAAAGTACATACATACATATATATATAGTAATACATATAGATGAAATGTGCACACACACACGCACACAAGCACATACAAACATGTGCATGTGTGCAGCAACTTTAAAGTTTGTATATTTTGTTCTGTGCGTGTGTTTGTGAATACTGAAATAAAGCGAAAATATATAAGAAGTGGCCGATATATATGTATATATATGTATGTAGTTTATATACTTAATTTCATGTTTTTTTTATTGTTTGTTTTTTAGTTGATTTAATTAACTCTGTTGTATTTGAAAATCGTATGTAAAATGTTTCCTTTTCCTTGCTGCTTTTTCCTCTGTACATTTCGTCTATGTATTTGTGTAGGTTGTATTTAGGTATGTGTGTGTGTGTGTGTGCGTAGTACGATGTAGTGCATGTGTGTGCGTGTGTGAGTGTGCGTGTGCACATATGTATGTATGTATGTACACATTCTAATCTTATCATCTCTCTAGGGCGTAAGTAGAGCGCGCCACGTTTTGAAAAAGGCCTGTCCCCCTGTCTTATCTGCTTAGTATTCTTCTAGTATATAACTGCAGTATATACTACAAGTATATATGCATACTAGTAGCCTTGCCTTGCCCCCCCTTCCCCCTCCCCGCCCTTGCTCGCTTCGCCCCTTTATCCCGATTCCAGCTGAAACATCTCAAACTCTCAAGTTTGTATCTCTTTCCCCTTTATCACGATGACATGATATCATCATGATGGAATTTCCTACGACATCAAAAGCAAACAAGAATTTTATTAGTTTGTTTTGTCGAATCCTGCTAGTTAGTGTAATATCGTATAATCCCTCAACTCGCAAATTAATTTATAGAGTATATTGTATATCTTCTCGGCCTTCGCCGAGTTGTTTTCTTTTTCTTCTTTTTTCGCTCTCTCTCTTTCATTTGAATTATTTGTTGTCATCGCCTGATTGTTTTTCAATAATTTTCGTTTGCTTTTTTTTTGGTGAATACTGTTTTTTTGGTTGTATGTATGTATGTATGTGTTGACCCGACCTGACACTTTCGTATTTCACATTGTAATACCACCCAACAAAAATAGAATGGGCACAGAAACCAAGAGCAACAGTTACACAGGACAGATTTCAACAAGTGGCGGCAACCCCAAAGTGATGAAAGATTCTTTATCTTTAGTTCGTCAAACGGTCAAGCAACAGCAATCGAACCAAATCGAAATCAATTTGAATTTGAATTCGAACTCGAATTCGAACTCCAACTCCAACTCGAACGCCAACTCGAATTCGAATACGAATACGACGAACCCCCCGAACGCCAATTCCAACTCCAATTCGAATTCGAATTCGAACTCTACTACTACTACGATACGATCAAAGCAGGAGGATAATACAACAACAACAACAACAACCACTACTACTACTACAACAACAACAACAACAACAGCTAAAGATTCGATTGTACCATTTGTTCCCATATTTGTTGAGGAAGCCGATGTTATACAAGGTGCTAAGGATATATTGAAAGTTATTCGACCGAATTGGGACCTCAATCACGTTGATTTTAAGGTAAAGTAATCTCTCTCTCTCTCTCTCTCACTCTCTGTCAATCTTAAACCCAGACAAAAACCAAACCTAAGGAAAAATATCACATCACTATCATTTTTGTTTTTGTGTTCGTACTACGTTCTTTTTTTTTTTGCAAGTTTTTCATTGTCGCTCCATTATTTATTGTGTTCCACTCGTATTTCTGGCTCCCTCTCGCTCTTTTCATTGTTCTCACTGTCTCTCTCGCTCTCGCTCTGTCTCTCTCTCGCTGTGTGTGGGTTCTAGATTATATGGCGAATAGTATAACAATAAGGCATCGAAGTATGTGTTTCTGTTTATTAATATTACAATGCCGTACACCTGTAATTTATGTACATAATATACTATATATAGTATATAGTATATTTAGTAGAGGTTTGTCCGGTCTGGCTTAATGCACATCACGTGGTCTCTACGCCACTAGCACCGATTAGCGCTACCCACTTAATCACCCAGATGGTTGGTGGATACAATATATATACATATATACTATGTACATATATTTATTCATCGAATCGAATCTTGACTCAATAGCGAGTTGAGTTTGTGTCGTGTCGTGTCGTGTCATGTCGTACTACCCGTACCATTCTCCCTCCCCCCCATATATATATACCATCATCATACATACAAAAATAACTAACTATTAAGCATAGGCAACTTGAGTTTTATAATGCATTGTTTTCCATTTTGATTTTGCTTGTTTTGAAGTCATGTTAATGAATATATTCCAGGGTCGTCGCTAGCACAACCTCTCTCGCATACTATATATATATAGGAAAAATAGTGATCAAGTATAGTAGTTGGGAATTGCGTTGTTTCAAAAGTGCGATTATCTCAAATTGCCTTGGAGATTGTTAGTTTGTTATTTGATGTTGTTCGAATTTGTGATTTCGTTTTTTCCGTTGTTTGCTAATCGAATTAACTTCATTTCAGAGAAGGGGCACAATCGGGAATCGGGGAGGGGCAAAAAAAAAGTGTTACTATCTCAAAGGGTGCTAAAACCAGCAGCTGTACCTATTTGTATTTAAACATTTCATTAAGAGAATCGATATATATTATAATCGTGTTATATACAGGAACTTGTTTTGATAATGATGTTCACGATGTCACGGCGATAACACCGCATATCACTAAGTTCCTATATACTATATACCACATACATATATACAGTATGTCTATCATCACATCTGTTCTGTTCTGTCGTTGTTTCTTCGCCTTAACGTGGCTAGTTAAATCACAAGAATTCCATAATCATCGTCGCATTCCATATTCCATATTCTCCATGCCGTTTTCTTATCAATATACAAAAATGTGATGTCTGGACCCCCAAAGCACATGATGCGACACAACACACATATATACAAATTTATACACATTTTTGTGAATATACATATATTTTTATTTAATACACTTAAGTATAGTTTAATGAGCACATGTGCTTTCCTATCACACTCGGGCTTTGTTGCTCTTTTTTTTTTTTTTGTTGTTCTTTTTTTTGCGCCAAGTGTCAAAAAGTTTATCGCCCTTAATTACTAACGAATAATCATACATACATACGTAGAAATATATATGTATAATATATGTGGCATATCATTTTGTGGAAATGTTTATTAGACTCTAATATACCGAATATGTTCATATATATACTATACTATATATTATATATGACAGCTCTACTGATTTGAAGTAGTTGCCATAAACAAAGCGAAGCGAAACGACTTTTTAATAATCGTCAAGTAGTTAATGTGGCTTGCGACCTCCTTCATCAAATGATGTTATCCGATCCGATAATCATGAAAGATAGAAGAAAATGGGGACACATTTTTATTACGTTCAAATAATCTTGTTTGTTCGATTTAATCACTCCACTCGCATGATTGTCTTAACTTAACTTAAAAGCGATCTACTCTCGATTGAGAGCGTAAGTTTTGTTTGTGTGTGTCGAGCATACCCTAGTATTTAACTGAATGTGCCGGGTATAACTGTAGTGTACTCCATTAAAACTCCATTAAAAAACGAATGAACCTAAATTAATATTCACTTTTTACGTTGTTCCCATTGCAGAAATTCACTGATGGCATAACAAATAAGCTGGTCGGATGCTTTCACAATAGTAGTTCGAATACCAAACTGAACAATGATAATAATGACGAATCGTATCTGTCCAAGCGAATATTGCCAGTGGAATCGGATGATCCGGTTCCGGTTATACTGCAAAACGATCACCATGAAGATGACTTTACAACAAATGCAACCAAAACCAAATCAACAACAGAAACTACAGAAGCGACAGAGACAGATCGTGATGCTGGAGAGGATCGTGATAATGAGAGAGAAGAAACAGTTAGAGATGATCATCGTTTACCTGTACAATACTCCGATAACGTAGTCCTGGTGCGTGTGTACGGCAATAAGACGGACCTATTGATCGATCGGAAGGCTGAAACGCAAAATTTTCTATTGCTGCACACATATGGATTGGCGCCATCGCTGTATGCGACCTTTAAGAATGGCCTCGTTTACGAATACGTACCTGGTAGCACCTTAAATATCGAGAGTGTGCTCTGCCCAGACATTTGGCCATTGGTGGCACGTCGCATGGCCCAAATGCATCGTGTGGTAAGAAAGCTCAACGATGTGTCGATCGATGCCGATGCGGATGTGGATGTGGATGCGAAGCCATTGCCAATGATTTGGACAAAGACGCAAAGCTTTCTTGATTTAGTACCTGAACGATTTAGTGATGCTGAGAAACACAAAAGGTAATTAATCAATCAATCAATCATTTATCGTTCTGTAATCTGAATCTCACATTCTGTTCTCTCTGTTCTTTGCAGAGTGAAAGGAACATTTTTGCCAATTAGCCGACTACGTGAGGAGTTCAATACATTGTACAAATACCTGGAGGCTCTACAGAGTCCCATCGTATTCTCCCACAACGATCTGCTATTGGGCAATGTGGTATACACGAAGTGCATGAATGCCGTCAATTTCATTGACTACGAATATGCCGATTACAATTTCCAAGCCTTTGATATTGGCAATCATTTTGCGGAAATGTGCGGCGTCGATGAGGTCGATTACACTCGCTATCCGAAGCGTGAATTTCAATTGAAATGGCTGCGTGTTTACCTCGAGAACTATCTGCAGCGGACCAACATCCAAAACGATGAAGTCGAGCTCCTCTATGTCCAAGTGAATCAATTCGCATTGGCTGCCCACATCTTCTGGACTGTGTGGTCGCTTCTGCAAGCCGAGCATTCCACTATTGACTTTGATTACGTTGGGTAATTATTCATATCTCTATCATATTGTATATCGATTATTTGTGATTCATTAATCAATCAATCATCTTTATATATAGCTATGCATTTCTTCGTTACAATGAATATTTGGCTCGCAAGGATGAGTTTTTATCACTGACTGCAGCAAAGAACAATAAATGATTTTATCCCAGACCCAGAGATGCAACATGGATGGAAACGATCAACAACACAATTATGTGACCCAGTGATGTACTTATTACTATATATGTATATATATGCATATGTATGTGTGTCCGACTATGGCAATGGCTTCAGATGATGATGTTGATACAATATACAACATAGTACTTATATATGCTAACTAACACATCTGTGCGATATCTATATAGCTAGTGTATAGATATGTATGTGTGTGTGTGTGTCTGTGCGTCGTGTGTGTTCACAAACAAACAACAAACAAAAACAATCCTCAAATCAAATTAGTGCCGTATCACAATAGCCAACAGCCATAGTTGGCGCATATATATATTATATAATGAATTTGTATATGTTCTTTAATTTGTATATTGATATTTGGTAGTCATTAATAAATAAACATAAATATTTAGTTTTCATATCGCACCTCTGATTTATTTCCTCTATATATACATATTTATAAGAACAAACAAACCACATATCTGAATCGAAGCACTTTTATAACTTGCATTTACTCATTTAGAGTGACTACGACGTGACAGAAAGAGAGAATTCCTTATTGAAATGAAATCGATGGCAAATTAACACTGCAAGTCTTTTGTTAAGATTGTTTGTAGTCTTTATTGATTTACTGGGGGAATCATTAAATAAAAAAAATATATATATTTTAAATTATTCTCAACAGACACACAGAAACTAAGTGTATTTACAATTACAGATGCTTCCGTCAATTAGTATAAACATATATGCAATTATATGTACATTTATGAATACTACGCATTTTGTGTGTTTTACAAACTGATTTCTTTTCTTTTTTTTTCCACAACAACGAATTTATTTAATTTATACAAAAAACATGCTCGTATAATTAAATGTATTTCCTACATATGTTTTAATATTATACGGTTGTTCGATTTCCGTCTCCACCAAGTTTTTGCACAATCTAAAATCAACACAAAAATAAAAAGCATTAGTTTTCCTTTCATTCAAATTTTGAGCCGTTAAAAGCGGTTAGTTCAACTGGAACTGTTTTGCGTTCACAGTTCACATAGAACGAACTAGTTCAGTGCGAATCATAACAATGTGAACGAATACAACTCTGGTGTCAGTGTGACCACGCGTAAAATACGCGTAGTATATGTTGAAATGGGACTTGTGGTCACACTGGTCAGCTGTCATACCTAAAAGGGAACGCGAGAGCAAAGCAAAAGCGACTTTCGTCAAAATTACAAATTAATTTTAATAATGGCGAGTTATATTGCTAGAAAGGGACCTTTGGTATTCTGTAAGTATTGATGAATGGAACTGTCGCAAGCTCCATTGCTGGCAAACGAAACTGCCGCCACTTTTGTGCGGTGCATGCAAAAATGATTACGTAAAATATGTAACAAATATTCTATTTTTTTTTTACGTGTTCTCTCCGCACTTGTTTCACATTCATAGCCAACCTCGGCAAGTGGGCCTACAATCTGTCTGGATTCAACCAATACGGTAAGAAATAACGCAGCGCAAAGATTTCACTCAAATTGAGTCTAAAATTGTCTCTCGCATTATTATTATTATTAGGTCTGCACCGCGATGATTGTCTCTATGAGAACGAAGATGTGACGGAAGCCATCCGTCGTCTGCCACGCAAATTGTACGATGAGCGCAACTACCGCATTATGCGTGCTCTGCATTTGTCGATGACCAAGACGATTCTGCCCAAGGAGCAGTGGACAAAGTATGAGGACGATGTCAAGTACTTGGAACCTTATCTCAATGAGGTTGTTGCTGAGCGCGAGGAACGTGAGGACTGGAATAAGAACCATTAAATACCAATAACAACAATAACAATATTGCCTCACTGTGACTCTGAATGGGAGATTGTAAAATGTTGAAAATACATAGCTTAGATTCAAATTAAACATTTGTGCTATGCTCTAAACTTTTTTTTTTTTGCCATGTATAAGGCTTAAGTTTTGTTAACTTGCAAATTTATTTGAAGCGTTTTCGGGCAATTTTGAGTAGTGCAAGAGATTCCTTATATAAATTAATAATACTAATTCGCGACTTGGAATGCGTTGTGTTTACTATTAATTTCGAGTCTTGGGTTTAAGCTAAGTCCACTGCTACCTTACCTTTTGCATAAATGGTAGATTGAAAATGGATCCTAGAACGGGAACACGGCCAAGGAAATTGATGGCCACAGGGAAGAATCCGCTGCAAACAAGATGATGGAAAACGAATTCGATTAGTGACAATCTTATATCGATCACAACAACAAATACAATAAGTGTTTTGCTTATCGTCTCGTTGAAGAGCATAGATGATAAAGTTCCACGTGCAATAGACATATTTTATGATGCAATTTTAAGAAGAAACACACACCTGAAGAGTGCAAAGAATCCATAGGATTCAATGATCATGCCAATGATGGGCCAACCCAGCAGCACAATGACAATTCCGCCAAAGAACGCTGTTGTGCCTTTAACTTTGTGGCGTTGAAAGAAAAAGCGTAAAGTTCGCTCCACGCCAATAACGCATGCAAGACCCGCTATGAATAGTATCTGCAAATGAAAAATTGGTTAAGCTTATCTCGTTGAAGTATATGTGAAGCGTAAATAACGTACATTACCAATGGCAAGCAAGCCTTTGTCGAAGAGCAGCAGCATGCCAAGAAATAAGAATGAGATGCCAAAGCCAGCCAAGCCGATGCCGATTTCTGCAAAAAGCAAAAAGTGTGCAATGATTAAACGAATGCTTAGTAATTGCTAAGGTGCGCACATACTTTGCAAATCTGAAATTTCAATCATTCTGTCGCTTTTTTGGTTATTTTATACTTAAAAGGATAAGAAAGTTCATAAGTGTATTCCACGTAAACACCAAATGTTCCATTATTATGAATATAAACAATCATGACAGGGTTGCATGTGACTTAATTAGTGTTGGAAAACGCAAAACATAAATGTGTGAAATCAACCTGACTGGCAGTAAAGAAGATTTTTCTAAAATAAATAGATGAATTAGAATTAGAAGAAAAAAAAAACATTCAAAAATAATAATTCACTATAAATTATATGTGTTAAATTAATCAAGAATAATAGTAAACAGTACACGTTGGATAACTCGCTGGCATACGAATTTGATGCAACCCTAGTTTTGCCCAACCGTGTGACCCTTCATTGCATGTATTCTATACATCACTAAATTTACGGTCACACGCTTTATCACACGCCATTTTTACAACAACTCAAAAAAGAAAAAAAAGACGTGCAGAAAATTCTATTGACGCTTGTGAGCCGAAAGAAAAGCAGTGCTAGTTCGACAGTTTCTCTTTAAATAAAAAGAAAATAGTTGATTTCAATTAATCAAGTAATTGTTCTACACGTGCTATAGTTATGGATCGTGAGTGTGCTTCTATTTTTTTCACATCGTTTTTATTTTGCGCTACAATTTTGCGGAGATATTCAACTACTGATGCGAATTATCAATTTCTAGGTGGAAGCTATGGTGGTGGTGGTGGCGGCGGCGGTGGCGCCGGACAGTACAATAATTTTGCTGTCCCACCGCCAAATTACCAACAAATGCCAAATAAACCGGGCAACTATAATGAGCCTCCACCAAACTATAGCAAACCTGGCGGCGGTGGTAAGTACTACAAATGCAAATGCAATATATACGAAAAAAAAAAAATGGTTCGCAGTTGACATGAAACTCTAATATTGCGTTTAAGGTTATGATTCCGGACATCGTGGCGGTGGCGGCGGCGGCGGAGGAGGCGGCGGCTCTTGGAACGACAGAGGAGGCAACTCTTATGGGTATGTTATTATGATTACTTTATATACTATATATTAGAAAAATAAATACTGTATATAAATTTATACAATTGGGAAATGAGACCAACAAAAAAGAGTTTAGCAAAAATAATGAAAAAGGAAAGAAAAAAAAATTGAGCATAAAAGTAAATTACAAATAAATTATACAAATCAGAAAAAAAAGTAAAAAAAAAAAAAATACAATATATATATTTAAAGAAGTATTTGCGCAAAAAATGGAGTTCATCATAATGTAGAATCATTAAGTTTTCGTATTCATTTAAGTAATGCGACCCTGTGTCCCAAATTCAATTCGAATGCCATTGGAAATGTCATCAAATGATATTTTTGCTGAAAAGTTGGATGTGTGTTTGATTAAAGCTCTCATTGATAAGCATACAAAATAATAACACTAATAATACAAGCGCATTTGGTAGAAAGAGCGAGAGAGAGAGAGAGAGTGTAAGAGAGTGAGAACTACTAAAAATAATGATGCTGACAATCTGCAAAGAACCAAATATAAACCGTATTAATAATATTAAAAGTATCTCTGGTGATCATCCTCCTGAAACAATATCAAGATCAAAAGTATTTCACAGATTCTTTCAGCTTCCCATGAGTTATTACTAAAAATAATTATAATAAGTGGGTGCACACAAGGTTAATATTTACAGATGTGGATTCACAGATTATCTGTAAGCAGCAATTCCCAAATAAAACAGCAAAAAAGGTTTTGAAAATTGGTAAACTCGAAAAGGAAACAGTTTAAGATAAAGATCACTGTAAACTGCGCTATAAATCAAGAATTCAAATTGGTCGTATCAGTTCTCCATGATATCATATCGTATTGTATTAAGAGAAACACAATAAACAAAGCGTGTCCCCAGAACAAGTATAAACCAAATGTTAATCAGCAAGCAGATGATTCACATGAAAGTGTTCGATAAATTCCATATACTACATACATATAAAACAGCTCGCAATAATAATCATTATCATAAGAAATAAAGATATCTGGTGATGACAGAAAAGGTTACACAACAAAAAATGGTCAACAATAGGAATAAGAACTATCAAAATCAGACATGCATATTAAGAAGTTTAATTCAATTAGTTGCATGTTCGAATCATTGAAATTATTTTTGATATATCTAAGAACTTATTTAAGGTAAATTAACAAGAGTAAAGTCGAAAAACAAAAATATCGTTACAATTCTATTAGTTCTATGTTATGTGTAGTATTTCGTTATTGTTATTGTTATATTATTATGTATATTTTATTTCCACAACGTAGCAAAAAGTATTCATGCAGAAATTAGAAATATTTGATTTTCATTTGAACTGCATGGATACTAAATCGACTTCGGTTCTTCGAAGATTTAATTACTAGACTTTTTTTTATTTATATAAAATGTATTTCTTAAATCAATTTCACATAGTTGTAGTCCGCTTTTCTTGTAATGATATCAATAGAATGCAAGATATTTTCTTTACAATAATAACTCGCTTGCTTTTGTGCTAATTTATCAATATTATCAACTAAATAGATTTAAATGTATATTTATAAATGAATGTTCCTATGCCGAAAACGAGGAAGAAAAACTTGATCTGATTATAATGTAACGATCAAAGTGTGGACAAAATAGAGTATTCTAATCCGTATATAAATAATTAAAGTATATACTATATATATATAAAGTGCAGCATGTAGGATGATATTTGAAAAATAATAAGAGAGAGGAGGAAACGTGGGCGTAAAAAACAAAAACTTCATCATAATGCATTACAATCCAAACATCAAAAACTAAACATTAAATAAGTTATTCAATATCCTCTTTTAGAAATGGAGGCGCCAGCAAGGACAACTACAACAAAGGTAAAATAATGCAAACAAAATTTGCGAACAATCTATCGAGTAATGTATAACATTAATTTACTACAAAATCAAATACAAATCCAAAAAAAAAATCTAAGAGCTTTGATAGGCAGGGTATAAGAAAAGAAAAGAAAAGAAAAAAGTTAAGAGGTTGATGTTAAGGTTGATGAAAGAGCGCTGTTGTTGATGTTGTTGTTGTGGTTGCTATATAAACTGTAACACATTAAATCTACTACTATATATCCTATATAGGAAGAGTGTCGAATATTTTTTGAAGAGAGTGTAGAGTGTATTGCGTAAAGTGTGTTTATCCCGATCATATATATATATACAATATATAGGGCTATTATTGGTTTGGTTTCGCACGCGATCTCTACTCTATATATATTTTATTCCTGTTATTTGTGTGCGTCTGTGTGCTGTATTTATATCTACTATATCTAGCAAAGAGTTTGTCGGGGAGTATACAAAAAAAAAAGCAAAAACTCTAATGAAATGAAATAACAAGAGAAAACAACAATATACGAGTACATCCAAAATCGGTGTAACACGAGTCTGGTTTTCAAATTACAAAATATCACTTAAGCTAACTCTACTACAGATTATCTATCTATCACTACGAAACAAGTTAAGAAAAGTCACCCTCCACCCAAAACTAAAAACAAGAAAGAAAGTAATCCATATAATATAACGAGCGACGTTACCCATTACAATTATCCAACTATATATATATATGTAGATTTTAAGAGAGTCTCTCCCAAAACATTTACCGAGTACCGAGTGTCGAGTGTGTTTCTTAATTTAATACCCAAGTGTTAAACACTTTCTTCTGGTTCTCGTTCTCTTTCCCGTCTTCGTCTTCGTTGTCGTCGTCGTCGTCGTTGTGGTCGGTCATTATCTTACAATATTATTCTTGTTGTCGTTGTTGTTATTGAGGGTTCAATCCTTTTGGTTCCAAAACTACAAAGAAATCTCTTTTCAAAATACATATATATTACAAAAACACGCTTTCGTCTTGCGACTGCATCTCTAATATATCGGTTGTGTGCTCTGCTTTGTAGGATACGGCGGCAACAGCAGCGGGGGCGGCGGCGGAGGTGGTGGAGGCGGTGGCAACGATATGATCACCCAGGAGGACACCATCTTTGTCTCCGGCATGGATCCATCCACCACAGAGCAGGACATTGAAACGCACTTCGGTGCCATTGGCATTATCAAGGTAAGTTATACGGAAATTTTGAGGAATTATCTTCCATTTTAGAACTTATTGTTAAAATTTAAGTTACGGATAATAATATTAAACTTTCATTTAAAATAAGTTGCGAATAAGTTAATGTCTTCCAACATTTCCATTTAAAACTTAACTTAAGGATAAGTTCTTCTTATTTGTAACTTCTAGTTAAAAGTTAAGTTTCGGATAATACAATGTCTTCCAAAATGTAACGTCTAGTGAAAAGATAAGTTGGGGAGAAGATAAAATTTTCAAAGATTTAACTTCCACTTAACTTGGATAAGACTGTGTTTAACTTCTAATTAAAAGTTAAGTTACGGATACCAATATTTAACTTTCTTTTAAAATAAGTTGCGAATAGTCAATGTCTTCCAATTTTTAACTTTCAGTTAAACGTATATTTAGGGATAAGGCAATTTCTTCCCATTTTTAACTTCTAGTTATTAAAAGTTAAGTTGCGGATAAGACAAACTCTTCCAATATATAACTTCTAGTTAAAAGTTGAATTAAGGATAAGACAATTTTTAACATTCAGTTAAAAGTTAAGTTGCGGATAAGACAAAGTCTTTCAATATTTATCTTCCACTTAAAAGTTAAGTTGCAATAAGTCATTTTTAACTTCCAATTAAAAGTTAAGACAATGTCTTCAAACACTTAACTTCCAGTTAAAAGTTCAGTTACGGATAAGAGAATGAGAAACTCAATTTCTTTATAATTTATACTTTCAATAAGTGTTTTATTTTTACTAACTCCATCTTTTAATCGCTTTGCTTTGCAGAAAGACAAGCGCACCATGAAGCCAAAGATTTGGCTGTACAAAAACAAGGAGACGGGCACCTCGAAGGGCGAGGCGACGGTCACCTACGACGATGTGAATGCCGCACAATCGGCCATCCAGTGGTTCGATGGCAACGATTTCAATGGCTGTGTGATCAAGGTGTCGCTGGCCCAGCGTCAGAACAATTGGAACAAGGGCGGCGGCAGTCGCGGCGGCTTCGGCGGACGCAGTCGAGGTGGCGGCGGAGGCGGCGGTGGTGGTCGCTTTGATCGTGGCGGTGGAGGAGGCGGTGGCGGTGATTACGGCGATCGGTCTGGCGGAGGAGGCGGTGGCGGACGTGGAGGTGGACGATTTGGTGGTGGCGGCGGCGGTGGTGGAGCTGGCGGTGGCGGTGGCAATGTGCAGCCACGCGATGGCGACTGGAAGTGCAGCAGCTGCAACAACACCAACTTTGCCTGGCGCAACGAGTGCAATCGGTAAGCTCCTGCTCAAAGATCTGTTCCAGCAATCTCTCTAACATGATCTTCCAACATTTCTGCAGCTGCAAAACGCCCAAGGGTGATGATGATGGCAACTCTGGAGGCGGCGGCGGTGGCGGTGGAGGCTTTGGCGGTGGTGGCGGCGGAGGCGGTGGCTACATGAATGATCGTGGCAATGATCGCGGAGGCGGCGGTGGCTACCAGAATCGTGATCGCGGCAATGGCGGAGGCGGCGGCGGCGGTTATTCGCGTTACAATAACGATAACGGTGGTGGAGGCGGTGGCCGAGGAGGCGGCGGTGGTCGTGGTGGTGGCGGCGGCGGTGGACGACGAGATGGCGGCGGTGCAATGCGCAACGATGGCGGCATGCGTTCCCGACCCTATTAGTTGACTAAGCCTAAGCCTATTGTCCGCACTATTTTTTTCTTATTAACGTATTAAATTTAATAATAAACATAGCAAGTACTCTTTTAATTGTACTTTTTATAATTACAACCACTCAACACCACACCACAGAACAACAACAACGCAACCACTACAAATCCTCTCAAGATCAAGCAGACGACGGACAACAACAACTCAAAACTAAGTGAATCAACAACAAAAAACTAACCGCTGTTTTAATGTCGCGTGCATTTCAATCGAGTCATTTTCTCCTCATTATAATAACATGTAAACGCGCTCGTTTTGACTTAGTATATAATATGTATGTAATCTAATTTTACAAAACAAAAAAAGGAAAGAAAAACAATTGTAATACACATCTATTACAAAATACAAATAAAAAATAATATTAGACTGGTTAAAAAGCTACTCAATTGAATTTAATTACAAAAACACAAGTGGAGAAGGAATATCAAATATAATAACAAAATGCTTTATAAATCTGAATCGGGATGCGATTTGAAAGTAGTTTTCTAAATGAATTGAGTGATGAAACTCTGTTCGTGAACTAGAGCGAGAAAGCAATAAAGTTAAATGGAAAGAGACGGCAACACAGAAAAAAAATAAAAAACAAAAATGATATCTTCAAATCGAAACAATTATTTACGCTTAAACACTTCACAACACAATTGTTAAATAACTCGAACTCTAATTAGATGCATAGATTAGATTAGATTAGCGGAGACGCTTCACAATTTTGGACTTTATAAAATTGTTTAATAATTATATTTAAATGAATATACATTTGTAATATTACAGTTCATCTTTTTCCAGCAAGGTGTAACGGTGTTTCGATGGACCCAGCTCCTTGAATTTCGATTCAGGCGGCGACGTACCCTTTGCGGTATTATCGTGCTTCACTTCATTACTTGAAGGATCCGGCCCGTAATGGAATTCCCTAGATAACGACATATATATATTTAGTAAATGCAAATTCAGTATTCATTCTACGCATTACCTATGCAGTTTCCCGCTGTAGAGATCCTGAAGGAACTCCTTGAGTTTGCCGGGCGTGTACATATCTTGGAAATGCGGAAATAGATACATATGTTTGAACGAATCAATGGCAATGACTGGCAGATCATCCTCCGACTTGCCCAAATGATGCAATGGATGCGCAAATCGTTTACCATCCGCAGTCAGGAAGTTCACATTCTCTGTAAACGAAAAAGGCAATCGATAGGATTACAAAAAATAAATGTTATTCAGATGTTAGTATGCGTACGCTTTTCATCCAGCAACTGCTGCTCAATGATCGCTTTGTAGTCCTTAATCGCATTCAGATCATCGGGTTTATAGAACAGAATCAGGAACGGCAGTCCTTCCTCCGTTAGCTCCTCGGCACTCTCGAACGTTATCTCGCGCACCAACGGAACACACTTCTCCTGTATCCACACCTTCAGCTCATCAAAGTTGGTCAAGCTGCCCGTGTACGTTTCATCGTTCTCATGCGAGAGCGCCACATCTGGTCTAAACACAATGATCGGAGTGCCTACAAAATGATTGACATTTAATATTGATATAGGTATTATACATTGTATTGTATATTATTATAGTTTACGCACCTGGTGGATGCATTGCCTGCGAGGCATCACCGAAACCTACATGGAATTGGCAATCTTCTTTGAGGTTCGTTGCCACCTTACGGAAAATATCATACTCTGGCTGATCGCGACGATCGAAATAGCCCATAATACTGCGCTTCTTCGAGTCAAGATTCTCGAGATCCTTCAACGATTTGAACTCCTTGATGGGATCCTCCAGCTGCTTCTTGACAAACTCCAAGAATGCCTCCGCGGAGCGCTGTCCGCGATATTCACGCTTGCTCAGCTGTCCATTGCGAACAATTTTGAGTGTGGGATATTTACTGATATGGAAACGGGACGCAATCGACGTCTCCTTGTCGCAATCCACTTTTCCAAGCACCACTTTGCCAGCCTCTGGGAATTCCGCTTTAATCTGCAATAACAAACCAAATGAGATGTAGTTCAAGGAAATATTTCAACAAACAAAAAAGAAAAAAAGAAATGTAGTAGACTACTAGTTTAAACAGTTTGTGTGTGTGTGTGTGTGTGTGTGCAGCAACAAGATTAATAATATACAAATTTCATTTATAAAGTAAACAATGAAAACATCTGGTGAGCTCTATAATATTTTTTCTTTTCTTTTGGGGGTTTTTCCAGACAGCTGGTGTGCTCTTTTTTTTTTGTTTATGTTGAGGGCTGTCAGTTAAAGAATTATTATTATTGTCTATATTATATTGTTATCGTGATTGATTAATCAACTTTTGACTAGACTCGAGACTTTCAATAACTACTACTCGGAACAAAGAAATGTGTAATGGGTTAATTATAGATTAATTGTTGTTGGGTAACAACTATAACTTACCTTATCTGCCGCTTCATTGAAAATTGGCGCTAAAATATTACTAAACCGACACCATTCGGCATAAAAATTAAGGAAAACCAATTCGTTAGACGCTGAAATTGCCAAAAAAAAGAAAGAAATTGATTAGAATAAATGATTATTAATTTTCTTAAAGTTAAGCTTAGAGAAAGTTGTACATATTTTTAAGTTGATTCCCAGAAATGTCGTTTTGAAACACGCGCAGAGTAAAATCCAATCAAGAATTGTGATAAGATAAGGAAACAAGTAGTCTGGACCAATTTGTAATTAAGACTGATATCACAGCGACATTAAAAATGTCAAATAGAACATATATTGTACATAATCTTTAAAATCGAAAAGATAATTACGGGGAAATTTGTATTATTTTCGCGACTGAATGATTTGTATTTGAGGAATATGCCTAATTTCCCAGAACTAATTACTATGACTGAAGAATTTGTGTTTTAAAAAAATGACAAAACAACAAACTGATAACAATTATTGCGTTGTTGTTTTGGTTTGTTCCAAGCTTACCACGTTGGCAAAACAAAAAATTAAAAAAAAAAAGAAGAAAATCTGGGGAATTTATCGAGCGCGTCTGATTTTATATTTGTGACACGTCAATCTTAACACATACACATGCGCAGGCAAACGCAAACTTGTGCGTGTGCTGCTTATGCGTATGCGTGTGCACTTGTATGTGTGTAGTGTAGTTAAGCTGCACTACAGCTGAGTTATTGAGTTAATGCGCTCCTCGTTCTCTCCCTCTCTCTCTTACTCGCTCGCTTGTTCACTCAGCCGCTCTCTTCATGCGGCTTTTGTGCAATGTTTGTTTTTGCATTTGCTTCCTTAAGTTTTATTGTGTATAGTAAATTATAGTAATTGCTGTTGCTACGGTTCCCATTCCCGTGAACTCACCTAACGTCATATCAATATTTTCACTGGTCATAGACACAGCACCAGTCGCATCTGTTGGCTGGATAAGGACATGAAGAACCTGTGAATTGGCAATTTGTTGTCTCGTTAGTAACGGGCATCTTCACACTCACACGCACACATTCACATTCATACACACATTTCCACGTCTCCCGCTCAGTAACAGTCACAGCCACAGTCATGGGCACTGAGATTGAGCTTTTTGCGGGATTGGGAGAGCGGGTGTGCGGGTGCAAGTTAGAACACGTCGACTTACCGCAACAATAGCTAAGCACGAGCCAAGCAATCGTTTTGTTGTTTCCGTCATATTGTTGGTGCTGGTCGGCGCGGGCTAGTGCCTATCCCTTTTATACACTACACACAAATCGAAATGTTTTCAATTTTTTTTTATTCACTTTTTACATTAGATGGAATGAAAACGTAGTCGCGACGTATCCTCACATATATATAATAAAAATTATAACAACTTCGTTGATTATCGTACAAATAGTGTCTCACGAGCGCAGTGTGTCCGCCACATGATTTGCGAAATGCACCAAAATATACTACACACATACCAGTTTCCCAATACAGTGCTGGCTACACCTAGTTATAACAAAAATAAATGTTTTCTAATAAGAATTCTGATTGTTGGCATTTTATCAAATTATGAAAAATATTTTAGAAAATTGGCTAGCGTTTCACATCGATTATTATCCATAATTACAAAAATATACCACAAATACCGAGCACTTTGATAAACAATATATACCATAAACTGCTACTTTATGACGATATCACATCATTGAAACGGTAATTGATTTATCTACGAAAATATTTATACATTTTCTCTAATGTTCCCTAGTTCAAGCGGAAAATGCATTACATTTTTAAAAAGCAGGCAAAATACATTTTGACTATTTAATAAAATCACGTAAATTCTAATTGGTTAATGACAAACCATTATCCAATAATCAACAGTAAAATGACTGAAATCTGATTGTCTAAATTTGTTAAACAACAGGTTATCAATAATTCGTTTGAAATAATAATGCATTGAAGAAGTATGGCTATTTTAAATACAAGTTAAACTCGACTTTTTAAAAATTTGCCTTGCGGTCGCGTTTTAAACTAAGGTGTCCTTAATAAAGCTTTTAAGGAATTCTAGAACTATTCAATAATAAATATAATATAATAAATTTACATATCTGTGGAAAAGAAATCATCGACTTTGGCCATAAGATTTGATGTTGACAACAAATTCTAAACAATCGATATATCGATAGACCATCGATGTTTCTCCACCTCTAGCACACTTTACATCTACATACATATGTATAAGCAACAATATTTGCAAATCTTTGTTTATAATAGCTGACGTTTTATGGAGTTAATGTTGGTGCTAAAACAAAAAGAAATTAAGCAAACGCGTTTTTCAATATCGTTATTATAAACTGCAGTTAATCAAAACAAATAATTGTGATCGAACGCAAGGTTTTCGAAGCAAACAAAATGTATGTATGTTTGTAGGTTTTGTTTTGCTGTTATTGTTGTTTCATAAATATGTGGAATCGTATATGCGTATGTTTGTATGTACGCATACTCGAAGTGTGTGTGTGTGTGTATATATGTGCTTTATCACTTTGTTTATTATAAATATCCATGCATTCGTTGCAAGGACATCCTCATCATCATCTTTCACTTCGCGTAAGACGTAAATTTGTGTGGCTTTATTGTTTATAAATGTTCATCCCATATGCCCCAAAAATATACTGCACGTCAGTTTCTGTGTGTGTGTGCGTCTCGACGTACGCAATTGTACGTATGTAACTGCGAATGTATGTGTGCATCTACTGTATATACTATGTATGTTTGTGCTTATTATCTATACTGGCAACCACCACACACACACATGCACAAACATTATTTGTACTGTATCTAGTATATCTGTTATTTAGGTTTTTTTTTGGTTTTGGTTTTTGTTTTTGTGATGTTTCAAACGCTTCGTATTTAATGACTTTGCCTTGAGTCTTCCCCCACTCCCCCTACTCTGTTATGTGTGGGTGACTTTGTATGTATATTGTGTCCTGTTTTATGTACGCATAAACTAGTTAACAATTTGTGATGCCCGGTAGCCATTAGCTAAATGGGTATTACCATCTGTGGTAAAGTACAAATTGTATGCGAGTGCCGAATATGCAATAGTGAGCTACAATTAATTACCTTTCTTATTGTCAAAAAAGAAAAAAAAAATGTTTCTTATCGGATACTTATAAGTCGGGCATGCTCGATTTGTTCTTATTGGTTTTATTGTTCGCCCCGTTCCAATGACAATTAATAGTAAGTAACCCTGAGAGGATCTCAGGTGTTCAATACGTAAAAAATACTCAGTATTTTTTTTTTTGTATATACATATGTATGTATGTACATATGTGTATGCAGTGTGCATATGTTGGTGCGTGTGTGTGTGAGTGTAGCAATTGAATGTGTGCGTGTTTTTATTGCAGTCGCAACACATGATGTCAGATGGATCGCCGCCCCCATCGATTTGTTTTATACGAGCTGCCGAATCATATCCCAAATCACAAATGGAAAAGGAAGATGCGCAATTGTCGGTGCCGTTTCAAGAGCGTAAGTGTTGTAATCGCAATTCTAACTATCGTAATCGATAACCGTTGCGTGTGTGTGTGTGTGTGTGTGTGTGCATAATTTCGAAATTATCATTTCATTTCGATAGTTGCCGGCGAATCCATTAAATATTTGGGACGCACCGATGACGATGGCATCCTCGCGTTATCCAATTACCGCATATTTCTCTCGAAGAAATCGACCAGCACATTGGAGACGTACATACCGTTGGGACTGATTGAATCGGTGCAGGTGCGTGATCTATTCCAATTGGTTGTCAATTGCAAAGATGCCAGCACCGTTCGCTGTTCGTTTCAATCGACCGAACAATGCGCAGAGTGGCAACGCCGCATACAACTGTTAATTGGTGTACCTGAAACGCTCGAAACACTGTTTGCATTCCCCTTCTATTCGTGGACCTGCGACATTATTGGCGGCGGAGGCGGAGGCGGAAATACTACTCAGCATCGCTCGACAAGTCTAACCAATGGCTTGGCCAACAACAATCAAGCAAAATCGCTGCCCTCCATGGAGCATCTGCAGCAGCGATTGCAGCGTGCATTGCGCTATGAGAGCGACTTTAAGAACGAGGTTGCCAGACTGGGTTTCGATTTGAAGAGCTCGTGGCGCATTTCCACAGCCAACACGGATTTCAAACTGTGTCCATCGTATCCGCAAAAATTGCTGGTACCGTGCTGCATCACCGACGAGATGCTCCACAATATCGCCAACTTTCGGGGATCACGTCGATTGCCCGCCGTCGTTTGGCGTCATCAGAAATCGGGGGCAATTCTCGCCCGTTGCAGCCAGCCGGAAGTTGGTTGGCTCGGCTGGCGCAACTACAAGGATGAGCAGTTGCTCAAGGCTCTGGCGGATGCGTGCGCCTTCGATCGAGGCGAGCATGCACGACGTCAGGCCAAGGATGCCAATGGCGGCGATGCGGCGGCGGGCTCCTCGGGTCAGAGTTCGCCTTCGTTAGGGGATTCGTCGCACGAGGAGCTCGCTCTGGACGAGATACGCGTAAGTTCCTAGCCAAGGCATTGGTTATCCATGTAGCCATTAATATTAATGTTTTCACTAAGCTATGGGTCAGAAAGAGAGAGAATTCAAATTTGAGAACCTTTAAAGTATATAGTATATATATTCTTGATCAGTGATATACCCAAATCTCTGTAATTTTGTAACGTTTAGATGATAAATTTGGAAGTTGTTTACGGAAGAATTTACAGGGCTTTACTTAGCTCTGCTAAATACCAATGTAAATATTCCGTTAACTGGTTTAGATGGCCTTGAAATATTGTGTTGTAATACTATTGTATTGTCTAAACTTGTTACTTGCTAATTAGTTAGTTTCTAAAAGTTTTCTGGTGTTTTTTTATTTTAACTAAATTAAATTTTTATAGTAGAATAAAGCAAAATATATAATATGCTGTGTAATACAGTGTGATATATAATATGTTATACTATATAAAATACTTTAATGTATACCATATACTATAATATACTATATATAATATCAGACAATATAATATACTATACTATATAAAATACTATACATATATATAGTATATTAATGATTATACAATACTATCATTCATAGATTAATAATACAACCCAATTTCTTTTGCTTACTATGTTAATTGCCATATTAAATTATATAACATTTTCTAGCAACTTCAGAATCATTGAAATCACTTTAAGAACCATCGAAACATGAATTTATTGTTATCAGCAAACATTTTTGTTTTGCGGTTTTTGGTTGTGTCCATAAAATGTTGTATTATGCAATAGTAAAATATACTTTCTACAACCTTATTATGTATATAATATATATAAAAGTTGATTAAGATTATATGTATATGTAGTTTTAATTTCAAATTTTAGTATAATCACAAATTTTTGCTAACCTTTTCCCTCTTTTCCCTCTTTTTCCTCTTTTGGCATTTGTAGAAAATTCTTATTGTGGATGCGCGCAGTTATACATCGGCGGTTACAAATCGAGCTCGCGGCGGCGGCTGTGAGTGCATTGAATACTATCCATGCGCTGAAATAGAATTCATGAATTTGGGCAACATTCATGCCATCCGCAAGAGTTTCCATGCAGTGCGACAATTGTGTGCCTCATCGCCCGATGATCCCAAGTAAGTGTGCGAAATATATTTCACAGAGTATAGAGTATAGTAATTAATTAACATTCGATTTCATTACACACAGTTGGCTTGGACAATTGGAGAAAACGATGTGGATGCAGCATCTGTCGGGCCTGTTGGGTGCCACCATGACTGTGGTGCATACCATCGAAAAGAATGGTCGTCCTGTTCTCGTCCATTGCTCCGATGGCTGGGATCGAACGCCGCAGATTGTGGCGACCGCACAGCTCTGCCTGGATCCCTACTACAGAACTGTTGAGGTAGGGGAAATGGGAGGTGAATCTCTCGATCGAAGGGTTCTCTGCTAGAAGTTTGTGTAGAGCACTCGAATGTTTATAAGGTTCCGTCTGTGCGTGTTTGGATCGCTTTCTCCCAGCCACTTTTAAAAGTGGAAGACTCCAAGTTTAGCGACCATATTTCCTAAGTAAAAAGGAGATTTCTTTTAATTTTTATACCCGCAATCCATAGAGACATAGCCATAAATGCTTCTGGTATATTTTATGGTATATTTTTAATGTGATATACCAAGTATAGGCTTCGGTATATCTTACTAATTTTGCATTATATTTTGGGTGTATTTTTAAAATCTCGTTTAATTGCTAATAAGAGACGGGTATCTCTCAGTCAAGCACTCTTGACTGTTGCGTTCTTACTTGTTTAGTCAAGTATATACAAAAATGTCCACTAATATACTATACAACTTAATCTGAGATTGCATAACATTAATCCAATTTGTATTTCAGGGCTTTCGTGTGCTGGTTGAACGCGAATGGCTGAACTTTGGCCACAAGTTTGCCGATCGCTCTGGCAATGGACCAAACTCGGATGAAGGCAACGAACGTTGTCCAGTGTTTCTGCAATGGCTCGATCTGGTGCATCAAATCCACAAACAATTCCCCTGTAGCTTTGAGTTCAGTCTCGGTTATTTGGTATTTATATTGTTATATATGTTCAACCTGAATTGAATTTACTCATTCTCGGATTGTTCTTTTAGATCAAACTCGCACAGCATTCGTTGTCATGTCTCTTTGGCACTTTCCTATGCAATTCGCTGCGAGAACGCATCGAGAATTCGGTCTTTGATCGCACATTCTCGGTTTGGCCATTTCTGGCAGAAACAATGTATAGAAATCCACTCTATAAGCATGAGACTGATAAGGTACGGATACGGTACAGATAATGTGTATAATACATTTGACTGACGATAACATTTAATGCCTTTTCTTCTTTCGTAGGTACTTTGGCCAGCGCATAATGTGCGATTCTTGCACTTTTGGTCCGATGTTTACCTGGGTAGCTTAGGCAATAAAAATGGTACCGATCTTCCTCTACAAAGCAATGAACGACAAGGCGCCGTCAATGGCAATGCCAATAGCAATACTAATGGCAATGGCAGCGGTAAATAATCAATATATGTATATACGGATCGTGTCATTTAAATTTCATTTAATTTAGGCGCGTCGGCAAAAACTCGTTCGAGCGAGAACATTGCAAGCAATGAGCTGACACAGAGCACGATCTCAAGGAGATCGAGTGATCCCAATTTGGCTGTCGAATCAATGTATGTGTCATTTGCTTTATATACTATATATACATATATATAATTGATATTATCTTGTAGTGTAACGGATGGCTTAAACTTGAATGTGAACAGCAATTCGATGTTTGACATACGTTCGGAGGCAAAGGACTGCATAATTGTGGCTAATCATGAGATCAACAAAGACTCCGACTCGGAGGACACCTGCGACAGTTCAAAGCTGCCAGTGGTCCACAACCAAAACGAAGAGGATGACGCGGATGCGGACGAGGAGGAGGAGGAGGCACAAAATGGTTCCGAGTTGAACAATGACCAAAGCACTTCTTCGATACAATGCAATATTTTGAACGATGAATTGCCGACCATTAATGGCAAGATCACAGTTCAACGCATCGATTCCGAGCCTTGTATTTCACCAAATGGTTAGCATAATTCAATAATAGCTTAAAACATTATATTGATGAACATAATTCTGTTGCAGATGATGCACCATCGATTTGTGATGAGAGCATCAGTGATAACGATAATAATAGCAGCCGGCATTTGTTGTGGCTGGAGAAAGGTCATCACGATCAGATTGACACTAGTACGGATACAATAATTCCTATAGCTGCTACTGAACAACAGCGAAAGCAATCAAATGGTATTCAGCAAGCAGCAAAAGATAACGATAAAGACAGAGACAGCGACAGCAATAGAGACAAAGACATCGATGTGCCTTCTTCCCAAACAGATGTGGATGTAATGATGATACCTCAAGCTACAAAGACCACGAATGAAATTGAAATGGCGACCGCAACAACAGTTGATGGCGAACCAATAAGTTGTGCAATTGCAGCTGCAACAACAACAGCAACTACAACAACGTATGCAACAAATAAATCAAGTCACAGCAGTTACAACCATTTGCCGCGTGTCCATGCCAAGCCCAACAATCTGCGATACTTTCAACCGAGCAGCAGCAACAACTCGGCCAGCGATCAGCAATTGCAACGACGCGAGAGTCCCAGCAATAATGATGACAACAACAGCAGCAGCAGCTGCTGCAAGGAAACCAAGGAGTTCAATGGCAGCACGACAACAGCTTCAGCTTCCGCTTCTGTTTCAGCATCTGGTTCGGCTTCAGCTTCGGCCTCAGGCAACGATGTCGATTGCATGCCACCATTAACGCCCGATCATCATCAGCGATACATGAATGAACTGCATTCGCAGCATGCGCATTTGAATACGTTTGCCAACTTTGATGTGTCCACATCTGGTATTCCCATGCGACGCAACATGCTCTGGTCGAGCCTCAATCGTGACAGCACTCAATCCAAGTAATTTACCATCCGATATTTATACTCGCTACTCATAGATTAGAAGGGTATTGTCACTTTGTGAATGCAGGAAATTTACGTAACAGGCAGAAGGAGGCATCCAAGTTGCTTCGTTTCGACAGTCTGGTATATTTTGTACTCTATGGTATATTTTAAATGTAGTAGTATATCATATATAGCCTTTAATCATCTTCAACCTTATAAAGTATATATATTATCGATTAGCGTAAACAACCGATAGGATATATCTATGTTCGTCTGTCCGCCCGTCTGTCTGTCCGTCCGTCCGAGTTAATACCTCGATCACAGAGACATACGAGATAGTGATATTAATATACTGAATATGGCTTTTGGTATGGTATATTTTAAGAATAATGTCGCACTGTTTTGACGCTTTTTTTTTTCAAAATGAGTAGCGGGTATTTTACAGTCTGGCACACTCGACTGTAGACTTTGCCTTGCATTGTATATTAATTGCCTTTTTTATTTTCAGTGCACTGCAGTTTCCATCGGCTGGTCTTGCTTCGTTGCCGCCAACACCGCAAGGATCACAACAGGAGCGAACACAGTTTACCATTTCGTGTCCCGATGGCTTGGCTCATGGCTTGAGTGAGCAGAACATAAGACTCCATCAGATTGTGCAGGAGCACAAGGTAAAGAAACCAGATCGTGGTGTCACTTCTTTATATCTATATGTTTTTGTATAAACGGATTAGTTTCATAAATATGCATTTAAGAAAGTTCTACAACTTATACTTATGCTATACATATTCTTGTTGTATTCGACAGCTACGCGAGGAAGTGCTGCTGCGAGAGATTCATGGCATGCGTCTGGCATTGTTGCAAAAAGGATGTCCGAGCTGCAACAGCGTTGTCTCCACAAACGTCGAGCATGTAATTATCAACATTATTATCAATTAATTTCTACAAACACAAAACAAAACAAGATGAGATGAATATTGAGAATATGTTATATATGTACTACATACATAGTAAAATATGTCCAGTCCAGCCATTTCTAATCCTCGAAATTTCTCTGACAATCTCAATATATATATATTTGTATATTTTTCTCCTGGCTGGATTTGTGATTACTCTCTTTTGTCGGGAGTTGGTCTCTAATTATGCAATTAATTTACAAATTTCTTCAAGGAAAACGGATCGGATATTGTTGAAAATGCATCGACATGCTCATGGGAGGCCGTCGAAGAGCGGAGCGGTCCATCATCATATGCCACATGTGGCGGCATCGGTGGCATCGGTGGCGTTGGTGCGATCCCAGAGAATAAACCGTCGAGTGTCCTTTGGGTGCCAGATCATGCCGCATCGCGTTGCTCAAATTGTCAAATCGTCTTCTGGCTGGGACGAAGAAAACATCATTGTCGGTGCGCATTTCAACATTAACCTATTCTCATTTTCTTTTCCCATTTTTGTATTTTGTATTGGTATTTATTTTTAATTTTTAATTTTCTTGTTTGCTGTTGTTTAAGCTTCATTTTTATGACAATCTGGCACAAGTTCTAATTTCTTTTGTGTATTCCAAATCATTCATTGTAAATCCATTCACACACACACACATGTGTTTGTTGTTCTTGTTCATGTTGTTGTTGTTGGTGTTCTATATTGGTTTTGTTAACTTAACCAGCTTACAAATATATAAATATGTATAGTCAGAGCAAGAGAGATTGGAAATGGAATGTGAAGGAACTATTGTCAGATTGGCTGTGATCGAAACACACAAAAACAAAACCAAAGTATTTTTCTCATTTTGTACTATTTTAGTATAACCCATTAACAGTTTGTTGTTATTAATCTCTCTTAATCTGGTTGGTTCTTTATATTGTTACTATTAATTATTGCCTTCCCCATACTTGTTATATTGATATTCTGATTTCATTTTGTTCGCAGATCATGTGGAGAAATTTTCTGTGCTGACTGCTCTGAGTTCTGGGCGCCGTTGCCGTTTGAAAAGCTTTTTAATCCAGTAAGACTTTGCGGTTCCTGCTACATCAACGTCACTGCACACAATAATAGCAGCAGTCAGCAGCAGGCACAGCAAAATCTCGATTGTCGTGATGCAAATCCAAATCCAAACACAAATCAAAATCTTATTGATGTGGCGACGAAAATAACAACAGCAACAACAACAACAGCAACTGCAGAAGTAATAGCTAACTCTCAAGAGTAGTTTTCCATTATGTTTTAGGATTGCAAACAAAAATGTTGAAACAATTATGTGTAAATATCAAATATATATATAAATATGTATATGTATACTCAAATATTTATTGCATATTGACACTACACAACCTGTGCAACAGCAACAACAACAAGACACACCCACACACACACACACACAACACAGCAACTCACATACACGAAATTATACAAATTTTTTTGTTAGTCATATATGTATATATGAATATATGATATGAACACAATTGTAAAATAAAATACCAAACTAAATCAATTCCATGAAAAAGAACAAAACAGCATTTTCCTTTCAAATGTGGATCTAGATTTCAAACTAATTATAATAAAATATGATTGATTGATTTTAGGCAGTTTTAATTTACAAAACTTTGTGTGAAATACCAATTCTTTGGAAAAGAATTAAATGAAATTATACAAAAAGAAATCAAGAAGTACCTTTATATAGTTGTGAGACTTTAATGTGCTTTGAGAAGCTTTTATGAGCTTTTCACACACAAATTAAATTCATTTATTTATAATAATTTCTAATTATAGAAAGTGCCTCAACTAAAACAGATTTGTTTAATTAATTAGACTATTTTTATAATGCTAAAAAGGTATTTTCACAACAAGTTGAATTGATTTCTTTATAATGTTTTCAAATTATGAAAAGTGGCTTTATAAATTCCAACCTATGACTGCTTTAATGTGCTTCAAGAAGAAGCTTTTGTGTGCTTTTACTTATTTAACGTCTGATTATAGATTTCTATAACATTTTCATCAATCAATCGAGCTTTATTTATTCTGAGCTAAGACTGCTTTAATGCACTTCACTAAGAAGCTTTCATGTGATTTTCCTTGTTAAACAGCAGCTTATAAATTAATTAATTAATCAATTCAGCAAGTATACAAATCCTGAAAATACAAATTAAAAACAATATGATTGGTTGAAAATTTAGAAATTGAATAAACTTTGTGACATGAATTAAGAAATAGATCGATGATATATTTTTCTTTGTAACTGTTTTGCAAATTTTATTTAACAGCAGCTAGCAAATAAAGTTGTCAGCTTTAAAATACTACAATTATTTATTTACAACAAACAAAACAAAGATTAACAAACTTAACTTGAATACCAAACTTGAGTAAAGTTCTGAACCTGAGTCGGATTCGGAGTCGGAGAGTTGAGCTGAGGAGGAGCATCCTCGGTTTATTTGTCCAGCTTTGCTTCCTCGTGATGATGATGATGATGATGCGTCACTTTGGGCGGCGTTACTTTGTACGGTCGAACGAATTTAATGTTCGCTTTGAGAGCTTCGTTCTTGAGGTGATTGGGCAGCAAACAGCGCAGAAATACATAGGTCAGATAGCCAGTGATGCCCCAGATGCGATGCTGATCGACGACAAAAACGGGACCGCTGTAGCCACTCTTAAACTGTGTGTGCCTCGTGGCTGTGGGCAAGAGCAGCGATTGCAGCGGTATGCTCATGGCTTCCTCGACCTCGTCATGGTTGAGCTTTAGCTGTGAGATGTGAAAATCCCGGACGACACCCACGACGGGCACAATCGTCGAGGTGCGTGGCAGGAGTATCTGTTTGGTTTCACCCCAGATTTCCACACGTTGTCGTGGCAAACCGATTTCCTCCTCCGTTTCACGCAGCGCACAGTCAATGAAATCTGCATCACTTTCATCGCGTTTGCCGCCCGGAAACGACATCTGCAGACTGTGGGCGCGTAAGTGTCTGGATCGTCGTGTATATAGCAGTGATACAGCATTACTGTGTGCAAAGTAGAAAACTTTTATGAATGAACTTAAAATAAAGTTTTTGCTTTTGTTTTTGTAGTTACGTGTCACGTTCCACACAGAGAGCTATTAACACCGCCGCCAAGGTTTGTTCGCGCTTGTGGTGTGTTAGCGCCTTGGGTCTTTGGTAGGCCGGCAGATTGCGCAAGTTGTCCATGCAACGTTGACGCTGCTCATCCGACAGGAGCATCTCATAATCCGCATTGGTCAGCGTTATTGGTGGATTGCTGTTGCTTTTGTTGTGCATTTGTCGCCATGTTTGCGGCAGCAATTGTCGCCTAATTATATCACCAAACAATTTACGAGACATTTTCTTCTGTGCGAATTTAATAACAAATTGGTTGTGATGTAAACAAAACACAGCAGATTGAACTTTGGATGTTCAACTGGCAGTGAGTGATCAGCTGTTTTGTTGATGCCGCCTAATCGCTTAAGATATTATCGACACATCGATAGGAGGCGATGGCGGCAATATCGATACGGTAGCAAGCACTATCAAAACCGATACGTATCGTTAGTGTGTAGTTATCGATTTTATCGCATCACTAACGCATGGGAATGTTTACATTTGCGTAAAGGAATTTTGAAATCACAAAATGTGCGGCATTTTCTGCTCTATACGTGAAAAGAGCAGCGACGATGTGGCATGCGAACTGAACGGCACATTGAAAACGCTGCTGCACAATCGTGGACCCGATGTGCAAGACAAACTTGTCATCGACAATCTGTTGCTCGCCGGCAACGTGTTGTGGCAACAAGGCGCGACGCCGCAACAGCAACCGATCGTCAATGAGCACTTGGTGCTGCTGTTCAATGGTGATCTGTACAACTTGGAGGCGGAAAAGGAGGCTACACAATCGGACAGCACATGGCTTATGGAACAGCTTATCAAATGCCACACAGAGGATGAGCTACTGTCGCTCTTTCGGCGTCTGGAAGGTCCCTATTGCCTCATGCTATACAACAGGTAAGTACGCTGTATTGACTGCGAGAGACCCTTTTCTTATTAAGTGTGACCAGTTGCTTTTGACTTAAAACGTTTTTTTTTTTTTAATTTTGAATGAATGGCACATTATTAAAGAATAATTTCAAAGATGCGATCATATTAAATGAGTTTTGGACAAATGTGGAAATAGTTAATGGAAAAACTTTTGTTTTTCTAATCAAATATTTCTTTTCAAAAGAATAAATTTGTTTACCTACCTAACTAGATTGGTTGTTGCAATGTAAAAAGAGTCTATTTAGCTTAGTTTTGTAATGGTTTAATGGCGTTAGAGGAAAAAATATTTTATTTTTAATAGAGTAAGCAATGCAAAAATGTGTTTTTTAGACCAAATAGAAGTTTTGTACTCTTATGTAAAGAGAAAACACAGTTTGCGTTATAAAAACAGTTATATTCAGTTTGTTGTTCTTAATTAGGTCTCGGAATTCCGTTTAATTCCCTTTTGGGGGCATCAAATTCTAGGGTAGACAGGGATGGCTTAAAATCTGGTCAACTTGAAGGACTCGCTGTCAATTTAACCTTGAGCAAAGCATATTAATATAAACAAATTCCAATTGCAGTTTGGCGAAAGTGCTGTACTTCTGTCGCGATGCCTTGGGCCGCAACTCGCTGATCATCGAACGGGAGGAGTCGCAGTCGATACGGTTGCTGAGCACCTCGTGTCATCTGCAGCAAACTGCGGCGATGGAGCTGCCACCGCTGGGACTCTACAAGCTGCAGCTGGACGTGCTGCAGTCATGTGAGCTGCATCCATGGCAAGAGTTGAACGAGGAGAAGACGCAACAGTTGCAGCAACTCGATGTGGCCATAGGCTGGCGCACAACTGTGGCATGCCCCATAGCACCCGAATGGCTCTCATCAACATCCTCATCAATAGTGAGCAATAGCTACGATCTCTATGCTTTGGTGGCAGCCGCCGCTGATATGCAACAGCAACAACAACAGTTGTATGAGCATTTATTGTCACTTGAGCCGCTGCAACGGACGTTGCATGAGTTCGCTGCGCTGCTGCAACAATCGGTGGCACAACGTGTGCAGCAAACAGCGCCAGTTTGTGGCAGCTGCATCCATCTCGATAAGTGCGAGCATGCCAAAATTTGTGTGCTCTTCTCGGGCGGCATCGATTGCAGCATTTTGGCGCTGCTCGCCGATCGATTTGTGCCCCCCAACGAACCCATCGAGTTGATCAATGTGGCCTTCGAAAGGGTGGCAACAGCAGCAGCAACTTCGGCTGGCGATGAATTGCTGTGGCAAGTGCCCGATCGTCAGACAGCAGAGCAATCGCATCGGGAGCTGCAACGTTTGTGTCCGCAACGCCAGTGGCAGCTGCTCGAAGTGAATGTGAGTCGCGAAGAACTACAACGGCAACTCAAGTGCCACATCCATCGACTGATCTATCCCCTGCAAACGGTGCTCGACGAGTGTTTGGGCAGCGCCTTTTGGTTTGCCGCCAATGCCAACGGCTCCCAGTCGCTTGCTCGTGTCGCGCTGCTTGGCAGCGGCGCCGATGAATTGTTCGGCGGATATACGCGACATCGCAACGCCTATCGACGCGGCGGCAACGAGGCGTTGCAATTGGAACTGGAACGAGATTGGCAACGCATTCCAGCACGTAATTTGGCGCGTGATGATCGCGTCATTGCCGATTGTGGCAAGACGGCGCGTGCCCCATTCATCGAGGAGCGCGTGGCGCAGTTTGTTCGCTCGCTGACGCCACAACAACGTTGCTGCTACACGCTACCCGAAGGCGTGGGCGATAAATTGCTCCTTCGTCTCTATGGCTACAGTCTGGGACTGCGCGATGCGGTGTTGTTGAAGAAGCGAGCGATTCAGTTTGGTTCGCGCATCGCTGACAAGCGACAGCAGGCCAATCAAATCTCCGAATATCTCCGTCTTGACAAACTGCAAATCTGACCCTTGACTTTTTATTGTAACAAGAAAAAAATGTATATATATTTTTTGAAAAAAAAAAGTTGTATTTATGCTTAATTAAGTCTGAATATGTTCAAGGCGAATTCTACGATATTTCTTAACATGCTAACATAACGGACTTAACATACTGTTAACAATAACAGCACAGCCACAAATCGCTTAGCGGCCACTTTACATTTTACATCATTTTCATCAAGCGGCCGAACTAAACTTAGCATCCAAATACACTTAGCGGCATTTATTCTTAACGCACATACAGGAAAAAAAAACCGAGCATAGAAGAAACTTATAGAGAATATGTTTAAAACCCATTTTTTTTGTTCCTAGTTGTGGCCGTTAAACGAGTTTTGTTTCTAGCACATTTTTGTTGGTGCATATTGTACATATTTTCATAGTTAATGGACACACAGAAACAAACAGCATAGAAACACTTGAAAACACTTCGTTTAAAGGCCAGTTTTTTCGCTCTAACTTGTGGCCGTTAAACGAGTTATTTGTCTAGCACATTTTTTTTGAACATTTGGAACATATTTTCATACGTAACGGACAAAAAGTAGAGAAGATATTTTAAAAACATTCGTTTAACAGTCAGTTCTTTCGCTCCTAGCTGTGGCCGTTAAACGAGTTATGTTTCTAGCATTTTGATGCTTATGTTTATATTTAAGACATTTAAAAAGAATTCGTTTAACGGCCAATTCAATCGCTCTAAATTTTGACTTCTAAACGAGGTAAGTAATTAGCACCAATGGAGCTAGAATATATTAAATATCGCTCCAAGCTGCGGCTGCTAAACGAGGTAAGTAATAAGCACCAAATATGCTAGACTATTGAATACCGGGTAAGTATGTTGTTGTCTTAACAGCTGAAATGTGCTTTAAGCTCACATTTCACAATTGTGTATAGAGTGAATTCTTGATAAAAATGTGTTATACAATACATGTGTATATATATAAAGTATATATATATTTGTGGTTGTGTGTGAGAGAGAGTTGAAAACACAACGTATGTGTTTATGTTATGTACAAAGAAAGGTTATAAAATATACATACAATAAGTATTCAGCTTACTTGCTTTAACATTTACAATTGCAAAAATTAGCTAGTTGGTTGTGGTTGTTTGTTTTGTTTTATAGAAATTTTGCTAGATTTGTTGTCGAGTGAGAGATGGTTGGGTGTGTGTGATTTATCATTTTCTGGACAGGCGACCAGCGCGTTCCTGTGTGGGATCAGCCAGCTCCCATGCGGGACGATAACAAGACGCCGCTGGCACATCATTTGGGTCTGTGCAGCGCTTCAAATGCGGATTGGGCAATGTGTTCGATTTGTAGCCAATCGATGTGTAGCCTTGGGCATAGAGCGAACAATAGGGCACCCCATGTAGGTGTATATAGTGCCAAATATCGTGATAGGTCCATTCGAGCAGTGGATTTAGTCGCATCATGTCCGGCCAATCGCTATCTGTTTTCTATAAAGCGAAAGAAAGTGATAAAATGCATGAAGAAATTAGTTTAGAATTTGCGAGAAGTGCTTAAACATCTTTCTTTTAAATATACTTTATTTCATTTTTGTATCTTGCTCAACTTGAGCATTATAAAGCTTTCAAATTGCGTTGAGTTGACTGAAATAATCAACGATCCACTTCACATACTTGTGTATAAAATTAATTTGGTTCCAAAGATAACCACGTCGAATATTCTAGATTAATAATTTACATGAGCAAAACTAACATACATAGATGTGAACTTGAAACGTTTAGCGATTTTCCATCACATTATTAAAATTTAGCTTTTTTTCGCTACCTCTTTGACGGCTAAAAACCGTTTTATGGATAACACTAACGTGAGTTTTAGCTTCTTTCCACAGCTATTCTTGTGCTAAATACTGCTTTATGGGTCACACTGATTTAGCTAACTTTACTGGCAGCGCTGCCACTTGAACCATGTCGAATATTCTACAATAAATACAACATAGAGATACTAAATGTGAGCTTGAAACGTTTAGCGATTTTTTGGTCACATCAAAATGTAGCTCTTTTCCGCTACATCATTGATGGCTAACACTAACGCGAGTTTTAGCTTCTTTCAACAGCTTTATGGGCAACACTGATTTAGCTATCTGTGAACTTCAACTCTTTTCTGCTTTATTGGCAGCACTGGCACTGCGAACATTGAACTCACCTGCATGGGCTGCAGTTGCTCACAATGCGGATCCGTGTTGCGGCTGCCCACAAATACAGCTTTAATCAGCGGCATATCCTCGGTCATGTGTGTGAGCGCCTGCTTCAGGGAATCCTTGTACTTGATCAGTTTGACGTCATACAACTCAACACAGCGGGCGACGAATTCATCGATTTCGGGAAACGAATCGTCCGATTCAATGTAGAGCATGGGAATATGTTGGCTGGCAATGTTTTGGGTGCGACAATAGCGCATTAGAACATCCAATAAGACGGTGCAATCCTTGCCGCCATTAAAGCAGAATATCAATTCATCCACGCGATATATTTGCAATGTTTTCTCAAAGAATTCGTAAGCGGTTTGCACACGTTGTTCGATGTGTTTCCGATCTTCTGGCGACACTGTTACATACTGTGGATTGCATTTTTTGTTGCTGCCATTGCAATGTGCTTTACAATTATTGTTATTGTTGTTGTTGTTCGTGTTGTTGGTGTGGGGCAGCATGTTAACAATGTTGAATGACTGTGTAATCGTGGCCTGCTGCTGAGTCGTTGTTTGTATGCAGCACTTGTTCATCGTTGTTGCTCGCGGTTGTATTCTAATTTGTTGTCTGAATATCACAGAAATGAATCAATATTGTTGTTAACTTTCACCATCTCATCATCATCATCATCATCATCATCACAAAACCGAAATGTGAGTGTGGCTGTGTCATTGTGAGTGTGCACAGTGTGACCCTGCTTACATAATAATTATCCATTTGATAACGGCAATTAATCTTTTCGTGGCTTCTTTTTTTGTTGTTGTGGCTTCACTTATCTGTGCACAGCACACACAAATTACATCATATAATAATTACGCGTGCACACACAAATACACAACGCGCACACACACAGAGACTGCGAGCACACTTCTCTTACCTTTGGCGGAGCAATTGGGAATGTTAAGTCACTTTTGATATTACTTTTATGCATTTGGCATTTAATCACAGCTGTCGCGCTTTTGTTATTTTCTCTCACTGCCAATTTGCCATATTGGCGTTGCCAGACAGCAGCATGTGCACAGCTGACTTGCCAACTGCAACTAGGTGGCAGCGTGCTCGGAAGTACACTACTGACGTTGCCAGATCACAGAAATCAAGTGTATGCGCGCCATTTTACATTTTTAAATTTAAAAAAAGCGTTTTATTTGTTGTTGCACTCAATTACAATAATCCATCAATTCATTACATATAACAAATGTGTCGCTGTGTGTGTGTTAACAAAAACAATGCACGACAGAGAAAAAAAACAGTATAATTAGATTTAATTACTAGATAATATATATATATAGTATATGTATATGTGTATAACAAATGGGCACTGTCGGTTCTTGTTTTCATGTTGTATATAGATTTGTATGTTGTATGCTAGATGTCGACATTGTCGAGCACATTGTCAATAAGGCCAACAACCTTTTGGCGAAAGCGTCGATTCTGTTTGCCACTCATCTCCTTCAAATACGGATGCAAACTGATCAGAAACGAATAATCCGCATCTGGTGGCGATGCAGCAGCCGCAGCAGCAGCAGCAACAGTTGCTGTCATAGTGGCTGCCGTGGTTGCAGGCGGAGGTGCAGGTGCAGGTGTGCCTGTTGCTGGTGGCGGCGTGCTTGCAACAAGTTGATGCGACAACATGTTGCTGCTGCTGCTATTATTATGTTGTTGCTGCAGATGAAACTGCTGCTGCTGCTGCTGATGATGATTGTTGCTGCCACTTGTGCTGCATTTAAGCCATTCGGTCAGCTCCGTCCAGTCGAGATTGTTGCGCAATGCGGCCGCCATTGTCACCGGCAACGTGACCAGCGAATGCTGCGCTGCCACAATTTTCTCAGTGCTCTGTGGATGTTGTGGCTGCTGCTGTGGCTGCTGATGCTCCACTTTGATGGCCTGCAATCGCAATGGTGTTGCATTCGTTTCGTCATCAAGCAGCTGCTCGTCCGGCGGCTCATCATCCGAGTGCTGCTGCTGCTGCTCGGGACTCGGCTGTGCAACGCTCTCGCTGCTGTCTTTGGTGTCCTCATCGGGTGCACATTGCTGCTGCCGCATGTGTCCAATGCGCGTCATCGGCTGCTGCTGTGTGCCAAGCGTGGCCAGAAATGTGCTTGTGCTCGGCTTGCGCAACACCATCCCACCATTTGCGGTCTGGATTTGTGAATGGATTTGCGTCCCCTGCTGTTGCTGCTGTCCAGCAACTGCTGCGGGTTGCAACTGTTTGTGGCAGGCACGCGACTTTGTGTAGGGTATGAGAAACTGCAGATACTTGGACAGATAGTATTTGCGCTTCCCTCGTCCCGTTTGTGTGCGTGCCAGCTTCAAGGATCGCAGGAAACTGCTCCGGATGGTGCGCCATCTCTCCCTCGAGTTCCGCACTGCAATGGAGCCAACCGGAAAGGTTTTCTTTTAGCGAGGATGTAACATACGAGTATTACCTACATATATACAATCTATATATGAATCGATATGTGATCCAGTATACCATGAAATTAAGTTATTATTTCATATATGATCTATAGATCTTATATTACTTTTTAATTTTGTTTACTTAAAAAAATTTGTGTTTTTAAATATTTGATCTACATATAAATCTATAAATGATCTAGCTTCTTCCAATAAATGAATTCAATTTTACTAAACTGACTTTTAAGTAAAAAATTAAATGAAATTATTATTTCATAAAAAGATCGCAACAAATTTTCATGTTTCTGTCCATCAACTGAATCCATTGTTCTAAAAAAAAAACTATTTTATTTTTGTTTTACTTTGTTTATTATAATTTAATTTTTTTTTATTTTTTTTTCACTTTATTTTTAAATTTTATTTATTTTTTTTTAATATATTTTTTAAAATTGTTAATTTTTTCTTTGAATTTGGGTTTTTTTTTTAATTTTGTTCATTTTTTTTAAATTTTGGTTATTTCAAAAATGTTTTTTTTTTTTTTAATAACAAACTTTTATTTTTATTATTTGTTTTATAATTTTGTAAATTGTTTATTAATTTTTCAAAATAAACTAAAATTGGTCCAATTTAGTAATACCATAATAAATTTACTTTTTGTTTTGTGATTTAAACAAAACATAAAACTATTTAATAATTTCGTAAATATTGGAACACTATTATTTGTTAGCAAAATATTAATTTTCAGTAAAATTTCATTACAATTCCTAGTTTTTAAAGAATTTTAGATTGTGTTTGGGTTCAGCAAAGAACAACTTCTAAATCAATATAGAAATTTTGATATTAATGCGTTAGTTCGACAAACATTACTGAAAATGCACAGGACAAAGACTTTACTCTATGCAAGTTTTTAATCAATTTAACTTAACAAACATACAAATTTGAGCTTTCCTTTATTTTAAAAATTTAATGTTGTGACTATTGTACCCACAACAAAAGAACAAATAAGCTGCAATATTTATGACGAGAGCAACTAAGTATGCAAATTGCTTGGGAACAAACAGTTGAAGCTATTCACTTAACGCCCAAACATGAATATAATAATGCTATATTGTACTTGAGGTTGCACATAAAAATGAAATATTATGTTATGCAAATATATGGAAGGCAATCAAGTAAGTTAATTTTTCTTTTTATTAAAGTTTAAAAAACTTTGTTAATCAAAATATGTAGATTACATTTTAAATTCTCTGCTAATCAAAACAGAAATTTATTATTAAAGTAAAAAAAAAACGATTTAAACGATTGAAAAGAATTCTCAAAGTTGCTAAAATTCTAAAGTCTTTTTATTTTATTTTAAAATCTTCATCCAATTAAGAGTTAACTACAAAATAGTTCGAATTTTTAAGTTTTAATGCTAACTATTACAAATTTGTAAACATTTTAAAAAAATATTACTGTCGAGACATCAATTAAAATATACTGCAAGATTGTAAAATTAATAAGTTGTATAATTTTGTAAACTAAAAATGGCAAAACCTTAAATTTCTTCGTTAAAAAGTTTAGAATTTGATAACTTATTTAATATTCTATCACTCGATAAAAAATATGTATATTTCAAACTAATTTAAAATGTTCTATTTGCTGCAATATTTCATTCATATTCAATTTACTGCTATTGAAAAAAGCTTTTGGAAACTAACCTCAAAATGGCTGCAGCAATGTTCGGACAGTGTTGCAAAAGACAGAAAAAATGATCAATTGCCGCAGCCGCTTGCAGTGTTGATTAAAGCTGCAGGGTATTTGCATTGCGCTGCAATTGCTGAAAACTTAATTACATGCCAAAAGCGGCAAACCAGCAACAGCGGCAGCCGCAGTCGCAGCAGCAGCAGCAGCAAAAACAACTGCGCGGTGGCAGCAGAAAACAAAAACAACAACAACAACAGCGACAGCGACAACGACACTGCATCGACTAATTGCATGCAAACGCCGCGCGTTGCTATTGCTGTGTGTGACACAGTGACACACCTACACACACATGCATGCATACACACACACACGCACACATGCTAGAGACTGAAGCATAGAGCTTGCATAGTGAGTGCAAGTGAGTTGGCACGATTACAAATTGTGATTGCATTGAAATTGCACACACTTGAAGCATACGCACACACACACACACACACATATATGTATGTGCACACGGACAGGGGCAGTGAAAAGCTTGCATCATAGGCGCGCGCCAGCTAACAACACAAATACACACATACGCGCACACAACACAAATGAGCACGCAATTGCAATGCAATGCAAAAATATATGAAAAAAAAAATACTTAACTGAAAATGGAAATCGACAGTGTCTATGCAGCAAGTGGTGTTTGTTTGATAATGTTGTTGTTGTTCTTGATGTTGTTGTTGTGTTTACTAACCTGTGTCCTTTATCTCGTTGGCCACATGTTGCCAGGCCTTTTGCACCTCCTCCTTTTTGCTGTAGCCCGGATGTGTGTAATTCCATAGGCACGCCTGCTTCTCAACAAGTTCCACGAATTTCACATTGAAAACGGGATCATCCTTGCGTGCCATCGTTTTACAACACTGCTCACATTACACACACACGCACATGGGAAACGCGCGCACTGCAGTTGTTGATAACTTGTGCGATGGTGGGGAAGGGGGGTAAGGAACACAACTTGCAGTTTGGCGATTTTTGCGCGCGCTCTCGAAACAGAAACAACAACAAGAATACAACACAACAGCAGCTGCAGCAAGAAAACGTTTGTCTTTGTTGCTGTCGTTTTATTTGATTTGTTATTCGCCTATTTTGTATGTGTTTGTGTGTTTAAAATTTGTATTTTTTTTGCTATGGCACAGCAACAACTTGTCGCAACGAAAGCGCTGAGAAAACTGAAACTGAAACTGAGCGTAAAAGCTGACAAATAAAAGCTGCAACGTAAACAATGCCAAAACGGCGCGCGGCTGCTGCTGTTGCTGTTGCTATTGCTATTGCTAGAATCAACATCAAATGCAGCAGCTGCAGCGTTAATGATTAAAATAAGCTTGTGTTTGTATGCGTGTGTATGTCTGTGCAAAAAGCTCTAGCTTTAGCGCTAGCGATTACGTCGCAGGCGGCATTTGTTGCACACACACATACACACACTCACATGCGCAGTCACAGTAAAAACGGTGTCAGCTAAGTTTATGGCAACTGCATTGTTGCCGTTTCTCTTTCGTTAGTCACGGCTAAATATGGCGCTCATTTTAAAATGTCGACAGCACATCAGCGAGGTGGTCTGGCAGCACCCAATTCAAAATGGCGTGATCCGGCAATGCCCAACATCAGGTAACTAAATTGAGCTCAATTGGCAACGCCAAGATGGCACTGGCATTTCAATATTTTTATTTATTTTAATTTTATTTACAAATTACGGTTTATGTTGTTAGCAATAAGTTACTCTCAAAATGCTCTTTCTCAAAATGAAAAAAGTTAAATTCCTTTAAAAAATAATGAATCCAATAACAAAAGAAGTGTAAAGTTGTACTCCAAGAAATAAGAATAATAATAAATAAAATCAATAAATCAATTTATATAAAAGTAAGCAAATATATTTTATAAGTGATTTTCTTTTTGTAAGCCGTAGTTTACTATTTATGAATAAATAAATGTAATAAATGAACTTTAATTGAATGCGCCAGAGCAACGACGTTTGCCCTAAATTATCGAAAACATCGATTGCTACGATAGACAGTGCTATCGATGTTTCGCCACCTCTAATTCAACGCATATGTAACACAAATTTCCTTTGCAGTGCCTTTTGCTCATTTGTTTTGTTTTCAATTAAATTAACTTAAATAATGGCAGCCAGCATTAAACTGATGACACAGACATTGCTGCAACGCAGTCTAACACAAGTAAGCCACCACATTGCAAGTATCGCTCTCATAATTCATACAATTAATTTGCTTGCAGTTGTCGCAGCGTTCGTTGCACACACAACCGGCAATCTTCTCGAGCTTTCGCTCGTCCCGTCAAGTCCAACCACTGGAACAATATCCCGAAGTAGAGGTCGTACACAACCCGCCGGAATGGAAGTACGTGGAGCGTCTGTTACCACCACAAACAGTGCCACAACCGGTGGCAAAGGCCGACTATCCATCGGGTTGGAAACCACAGACCGCCGATGGCAACAGCGATGGTTACTTCGTGGCACGCACCAAGAATCACATGGTGCCCGTCTATCTGCATACACGGCATCGCGGACAACGTCGCATCACCATCGTGCGACGCATTCAAGGCGACATTTGGCGACTGGAGCGCGAAGTGCGCGACGTTGTGGAACGTGCTCGCAATGGAAAACTTTGTGCCACGCGTGTCAATGAGCTGAGCGGACAGATCCATGTGCATGGCGACTATGTGGATGTGTTGCGTGAACATCTCAAGAGCAAGGGCTTTTAATTGTGCGTCTAGATGAGAAAAGTTATTCAATAAAAAAAAAAAACATTTTAAATGTAAAGTTGAAGAATTTGCACAGCTGGAGGGGATTTGGGCAGCTGGTAAGGCTTGGGCAACTATGAAACAGCTTTGTGCTGCATCTAACTTGATGCACAACAAGTTGGCTTGTCAATTGCAGCAAATATTTCCATTAAAACTGATGCAATTTGGCAGCTCGAGAGGATTAGGCCACTAAGCAACAGCTTTGTGGGGTGTCTATATTTAAGTTCGCTGAGTTTGCGACTGGGTAGCAATAAATTTCTGACAATTATGGCAACTATTTAAATAAAATAACTTGGAAAGCTTCAAATAAATGGAAAGTTGTGCAGTTTGCTGCAGCTGGAAAGGATTCGGCATGGAAAGAATGGCTCAAACTGGCAAATGTAGCTAAATTAAGTATGCTGGAGAGGATTAAACAGCACTTTGACAGCAAATAAAATTAAACTTTTCACATTTCGTAACATCATTGTGTTCAAAATTCAATGAATATTTTCTTTACAAACATTTAAAGGCAAAAAAGTTATAACAATTTGCATCTCCTTTAAAATTGGAGCAAAATAAGAATTGCTGGAGAGGATTAGCTAGTCAGAAAAGGGAACTAAAAGCCAACTGAAGGTATGTTTAAAAAGTTTGCTTACAAAATATCAAAAATAATTGGCTTAAAAAGCTTAAGTACAGAAATTACAAAGCAAAAGCTGGAGATTTATAATTATACAATGGAAAAAAATGTGATTTTATTTAGTTTTTGTCTTACATATAATAAATTACATGCATTGATTGATTGGTTGAGAACTGTGCGAATCCTTATTACACAATATTTTATGCACTCTATTTTTGTTTTATGTTTTTTTATATATTCATGTGGAGTTTTACAATTATATTTATATATATACAACTTATATATAGATATATATGTGGGTGATATAGCTTATAGTTTATTACATTAATTTACACTAGAGTTTTACAAATAAGTTTCGTTTTCAAAAAGTTTGGGGGGGCGTCATAATTTGTTGCAATCGCTTCATAATGTTCATAATGTGTTTGTGTTGCCTTTTTTTTGTCAATTCGCATAATTGAGAACGTAAAAAACTTCGCATCCAACTGATTTAGATTATTATCGCTTTGTAATCTATTGATGCTTCATTTAGATAAGCGCCGCATTGCGACCATGATGTCCATGATTGTTGGCAGCAGCCGCAGCGGCCGCGGCACGCCACCGTTATCCACCGCCCACCATAGCTGTGGCCGCCAATTGGACGCTCAACAATCCGCCGCTTCCACTCCCGCCGCCGCCTCCTCCGCTGCTGGCCACGCCTGCTGCTGTCGTTGCCACAGCTGTGCTGCCACCACTGCCTCCTGTTGCTGCTGTTGTGGACGAACGTTTGAGCGCCTTGCGAATGATGGTCCAATCCTCCATGATGTCCTCCTCGCGCAGCATATAAACGACATAGGGGCCGGTGACTGTTACTGCCTTTTTGCGTCCAGGACCTCGTACTTTGCTTTGTCGTTTATCGTTGCCCCAATTGTCCCAGGAGATTTCGACATTGTGACGATCCTCCTCTAGCCGTCGTATGCGTTCCAACAGATCCTCGCGCAAATAATCCATCGTCATTTGTTTTTCGCTCTAAACAGAAGTTTTACTCAATTAGTTCCAAGTCTTAGGAGGGCATTAAAGCTAGTAACTCACCTCAAAGTGTTGGGCGGCAGCCTGCTCCTCGGACAGATATTTGTGCTCAATGTTTTGCAGTCGAAACTTGCGCAACACATCCGCGACCTCGATGCGTGTGCGATAGACTTTGTCCAGCTCTTTTTGTGGCTGCAGGAACTCCTCGGAGCGTCCGGCACGCACTTCGGACAGCTGGCGATCGATTAAACTGATGCGTTCGTAATAATATTGTTCACGCAATTGGCCAAATTGTCGCTCCAAGCTCGCTATGGTGACATGTAAACAAAAGGAAAATTTGCCGCCAAAAATGAAGTATGTGGCAATTGGATTGTTGTTGTTGTTATTGTTATGGGCTTGTGTATTTGTTACTGTAGTTACCCAAATCCTCAAGGTATTCGGCGCGTCGGCGCTCAATTTCGCTGGCATCCATTTCAGAGGAATCATCGCTGTCGCATTCATTGGCCTCCTCCTCCTCTTCTTCCTCCTCGTCAGATGTGTCGTGTGCTTGGCTCGAATTTGAGCGTTCCGTTTCAGCGCCCGACACATCGCCCTCGGCATCCGATTCGCCATTTTTCACCGGCATTTATTTATATTTCGTTTTGTAATTACAATTAATACAAATTTCAAACAGAACTTTTCCCCTTAGCAATGAAAATTTCTTTTTACTAATCTTCCGTCGTATTTCGTGTTTGCTGCAGCAAAAAAGTGTTGACTAACGTCGCATACGCAATACACAGTGCTGTACAACTGTGCATGCGTGCATGCTATCGATATGCTATCGGTGTTAGATATCTGGTCACACCGCACACAAACAGCTGACGTATGCGTCTGTGTGAGTGAGAAAAAAAGAACACAACGGAGAAAAACAAATAGTCGAGTGTTGCGTTAAATACGTGTGCATTATTAGATATATTTTGATAGTATAGTAATTAATTATTGCGGCACCATGGAAACACCGACAGCCGATGATTTGCTGCAGTTTCGCGACTATAGCGCCACAAATAATAGCGGCGCACCAGCGCAAATCAATGTGAATTCGCCAACGCATGCAACGAGCGGTGGCAACTTCAATGCACAGCAACAGCAACAGCAGCAGCGTCAACGTGGTGATCCGTTGGCCGATCTGATCTACGACATGAGCAGCTCAACAGCCGCTACAGCTGGCGGTGGCGGTGGCGCTGGCGTACAAGGTGCCTCGCTAGATGGCGCTGCCAATGGTGGCGGAGCGGGAGCAGGTGGAGCTCGTCTCTCGTTCTTGACCATCGAATACTATCAGCAATTCTTCAATGTCGACACATATATGGTGCTGGAGCGCATTGTCAACTCGATGATACCAAAGCGTGCGGCCTCCAATTATTTGCGCATGAACATTGGCGAAAACCCAGATTTATATGGCCCATTCTGGATCACCATAACGCTGGTAAGTTTCGTGGCCAAATCTCTTCAAATGCAGCTAATGAGCTACGTTTTATTTTCCAGATCTTCTCCATTGCGATTAGCGGCAACATTGCCAGCTATTTGCAGTTGGCCGACGATAGCTATCAGTGGCATTACAATTTCCATTTGGTTTCTTATGCCGCCACTTGCATCTTTCTCTATGCCAACATCTTGCCGGCGATTCTTTGGGCGCTATTCAAGTACAGCTTGAAGCCGGTGGATCAAGCGGACGCCATTGAAACGGATAGCGTGAGTTAGCTCTCCATACAATAATACATACATTTTTATTGCTTACTTACTATCCAACCTTAGCATTAGAGTAATGCTTAACTACTTAGTTAGCTTAACGGCCACAGTACAATTATGTTAACTCACTTAACATATTTTCGCTTTGCGGGTTTCCTAATTCGTTTAAATGCAGTTTTGATTTACGTTAAAGATGTTATACCAATATATTTCTTAGCAACTTATGCACATATCTCACTTAGCGGTCACACTCCATAGTAAAAGTAATGAAAATGTTTGCAAGACTCAGAAATTATGTTGTTTTATCATTAATAACCTTTCGCTTAGAGGAATTTTTATGATTTTTTCTATTTTTACAATTCCAAAAATCCCTTAGTAGCAAATTTATCTCGCTGTTTTGCATAACTGCCTCTTTGATTCGCTTTACGGTCACTCTATAGAATAGCAACTAGTTTAAACAATAAAATGAAGCGTGCGGTTGTCTCGCTTAGAGGAATATTTCTTTTATATTTATCTTTTTTAATTCTAAAGTTCACTTAGCAGCAAATTTATCTCGCTGTTATAAAATAGCAACTGCCTTAAACAATAAAATGAAGCCTGCGGTTGTCTCGCTTAGAGGAATATTTCTTTTTTAAATACCCAAATTCAAATTAGCAGCATATTTATCTTATCTACCTCTTTACTGTGTTTAACGGTCATTGTGTAGAATAGAAAACCGTTTAAACATTAAAATAAAACATGCTGTAGTCTCGCTTTATTTTCATTTACTTTTCCAAAACCAAAATTCAGTTAGCAGCATATTCATGTTAACTGCATATTTAAACAGTTTAAACATTAAAATAAACCATGCCGCTGTTGTCTCGCTTAACGACCTCATTTTGTCATACTTTTTTCTTTTGCCTGTCATCTCAACTGCTGCTCACTTCTCTCTTTCTGTTTCATGCCTTGGACCCACCGCAGGCGACGTATACGCCAACGCTGCTGTCGCTGATGTGCATCTATGGCTACAGCTTGGCCATCTATATACCCGTCTCCATACTCTGGGTGATCAATGTGAGTAGAAATGAATTTATTTTAATTTCTCTTTTAACTGTCATTGATCTTTTCATTGTAGATTTCATTGCTACAGTGGTTGCTGGTTATAACGGCTGCCATGTTGTCGGGGACCGTGTTGATTGCGGTGTTGACGCCAGCGCTTCGCAATTCCCAGTACTCGCTATTCCTTATCGTTGGCATACTGAGTGCCCATGTCATACTCGCCGCCGGATTTCTACTCTACTTCTTTCACAGTCCAACGGACTCGTTGGCTGCTCCCAAGCCAACGTTGCCACAAGTATTGCCGCCAGCTCACATCGTGCAACAAGCTGTCAGCCAGCAGCCGGTTGTCGGTGATTTGCCTCAGGCAAATCAAACGGGCTAAGATGCGCTCTCATTCCACGCTTAAAAATTTCAAAATCTATATATATATATAAATATATCTGTTGTACATTAAGTTCCCGATTTTATTCTGTTCTTCTGTGTTTGTTTTTTTTTCGCCCTTCCCCCTAACTTACAAATAATATAAATATACATGAATGCATAAAATTCTTAATTGTTAATCGACAAATGAGTTGGGCAGCTAAAAGCTGATCAATCAGATTTATACAAAAGGATATTTTCTATATTTTCTAGAAAGATAGAAGAAAAAATATATGGAATATTATTAAGTTTTTAAGATCAGTTAACGATGTGTTATAAGATTTTCGTACATGGAACAGTAGTTAAGAGCCTTTAGAGCGGATTCAGAGTTACACGTTTTCAATCTCTGATTACAAAATTGTTAAAAAGCGCTTTATGAATAATTTATGTTGTCTGTATAAAGTGAATGAACATTTATGATATTTATTTGATATCATTGTTCACATATAATATATATATCAAGTGTACTCAAATTTTGTGATATTTATTTAATGTCAGTTCTCCCTTTTGATGAAGCCGCCTTATAAGCAATACCTTTAAGTTTTCGCTTGAGTATTATATCATAATTTTCTCAAATGGTGCTGATTTTAATATATATGCAAGATGAGTTCAGTTAGGTAGTTGATTGTTGGTTGGCTTCGAAACTTTTTATAAACTGAATATATTGAAGTTGTATGTATAAAGTATATGAAAATTTGTTATATTCATGTAATATCATTCAGTTCAATATACATATAAAGTAAATCAAAATTTTAGAATATTTATTTGATTTCATTATTCATTTTTAAATACATATAAAGTAGATCAAAATTTGAGAATATTTATCTGATTTCATTGTTCATTTTTATATAAAAGGTAAATTGCAATTTTATGTTATTTATTTGATTTCATTGTTCATTTCTATATACAAAGTAAATTCAAATTTTATGATATTTATTTAACATCATTTGCTAAAACTGCATCAAATTTCAGTTAATCCTTGAATATTATACTAAATATCATAAGTATCTCTAGCTTTAGGTTCAGTTTGAGTATCAGCCTTTCAATAAATCTAGCTGATTTTAATATATGTGCTAGGTTTTCACAAAAGACGTTTCTAAACCAAATTTCAGCTAAATCGCTTGAGTAGAACTCGAGTTCAGTTAGGTAGTTCTTTAATAAAATGAATATGCTGACTTATCTACATTGCATTTGCAACTATGAAAAGTAGAAAGAAAGAAGAAACGAACGCACATTAAAGAATTCGATTGAATTGATAACGAGTTTGAGTTCAATTGAAATTGAGGGCATTGTAAATAAGAGATTGTATGGCTTTAAGATAAGTATATGTAAATACTTGAATCTATATGCAGGAGCGCATTTCATCGTCAGGTTTTGCTAGAGAGAGTTTCGCCCAATTGTTGTTGCTGTTTAGAGCATCACTAATTTCCTAATGGCGATGCCCGCACGTGCACACACACACACACACACACACACACACACACACACACACACACACACATACAGAGAGTCGCACAATCACACACAAATATATTTGTGCATAGATCCATATGGAGAGCATCCCCTGGCGATGATGTTTGGGGGTGGTTCATATGCTTGGTTTGCTGCTAAAAGCTTGCTCGACTTCAACACACAGCAGCACACCCACACACCCACACATACACACACACAGAGAGAGAGTGAAGAAGAGAAAACAGGCTCAGGCAGCGCTTTTTTGGCCAGTCGATTGTGTGTTGTTCTTGTTCTTGTTGTAGTTGTTTGAATTCCCTTAACGTCCCCTCCCCGCCTTTCATCGCACCCTTCTCCACCACACAAATACCCAATTCTACATTTCTTCATTCCCGCAATACTCCAACATCCTCCCTCCTCCCTCTCCCTCACTCTCTTTCGCTCTCTCTTCGTTTATTCCGGTTTGCTTTTGCTGTTGTTGAAATGTGCTTTGGTGAATTTTATTCGCTTGGTTTATTTATTCCAGCAATGTGCAAATTATTTCTATGGGGGGCAACAGCGTCTATTTAAACAGGGTGCAACTCTCCACACACACAAATACACACACGCATATACACACACTCATCCACACACACACACATATGCACTCTGCCAAAAAATTGTTTGTGTCAAGTTTTATTAACTCGAAGTTCAAATACCCTACAAATATAAAAGTTAATGCTGTGATATTAATTTTTTTTTAAATAATACGAAGATAAAGATTCTTTCAACTAGCTTTCAATGCTTTTAAATTATTATATTTATTTCATGAAATTTATTTATTAAATATTATTTATTATTTTTAACAATAAGTAGAAATATATTAATAATAATCAAATTATTTTTCAAATTTCTAGTTTGATTTAAAAATTTTCAGTTTCATTGTAAAATATTTTTACATTATGAATTCTTTTAAAAATATTTTCAAAATGTATAAAAAATATTTTAATAATATTAGATTTCTTTTCAAAATTTTTAATTTGATTGAAAAATGTTTAATTTTATGGCAAAATATTTATGCAATGTGAATTATTTTAATGATATTCTTTTTCAACAAGAAATAGAAAATAAAATATTTTAATAAAATTTAATTTCATATTAAAATTCAAGTTTGATTTGAAAATGTTTAAGTTAAGAGCAAAATAATTGTACAATATGAATTTTTTTAATGACAACATAAAATAGTAAATAAAAATATTTTATTTTTCAATTCCATATTCAATATTTCTAATTTGATTTGAAAATTTTCAAATATTCACTTATTGAAATCTCTGAAATTATATATACTTACTATACATACATTTATTTATTTTTCTTTAGAAAAATCTGTAATTTCATTTAATTTGATCTTGAGAATTTGTTTTAATAGTTTTCCAAATATATGTATTTACATGTTGACTAGGGTATAAAAAGTGCATCTTGCAACCCTGCTTTCGACACTGCTCCCAAATATATCACCCTGTATTCTGAAGGCTTTTTTAAGTGTTCTGTGTCCACCTGTGTGTCAGCTGCACTAAAATGCAGACACGGCATAAGTAAATGTCTATTGCACATAACTGCAATACATTTAATATAATTGCATAAATTTCAATGGCAATTAAAATGCATTTCAATGCCAGTTGATGTGGCTTCGTTTGAAATCGTTTCTCATGGGTTTGTGTTTTTTAAGCACGTGTATTATATAGTATATATGCTTTCATAGTATATATGCCTTATATAGTATATTTGCTTTATATAGTATATATGATCACGACAAACAAACAAACACACACAGTCACACATACGCAGGTAACACATCTCAATTTCAAATGCAAATATTTTAGCAACGATTCGTTAGATTTCTCGTTTAATGCAGCGTTCTTCTAGAGCGGGTTTTATCGGCAGATCGAAAGTTTCAATAGATAAATATATATATGATAAACTATGCAATGTGCATTGGGAAATATATATATATATATATGTATATATAATATAATATGTATAATATGTTAATTATGAAATGAAAGTTTGAAAAGAAGGGTCTTTGAGATTGTTTTTTTTTGAAGTGCAGGGTATGCGCTAGTCGAGCAGTTGCAAGCTTTGGGCCACGTTTGTTGCCCTTGCCTTCCTTACGTTACGCCATTTACCGTTAGGTTCGTGTGCGAGCGAAACAGCAGCTGCCTTTGTTGCATTCTATCTGCGCTTCAATCGTGTATGTGTGTGTATCTGTGTGTGTGTGTGTGTGAGGGAGAGCTTGTGCATGTGTGTGTGAGAGTGATGCATTTACATGCATACATTCATGCGTGAAAATGATGTGGCTTTGTATGCGGGTTGCGGAATGCTGCATAGTTTGGATTACGGGGCGTATACGCAATGTCAGCAGCAGCAGCAACTCAACAGCAACTCAGCAGCTGCGATTTGGGAAACGCAAACGCAACGTGTAATTGAAGCTGTAATTCGAATTTCTCTCATTTTGCATTTTTTCCATGCATTTCAATTAAAATCGATAAATAAATATTAAACCACGCAAATATGCATAACAAATATGCAAATTGCAATCACTTATGTACATTCATATTGTTACACTTAACATACTTTACATAAATTGACTTGGGTGTAAACTATTATCGCCGCACTAAAATACTAGATGATTGATTGTTTGCTCTCATAAAAGATTGACTGATTGACGAAATAATTATATTTACATTACATACGAATCGATTTAACGTTTGATTGATTGACTGATTGACCTGTAAGTAAATTGACTTGGGTGAAAATTAAAATACTAGATGACTGATTGTTTGCTTTCATAAAAGTTTGACTGATTGACGAACTAGTTATATTTACATTTTGCATTTGATTGATTGACTGATTGAGCACCTGTAAGTAAATTGACTTGGGTGTAAACTATTATCGCCGCACTAAAATACTAGATGACTGATTGTTTGCTTTCATAAAAGTTTGACGGATTGACGAACTACATAGTTATATTTACATTTTGCATTTGATTGATTGACTGATTGAGCACCTGAATGATTTTTTGGTATGGAAGTAAATTAACATAGATGTAAAACTAATTTCGCTACTCTATGAAAACAATTGATTAATTGTTGGCTTTCATGAAAGTTTGACTGATTGACGAACATACGCATTGAATGATTGATTGGCAAAAAATTTTGTAAGTAAATGTCAAGCAATATTAGACTAGTCTCCTTGATGGGCTAATTAAAGCAGTTATTGTGATTGATCGACCATGAATGAATAATTTAAAATTTTGGTTGAGTGATTGAACACTTGATTGCTGACGTATAGAATTTAAATAAATTAAAATTGAATAAAAGCAAGTTCTTAATTTAAATAAAAACTTTAGTAATTTATAAATTGTGATCATATAGTATAATACAAATGTATTAAGCAACTATAACGATTGATTGATGGAGTTCTCAATTGATTGATGTCTCAATTATTAAGCAAACACTGTCAAAAAGTTGTCAATATAGTATTTAGGTTTGCAAAAGATGAAATCAATTTTTGTTTTCGTAAATTAGAAGTAGACTTCATGATTGATTGTTTTGATTGAAGTGCCAAAGAGTGCAAAAGAGTTGTCAAAAAACTTTTTGGGTATTCAAAGATAGAATCAATTTTTATTTTTGTGAATTATTAGTGAACTTCATTGATTGACTATTTTGATTAAAGTGTGTTTTACTAGTTATAAGTATAATTTATTGATTGATTGAAGTGTGTTTACTAGTCAAAAGAATGTCAAGGAATTTAAACAATATTTTGCTTGAAATGTAAAGTTTTTTAAAACAAGTTTGAATAAATAATCTAATATAAGAAATATAGTGTTTGATTGATGGATTTGATTGAAGTCTCAATTATTAAGCAAATAATGCTAAAAAGTTGTCAACAATCTGATTGGGTATTGAATCATTTTTCATTTTCGTAAATTATGAACTTCATTCATTGCCTATTTTGATTAAAATGTGTTTTACTAGTTATAAGTTTAATTTATTGATTGATTGAAGTGTGTTTACTAATCTGGAGATTGGCAAAGAATTTCAAGTAAAGTTTTTCAAAACAAGTTTGAATAAATGTAATAAATTGTAATCAGTAAAATCTAAAGATGAAAGGAAGGGCAAAAATGTAATTTGTTTAAATAAATATTGGTTTGTCTTTTCACTAATAAATAAAATCAAATTCGATCAACTATGATAACAAAGTGGTTGCGGAATATGAAAGCAAACAAAGCCGGCTTATAACGAAAGAAAAAATATATAGATTTCTATATACACACACTCATACATGAATGTCTGTGTGTGTGTGTGTGTGTGTGTGAACAGATATGTAAATAAAATAAATGCGTATGCGCAAATGTATTTGTATTTGCATATGCGAATTTCAATAAAGCCGAACCCAACAGCCGTTGGCCATGTTGATTATTTTCCAACTGATTAGCATGAGGTTGGTTGGGAAGAGGAAAGAAGAAAGGAGGAAGGAGAAAGGGGGAAGGGAAAGGGAGGTAAGGGAGTCAGTTGTGCAGCCCGAGCAAATGTTAATGGCACTCAACGTTGACGCTGCGGAAACGGAAGTCACTCGACAGCTGCTTTCGAGCTTTCTTCCCTCGCTCTCATTCATTATTATTTTTTGCTTTTTTTTTTGTTTTGGGAAATTAGCCAATGTGCAGCGACTTGTAAGACATTCAGTTGTTGTTGTTGTTGCTGTTTTGGCATTCGGCCACTTAAGGCAATTAGTCGGTCATATGTGCATAACCCTTTGAGCCACCCTCGTTGCGCATTTGAAGCGTTAAAATGCCACTTGAGCACTTGGGACTGCAGCTGAAAAGTGCCAACTGAGAACTGAGAACTGAGAACTGAAATCTGGAATTGGGATTCAGATTCGTATTCAGATTGCAACTGCAACTGAAATTTGAATTTGAATTGGAAAGTGTGAGAGCGCGCTTGTGGATGCTCGATTGTAGTTGCTGCGGTTTCTTCTGCAAAGGGCGGCACTTGATTAAGCCAAAGTTGTTTCACACACAATGTTGTCCAATTTGTGCACGTCAATTGCATCGCTTTAAGCTGCTCTCACTTCTCTCAAATACTAAATCACAAATACCAGAGCAAATTCCACATTCGTGTAGTTGTCAAGTGTCTATTATTCCATAATTATGGCAACTACTTTTCACACTGATTGCCAATCAAGAGCGTGAATTTGAGAGCAGTTCTTTACGATATACAAACCGAATAGTCCCCAACTAATATTATATTTATAGTTATGAAAATCATGATTTAAGAAACTATCATTGACAACCAACAACTAGTTATTTCTTCACTAAAGATCTCCAAAAGTTGAAATATTTTATTTTATTTTGCTAAACTTCTTAGAAAGATAAATACAAACTAGTAAGAAAACCACGTTCAAGGCAAACAGCGAGGTATTATTCTTAAAATATACTAAATTCATATGCCACAAAATACTGAAATATGCCATATTTTATATTTTTGGTATATTAATAGGGCATTACCATAAAGCAAGTTTCCAAACTACAGCTGAGTGTGCTCGACTGCGATATACCCACTATCCATTTTGAACAAGAGGCCAAAATAATATACCACAAAATACTAAAATATACCGAAGGTCATATTTAGTATATCGTTGCACTACCTCATGCAAAATATACCATAGAGGTCAAAATATACTAAAATATACCATCCAAAGCAGCCAAGTCCCGATTGCAGTAGGCGTTATTTGCCATCCAAAACTATTTCTTAACAAAAAAAAAATACAGTTCAGTGTTGTCGACTGTGAAATATCCGCTAATCATTCTGAGTAAAAGAAAAACAGTGCGGTATTATTCTTAAAATATAACGAACATATACCGCAAAATACAAAAATATACCAAAAGCAATAGTTGGTACATTGATATAGTCTTCCATAGAGTGCAAAATATACCAGATTGTCAGTCAAAGCAACGAAGACCCGTAATTAGATGGCGTTTTTTCCATACAAAAGTATTTCCAAAATAACTTTAATAATTTTAATCTAATCGCAACCAAATTCTAAGAAATCATAGATGTTATAGTTATTATTGTCTTAACCAAAATTCGCGACTCTAATTTTACGCTCGAGGGTGGAAGTAGGCGTGGCAAAAAATTATAATTATGTCTCTGAGATCTAGGTGTTCATATGGACGGACAGACAGACAGACGGACTGAGCTATATGCTCTCGCCTGTTGACGCTGATCAGGAATACAATATGTACATATATCCTTTATAGGGTCGAAGCTGCCTCCTTCTGCCAGTTACAAACATTTCAAGGGGGCACAAAGATATAATACTCTTCTACCCTATGGATAGCGGATATAAAAATTAATCGAGCAGTCAGTTAACTAATATTATAACTTATTTATAGTTGTGGAAATCATGACACTAAGAAATCATTCATTGAATGCCAACACCTAGCACTTAAAGGTCTCAAAAAGTTGAAAAATCCGAAACTTCTAAGAAAGATAATTTCAAAAACCAAAGAAAAAAGCGATTCCTTAATATTTAGTTTGTATTCTGTATATGACTTTATAAGATAATAATGATAAATAAATATTAAATAATATATACTTCGAACTTTCTTTTTTAAACTCCCTAAATGCAATGCTTATGTTAATGCAGCTCTACTTGTATATCAGATTCATCTTGGTCTATTGCTAATTAAGCTGTGCTATTCTCTACTCTTCGGTCTCCGCTCTCCCTCTCTCCCACACTCTCTTGCTCTTCTTCTTTTTCTTTTTCTGATTTTATTTCCTTCTTTTTTGTGTGCGTTTCCTTTGTCTCACGCTTGACTGCGTCGTCGTCGTCGTCGTCGTCCAAGGACTATTTGTAGGCACACTATTTATAGGTTAGGTCTCAGGCATTTCCTTATGGCGAGTCCTCTGTGCATATTTGATTAGAGCAGAGCTTGCAGAGCTCGCACATGCTTATCCCCAACAGGGAGTTCATTCGAGTTCTTCTCCGAATCTCTGTGTGTGTGTGTGTGGGGGGTGTGGGCGTGGCACGTGCTTGGGGCCAAATCAGCCCATATGGCTTTAACGGCACAAGCTTTGACTTAAAGTCAACTGAAATGAGCAAGGTGAAGAGGAAGGGCGGGAGGGGAAAGGGGGAAGGGGATTGCTTTGTAGGAGCTGCTGCTGATTTTGCTGCCGGCCGGCGCTTTTTCGGGGCGTGTCTGTTGTGGCATAACAACAACAAAAACAACAAAAAGAAGAAAAGAAAAATAATAAAAGCTTGACACAATTCTTATATCCTGCAGCAGAGATATATATGTATGTACGTATATAATATATAGTATATATATATATTCTGAAAGCCAGCTGCAGCCCCCGTGACGAGTTGCTCCAATTTTGAAACTCTAGCTGCAAACGATGATGATAAAGGGATGCCGAAATATCTCTACACACCGGCAATACGGCAAAACTCTACACGGTCCAGAGACAGCGCCCCTACGGGAGCTTTTCGCAACAACAACAACAAAAAGCTTTTTGTGTGTTGTGCTTTGCGCAGTTGCATTGATTTCTATGTGTGTGTGTGTGTGTGTGTGTGTGTGTGTTTTTGCCTGCATTTTCGAATATATAGAGCAGCAGCATCCCTCTCTCTTTCCCACTCTCTCTCTCTCTTTGTCTCTCTCTCTCTCTCTCTCTCGCTCTACACACTCTCCACTCTCTTCTCTTCTTTGCACCCCGCTTTGGGTTGATTATGTATGCAGCACAGCTTTCGGCTTGCGATAAGACGCCAGCAGAATGCCCAAGCGAACATAGTTCCCTAGTGACGCCTACAACAAACGTTACAACCATCCCCCTATTCCCTACCCCCTCCCTTCACCCACTACTCCCTCGCCACTCCCCTTTCGCCTTTGGCATCCGCCCAACAACCGCACATAATTTCATTATTTATTTTAATTAATTGAAATTGTTCAAAAGCAACTGCGTTTTGGGCGCCGCCTCGCGCCTCTTGATCCCCCCTCCCCTCTCTTGCCATCCTACCCTCCCCACCCTTTCCTCCCTCCTCTTCCCTTCTCTCCCTCGCCGTCTGCTGTTGACCCGAATGTTACTTGAGCTTCCTAATTGCAATTGACGAAACCTCCGCAGCTCTCTTCTATCCTTCTCCCTCTATCTCTCTCTCTCTGCCTCTCTCTCTCCCTCTCTGTAGAGAAAGCTTTAAAATTTCGTATTTAGTATCTAATTACTGAAAAGAAAAGTACTCAGCACTGTAATCATCTGCTGAGATGTGCTCTTCAATTTCAATTTCGAACGACGCCAACTGCAAAAATATTGAGTTGCTGGTTGTTCAAATGAATTGTAGTATATTTTGGTATATTTAAAATACCAAATGTCGCCTTGGTATGTTTTAGCATATCTTAAAGTGAATAAAGTGAAGTGTAGTAAATTTTGGTATACTTGATATACCAAATATATCCTTGGTATATTTGATATACCGAATGTAGCCCAGGTATATTTTAGCATTTCATAGCTTAGTCGATATTTTATACTTTATGGTATATGTATTTTGAATGTAATAGTACATCAATATACTAAAAGTATCATTCGGAATATTTGGGTATCTTTTCGGTATAGCAATTTTGTACATATGAAGAATAATACTGCACTTTTTTGAGCACACTCGCAGTACTTGTAGTATATCTTAAAGTATATTGAATATACCTAATGTAATCTTGGTATATTTTAGTATTTCTTTGATATGCATTTTATTGAAATCGACTAGCGAGCTTAGTAGATAGTTTATATTTTATGGTATTTTTTCAATGTAGTAGTATTTATATACCAAATATAAGATTTGGTATGTTTTAGTATACTTTGGCCAATCAATTGAATACATTTTAAGAATAATATTATACTGTTTTGAGCACAATCGATTGTAATATATTTTTCGGTATATTTAATATACCAAATGTAGATTTTAGTATTTTTCTGATATAAATTTTATTAAAGACGTATAGTGAGCTTAGTAGACATTTTATACATTTATCAATATACCAAATGTATTATTTTATTTATTTTTTATTTTTATTTTTTTTTTTTAAATTTTTTTATTTTATTATTTGATAATTTTATTAATACATGTATTACTCTTAATATTTCTTTTAGATACACTTTATAGAAATTATGCATAGAGCTTAGTGGATATTTTATAATATATTGTATAGTATATTTTGAATACAGTCCTTTATCAATATACCAAATGTATTAATCAGTTAATTTTTAGTATTTTTTCGGTATGAAACGGTATATTTTATTGTATTTGTATATTATTTTGTATTACTTTATTATTTTATTATAATGTTTTTTTTTTTATTACTTTATTACATTATAAATAATAATTAATAATTATATATATTAATAATTATATTGCTTTTTTATTAATTTTTTAGATTACTATTTAACGATTTATTCAATTATTCATTGCAATTTAAGAAGAATTGTTTATAGAGAGTCTCCATATACGAGTAGTTAGCTGTTGTTGCGGTTTCTCATTTGCTGCGTGATCTTCGCCTTCGCTAAGCTCGCAATTAGTGTGTGTGTGTGTGTGTGTGTGTATGTGTGTGCGTGTGCTTTAATTACGTGCATTGCATCTGAGTGTGCAAGTGTGTGTGTTTGAGTGTGTTCACTGCAAATATTTGCGACATGGCGAAATGAAAAGGCAAAGGAAATTGGAGAGGACACACTTAGTTGTGTGTGTGTGTATGTGTGTGTGTGTGCACATGACATAGATTAGACGTGTAATGATATCGCGCTATTGGATTGATTGCATACATAAGTAATGCTCACACACACACACACATACAATCGGACTCGTGCTTTAGTTATAGAGCTGCCTTATATACACGTCCGCATTACTAGCATTAAAGTTAACGCCGTTGTCTTCCTCTTCTTCCTCTTCTCCGTCTTCTTCTTCTTGTTTCTCTAATTTATCCAAATGCAACGAAATCGAGTTGTGCTTTGGAGACTTGTCCCAGTTGCAGTCGCGACGTCAGCAGCAACGTTTTGTAGAGTTTTGCGGCGTCGCGTTGAAAGCCGCAAAAAAAAGCTTTTGTGCGGCGAAAAAAGCTTTTCTCGTGGGCGCCTTTAGGTGCCAGTGTTATTGTTATTCTTGTTGTTGTTGTTGCTTTATTTTTTGTGTGCTGTCTGCAGCTCAACACAGGATACGTTGTGGCTTCTCAGCTGACGTCGCTGCTGACTGCGCCGTCGACTGCGCTGCCGCTGTCGCTGTCGCTGCTTGGTGGGCGAGCGTCGCTCTCTCTCTCAATCAGTACGAGTCAAGCAGTCTTCGGCGTATCCAGCAAACGCGGTTCTTTTTTAAGCGCGTTTTGTATTATTCTACTCATATAATTTATCATTTGCGTCGCTGTATGATTTCTCCTTGTTTTCGTAGTACACAGCAACAAACAACAAACAACAACAACAACAACAAATAACAACTACTGCAACTGCAACAACTAACAGCTAACGACAACAACAACAACAAGCAACAACAGCAAAAGCAAAAGCAACAAAAGTAGCAGCAAAACAAAAACAAAAACAACTAACAACAACAAAACAGACTCAGACTTAAACTGAAAGCAAAACTATTGCATTGAATATTTGAATATACCGTTAGTTCGAGTCTATTCAAAACTGAGCTCAGCGAGAGAGAGAGAGAGAGAGAGAGAGAGACAGAGACAGAGTGTGTGAGCCGGTGTTCTTCTTCTCCTACTCTTTATCTTCGTCATCGTCTTCATCATCAACATCGTCGTCGCCGCCTCAGTACGTCCCAAAAAAATTGAGGAACTAATAAAATTTCAATTCAGTTCAACTTTTATTTTCATTGTTTTTTTGTGAGTGCAAAATTCCATTAAAATATTATAGAAATTGCGTATACTTGATTTTATTAAATTTTTAACTTAAATCATATATAAATCAGTATTCAATTGACACAATTCGACAAGGATTTTAATTTGCAAACAAAACTACACAATTATCAGAATACCAAATACGTATACTTGATATTCGAATTCATGTAAATATCAATTTCAATCTTACTCAATTTTCGAAATTTCAGTAAAAAATTCAGTTGCCACAGTTCTACAAAGATTTGAATTTTTGAAAAATTCTTCAGAGTACCCAATGCGTATACTTGATATTTGAACTCATTCAATTTTCAAATTTTGAAATAAAATCGTATACTAATCAGCATTAAATTGCCACAATTCTACAAGATATTCAACTTTGAACATTTTTAAATAATTATCAGAGTACTCAATGCGTATACTTGATAATCGAATAGAAGCCTTTTTGTCTTATTCAATTCTCGAATAAATTCATATACTTAAAAATTGTGAAAAATTCACACAATTCTCCGAGGATTTTTATTTTGAAAATTTCTACAGAATATTCAGAATTTCAGAGCACGAAATACGTATACTTGATATTTGAATTGAAGCGTATACTTGATTTTATTTAATTTCAACACGTTTGCATACGTTTTGCGAATATTCTACAATATAATATTTATTTCATTTTATTTCAATTAACTTTAACACTATAATTAACACTAATATTATTACTAAGGCCTTCAGCTATTACAATATAATAATTTCCTGCCAATTACAACAATTTTGGTGTGCTACAAAGTTTTATTTTTTCACTTTAATCTGCACCACAAAAAAAAATGTTTTCAGTTATGATCCTATATCTTTTTTATTAAATATATATATTTTCTTCATTAACTTTGTATGCTGCTACTTTATGTTAATATTTTATAATACTTTGATAAAAAATTCAGAGATTTTATATGTTAATCAGATAAAAAAATTCGGAAATTTCCATTAAACATTTTATTTATTAATTGTATAACAAATTGAGAGAATTTCATTAAAGATTTTATTTATTAATTGGACAACAAATTCGGAGAATTTTAAGGATTTTATTTGTAAAGTAGATACAAAATTTCAAAGAAAGATTAGATTAACGTACATATTTCAAAAAATTAAAAAAAAAATATATATAACATGATTTTCTTCCATAAAAATATATTTTGTAGTGAATATAGATTATAATCTTTTTTTTTGTAATAAAATTACACTATAAAGTATTATCGCTAGATCTAGTTTGAAAAATATTGCGCTTTAGTTTCCTACTTTCCATAATTAAGCTCAATAAAATACAAAAAAATTTCAACTGTTAATTTTATGTCATTTCAGGTAACTGAGCGTCTTTAAACGAAAGCAGAGCCAAGGAAAAAGAAAAAAATAAAAGAAGTGGAAGAAAATTCGCGCAAGGTTTTACACAAAATAAAAGATCTCCATCAAATTTCCACTGTTACTTTGTGTTTCAATTTTTTCAAAGTGAACAACTAAATAAAAAAAAAAACGGAGAAAAGAGCGAAGAAGTAAAAAAGTGAAGCGTAAAGCGTAAAAGAAAAGCAATTTCAAGTGTGAAAATCGAAAATATAAAATCGCGTGATTTTTGTCAACACATTGTTTTGTTTTTTATTTGTTATTTTTTTGGCGACTAAAAAGTGTTTGTACGATCTAAAAAAGATCTATATATATAAGCGAAAAATCAACGGGTTGTTTCTCCAATGCTCAATGTTTTGAGTGGCGAAATCAAAGGCGATTTGCTAGCGATTTGATAGCGAAAGAGAGCGAGAGAGAGAGAGAGGGAGAGAGACGATAAACCAAAAGGTTTTTTTTACAGAATTTATTGGGCGTTACGAATTTTGGGTTAACGCACTACGAAACGAAGGTTCGAGCATAAGTAAGAAAAAGAAAAACTCCAAAAAATAAATATTATAATAATAAACGTTAGACAAGTGTTTTTTCTATTATATACATATATATACATATAATATAATACGAGTACGAGACGAGTGAAGAATATATATGCAAATATATATATTTACATTTCACAAACAAAGACTTGAACTTCTTAAAGAAATTAATATTTATACAAAAGAGAGATTTAACAAATGAAATAAGAACAAAAGAGAACCAGAAACGGACTTCCAACGATTTCAAAGTACGACGAAATATTTTTTTTAGAATCAACAACTAAAATACTAAACCCAAAATTCCGGTTAACATTAACAACAACAACAACAACAACACCAAGCAACAACAACAACAACAATAGGAACTACAACAAATTTGCCAAAGGAAGAAATTGCATCAAGAAGAATTTACACAAAGCAAAGAGAAAGTGAGATCAACGACAGTTTGAAAGAGCGAGACAGCGAATGAGCAACCGAAAGAGTTCCACATAAAAAGCAAGAGCGAGAGAGAGAGAGAGAGTGAGAGCAAGAGCGAGACAGAGCGATCAGCTGCTAAGTGATATTTTATAACACAAAATATCAGTTAAGGACAACAATTTATAAGGTAAGAAAAGTTCAAATTATTTCATTTATCTTAAGAACATTGTTTCAGATATTTTTCAATGAAATATTTTCAGTGCTTTATAGAAGATTCGAATTCGAAAGAAGTACTCAAAGTATATCAGTTATTAGAGAATTCTTTCTAATTGCAATTCCAGTTCAGATTCGAATTTTTAACATATACAAAATACAACACAATATTTTTGGTGATTTTGAGAAAAGTTCAAAATATTTAAATTATCTTAAGAGCATTTTTTTTAGACATTGTTAAGTTATGAGAATCCTTTCTTTTTCGAATTCAAATTCGATTTTTTAAGTGGCAAAGAACTCAAGTTATTTGAGGAAAGAAATGTTCAAAATATTTAAGAGCATTTATTTGAAGATTTTTAAATGGCGAGAATTCTTTCTAATTCGGATTCGAATTCGAAATTTAACTTGAGAAGCTTTTTTAGTAGTTTTTAAAAAAGTTAAAAAGCTTTAAATTATAAGAGAATTCTTTCTAGATAAAATTCGAAAAAGCAGAGCTTAAAATAATTAAATTATAGGAAATTTTTTTTCTAGTTATAATTCAAATTCGAAATTTTAACATGTACAAAATAAGATCAAATATTTTCAGTTTAAAATATTGAAATCATTTTTAAAGACTTATTCAGAAATTGAATTGAAAACAACTAAGCGAAATTTGTATTTAATACTCTTTGAAATGAGAAATATGAACAGAATTATATTAAAAAAATACTTCTTTTGCTAAGCTTAAAAATTTAATCAAGCTATTTTTAATAAGGAATTACATAATTTTACATAAGTTAGGCCAACTTTAGTTCTCTTTACATTGAATGAAAAACTATATTTCAATCCCAAAAACAAGCTCGAAATAAATCTGCAAAAAGTCGGCAACAACTAACTTTTTTGGGACGCATTCCCGTAGGATTAAAAAAAAAATCACTAAACCTCAAATGAAAAATTCGAATGGTCTTAAATAATGTTATATTTAATTCAATATTAGGGACATCAGAATTGTTTCGAATTTTTCGTTTTCGTTTTCGTTTTTTTTTTGGGATCAAATAAAGTTGCATAAAAGAGGCACAAAAGAGTGAAATTACCATATCAAGTGAATAATGTATGATATAATATGCCAGAGTTCCTCTCAAATATGCAATGGAACTTTTTCCCGTCCTTCCACTGGGAATAACCATCCCATAACTGGGGGAAGGGGCGTGGCAGAGGGTTTGAGGCGTTGACAGCACACAAAGGGTTCAAGTGTTGTCAGTCAGCCAGAGTGTTCTCCTCTCTCTCTCACTCTTGTTGTCTGTGTTGTGCTCCCTCTCTCTCTCCCTCTCTCTTTTGCATTGTCAAGCTTTTTTACAGTTTTCATGTCTGTTGCACACGTCGAGAAAGAGAGAGAGATAGATAGAGAGAGAGAGGGAGAGGGAGAGCTTCCCATATTTACACTTCAACTCATTCAGAAAGCAATTTATGCATTAATTGTAATCGTTGATTGCATTGTTGTTGTCCTCAAATGATAATCACGTTGTTGTGGCTGCTCTTGCATGCTAATAATCACGTTGTCCTTGCGTACCGACGACAAAATCGACGACAATCAGACAATGCAATTTGATCGATTTTTAAATTGTTGCCCATTACATTGAGCAAGCATTGAATGTCCGCTACGCTATTTACTACAACGATTATCAATACTCTTGTCCCCTCTCCCCGCTCCCCGCTCCCCATCCCATTGTATTCAGACACGAGTTGACCATTAGCAAATGAATTTGTGAGGGTTAAGCGAAATTCGCCAGCAACAAAACGTTCTCTGTTTGGTCTATAAATATACTGTTACTTTCAAAATATACTATGAAATATACTTGTTTGTTAAACAAATATACCAAATAAATATGTCAAAAAAATACTAAAAGATAGCGAAAGCTACAATTGGTATATTGATATACTAAACAAATGAATTTGTGAAAAACACCAGCAACAACTCTTTCGATGTTTGGTATATTAATATACTATATATTACATAAATACGAAAATCAAATGAATAGATAAAAAATACTAAAATATTATGAAACTTACAGTTGGTATATTGATTTACAAACCCATTGTCACGATTTAAGAATTACCAAATTAATTTGTATCAAGGACACTTTCTTAGTTCGGTATATTAATATACTGTTTTATTCAAAATATACTTTGATATTTACAAATATACCAAATTAATATGTCGAAAAAATACTAAAAGATAGCGAAAGCTACAATTGGTATATTGATATACTAACCAAATGAATTTGTGAAAAACACCAGCAACAAATCTTACGCTGTTTGGTATATTAATATACTATATATTATATAAATACGAAAATATATCAAATCAATACATCAAAAAATACTAAAATATTACGAAACTTACAATTGGTATATTGATTTACAAACCCATTGTCACGATTAAAGAATTACCAAATGAATTTGCATCAACGACACTTTCTCTGTTTGGTATATTAATATACTATTTCATTCAAAATATACCATTTAGTACAAAATAGACTTGTTGTCTACCGTTGTCTTTGAATAAAATATACCAAATGAAAAAATCGAAAAATACTTAAAAAAATACCGAATGTTACTTTTGGTAGATTAATATACTACTCGATAGACACAATTTAAGCATTGGCAAATGAATTTGTGATGGCCAAACGAAATTAGCCATGAGCAACACTTTCTCTGTTTGGTATTTTAATATACTGTTATATTCGAAATATACCAAATATACAAAATACACTATTTTTTGTTCGAAAATATACCAAATTATTTATGAAATATTGAAATATTTCTACAACTCATTCCAATTCCATTTCTACACATTTTTATACAAATACAAATAATTAATTAAAATTGAAATTGCAGCATTTGCTTTGAATTGCGATAAATTGCATTAATAATTGGTTTCCAAACATGAATAGAGGCTAGAAATAACTGTATGTATGTATGTAGACAAACAATTATAACATCAACAGCAGCAACAACAATAGCAACAACAATAACTATGTGCACAACATTTGAGCGGACAACGCCTAAAAGCAGGCAACAAATAAAACAACATGCATATTTTATCAAAAGAAATCAGAAGGTGGAGCAGGAAGAGGAAGAGTTGCAAGGTGGCTGTCGCGCACCTCCACCTACAGGGGCGTGGCACTTATGTAAAATTCCTCGCTTAGTGTTCGTTCATTGCTGGCTATTGCCAAAGTCAAAATGGACACAAAACAGCACACAAAATCAATTATTTAAATGCAACTTTGGCAAAGTTCAGAGTTCGATGCAGTGCTGCAAAAATGCTCCTGGACATTCTCGACCAGTCAACCCCAACACACCCACATACACACACACACACACACACACACACACACACACACATGCACATGCACAGATGCATTTTCATCAAATTAAAATGCAATGAAATGAGATTTGCGTCTGGGATGGCATTATACAAACTCTGGCTGCATCTATCTACCATATATATGCCTATATAGAAATATATATATATATATACATATGCATGTATATGTGTGTACATATGTATATACATGCATATACGATGTGATATAATGCCTTGCTCTTCCTACACTTTGACTGCCTTCGTTGCTCGTTGCAGCATCCAAGATATCTACCCAAAAAAAAAAAAAACACACACACACAAAATAAAACAACTACACGAAACGAAGTTGCAGCTTTCTATGTGTGTGTGTGTGTGTGTGTGTGTGTTTGTGTGTTAGTTGTAAAGCTAAGCAGATACACACAGTGAGAGCTTGCAGTTTGCTTCTTGTGGCCAACTCAGCTCGAGAGAAGAACAAACAATAAAGCTACAATAAAGCTCGAGTTTGCTCGACTGAGAGATACTCGCTGAGCGGTATTATTCTTCAAATTTGCCCAATTAATATACTGGTGAAATACTAAAATATACCAAGTACAGTCTTTAATGTATTGATATACAGTATTATGTTTACAATATACTATTGTCAATGAAATATACCAACTTAATGTATCGAACATGTACAAAAATATACATTGCTACATTCAAAATATACCATAGAGTACGAAATATATTATACTCGTTATATGTTTCAACTAAAATATACCAAATTAATATACTAAAAGTGTATTGAAATATACATAAATGTATATTTGGTATATCGATATACTAATATATTTAAAATATACCATAGAGTACATGTTACCCCATTTGCATTAAAATATACCAAATTTATATGTCAAAAATTCTGAAATATACAGAAATGCAAAAAATTAAATATCGATATTCCAAATATACAAGTAGAACAGAGTACAAAATATACTATACTAATACTCAGTTTTCAATAAAGTATACCAAATTAATATAATATGTACAAAATACTAAAATATACCAAAGGCTACAAGTGGTATATCAATATACTACTACATTAAAAATATACCATAGAGTACAAAATATACCACACTTGCTGTTTTCTATAAAATATACCAAATTAATATACCGAAATTATATTGAAAATATACATAAATGTATATTTGATATATCGAAATACTACTATATTCAAAATATACCATAGAGTACAAAATATACCACACTTGCTGTTTTCTATAATATAAACCGAATTAATATACCGAAATTATATTGAAAATATACCTCAAAGGTATATCGATGTATTGCTACATTCAAAATATACTATACATCGTATATATCATCTCGTCTGTTGACGCTGAAGAAGAACTGATATACTTTATGGGGTTGAAAAAGTCTCCTTCTGCCTTTTAAAGACTTATAATACCCTTCTACCGCATCGGTAGTGGGTATAAAAAGCTGCTGCCTACAGCAGAACAACTATAAAAACTACGATAACAAGACCAGCTCCACACATTAACAACTTTCCATCCAGCTGCTGCTGTTGGCAAAAATAATGTAGTTTTTGTGAAAGTTGCCACCAGGTGAAGTCGTTAAAAAGATACAAATGTTCGACACGAGATACTTGCGCAACTTACATATACAGTATATACTATGTATATATACAGCATACATCGTATATAGCAGCTTTATAGCGCAAAACTTTACAAATTTGCCTAATGCATATTTTACTATCGTTTTTGGGCAAACAACAAAAGATTCACGAAAAGTTTGCGCTGTCACAATTTGACTATAATTTCAATGGCATTTAAAACAATGGATCTTTGGTGTTTGTTGCCAAAAAAGTGTTTGCTGCATAAAAATATATTTCGTGTGCTGAAAGCTAAATAAAAATCTAAAGATATGTATGGAATTGAAATCAGGTTCCAGTCTTTTCATTAGCGATTTGGAAAATGTTTTGAGCTTGCATTCTAATCTTTTATAGCAAAAACTATATAACTATATATTATTTATGATAATTTTTGAATGTCAAAATGCTGAACTAAAAAAAACATGTATTATTTTATTTTCAATTATATATTTTGAATGTAATAGTATATCCATAAACCAAATACAATATTTTGTATATTTTAGAATTTTACAATATACCATGAAGTACAAAATATACTATACTCTTTGTCCGTTTTCAATAATTTATACCAAATTCATATATCGAAAAAAAAACTTAAATATATGGAAGGCAATAATTGGTATCAAAGAATTCCATAGAGTACAAAATATACTATATTCCTATACATTTTTCATTAAAATATACCAAATTAAAATACCGTATAGAATATAGAATATACAAATATAAATATATTGCTACATTCAAAATATACTGAAGCCAATAATATATTTAAATATACTTAAATGCATAGCTGGTATATCAATCGCAGTGGATTAACAATATTTTGTATATTTTAGAATTTTACAATATACCATGAAGTACAAAATATACTATACTTTTTGTCCGTTTTCAATAATTTATACCATATATCTATATATAAATCGAAAAAAAAACTTAAATATATGGAAGGCAATAATTGGTATCAAAGAATACCATAGAGTACAAAATATACTACATTAGCTATACATTTTTCAATAAAATATACCAAATTAAAATACCGAATAGAATATAGAATATACAAATATAAATATATTGCTACATTCAAAATATACTGAAGCCAATAATATACCAATAAATATACTTAAATACATAGCTGGTATATCAATCGCAGTGTATCTATACTCAAAAGTATCTTAAGTATATTACAATATCGAAAAGTATCTTTTGACTGTTTTATCATAAAAGTGGCAAAGCAATTGTGTGGCCAAAAGTATCTTGTTTACTGTCTATCATCGTAATTACAAAATCTCAAGAGAGAAATGTATTTGCTCTGTAATCTTTTCGATTTGCAGCTTGAGGATTTGTTTGACTTTAGTTGCTATAGATACTTTATACTTGGCTTAGTTCAATCGATGGCTGCAAAAGCACTCTAATTAGAAATAACATATATTATGCATTCTTCTAGTCCTCTAATTAGTTGATTGAATAATTCATCAACGCGAAAGGCAAAAGACAGTTTCTCTCAGTGCACTGTTCGTTGTTTTCCATTGTGCATTCAAGTATCTATGTGTGTGTGTGTGTGTGTAATTTCGAGCAAACTTTCATTCAACTTGAGATGAATTTTCCACGCTGCGCAAATGAAGATTTCTGCTCGAGAACTTATTGCAGGCCACAAAAGCAATTGGGTGGTTGCTTTGCCTGCTCTTTCTCTTTCTCTCTCTCTCTCCCTTTCTCTTTTGGGCTCAGTGAAAATTCTATTATGAAGTTTTTCCCTCTGCACTGCTGTTAACAAGAATGCGCCAAGCAAACAGAATTAAGCTTCATCATAAGAAATTGAATTTCAAAAGAGTTATTTCATATTTTTTTTTCGTCTTTTCTTTTTCTGGCTATTGTTCTACGACTTTTTTATTGTGGCTGCTGCTTTTCTGACTCTTGAGATACATCTTGTTCTTACAGATCTTTGACTTTCCAAGCATTTGTTTACGTTTTTTTTCTTCGATTTTTTTCTGTGTTCACTTTTTAACATCGCCTTCGCCTTCGCCCTCGTCCTTCCATTTGCCCATTTGGCCATTTCTCATTTCCTATTTGGCATTTCCGCATTTCCACATTTCCACATTGCCACATTTCCACAGAGCGTTCTCCTTTTATGCTTCGGCTCATAAGCAAGTTAGCTTGTGCCTCACTTATTTTCTGTTCTGTTGCTTTTCTCCTTCCATCCAAACAGGAACAATGCTTCGCTTGGGTCGCATTTAATGAGTTTCTCTTGAGCGTTTTTGAGCCAACTTAATTTCATTTCACTTGCATTTCGTTTCAGCTAAAGCACTTACTCTTCCTCATCAGCTCTTCCTCTCTCTCTCTCTCTCTCTTGCTGTCTCTGTCAGCCTTTCTTAGTTAGTCTTAAGCTTGGTGTTCTACTTCAACTAGCGAAATAATCCCATTGCTGTCAGTTTCTCTTGTTTTATCTATTCAGCTTACATGGAAATTTAGATGAAAAACTTGCAGTTTTCTTAGAAAATTTTTCGTTCTTTTCAATAGCATCTTCTAATGCATATTTTCCATGTATTTTTCAACATTTTTGTATATATTGTAATAATACAATTTAAAATGCTTCTCCATTAAAATGTTTTGTTATTTCAAGGGATTTGTATAATAAGTACAAAAAAATGACTAAGCTTTTGACAATCTGGTATATTTTGCACTCTATGGTATATTTTGAATGAAGTACTTTGTATAATTTTAATATTCTTGCGGTATATGAATTCAGTATATTTTTGTATTTTACAGTATATTGATTTAATATGTTTACTTTATATATCAAATATATCGTTGGGTGCTTTTTTAGTATTTTGGTGGTATATTAATTCAGTATATTTTAGTATTTAAAAAAACATTCATTTGATATGTTTACTTTATCAATTTATCAAATATATCGTTTGGTGCATTTTTAGTATTTTTGTGGTATATTAATTCTGTATATTTTAGTATTTAAAAAAACATTCATTTGATATGTTGACTTTATGAATATATCAAATATATCGTTTGGTGCATTTTTAGTATTTTTTGTGGTATATTAATTCAGTATATTCTAGTATTTTAAAAAACATTCATTTGATATGTTTACTTTATCAATATATCAAATATATCGTTTTTAGTATTTTGGTGGTATATTAATTCAGTATATTTTGTAATTTAAAAAAAACATTCATTTGATATGTTTACTTTATGAATATATCAAAATATACCGTTTGGTACATTTTTAGTATTTTTGCGGTACATAAATTTGGTATATTATTAAATTGATACCACATTCTTCAGCTTTTATTCCAAATGGGTAACTCACAGTCGAGTACACTCGATTGTGCAAAGAATTTGCAGCTAGAAATTATACATCGAGAAAGATTCGAGAGAATTCGGTGTGATTTGATGTGTCGATTTATGTGGATAAACAAACGAAATGAATTTAGGCACATGCAACGTGCATGTGAATATACAATTAGTGCTCACTGTGAGCGCATATTGAAATCCATTCAAATCCCCATGGAGCAATTTGATTTGTTTTATGTTGTTTCGAGGGCGAAAATGTGTTTATTTATTTCAACAAAGCACACACAAATATTTTTGGTGCTGTGATTTAGCCAAAAGTGTTAGAGAGCGAGAGAGAGAGAGAGAGAGAGAGAAAGTAATAGAGAGATGGAAAAATAGAAGAGCAAAAGAATGCACAATTTTTGCTGCAATAGTTGAAGCTATTATAATTAAGTTTTGCTTTTGATTGCATTTGGGATTTGGCTTATTTTGAATGCAAAAGACAAAAAAGACTTTTCTCCTCTTCGATATTGCATTTGGTTTCGGTAATTCCGGCATTTTGTCGGCACTTTCGGCAAATTTGGGGTTTCCTCTTTGAAGTTCGGCTTTTTCTATTTATTTTTTTTTTTTTTTTTGGCAACAAACGAAAATCAATATGACGCATGCGCTTGCCCCCCTCAAAACAAGCAAGGACAGAAAGGACATGTTGTATGGGTGTGTTCCTGCCACACACACACACACACATACACATACACTTACACACACACACATACACTCACATAGTAGAAGATACAACAACTTGACTATGGATAGCTGCTGCAATCCTTTTAGTTCCTTTCCTTTCGAATTGCAATTAAAAAGCTCGTTTACTAAATTCAATTACAGGCTTCTTTACTCGATACTAATTTCCAGCTTGGACATTATGAATGCGTTAACACCTCCAACGTGTTAACGTGTTCCATGCTATTAAAAAAAAAAACCATGTGGCAATTATCTATTGATCAAGTGACTTTTAATTGCTTAAGTGCAGCATTTATGACATGGCCATTGAAGCGTGATTAAGCTAATATTTAAAGAGAGAGTTTGAATTAAATAGAATACAGAATTTATAATAAAAATAATCATAAATTGTAGTAAAATAGAATACGGAATTTATATGTTATTTGCATTTCATAAATAAAAAGTAATAATCGTAAATTTTAAAACAAGAATTTCTTTTTTCTTTTAAAGAAACGTAACTAATAGCTAAAATTAAACTAATAACTAACATTATGTAAATTAAAGTGAATGTATCAAAAAGTATTGTTAATATGTGAATGAAAATTATGCAGTTAAATTGTGTAAAGTTTCTGTACAAATTAAACCAATCTTTGGTATAGTAATAAATTAGAAATCATTGATTCAATAGTATTATTTTGTAAGAGCAATTTCAACTCAAACATTTTACTAAATTTTTTTATATAAACTGAGTCGTAAAGCCATAAAAAAAATCAGTTAGAAAGTTACGCCGAGTATGCTCGACTGTAAGGTACTCGCTACACACTTTCAATAAGGTCAACATAGTGTGTTATTATTTGAAATACTATATATATCAAATTAATGCACCAAAATAATACTAAAATATACCAAAGGTTATATTTGGTATATTTACATACTAATAGATTAGAGTATTATTACCATAGAATACAAAATATACTATATTGTCGCTACCCGCTTCTATAAAATATACCAAAAAATACTAAAATATTGCAAGGATTATATTGATATGCTACTGAGTTCAAAATATATTATGAAGCACAAAATATGTTATACTCGCAACTCAATAAATATATCGAAAAAGTACTGAAATATATCGAAATGTACAAATATACTATACTCTATAGAAATTACCAAAATTAATGTACCAAAAATACTTAAATATGACAAAGGTTCTGAAATATACCAATATGTACAAAATATTTCATACACACTACCCATTTTCATTAAAATATACCAAAAACCACTAAAATATATACCAAAGGTTAAAATTAGTACACCGAGAACAAAATATACTATATTCGCTACCCTATTTTCAATCAAATTTACTGAGAAAATTACTAAAAAGGTTATCATTAGTATAAAGATATACCACGACGTTTAAAATGTAACATCAAATATACTGAAATATACCCAAATGTATAGTTAGTATATCAAAATATACGTTCATAGCGTCTCGTCTTGACGCTGATCAAGAATACGTATATATATTTGAAGAGGTCGGAGTTTTTTCCTTCTGCCTATGAGATCGGGAATTAAAGTATGCAACTTGAACATGGAAAATTTTATGTTAAGGCAAAGGCAACAACGGGAACAGAAAACCTGTTTTGAATGCTGCAAATAAACTTTTTGGGTAAACACAAGTTGCACAAGTTGACAGAAAATGTTGCGTTTGAGCACAACTCTAATAAAATGCAATTGAAGTGCACTTCGAAGCAATCAAAAAACAAAAAAGGGTTGAGCTAGCGGGAGGGGAAATCAAACAAAAACAAAAAAAGCAAAATAAACTGCAAACAAGTTTAAAAAACAGCCACCAACTGTGCAACAGCAACAGCAACAGCAACAACCCAAACCACCCAACGAGAATAGAAAAAAATAAACAAGGAAAATAGAAATTCAGACGCTGCTCTGACTCTGACACGGACTCGAATTCAGGAACGTCAGGGACCAGGGAACTGACAACTTTCATTACCTGCGCAGCACAGCAGCAACAACAACAGCAGCAACACAGCAACAGCAGCAACACAGCACACCAGCAACCACTGGACAGCAGCGTTCTAAAGTGCAGCGCTCACAAAGTTTTTAGAGATGTGAGACGCGCGACCACCACCAAAAAATACATAAAAAAGCAGCCAGGCAGTGAGAAGAAGACAGAGACAGAGGAGGAAGAGGAGGAGATGGAGAAGGAGAAGGAGGTGGAGAAGGAGAAGGAGCAACCACATGCAAATCCATATGGCCATTAGCCAAGTTGTGGATAGTCTGAGAGGACCTTTGGCCAGGCGCTGGCGGGGAGGCGACGCGGCGGCGCTTTGTGGCAGCTGTAAAGCCGCATCGAAGTTGCGTTTTTTTTACTGTGTTGCCATACCCGGCAGTCAGAGCTGTTAAAGGGTATATCAAGCTATATTCATGCATGAAATTTAAGAGCAATATTAATTTAATGCTCATTTAATGGTCTCAACTGTGAGAAAGAAAAGCGAAAATGCTTAAAATTTACCAAATTAAGATACCGTAAAAATACTAACACAGTAATACATTCAAAATATACCACAGACTGCAAAATATACCAGATTGTTAGTCAAAGCAACTAAGACTCGATTGTTGTAGACGTTTTTTTGCTATAGAAAATTACTTCTTTAAAAATTTCTACAATTTTTATCTAATTGCAACGAAGTTTTCAGGAATCACAAAAGTTAGAGTTGTTGAAATTATAATGCATCGGAAAAGTTCAATAAAGACAAAATTTGGTAGAAAGTTGATGAAGTATTATACAGTATTATGACTACCATAATCTCAAATACAAAACATAGTTTAAATTGCAGTTATAAAGAATCTGATTAACGTTTAACCATAAAATTTGCAATTAAAAAAAAATGTTATAGAAATTTTACTTAGCACAAAATAATGTAATTGTTCTTAGTTGCAGTTAAGTGCACTTCCCTTTTATCAACTTTGGAAGAGTTCAATTAAGAAACAATTTTGTAGAACTGCAATTACGAAATAACATTATAGAATTCTTATTTAGCACAAAATAATGTCGATATTGGTTTTAGTTGCAGTTAAGTGCAGTATTTGTTTGTCGACGTTGTAATGCATTTAAGACCGAGCAACATAACAACGTTCAACAATAAAATGTGCAATAACGAAACAATTTTTGTTTAGCCACCAACATGTTAATAGTTTGAATTAGTTGAAAATGCACTTAAGTGCATTTGACTATGTAATGTTTAAAAATGAAATTAATAGTTAGTTAAGTATCCAATCAAAGTGCAACAATGAAATTTACAATTAGGGAAAAGTTAAACAGATCTTTTGTTTAGCATAAAATAATGCTGTAATTGGTTTTAGTTGCTGTTAAGTGCACTTTTTTAGCTAAGAAACAATTTTCTAGAGCTTTGATGCAGTATTATGACGATAACTGTGCATATAAGAAAATTGTATAAATTGAAATATGAAAAATAATTGCATTAACATCAAATTGTAGAAAATGTTGATAGTTTGAAAATGCACTTAAGTGCAAATTTGTGTATGTAAAGGTTGAAAATGAAATTAATAGTTAGTTAAGTATCCAATCAAAGTGCAACAATGAAATTTACAATTAGGGAAAAGTTAAACAGATCTTTTGTTTAGCACATAATAATGTCATAATCGGTTTTAGTTGCAGTTAAGTGCACTTTGTTAGCTAAGAAACAATTTTATAGAGCTTTGATGCAATATTATGACGATAACTGTGCATATAAGAAAATTGTATAAATTCAAATATGAAAAATAATTGCATTAACATCAAATTGTAGAAAATGTTGATAGTTTGAAAATGCACTAAAGTGCAAATTTGAAAATAAAATGAATAGTTATCGGGTATTTCGCAGTCGTTGCAAATGTCGAACGTAACTTGATTACATGCTGTTTTGCTGCTGCGTTTTCTATAAACATCAAAAATGTATAAACTGACAACAGCAACAACAACAACAAGAACAACAACAGCAACAACAACAATGGCAGCGAAAAATTCAAAATTCAAGCACCACTCCAAAGCGCTGAGCGCACGATAATTGAAATGGACAGCATCCGGTTGCAGTAGCAGCAGCATCACTTTAGGGGGAAGGGGAAGGTCGTGGAGAGGGGGTAGTGGGTAGGGGGAAGGGGGAAGGTGCACGGTTGATGGTCGATGGTCCATGGTGGACGGTCTAGGAGCAGTTATTCTTTTTTTGTTTTAGAAATGACGTATGCCATGTAACTCTGGCAGTCGAAACGTTATGTATATAGAGAAGGAGAGAGAGAGAGAGAGAGAGAGAGAGAGCGAGAGGGAGAGAGCGAGAGAGAGAGAGAGAGAGAGAGAGAGAGTGGTACATTGTCTGGGCAAACTTGGGAGCGGGTTATACATAACCTCAACAAAGAAAACAACTGCACGAACCAGAAAAAAAAATATTAACCAGAAAACAGAAACGCGAAAACGAGAAAAACATGCATTGGGGGAGAAGAAGAAGAAGAAGGAGAAAAAGTGCAGCCTGTCGGCGAAACTTTTGCAACCCTAGTCGACAAAAAAAAAAAAACAAAACAAAACGAAAACACAAAAATTGTTTAAAGTAATCCCTCCGGCAAAACCTTTATCAGGCAGGCGACTGCCTTCAGCCTCATCCTCAGTCTCATCCTCAACCATCATGATTCGCTTTGCTGCTTTCCATTTTCAAAAATTTCTTCATTTCCATCAAAGCAAGAACGAAAAATATTTCACAAATAAAAAGACGAAAAACTGCAACGATTCGCAAGAACTTTACAGTCCAATACTTTTTATAGTATAATTCCTATAGTAATCTCTTAAAATTCCCTAAATATTTTAAGAGTTTTACAACCCTTATGAGATAACTAGAATAGATACTTTGATTGGAAATTATGCATAACAATTGCAGCTTAAAACTTTTCAAAAACATTATTAAAGACTTTTATAAACACTTGCAATATGAAATATCAAATGGAATTGTAATGATTAATATTCGATCTATTCATCAGCAAGTTCAATTTATTTGCTTATATAAATTGAATTCAACAAATTAAAACTTGCTATCATCAGTTTTAATCTTCTTTTCTATGAATTAGAAACTTCAGCTCTATAGTTGATTATTTCTAAGCTAGAACTTGAAAATATATGGTATATTTCGCACTCTATGGTATATTTTGAATGTGAATATACCAAAAATACCAAAATATGCCAATGGCTTTGAGAGTACTCTATCAATATACCAAATATAGCATTTGTCCCATTTTAGTATTTTTGGTATATTCATTCGGTATATTTTCAGTATTCTTACGGTAATTTGATATGTTTACTTTATCAATATACTGATTATCACCTTTGGTGTTTTTTTGATATTTTACAGTATATTCATTTTATATCTTTACTTTATCAATATACCAAATGTAACCAATGTCATATTTTTAGAATTTTTACGGTATATTTTTAGAATAATGCTGCACTGTTTTGCTTTTAGTCAAAACGTATATCGGGTATCTCAGAGTCGAGCACACTCGACTGTTGCTTTTGTTACTTGTTTTGTATTAATTAGCACTCTATAATGTCATTGAAACAGAATTTTGTAATACAATTGGCAACAAGCAAAGCTCATTAATTAAATTTGCATTTGAATAGTAATCAACAATTTGTTCTTTAGCATTCCTTTTACAAAGCAAGCTTAAAATTTTGCTGCAACTTGTTATTGAGACTTTTGCAACTCTTTTGAAAACTAATTTGCTTTGCAAGTATTTTTGCATTATTTGCAGCATTGCTTCTTGTTTTCCGGTAAAGAATCTTTGGTAAACTGCAGCTGAAGCTTGTTTGTTTGGTATTCAAGTTGGCAACAATCCTTCAAAGAAATAAAAAAAGTGATGCTCATTATGAGCATCTTCATTGCTTCTTCTTCATTCTGCATCTCATCATCATCGTCGTCGTCATCATTATTATCGGCTGTTGTTTTCATTTAAATTTTGTCTTTTGAGCAAAACGAAGGGAAAGAAAGCAAAGTTGCCAAGTGCTAAACAATTAATTAGAAAAGTTTTGCTGCTGTTTTTTTTCCATTCTTTTTTTGTGCCTTTCTTTTTTCTTTTTTTTTGGCCATTGGCCGACTTGACTCGACTTCAAAAGCAATTTTGTAAACTTGGCAAATAACATCAACTGACGGCCGCTGCCAAGAAATGTTACGCCAAACGCAACAAACTCTCTCTGCAATTGAAAAGGAAAATGTATTTTCCTTTTTCCAGCCGTCAAGTTAATAGGACTTGGAAATTCGTAGAAAAGACAAAGACACACCTCATAGTAAATACGCTGTAAGAATTGCAAAATTTTATAGCATACTTTGCAGCGTTTCGTAAGAAAGAGAGATAGTTGAGTGTGCTCGACTGTGGGATACCTTTTACCGATTTTGAATAAAAGCAAAACTGAGCGGTATTTATATTAAAATATACCAAATTATTGTAATACAAAAATACTAAAAAATTTACTGAAGGTCATAATTAGTATATCGATGAAGTGATATGTTTAAAATATACTTAACCTGTATTATTCTTAAAATATACCAAATTAATATACCAAACATACTAAAAATAAACTGAATACCCTATTTGGTATATCGATGAATGAATGAATGATGTTTGAAATATACCATAGAGGTAAAAATATACCAGATTAACAGCCAAAAATTCTAAAAAAAATTTGTAAATAACAAACATTTGAATTTCATATTTGTTACTAGTAAGTACAAATTATATTAAAATATAATAAATTAAAATAACACAAAAATACTAAAAATATGCTGAAGGCCATATTTGGTACGTTGGTGTTTTAAAACTTTTGAAATATAGCTGTATTATCTTAAAAAATACCAAATTAATATACCAAACATACTAAAAATAAACTGAATACCCTATTTGGTATATCGATGAATGAATGAATGATGTTTGAAATATACCATAGAGGTAAAAATATACCAGATTGACAGCCAAAAATGCTAAAAAAAAATTTGTTAATAACAAACATTTGAATTTCATATTTGTTACTACTATAGTAACTACAAATTTCTTTACTCTCTCACTCGCTCTCGAAGATTACAGAGTATTCGAGGTTGAAATGCGGTTAGAACGCGTTGCTATAAAATGTTTTTATGCGAGTGCTTAAAACTGACCGCAGATAAACTTTGCTACATTGTATTCTAAATGGTCAGAATAATTACTTCATTAAATGTATATTAACATCTTTATGAGTTGCCTCAAAGAAGGCACAAATTTTGGGGTGTGACGGAAAAGTTGTTTTGTAATATCCAAAAAGTTGAATATGCTTTTCCATATAAATGTTAATTATTTTGTAATATGAAAATATACATTTCTCTTTTGCTATAATGTAATTTGATTATAATAAAGTTTTATTGATATATTAAAACTATATAAAGTAGTTGCACACAGTTAGAGAGACTCTAACTTTAAAATTTAACTTGTTAAATAGATGTTATAACATTTTTTAAGTCAGAGAAATATTTTATTATGTGTTTAGATATACCTATTATATATGTATGTATATGTTATATATTATTTATACCTATTGTTTATATATTATATATTATTTACCTATTGTTTCTTACATATTCTTTAAGTATTCCAACGTAATTTTTCTGTAAAAGATTCCTTTTTATAAAATCCCCTATGGTTAGGGGATATAAAAAGTTTATTTAAAGGAAGAATCCAATAATATATATGCTAAACATGATCATAGTTCAAGCTGAGTTCAAACTTTCTCCTTAAAGCTCTAATGTTGCTTAAATGAAATAAAACTATTCGATATGAGTGCGCAAATTTTGGGGGCACGAGGCGTTATGAGATCCCTGTGCTCCCACAAAAAAAGATATATATACATATAGATATATTGATAGTTGCCCCCTGAAAATGGAACCCATTTAGATGCTGTTATATTTGCGACCCTTCGCATTGGTTTTTATGCTCCGAAAACGAGAAAGAGAACGAGAACGGGGACTGGGAACTGAGAACTGGGAATGTTCAATAAATGTTAATGTGCAATTTGGAGTTTTCCTTTCCTTCAGCGGGCAGGTACAACAAACACACACACACATACACACACAGATACCCATATCTACATTCATTTATGAGTGTGTGTGAGTGTTTATATCTGTTGCAATTTATGAAAAAAAAAGAGGAAAAGCGCAAAAAACATCAAAACCATTTTATGTGCTAACGAAATAACAAAAGCCGGTTCGCTGTGAGCGTGTGTGTGTGTGTGTGGGTGTATGGCACACTCACTTACTCACACCCACACATACACATACACATACACATACATAGACACACCCTGAGCAGCGGCCACGTCGAGAACACATAAAATGCAATGAGGCAACGTTTTTTTCCTTGTTGTTTTGTGTTCTGCGTGTTGTTCGCTGTTTGTTGTTGTTGTTGGTGTTGTTGTGCCTTTGTTGTTGTTGCTGCCGCAAATTCAATTTCCGCACATTGTGCGCAGCTCCCCAAAGCGCAAATTCACAAAGCACCCACAACTACACACACACACACACACACATAGGCTCACTTGGCTCTCAGAGACATGCGCTTACTCTCCTTTTAGTTTTACTCTCTCGTTTGCTTCCTAGAAAATTTGTGTGAAGCATAGATTGCGCAATCTATCCATGGAAATCAAAACAACGCCCCACAAATACACTTGCACGCACACACAGACAGCGAGCGTGAGAGCAAAAGAGAGTAAAACACACAGCAGGCATGAATGAATGCGCTAAATATGCAAGCGCAAGAGCGAGAGCGAGAACGAGTGGAAGCATAAAAGTGAATGAGAGAGAGCAGAGCAGAGCACAATGCAGAGAGCAAGAGACTGCGCGCAGAGCAGAGCGAGAGCAGGTGTTTGGAGAGGGGGGTTGGGGAGAGGAGGAGGGGGCAAGTTGGCCACCGGCCGGCAACCGAGAGACGAAACACGAAAAGGAGAGTGTGGAGAGTGAAGAGAGGAGGGAGGGGACACACATAGTCGGCGCTTTGCTGCCCACATTTTTCAAGCTGTGTTTTGGGATGGGAGGTGGGTAGGCGTGTCGCTAGGTGGGCGGCTGGCTGCTGAGATACAGATGGAGAGAGTGAATGAGAGAGAGGGGGGAAGAGAGGCGGGGAAGTAGTTCGCCTTTATGTTGTACATAGCATTGTGTCAGAGTTCAATATCCTGCATCAGCAGCAGCGGAGCAGTGTCAACTGACAGCAGGTGGCGCAGCCTGACGCTCAGGTGAATGCAGCCCGACACCAAATAAGTGCGAGCGAGAAAGTTAGCGAGTCAGTGCGAGCGAGAAAGAAAGAGAGAACAATATATGTATATGCATACAAGTTCACATATGTGAACAAGGACTTGTTACAAAGCTTACATAAGCGCCAAAGTGATCGTAAAAAAGCGAAATAAAGAGAGCAACAAATTAAGAAAAGAAACGAAGAGCTGACGAAGAAGGAGCTCAAGAAAAGCAAGCAGGAATATCAAAGAAAAACACATAAAACAGTTTATCAATGAATGGTAGAGATGTATATTAGAGAGAAAGAGAGAACAACAAACTTGACAAAAAGGAAGCAAAGATAAGATTTAGGAGTATATAGAATTTCCTATTTATATAACTTATTTGAATTTCTTTAGTTTCATACGTTTCTCGTGTTCATTCATTCGCTTCTCATTCTATTTTTACTACATAGAATGAAAGAAAAATTGGGAAACGAAGGAAACTAAAGCAATTTAAATAAGTTATATAAATAATAAATTCATATATAATGCATATGAGAGTAAGATATATTTTACAGATCTATGCATATTTTTAAAACAAAATATTTCAAACAATACGAGTAAAGAAATTTCTTTGGAATATTATTATGAAAGGAATATGATAATCAAATTTAAATCTTAAAAGGATTTTTTGTTTGTTTGGAGTAAAGTACCGATAACATAATCATTATAAATAAATATTTGAACTTTTGATTAGAATGATTTCCTTAATTTTTGATTAACTAATGTTAATCTGAATCACTTCGTCTGAAAATTTAATAGAATAATAATAATTAATTATGATTTCCTAAAAAGTAGATATATAAAGTTAGATATACTTGATGATAGCAGATCAGAAATAAAAGGCTCTAATTATGGTGAACACTAACTTATTTCTAGGCTTATAAAATGCACTAATTATTAGTTACTATATAAGTGAAAAGATATCAAAAGAGAAAACAGTTTCATGAAGATATATTAAAAAAGGATATTTAAAAAAATATGATAATATTTGATATTATTGTACACCAAAAAGGGATATATAATATAAAGAAAATAAAAACAAAAAGGATTAAGAGCGATGAAAATGAATAAGATGAAGAAATATTTGATCAACTAAAATGCAATTATAATATAATATATATAATCATAATCTTTGAAATCAATTCAACATCAAAGAACATCGCTCAGTTCTCACTCCATCGCAATAATTTTCAGAGAATGTTTCTGGTCAAGCGATTTGAAGTTGCAGCTAATTAGTCCAACTTGCATAGTTGTCTATATAATTATGATGGTTATCGGGGTATACGAGTTCACCTTTTTTGTCTTTTGGGCGTTTTGATGCCGTCTCATTTGGCAGCGACACGGGGCGCCAACCCTTAACTACTTGCCACATGTGTTCGCTTATGTGTGTGTGTGTGTGTGTGTGTGTGTGTGTGTGTGTGTGGCACGCTAATGAACGTCGAGGGTTGCTGCGAACAGGCGGCAGGCTTCACTGTACCAGCCTAATGTCCAGGCTGAGAGATGCAAGCGAACGAAAGAGAGAGACAGGCTGAGAGAGAGAGAGAGAGAGAGAGAGAGAGAGAGTCTGGACCTGGTCCATTGGACTTGGGCTGATTGCTTGGGACGTGCATCAATTTATATCAATTCAATTCAATCGTCTACCTGAATGTTCTATGCAATTGCGAGTGCATTGAACTCGTTGCTAACAAGCTGAGACTGAGAGAGAGAGAGAGAGAGAGCGAGAGAGAGAGAGAGTGGACAAACAATTGCGAAAAATGGGGCGCTAACTAATTTTCGAACAATGCAAACTATGCAACACACTTGCCAGAGGCGTCCCAAAGGGGCGAAGTTGGCAACAATGTAAACGAGATGTGAGCAAACAATTGTCGAGAATAACAGTTAAAATTTATTTACACAAGAACTTGCTTATTAAAGAGCATCAGACGTTACAAGCAGGAGTATATATAAAGTATATATATTTTAGATCCGCCCGCATTGCCTGACAATATGATATGCTTAGTACTCTTCAATGGAATAGTATATTAATATACTATACCAATTATAGTATTCGGTATCTTAAAGTATATTTTCTGCTTATGAATTTGGTATATTTCGATAATAATACTAGAATGTACAATCTTAAACATATGTACAGTATATATATTCATGATCCGCCTATTTGTCTATAAATCTGGTGTTACAGTATATTAATGTACCAAATATAACATTCGGTATACTGCAGAATTTTTCGTTTTATGGATTTGGGATATGTATTTAAGAATAATAATGGAGTGGTATTACAGAAGAAAAAGTAACAAGCAGAAGTATATACAGTATATATATTCATGACTATCTGATGTTACACCATATTAATGTTTATATTTTTCGTTTTATGGATTTGGTATTTTTAATTAATAATAATTGAATGATATTATAACTTTATCACAGAAGGAATTGTAACAAGCAGAAGTATATATAAAATATATATATTCTTGATCCGCTTGTTAATATATAATCGCATTGTCTCACAATCTGGTATGTTTAGTATTCTTTGGTATATTTTGAATGTAATAGTATATTAATATACCAAATATAGTGGGTTTTCTTACTTGTTATACCAATAACTATACCAAGAGTCTATACTTAGGGTTGTCAAATTTATTTCAGTAAGATAAAATTGTTAGAGCTTCTCTCACAATTCAAATCTTTATATGTCTCGATTATAATTAAGAATTTTATGTTCTTTACATTGTTTTTCTTTAAATTAATCTATTTTATGATAAAATGTGAATTTAGCCTTCACAGTTTTTTCTTTAATTTATAACACATGCTTTTTTAGTTTTTGTTATTATCCTAGAATCAACAAAAATAAAGAAGCGTTTTGTTTCATGCTCTTATTCTTTCTAAAAATAATGTGCAGTTTGTGTGATCGTTCGACACAGACTCTTTTGAACCCCCTCCGTTTTTGAGTAACCCCCGTTGCGACGCCTCTGTCTCTGCTTCTGACTGCAAATGTCATTACATAAGGTTTGCAAAAATGCTACATGCGAAGTGTCAATAAGTCGCCTGTGTCCATAAATTGTTCGACTGCAGATTTGACAGCTGTGATCCCCTACACATTGAGTTTATCCCTTGGTGGTGGTTGTGGATCGTGCGTTAACCCGACAATGATGCACTTGGTGGTTGCTACATAGTTGGGAAAGTGTTACATTTAGCACGATGCGACTCAAAAATGCAAATGAATTCGTTCTGGTCGCATCGAGTTACCTTTTTTACACGCTACTCTCGGATCTAGAGAACTGGTTTTAGTTTTATTATTTCCTTTTTTTTTTTTTTTGCTTTCTTATCAACACTGTTTTCTCATTCATTCCCGAGCACGATCCCCCTTCATTAGATTTAACCCTTTTGTTTTTGTCAAAACTTGAAAACATTTTGGCGTTTCGGGAAAGTTGAAAATGAAGACATATGGCTGGGCATTTTTTTCATTTTTACTTTTCACAACAAGCGAAGGGATGGAATGGATCTTCAACTTGTTTTGTTCTATTCATACGCTTTTTTTTTTCTTCTGTTGTTTCGCCATCAAATGAATTAGACGTGTAATGGATCAAGTAAATGAAGGTAAATGGATGAAAGTGGCTTAGACCGCATTACATTAAAGGCACACTGACAGCTCTATCAGCGTAAATCTGAAAAAAGTGTGCCGTCTGTCTGTCTGTCCGCTTGCTTTTAAGCAAATGACTTGCTCAGTTTTTTAGATATCCATACAAAACTTGCTATACGTAAATAATTTTGCAGTTGCTATCATAAAAACCAAATTTCAGTTCCCTATTTGAACTTTTCGAGTTAATATTTTAATTATTTTTAATTGTAATTAAGTTTAAATTCAATATTTGTATTTTTCAAGTAAATATTTTAGCTTAGAACTTTATATTGCCATACTGACAGCCCTATGAGAGTAAATCTGAAAAAAGTGTGCCGTCTGTCTGTCTGTCCGCTTGCTTTTAAGCAAATGACTTGCTCAGTTTTTTAGATATCCATATAAAACTTGGCATACGTAAATATTATTGCAGTTGCTATCATATTATTAAGTTTCAATTCACTATTTATATTTTTCAAGTAATTATTTTAGCTTAGAACTTTATGTTGGTGCACTGACAGCTCTATGAGAGTAAATATGTAAAAAGCGTTCCGTCTGTCCGCTTGCTTTTAAGCAAATAACTTGCTCAGTTTTTTAGATATCCTTTGAAAATTTGATATACATAAATATTATTGCGGTTGCTATCATAAAAACCAAATTTCAGTTCTTTATTTGAACTTTTCAAGTCAATATTTAAGTTTAGGGTAAACAATTAATAGCTATTAGCTAGGAGTTGTTATTATAAGGCATGAAATATTGACAATTACTGTTCTGTACTTTATTTATTTATTTACTTTATCGGTGGAATTCCAGAGATTCCAAACTACAATAGTATACTTAATGTTGTTGTATGTGTGTGTGTGTGTGTGAGAGTTTCGCCCACATTATGAATGGTTATTTAGCACACAAGCTATAAATGGCAAGCAACCACTTGACACTCAATACTCAAGGCCTCACACACACATACATACACATACACATAGAGACACTCATTCACACAGAAACACACTCAAGTAAAAAACGAGAACCACCCCAAACAAAAAAAAAAAAGGAGAAAAAAAGAAAAAGAAACAAAATTAAACGAATTGGGTCAAAAGATAAACGGAATTATCTTCAAGAGCCTATGAGAAAAATAAGAAACACTTTAAATTTGCAAAGAGTGTGGGACGCACGGCAGAAAAGGAAAACATAAAAAGAAAAATACAACGAAATCCTTTAAAAAATGCAAACGGTTGCCACTCAAGCGGCAACCAGCAAAAGCAACAACAAGAGCAAAAGCAGCAGCAACAGCAAAAGCAAAGGCAAAGGGAAAGGCAACCAACCCCCCAGAGTTACCCAAACTCAAGCCTCAAACCCTCCCCCTTGCCCCTTTGCTAAGAGAAAGCAGCCAAGCAATGAAAGCAAGCAAAACCACCAAAAGCAACCGACTGATGTTTAGCTTGACTGCTTTGGCTCACCTCCCCTCCCACCCCCTCGCTACACCATAGGTCTGCTGCTCATCTTCAACGTTGTCAACTCAAATGTTGAAATTTCATTATTTATAATACGGAAGCTGTGTGTGCGATCCAGCGAATTTGTCTGTGTGGGAGAAACGAAAAGTAAATGTGCGTGTGTGTAAGTGTTGGCGTATGCCAGAGATAAAGTGTGAGCGCGGGGGCATGTGTGGAGTAGACAAAGTCTATGCGAGAGAGTGATTCAGTACGAAAACGAGAGAGAGCAACTGTTGAGAGAGCGCTTGTGTGAGAGCAACTCAACGTGCAAGTGCCTGTGTGTGTGTAACTGCCGCTCTCTGCTTTCTGCTAACAACCGGCTGCCGGCATAAATATCATGCGCTCTCGCATTCGTTTCCCCCTTGCTCCACCTTCTACTGCATGCGTATCCTTATTGCGTGTTATGCAGCAGCAGAGTTCGGTGAGGGGGTCTAAATTTTCATTGTGTTTTCTGTCAAAGCTTTTATCTTGCATCCAATTGGGAATATATACAATACATATACATATACATATATATCTACAAATATAATCCAATTAACTTGTCTGAGAACATCAGCCTCAAACTTAAAATGCTTTAACCAGCTTTAAGTATGCAAATTATTGCGAGCAAAATATATTGCGAGTACTTAGCTCAGCTTTTGACGGCAAAATCTATGCAAATTCATATTCGGAGCTTGCCTCTTGAAATTGTTTAGCTCTACTATAAATCTTCTTTAAGCATGCTGCGAGCTTTTGTACGATTTGCATAAATAATTGCAATATAGCAAAATTATGATAATTATGGAAATTCGGAGACATTTTTTTACTGCAAATGTACTTGCTAAAAAAAAAAAATGTACTAGCTTGAGTTAGGCAAGTATTTTCGGTACTTTGTGCGATTAAATTGAGACGTGTTTCGAATTTATTATATCAATTATTAAAATTAAAAAGTATATATCTTTTAGATTGCATTTTGTTTCAAATAAAATCTTTTGTTTATGAGAGATGTTGTATTTTGCAATATTTATTTTAAAAATTTGATATATTCTTTTTTAAAATGTAGTTTTTTGAATCATTTTATTTCTATTATATTGTGTTTAATTCTTTCTTCTATCACATTTTTCAAGAATTCTTATTTAACAGTAACATTAATGTACAACTGTATTCAGCTCGTTATTTATGCAAAATTTGCATTCTCTTTATCATCGCTTTAGACATGAAAAAAAAACTCTGCTGCGCTTTGATCGGCGATGATTTGCGAAGGCTTTTGCGATAGAAGTAAATATTTAAAGTACTCTCGTGCTTAAAGTGGCTTTTAGTTAATGTTCGTGTAACTCGTCTGATTTGCATTTCAAAGTATATAGCGCCATATCTGTGAGTATGATGGCTATAGCTAGATACACACTTGCACGCCCGTATTTTGCATTTAAATTCCCCCGAGCGACACGCTGGCACTCGCCCACAACCCCCCACTCCCTCTACTTTTCATCACCCACCAGTAACAACACACACACACACACTCACACATATACGAAGAGAGCCAAGCCAAAATAATGAGAGAGCGCAAGAGCAAGAGCGCGAGTGAGAGCAAAGGCGATGGCGTGACGTGACGTGACGTGAGCTATGGACTCTCGGCTATCGCTGTCTCGCTTGCCCAAAAGGGTGTGTACTATGCCGGCCGGCTGTAAGCGTAGAGCTTATAGAGCAGAGCGAGATAGCGCGCTACGCGTGCGGTGGTTGTGCGCTCATTCGCTCTCCTAGAAAGGTTGGGAGAGGGGGGCGGGGGAACAAAAAAGGGATACTGCTGCTGTAAGGACGACCGAGAACCGAGGACCGCGGCGCCTGTTTGCTGTTTCTGCTTTTTTCAGTCGTACGTGTTCGTTCGTTGCTTTCGTTCGGTTTTGATTCTCCATTCGGTTGTGTTTCTCAATTCGAGAACATTCATTTATAATTTTTTGACTCCTCTGCACCAGTTTTTGTGTTGTATTCAGTTACGAATTTGTTGTGTTCTCGGTTTTTTCCAAACTAAAAAACAAACAACAACAACAACAAAAACCACAACAAGGAACTAGAAAAGAACACACACACACACAAAAAATACACCAATAACTGTGCATGTCGCTCTCTGTGCAATAATAAATCTATAATACATAGATATATATATTTAACTAACTATCGCAACTATCGTACACTTTCGATTCGTTCTCATCATTATTATAAATAATTTTTTTTTACGTTCGTGTCGGGCCCTGGCAATTGCAATAAAACGAAAACACGAAACATCGTCCTAGCCAAATTTTTGTCACATATTTTTTTTTCGTGCAAATTTTCTCGAAAATATCGTGCAAAGTGTCTGCCAAATAGCAACCACAACAACAACAGCAACTACTAAAGCAACAACAATAATAACAACAACAACAACAGGAGCAGCACTTGCAGCGTCGTTATTAGACAAAGCCGTCAGAGCGAGACACACGCTGCTCTTTCTCAACAACAACAAAAAAAGTAAGGAAAAAGAAAACGAAAAAAAATTCAAACTTTGCGACATGGCGAGACAAAGCGTAAACGAGACAGACGCAAAAACTTTGCCAACTGCAGCAGAGCGCTATAGCGTAAGAGTGAGAGCGAGAAAGACAGAGCAAGTTCTGCAATCAATAGACCGAGCATTGTTTTATCTATTCACAAAAAAAAGCCAAATAGAAGTTGCCAAGTTCTCACTTTTTGTTGTTGCTGCTCATGTTTTTTTTGTATTTGATTTTGTTTGCTTTTTTTTTGGTTGTCTAGTCTAGCTATTGCCAAAAAAGTCAAGTGTTATAACAACAGAAGTATAACAGTTATGGAGGTGCTTGTTTTTTTTTAAGTGTGTAAAAAAGATCTTAGCTAAAGATAAAATTATCTACAATGTAGCTGAAATATTACTCAAAATGGTCTATCGGAAGCGTAGATCTATTTCTATGTATAACAGTTGACTGAGCTACACAGCTGAGAGTTATACTAGATGCAAATGTGAAGCTCGAGGCTAGAGAATGTATTTAGCAGACCGTATAACTGTGTTTGTATGTGTGAGCGGGGGGTGTGTGTGTGTGTGTGAAAGTGCAGGGTTGAAAAGGGTAAGCGTAACGAGTTGAAAGTTGCAAAAGAAAGTTTTCAACTATGCATTCATTCTAGTAAGGGGTGTTCGACAAAATAACATTTTAAAATGGAGGCTGACAAATGTAACAAAAAGCAGTCTCAAAGATCACGAAAACTGATTACCACTCAAAGTAGAAGTTAAGAGCTTAAGAAATGGTTTTTTAAGACAGGGTTATTTCATGAAAATTATATTTATAGAAAAAAAGGAAGATAAAAAGGATTATCAAAGATGAAAAATTGAAAAGAAGCTGAAGATAATAAATTAAATTATTTTGAAAAATTTAAAAATTAAGAAAAGTTGCAAATATATTTAAAAATCTACTCATTTCTTGAAACGAAATTTTTTAAAAATTCAAGATATGAGTTGAAAATGAAAGTAACGGCAAGCCAAACAATATTTAACAAGTAAGAAAGCTAATTTCGAGTGAGTTCAACTTTGAGATACTCGCAAGCCATTTTCACCAAATAAACATATTTTGGTATTTGGTATATCGATGTACTATAATATAGAAAACATACCAGATTGTCTGCTAAAGTAACCAAAGCAACCACTTTTATGCATACAACATTATTTCTTATCCAACTTCTACAACTCTAGCAGAAAAGAGTGAGAGAAGCTAGTTAAATAAGAAAAGCTAGTGGCGAACAATTCTACAAATGCAACTGCGACTGTCTCTGTTAACGTTCTGTCTCGCTCTTGCGTCAGCTGCAACCCAAATGCTATGTCGTTTGCTCTTTCGCTCTCTTTCTCGCTCACTCTCTTTGATTCTTGGACGCTTGCACCCTTGGCCGTCAAGACCGAGACGCAGACCAAGAACATGCACAGACCCAGACCGAGACCGAGAACGAGAATGAACCCTGACCCACCTCAAGGTGCTGTGATGTTCAAGGAGGGGGCGGGGGCGGGGGCGGAGGCGGGCGGCGACACACATTTTAAATGAGGTCACAGATATCGGCGCAAAAGTGTCAATTACACATTTCCTTTTCTTTGCGCTGCTTTGTTTCTGCTTCTGTTTTGTTTTTTTTTTCTTTCTTTCTTTTCTTCTCCGCTTCTACCCTTTTTGGGTACAGCAGCTGGGTTCGGTGTCCGTTCGGTTGGGTTAGAAGGGGAGCTCTAAGGGTTGGCCCACTAGATGGGGCGCGGTGAGGTGAAGATGAGAAGGAAGGTGAGGAGGAATGTGAGTTCTTTGAGATGCAGCACAATTAATGCTTGGTGTCGGTGTGTGTGAGGAGGAAGGTGCTACAATTCCTTTGTTTTGGGGTCGTCCCTCTTTGCTTTTGTTGTTGTCCTTTTGCTACCTCTCGAGTGTCACGTTGTTGTCGTTGTCGTTGTTTAGGCTCTTGTTTTGAGTTCATTGAACGCGAGGACAGCCGCAACAGCTGTTTCACCGCACAGACAAAAGAGCAACCACAATAGAAGCGGCGATCAAAGTGGGAAAATGCCCGAAAAGTCGGAAAAATGCATAGAGCAAACTACAAGCAGAGTAGAAAGAAGAGAGAGAACAACAACAACAACAATAACGATAAACACTGGCCGTGCAATGCGAGTTCATTGACCCGCTCAAACGATTCGAACCCGAACTCGAACTCGAGTCCCTGAGTTTGTATCCTGTAAGGATGCGGGGCACACACAAACACAAACACACACACACACACACACACACACACACACGCTCACACCGTGCACAGGGTGTGGCAGGGGGTGCTAGAGGTGCGGGGTGCGGGGCAACAGACGTGCCTTGGCTTGTTTGTTTGTTTTTCGCGTCAGGTTTTTACCCTATTTTCAATGCGCTCCTTTCTAAGCCTCACACACACACACACACACACAGGATCAACATACGGCAGGGAGAAACTTCCTTACTCTCTCTTCCCTTTCTATCTCTCTCTCTCTATTCCTAATTCGCTCTCTCTTTTTGGCTCTCTCTTCCTCTCTCGATGTTTTTCAACCCCTCAGCTGCATCCATCCAATTGGACCAATGCACATGCAGAATTCCAATCAGAATAATTCTGACTCCAGCTGCCAACTCTGATTTCAGATTTCATTACGATTACGATTGTGATTACGACAGCGATTACGATAGCAATTGCTAAATTGCACAAGTCAAACTTTATGTGAGCTAATAGCGACTAGTGGATGCTCTCTCTATAAAATATTTTATCATATTTGAGAATGTGGAAATTAATCAGAAATAGAAATTAATAAAAAAAGGAAATTAATTTCTATTAACAATTTAAAAAAATTTATAATATTTAAATTAAAAATAAAAATGAAAAATATTTTGGAAATACTGCTATTTTGTTGTACTATATAATGGTATAATGTTTTTATGAAAAGCCTCAAAACCATTTCAAATTTTTGGTCAATCAAAAATTTGCTTAAAAACTCTCATCTATAAAATTAAGATTTTCTAACAAAGCTGTTATATAAAACTAAGTTTTAGTATCAAAAAGCTTCTATGTATAAAAAGCTTTATACAGCTGTAAGCTTAATGGGTGAAAATGTTAGTTTTATATTTGAAAATGTTTATGATATGATTTTAAGTTTTATACATCAATGTTTTCTAGACCATTTTGATTTACGAAAATATTTAAAACGTTTTTTTTAGATTTGCAAATAGCAATAGATAATATATATAAAATGCAAATGAGAAAATATATTTAGAATGTATACCCGAGACACATTTTTGTTGAGCTTACTTCACGTTAAGAGCATAATAAGATGGCTATCTGAAAATAAAATTAAAATAAAAGCATAAAATATATTTAAATAAATATACAGCTGGGTTCATTAAAATAACAGTGCGACAGAAGCAGAATTATATAACGGTTTGATCGCTGGCATGTTGTAATTTTTTTAATTAGCCAAAATGAAAAATCTGTTGAATTATTTTAAAATAAGTACATTAAGCTGTTATAAGTAAATTTTAGCTTAAAGTTATATTACAATTAAATAACGTGTAGGTTGTAGGCACTGCTATTTCAATGAGCACAGCTGTCGCAAGTCGTATAAATAATGTACATACTTTGCAGTGTATCAACTCTTCGGCCAAATCAAAATTTTCTCACACTCAAGTGCAAGCGCACTTAACGACGCATTGAACCACCAAAACCACAGACGAAGTGAGTGGCTCAACCGCTGAGCCACTCGCATATTGCGCATTTCACATGCTTACAAGCGAAAAAAAAAAAAACAATTTAATTAAATTCCAAGCCATTAAGCGAAGTTTTTGCTGACAACAACAAAAAAAAAAAGCAGCGACAAAGAAAAATGAAGAAAACTTGATAAACAGATTTGGGCTTTGGATTTGTTACCCTTAATGGGATGGGATAAGAGAGGGTATTAGCTAAATGTGCTGGGGGTGAATTCTCCCTCTCTTTCTATCTCCCTCTCTCCTTCTCTCCCTCTCTCTCTGTGGCTCATTAGAGGGGGATTTATTTGTGTGTCTTTTAAATATGCGCATATCTAAATGATTTCCTATTTTTTTTCTTATTCCAATTGCAGATTGAGTAAAAACGAGCGAGCAATCGAATAGCTATCATTTATCAGACAACCGACAAGAACACAAAGAAGAATAAGAAGAAGACGTAGAGGAAGTAGAAGAAGAAAACTCAAGAGGAGAATTTAATACTATGTATGAGAAAGATTTTTAAACTGCAAACCGAGCAAAATAAAACCAAACACCACCAAGCAAAAACCAACAACTATTAACATAAAAAAAGGAGTATATATACACACACACATATATATATATATATATAGTATATATATAACGAATAATCATATTTAAACGTATATATATATACACACTCAAGAAGAAGAAGAAGAACTGTAAGAACTATAACAAAATACATATACTATATTATTATATGTATACATATTTGCATAAACAAAACTAAGTTCCAAGGATTATTTCATGACAAAACCAAAAACCAAAAAAAAAACCAGCGCAAATTAGTAAAAATCATATAACAACAACAACAACAACAAATTATTGCTATCTTTTTGCATTTTTGCAATTTTATATGTAAACAAAAAAATAAAAATAAATAAGAAATCAAGAGAGAGAAAGAGAGAAAGAATACTCAAAAAGCGAAGCGAACTCAACGCTAAAACAGTTGAACAAAAAAACAAAAAACATAAACAAAAAATTAGCAAAATTTACTCTTTTATCTAAAAACTAAACTAAAATAAAGAAAACATAAGAAATTACTTCAAATTTAAATACAATTTTAAACTCTAAGCGAAGCCAAAGAACGGTTAAAGGAAAAACAAAAACAAAAACAAAAACATAAGATTAAATAAAAAATACTATTTTTTTTTTGCGATCGTAGTTGATCTAAAAACCCAAAAAGGCAAAAATCAATAAAAGAAATAAATCAATAATAATAATAATAAACGAAGAAGAAGAAACACTTGCGGTAAACAATTTCACGGGACGTGTGCAAAGCGCAGTCGAATAAAAAAACAAAAAACCACACACTTGAAAAAAAGAAAAACAAAACAAAAATATATTTGTAAGCGTAACCAAACAAGCAGTGAGATTAAATACTAAGCACAAGCCACAACCAAAGGACAACAACAACAACCCAAAAAAAAAAAAGCAACTGCAAAAGTTGAACGTTCATTTAACTGCAAAGTGTCTCGAGTGTCTGTGTGTCTGTAACTGTTAACAGTTACAGTTACAACAGCGTTAACAACAGCATCAAGATTAGCACGAAAAGCAGCAACAGCAACAGCAACGGCAACGGAGCCAACAGCAACGGCAACGGCAACGGTAACGGGAACGGTAACGGGAACAGTAACTGCAGCAAAAGCAACAGTAACGAGAGCCTGAACAACATGACCAACGCCATGGACATTGTGAAGAACGGAGGCAGCGCCAACGGATCCGTTGATGGGAGCAATGATGAGTCGCGTACCAATTTGATAGTCAACTATCTGCCACAAACCATGACGCAAGAGGAGATGCGATCGCTCTTCTCAAGCATTGGTGAGTTGGAGAGTTGCAAACTGGTGCGTGATAAAGTCTCAGGTAATTTGGGTAAATATTAACCAATCAATCTACTTACTACTCTCATTTCGTTTTTACTACTTACTTACTACATATATTTGTTGTCATTGTTGCGTATACTTAATATATATTTTCAGTATTTTAATATACTACTACACTATATTTTTATTGTACTTACTTACTTGAATATAATGTATTTACCAATTATTTGAAATGTCATAGAGGCGAATTTTCATTAATATACTTGTAGTTTACTTTCAGTATTTAATATACTAAACAATATTTTTATATTGTGTTAACACACTTCAATTTGTCAACTCTTTGAAGTGTCATAGAAAAAAACTTTTCATTAAAACTAATAATAAACTTCATATTCACTTTTAGTATTTTAATATACTAAAAAATATATAGTATATTATATAAATATACTTTAATTAATAACATTGGAAATGCCACATGCTCCAGCTTGTCAAGCTTGTTGACGTAGCATATATTTAATATTCACTTTTAGTATTTTAAAATACTACAAGACATTTATATAATATAGTATTAACATACGTTTGTAGACACAACCTTCGTCAATTACTGCAAACTTTTCATTGAACTCTCTATAGAAGTCTGATATACTTAATACTTATTTTTAGTATTCATTCATATACTACAGTATTTTTCAGTGCAAGTTTTTTCGTAGTATTTGATAGAAAAATCATTTGTTTTAAAATTTGAAAAGCATAGGAGCTTCAGGCTTTCATTAATACTTTGATAGGCTACTTCAATATTTTAACTTACTTACTTACTTAATATTTTATATTAATAAAAATATAATTAATATACTAAAAGTTATTGGTTTTTTTGTTGGAAAAGTTTAAAGAGCATTTAAAATTATAAACAATTGATAATAATAATAATTTTCGTTTCATTGTTGTAAAAGCTCAGAAAGTTTAGCCTTCTATTAAGCTCTTTATTGACGTAGCGTATACTTAATATTTATTTTTAGTCAGAATATACTACGAAGGTTTGTTTTTTTTGTCTAATTGCAAATGTCAAAGAGCAAAGATATTATTTGACTTTGAATGGAAAATTCACATTTGAAATGTCATTGGAAGTGTTAAAGACCACAATAATTGACTTTTGATGAGGAAATTCTTATAAGAAATGTCATGTAAAATGCTGACAAAGTTGTGACTAGAATGAAAAACAATCACAGCTTTGTAAGTAACATATTTCCTCTCCGCATACTTGGAAATCGGCTAGGAACGTCTGCATTAAAATTAATTCTCAGAGAGCATAGATTTTGACCCTTATCTAATCTATCGAAAAAACACTTTTGACTTTCTACAACATTTGAACAAGTGTAGTATATTTAATATACTATATAATATGTGGACATAATTTTGGGAAAATGTTGACAAAATGTTTAATCTGAAATGCTTAACAAGTGAACAATATATATGTAGTTGTTTCTATTATTTCTCATCTTTTTTTTTATTATTTCTCTATCTTACATCTATTATCTACGCAACTGCATGACTAACGATAGTATTTATTATTAATAAATTGGCATGATTAACATCATATTAAATATTATAATACTAAATATTAATGCAACATCAAATTCGTGCTTCATTTGCAGTCTTGCCAGCATCATTGACCGCACTCAATCCGGCTTTGCAGCAAGGTAAGCATAACTTGATGATGACTAATGACTAAAGAGAAAAGATTATTAAAAGATGATAACAACATTTTAGGTCAGAGTCTGGGCTATGGATTTGTTAACTATGTGCGCGCCGAGGACGCTGAGAAGGCTGTGAACACCCTGAACGGTTTGCGTTTGCAGAATAAGGTTATTAAAGTATCATACGCCCGTCCAAGTTCAGAATCTATAAAGGGTGCTAATTTATATGTATCGGGTCTTCCGAAAAATCTATCACAACCAGACTTGGAGGGGATGTTTGCATCGTTTGGCAAAATAATTACATCTCGTATACTCTGTGATAATATTTCTGGTAAGCACTGAACTCAATTCAATTGTTGCGATTGAATTCGATTCAATTCGATTAACTTCGATTCGACAGGTCTATCGAAGGGTGTTGGTTTTATACGTTTCGATCAACGCAACGAAGCTGAGCGCGCCATCCAGGAGTTGAATGGCAAAACTCCGAAGGGCTATGCCGAACCGATAACCGTTAAATTTGCCAACAATCCAAGCAATAGCGCCAAGGCCCAGATCGCCCCACCATTAACTGCATACTTGACGCCTCAGGCAGCGGCGGCCACACGCCGTTTGGCCGGTGCTCTGCCATCGGCCGGTCGCATAAGGTGAGTGTGTGAATACTATCGATAACTATCTTCGTTCACTATCGATAAATATCATTTACCATCGATAACTATCGCTTATTATCGATTGAATATCCTCAATTTATCGATAATTATCGATCAATTATTATCGATAACTATCGTTAACTATCAATAGTCCTAGTTTGTTAGCGTTTGTCTCATGGCGATAGGTGGATATCATTTTTGATTGTTTTTAAGTGGGATTCGAGCAAATGTCTCTATGTCTTTCTCGCTCTTGCTCTCTCTCTCATTCTCTATGTATATCCATCTCTTTTATGTTGGGGTCCAGCAAAGACAACTGTAATTCAGTTAACATTCTCTACCCTTCTCTCTCTCTCTCACGTACAGACAGACCCCTTGACAGCAAATAATTTGTTCGCCTATGATTTGTAATGGTTACATTTGTGTTCATTCTTGTTTTGGATTTATAGTTCTTATGAATTTTTCTAAACATGTATACATAAAAAAAGAAAATACTTGATTTCTATTTCCTACCTCTTTTTCTTTCCTTTTTTCTTTTTGAAAAACAAAAAAAAAAAAAACAAACAAATTTCTCATCATTTTTAGCATTGGAAAAAGTCCATTGTTAGCGATTAACAAGGGTTTGCGAAGGTGAATTTTTCGACTTATTTATTTCTCACACACACACAAACACATACACACACACACACACATACACCCCATACGTAAACATATATTGATTGCTGTTTTTTGATTTATGTTTCAAAACTTTAAAACCAAAAAGCAATACTAAATGTTTAGATTTAATGTTTGTGTGTAATTGTTATATTTAATACTACAATATTATACTCGCCGCATATCATTTTCAATTTCCAAATATCAAATCAAAATACATTTTTTTCATTTACTCATATTTGTTCTTCAAAAATAAACACAAATTACTTTACGATTTGCACTCACATTGTGGCTTTTTGTGTTCCAATGTTCGATTTCGATTTTGTTTCAGCGCATGTTCAACTTATTCGTTTTATCATTTCCTATCCCCAAGTATATATCATTTAACTCTTGTTTAATAGATCTATAAATACTCTAAAAAAAAAAAAACCGAAACTCTTTATCATACTCTGCTTTGATTTCATACTCGATACTATAAAAACTTAACTTTACCTTTCGAAATGTATTTTCTTTTTCAATTGTTTGTGTTTTGTTTTTGAACGAATTCAGCGACAATTACATGCTTGTGCTTTCAACTGAATAAACAATAATTGGGTTAGCAGATAATGCCAAGAAAATGAACAAAACAAAAATTACTTGCAGCACAGTGTAATGGTGGCCTCCATCAACAAACATAACCTATGAAGCATGTAAAAATTAAAAACAAATCAAATTAAATCAAATAAAAATGAACATACTTCGGCATTGTCGAAGATGGAATTACTCTTGCAGCGATCAGAGTTAAAATACTAATCCGATTGTTAAAAAAAAAACAAGTAAGAAAGCTATCTATTTTCAAAATTATCCTTTAAATATACCAAGCTAGTATACATGAAAAATACTACAAATATAACAACGGATATATTTGGTATATTGCTGTAGTACTTCATTCAAAATATACCAAACATACCGTAGAGCAAAAGAGTAAGAAATAAATATGGTATATGCAGTATTAATTTTGGAATGTACCAAATTATTAAGCGCAAAAATATTAAAAATATACTAAAAGCTATATATCGTATATTGATATAGTGCCACATTCAACAAATACCAAGGAGCTCAAAATATACTATAGAGCTTAGAATATACCATTATATATATATCATATATTATATATATATATTCTCTGCCAAATTTCTACAATTTTTAGCCGATAGCAAACAAAACATCATAAATGCTGTACTTATAATTGTCTGTATTGAAAGAGACTCTAGCTTCAAAATGTGACAAATGCGTTTCAAAATATTAACGCTGATCAAGAATATATATATGATACTTTATAGGGCCGTAGATGCTTCCTTCCACCTACCTTTCATGAAGGTAATTCAAATAAAATATAGGTAGAAAATAATAATAAAAAAAAGGAAATAAAACTGCAAGAGTAACCAAAAAAAAAGAAGATTAAAAAACAAAATGAATCCAAAGGAAAAAAAAAAAAAAAAAAAAAAGACTGAAAACATTTCCAGCATAGCGTTCTAGTTTCCTATGTGTTTTACTCAAGAAGGGACCGACACTTTTGCTACATTAAATGTACCATAAAACTAAAAACAATGATTACAACCTCAAGTACTCTACTTAATCCATATTTGAATGCAAATCATTATATGACAAAACTAATTTGATTTCTTTTCTCCCTTCCTTCCCCAACATAATTGAAATACCAACAGATACTCACCGCTGGCTGGTGATCTATTGGCCAATACGATATTGCCGGGCAATGCAATGACTGGATCGGGCTGGTGTATATTCGTCTATAATCTGGCACCGGAGACCGAAGAGAATGTTCTTTGGCAACTATTTGGGCCATTTGGGGCGGTGCAATCGGTGAAGGTGATTCGTGATCTGCAGACAAGCAAATGCAAGGGATTCGGCTTCGTGACCATGACCAACTACGATGAGGCTGTGGTAGCCATACAATCACTTAACGGCTATACTCTCGGCAATCGGGTGCTGCAGGTTAGCTTTAAGACTAACAAAACTAAGACAACTTAAGCTTCGATTTAGATTTTTCGTTTTTTTTTTTTTTTTTTTGTTTTTTTGTCTTTCTGTTTCCGCGATCGAAACGCTCTTAAGTAGGTTTTTGTGATTTTCGTTTCTGAAATAACCGAAAACTCTCTTTACACTGCAAAAAAACAAAACACAAAGAAAAGAGAGAAACGAAAACGAACAAATAATTAAATATAGTCAAGATAATGGTAATGAATATGATATTGAAATGAAAGAGAGAGGAAAATAAACTATGAAGCACATTTGTACATTTGGCATTTGACAGCGAGTTTGTAGTCAAAATTACTTAATAACATAATTGATCAAAGTGTGTGTGCATACTAAAAAAAGATGTTGAACAAAAAAAAAAAAATACTTATTAACTATATTGATTTATGATTGATTAATTGACTCGATGATTGATTCGTTAAGCTCATGAAATCTTAGCTAAAATTTATATATTTCTTTTCCTCCATTTGTTTATCTCGTGGAACAGCACTACATAATCTTAATTTAAATTCTTAATACCACTTGAAAAGAATACTAATAACTAAAAAAAACAAAAAACAAAACAAACAAAGCTTAAATGAGGCAAAAACCACAAGAATAATGACAACAACAACAACACAAAAAAAAGGTTAGAACAACAGACAAATGTCTATAAATTGCATAAGAAAAGACAAGACAACAAAGTAAAATCATTGAAAAAGATAAAAAAAAACAAAAAAAGAAAAAAAAATACTTAAAAATACCAAACACTTTAAATAAAATAACATAATTTTTTTTTAATTAAATTTAAATTAAATTAAATTGAATATTACAATTACGTAACTAAATTATTTAATGTTTATTCATTTAACTAAGCAAGTAAGATACCAAGAGAACAACAACAACAAGAACAAGAACAACAAGTCAAACAAATACACTTAATATAATTAAATACTATTTATTCAAAATGGGCCCGCAATGTGTATCCGCAAAATGGATCACGGAATGGACTACGCTATAATTGCTATATATTGTATTTGTGTTCGTTATGCATATAACTTAATTAACTTAATTACGAAATATATTAATTATATGAATTTGCATTCACTTTAAATAATGTTTATAATATGCTTAAATTCAATTAGATTCTATTCGATTTGCATTGATTTGAACAAATGAACAACAAACCCAAAGCAAAATGTAAAGCCGCGTTCAATCAAACAAAAAAATACCAAAAATACGAAACGCAACAAAAGAACAAATAAACATACATACATCTTACGTACATCATACATCATACATACTTATAACCATTATTATTATATATATGTAAACGTTTTACTTTCATTTTTTCGTCGTCGTCTAACTTAAAACTTAAATGAAGAAAACGTAAACCAAAAAAACGCAAAAAAAATACAAATAAACATATAAAAAATACCAAAGTATATTCAATATTGTATGTGCAAACGGAAACGTAAAGAAACCAAGAAAACAAAAAAAACTTATTATATTATATTATATTATATTATATATTATTATGCCTACTTATTATTCCATTTTTATAATTATAACTTATGAATAAAAACCAAAAAATGCAAAAACATCAACAAAACCAAAATCGAGCAAGTACTTACACAAAATACTACAACTAATAAATATATATATGAATATGAATATATATATTTATTATTATATAAATGTGTGACTGCGAAATGGAAAGAAAACCCAAATCCAAAACTAAAAACACATTTGTTTTCATTTCTTTCTGCCACAAACAATCAGAGCAAGTAAATACGCTAAAGAGCAAGTGAAAAGTGGCAACGTTGCACATCTTTTTCAGAGCAAGTAAAAAAGCTAAAAACCAAATGAAATGTGGCAGCGTTGCACATTTTTTCAGAGCAAGTCAGCATATTGACACGTGAAAAGTGGCAACGTTGCTCATTTTTTCTGCTACATACCATCAGAGCAAGTAAATACACTAAGATGCGAGCGAAATGTGGCAACGTTGCCATAACAATTTGGCAACAGCGCAAAGGTCTTGCTCTTGCAACGTTGTCCCAACAGTTGCATTTTTCTTTTATATTCATTTATTAAACAGCTACAAATGGGTAACTGAAAAGTGGCAACAGTGCCTGCAAAACAAACACACACACATACACGCAACAAGGCCACAATGCCGGAATGAAGTTCGAAATTTGCTTGAACTATAAATAGATTAAAAACAAACCACAAAATTAAGATAAAACAATATACAAGAAAGCAAAAGATGAACAGCAACAAGAACAACAACAACAGCACTCGCATTTTTAAATGAAAATATATACTTTAATTGAACTCGCAAATGTTCAAGCTTAGTTTCAATATGATCTACAAACCTAATGGGATAAGTTTTAAACTGGTTTTCTCGTCAGTAAAATGCATTACTAACTAACAAGATAGGTATCGACAACAACAACAACAACAACAGCAACAACACGAAAAATATACCAAATAAAAATATACTATATACTATATATAGAGACGTACTTATAAGATGTGAGCCTATTAGATATGATTCCCCATTTCGCTCCCATGTTTGTTCTTTTGGCGCCCCATTTTCTCCCCTTTCCCCAAATATTCCGTAGAGCTAAACAGCAATCAATGTGTGTGTCAGTAGATTTAGCAAAACAAAAAAAAAAAAACAAAAAACGAAAAAAATACTTACTAAATAATAACTAAATAAAAATTTTTAAAAACGAGACTCTTTTTTTTCTCCAAAATATATATATATATAAAAACAAAATAAGTAGTGCATTAAATACGGCCACATCTACATGGCAATTGAGGGCACTAAGCGGATGTGGAAGAGGAAGCAAATGAAGATGATCATCATCTTCGGAGGTAGTCAGAGAACGCGAAGATTAAACAAATATGTACTTAAGATAGTTACATCTCAAGCAAGCAAAGCAAATCGCGTCGGATTCACATCTGCGCAAATTGAAAACACCAAATTTTAAAAATATATATATATGAGATATATATATGTAAAAATATTTATATATATACATATGAAGGATGTAAAATTTTTTAAACAAAGATTTATAGTAAAATTTATGAATATATTGAATAATAAGTATATATACATATATCTATATATATATATATATACACTACACATGTCAAATGGGAAAAAGAATAAGCAAATGCATGAAGCTGCGTTTAAAACATGAAAAAATAAAACACAAAAATGTGAAATACATTTAAAAAATACCAAAAAAGATTGGAAAACTAAATACGAAAAAATAATCTCGGAAATTGACAAAACAACAAAATGTGAAAAGAAAATAAATTACAAAACTGAAAAAAAAAAAAGCAAAACGTTCGCCAAATGTGCCCGTGAGAGAGAAAGAGAGAGAGAGATCGTAATGGGCAAAAAAGAAATGAAAAGAAAAGAAACAAACTCAAAAACTCGATACTCGATAGTCGAAAATGATCGATAACAAAAAACTACTCACTTATATGTATGTATAAATGTGTGTGTACTCGTACAAACAAATGAATTAACAAACTAACCAAAAACTGAAAACAGAACCGACGAATTGAAATGGAAATTGAAATTGATATTGATATTGATATGTGTATGAATCGTTTTCTCATGAGTATCGAATCGTTCATTCGTTCTTATTAGCTCATTATGTAATTCGATAGTTCGATAGTTCATTTTGCCAGTGGACTCTATATTAACATACCACACATACATACTCTATAACGAATAAAGTAATAAAACAAAAACAAAAAATACATTTAATTACATACTCATTATGTGTGCAAAAAAATACAATGAACTTAATGAATTTTAATCACATTTAACAAACATAATAATAATAATAATGATAATGCTAATGCTAATTCTAATACTAATAATATCCATCACATTAGCCAGGTGCTGTTGATACCCACCAGCGCCTCAGGGTTGTGTGTCATTATTCAAGAAAGCAATATTAAAATGTGACTCGAGTTGGCTGTACACAAAACAAAAACAAAAACAAAAGAAACTAAAGAATTTCATTTGCTGATTCAGTATATTTCTAGTTTTAGTATTTTTCGCAAAACAAAATACAAATCTGTTTACATTTTTGTAATCTCTTCTGCTCAAGAGGAGTTTAGTGGTAACTTTCAAAGCCAATTCTTTCACTGAATTAAATTTCGTTGAAAATTGAAGCTAGTTTTAGTATGTTCCTAGTTTTAGTATTTTCCGTAAAACGAAATTAAAATCTATTTACATTTTTGCCATCTCTTCTGAGTAGCTATTTTTAAAACAAATTCTTTTATAGCTACAAACTTATCTTGAAAATATTCGCTGAAAGTAAAAGCTAGTTTCAATATATTCCTAGCTGGTTTCAGTATATTTCTAGTTTCAGTATTTTTCGTAGTATAAAAATACTAAATAGAATACTTTCATCAATTTCTAGTATTTCTTTAAAAGATTCAAGACAAAAAGACTTTAAATGTTTGTCGCAGCAATGAAGATGATTATTTCTTAAGAACTCTTATTGTGTTGCATGGTGTTGTTGCAGCTGTAAAATGATCGCAACTCGGCGACTCGGTCACAGAACTCAAAGCGTACACAAATATATAAAAAGTGTATGTTATACCAATTACCTAATTATAGCTAAAGGATATTAGTACATAGAGCGAGACGACGGCGAAGAATGGCGAACGAATGGGAGTGAAACGAAGATGCCGACAACAGACACACACATAGAAATAGACAAACACACATACACACACACACACACACACACACACTGGCAAAGTACATGTAAGGCAGAGAAAGAGATAGAGAGAGAGAGAGAGTAAGAAGAGCGAGCGAAAGTATAAAACTGAACCCAACTGAAAACTGAAATTTGTGAACGAAATAACAATGAAAATCATAAACTAAGCATAAAATGCATTTAAAATTATTTCCGAATGAAGAAGAATAAACAAAAATACATATATACACATACATACATATATGTCTAAATAGTTATATGATGAGATGAGATCTGTTGATCCAATTTGGCCGAACGAACTATAAAACTTCCAATACTTTTTGGTTTGGTTTCCATTTCGAACAACAGATGAGAATGAAATGTGAATCGATATCGAGATAACTCAATTTAGTTAATAATACTTAAGCACTTAGATGAATACGAAATACGAAATACGAATACGAAATCGAAATCGAAATCGAGAGCAAGCCAAAACGATGCCAACACAACAAATGGGCGATTAACACGGTTTATACTAAAACATATACTTATGATCATGATGAAGAATCATGAATGATGAATGAATGAATCTATTGTATGTGTATGTTAAAACAAGAAAAACAAAAAATCATTCTAATAGTATGCTTCAAAAAAAAAGAAAAGAAAAGATATTAACGGTTGAATGACGCAACCTTTAGGCAGTGATTTAATAAATAAACTTTTTAAATAAATGTACTTAGTATTGAGTTGGAAGAAAGTATCAGCAATAATTTGAGATTGGAGAAAAAACACACACACACATAAAAAAAAAGAAAAAAGAAAATATACGTAGCCGCTTTTGTCAACGGAACGCGCCCAAAAAAAATATGAAACAAAAATATGAAATACTTGAAATACAGATGGTACATTTTAACTATAAGTAATTGGTAATAGATGAACGAATATGATGTAACAAGTCCTACACACACACACACACACACTTCAACAAATCGATTACTGTCTATTTATGATTATGTATGCTACTTATGATTGTCTATTGTAAACACCTAAAGAGATACTTTATATACAACACTCAGAATTTGTACTTGAATATACAATTTATATTGCATTACTTAGTTTAACCACATCTTAACCAAAACTTATCGAAACTTAACTACATGATGATGACGATGAAGATGATGAAGAAAAAACCAAAATGAACTTTTAACATATTATATTCAATTATATTCAATTATATTGTATTGTATTGTACTTAGCATTTGAAATTGTATTCTATGATTCATATTCACACACGTATCTATTGGGATTGTGGTTCCATAATTGATTGTGTTTCTGCTTTTGTCTAAAAAAAAAAAAAATCCCCAGCAACAAGTTGAACAACTGAACAACAACCAAGAACAGTTTCCCGCCATCCTGAAGAACTTAAGAAATATCTAAGAATAAACATAAAAATAGCAGCTTAAATGAATCTATAGTTACGAGTATTTAAGATATTAACTCAATTATTATAGATATCGTACTTGAATATAGCTCTATTTGGAAATGAGTTCACACTTTTTGTTTTTGTGGGGCAAACACGAACGAAACAACAACAACAAACAAAAAAAAAAAAAACTAAATGAAATAAATGGAAAAAGGTTTAGCAGAATTTTTTGTTTTGTTTTTTGGAGATCGCAGTAGATGACGATGATAACGGATGATGATGATGATGACGATGATTAACTACAAGATTTACACATTTATATGCATATATTATATTACATTATAACTTATATTACAAGAATTTAAACTATACTCGTACATACTTATAATTGATATGAATGTATGTATTATTCTTAATTACAATTATAATTATAATTATACAATTATTATTGTATTTGTATTTGTATTAGTTTTGTTCTACACTCTTTTGCTCTTTCATAAATAATAAAACCGAAAAACAAATACAAAAAACCAAAAAAAAAAAAAAAAAAACAAAAAACAAAAAACGCCGGCAAGCAATGGTATAAAAATAACAGAATAAAACAAAATCAAACACAAAAACCAACAAAAAAAAAATACCAAAAAAAAAAAACAACGTGAAATAAAATGAAATGAAAATTAAGCTCAAATGTTGTTTTATTTGGGATGTTGAAAACAAAATAGTAAAGTTCTATTTTGAAAGGACTTTTGATTAGAAAGAAGAATCTAAATGAGAAAATGTTAAAATAAGATTTATGCATAGGTTGCATTTTAAGATTAAAAACAACTTTTTTTAAGATTAACATTTTGCTTGAAGAATGTTTTATTCTAGATTGAAAATAATGATTGAAAATATTAATTAATTGAGATTTAAAAATGTTCTTTTAAGATCGAAAAGATTCCAAACTCAAGAATGTTGTTCTTGTTTCTTAAAGTGTGGGAATTTTCTTCTTTTAGAATTAGAACTTAATTTCTAGTGTTCTTATTGTTAGCTTAGTAGAAGTAGTAGCCAGAAAAAGTTGTCAAATATCCTAAAGTGCTTTCCATCAAGCCAATAAAACACAATCGTTATTTAGATAACATGATTTATTCCATTTAAATATTCATTTATATACTTATCTCCGTCAATATGTAGTAATGCATAAATACAATAAAAATAATATATGTATGTATATATTGTGAGAGGCATTTTCTCAATTTCGAATTCATTTGCATTGCATAAACACTTTTTCATAGCATACTTTTTGGGGCAAGCTCTGAACTCAAATGCTTTCTGCATACAAGATGAATTCGCATTGACTTTGCTCTCCATATTATATATGTATATGTATATAGTTATATATATATTATTTAAATAACACTCTCGATATATATGTATGTATGTAGAAGTTATTTATGTAAGCATATAGCATATATTATATGTATGTATGAGGTTGGCACAATAAATTTGTCATTTTAGGTACTCGGAGTACGTATCGAGGTTCAAGCTCGGTAAATTCTGCAACCGTCAACTATAATTTCCAGTACAAATACTTTAAAAGTCATTTTGATTAAAAAAAAAAAAAAATAGGGGCAACTATAACTATTATAGGACTACACTGGAAAAACAGACAAAGTTCTAAAATCAAGAACATTCGTCTTAATGAGTTTTCATAAATTAAGATTTTCAGGTTCTTGATTTTAGAACTTGTTTTTTCTATTATAAAACTAGAAAATCAACTTGTAATAGACATTGAGTAGAGACAATTAACAATCTTTGGTTTTCTTTTGTTGGGTTTTGCCATATATTGATATGCCAGCGGCATATGAAATTTGTTTTCATTCTTGGAACTTTATTTTAAAATTTGTCTTGATTAGAATTCTGCAGTTTGTTTATTGGACGCTTCACTGGACAGCATATTTTTTAGATTGCTTGGTACACAGAGAGAAAAAATATGTAGATTGAAAAGTGGATTGCAAATCTCGTTTTGCAATTTAAAATATTTTATGTTAGATTGAAAACTTGATTCAAGAATGTTTTATTCTAGATTGAAAATCTAGAACTTTTCGATTTTCAAAAAACTTGAAACAGGATTCTTAAGTTGAAATAATCTTAAAACAAGATTATGTTAATCAATAAACGTTTTGAGTTTAGGAACATCTTCTTTTCAGATCGAAATGATATCAAATTCAAGAATTTTGTTCTCGTTGTATAAAAGCGTAACTAAAAGAAAAATGTAAACCTGTTTTTTTTATTTTAAACAATTAAAAGCTTAGAACGTTTGATGTTGTTTAAAGATTTTGCCTTTTTGGTTCAATCTTGAGTTTGTTCCATTCTTGAAACTAGATTATAATCTTGACTTTCAAGATTGGGCAATCTAGATTTTTTTTTAGAATATTGATCTTGATTAAAGAGTAAACTTTCGTGATTCAAGATTTTATTCTTATATCTAGCACGTTTTTTCTTTCCGTGTAGTTGGTTCTGAATCCATCATTAAGGAGTTTTATACTCTGTTCATATCAGGTGCTGCATTTGTTAAAGAAAAAAAAGGTGGTGCTGATTGTATGCATAATAAAAAAAGTCTCTGTTTTTCGTGGTAGATTTCTTCACAGGTTTTTTTGTTTGCTTGATCTTTTGCCTTTGCAAATCATCGTAGAGTACTTTTGTTTTCTTTCTACAGTTTGTCACTTCGATGGCCTTTTAAAAACGCAGCTGCGTCATATCGATTGCCTGTATGCGTTGATGGCGACTCGGTTTAGACGCCCAGCTCGCGACTGGGCGTGGTTGTTGCCAATTGTCCAGTATTACTCCCAGCAGGCGGGGGCGCCACCAAGCTGGGCATCCATTTGTTCAGAAGCGTGCGTATGGCGAATGTCACATCGTGGTTGGCAAAGCAGAACAGAAACGACACCACAAATCCCTGGAGACTGACAAGCACCACCGATAGCAGCTGATAGAAGCGATCCAATTGGGTGCCAGCATCGGGTCGATATGGCAGCAGAAAGTGTTGCAGACCAAACAGTGGCACCAATATGATTGTTGCACGCACCGCTTTCCTTATCGCCAACGGCGCCGGTTGCGCTGACTGTGGATGCAATTTACGCACAATCACACGCAGCACATTGATAAGGAAGACTGTCAAAATGGAATGGAGTGACATGGATTGGATTATGTTGTGGTGACTCTTCGTCGACTTAATCGACTGTTCTCTCTTCACTTACTGAAGCTGGCGAGGAGCGAGAGAGTGATGGGCACCGAAAAGATCCACAAGTAGAGACTGTCGTTGATCCAGCAACTGGTAATTAAAGTTTATGAAAGTCACATTCATACTAATGTCAGCTTAATGCTTAATTATTGTTAAAATATACCAAATTAATACTAAAAGTATACCAAACTTGCAAACAATAATTCAAAGTAACCATGCTAATTTAGTAATGTTAGTGGCAAAATAAAATGATACTCAATTAATGCTACAAAAATATTTCCCTTTTATATAAAAAAAAACAAGTAATATATAGTCGAGTGTGCTTGACTGTGTGATACCCGCTATCCATTTGGACTAAAAGAAAATCAGTGCGGTATTATTCTTAAAATATATCACAAAAATACTACAAATATACCAAATACTATATTGCAATTTAAAAACAATAATTCAAAGTAACCATGCTAATTTAGTAATGTTAGTGGCACATATTTTACTTTTGGGAATTTCACTTATTTAAAGTTAATACTTAAGCGCTATTTTATGGGCGTGACAAAAATTTTAAACAAATCTTGATCTGTGTGCACACTTAAGAAATGCTGTAAAAAAATTATATATCTATCTCCTATAGTCTATGATATAGAGGTGTTTATACGGACGGACAGACAGACGGACAGACGGATATATATATCGTTTCGACTGTTATACTTTATGGGGTGGGATGTGAATCCCTCTGCCTGTTGCAGACATTTACTGTAGACGCAAAGTTATAAGTTAACAGAAACGCTTTCATAAATTTGTATAATTTAACAGTTATAGTTTTTAATTATAATAATGATAGTTAACTAATATACAAAAAGTATTTAAATTACTTTTAGAAAGATTTTAAGACTTTAGCAATATTTATAGCAAACAAAAAACATATTTATAGTGAATTAGTAATAAAACCATTATAAATTATTGCAATAATATTTAACAACCTTTTCAAGTTGTTTAGAGTACAGTTTGAAGAGCGTTTTTTATTAAAATATTTTTGAAATATATTTCATGTTATCTAAACTTTAAATAAAAAGAGGACTACAAAATATTTTAATAGGAATCACCTACATGTTTGAAATATGTATAAAATAATAATAATAATAAATAAAGCAATTTGTATCAATAAAAGTTAATTGAACATATAATAATTTGTCATTTAAATAATTTCAATATTCTACACATTTGTATTTTCCAAGTTAAATAAAGTTCGAATTGAATGAATTTCACAAAAATATTTTAATTAAATATTCTCAACAATGTTGTCAAGTTTAGTTTGAAGCAACAATTAAAAAGCGCGTAATTTAATAAAGAAAAAATAATAGCTGAATTTTGAATTTCGATATTAATTTGAGATTTGTTTTCGACAAGTTTTAATTGCACTCACTGTTGATTGTCGTTGGCGCTAAAGTGACGAGCGATGCCATAAGGAATGACAAAGAGCAAGGGAGACAACCAGCTGAGTATCTTGAACCAGCGCATCACAATCGTATCCTTGACAAAGACCTGCAAGAAGAAAGTTACAAAGAAGAAGAGGAAACAACAATGAAACGAGATAGAAAGACAGATGAATGATAAGTGATAAATTATGAGAGAGAGAAAGGCAGCATTTGGCATTTTGAATATGAATTTGATGCGAAACATAAAAGATGTAAAAATTATGTGGATAAGCGCAAAAAGTTAGACGAAGCTGAAATATAAATTTCAAGAAAGCTGTGTGTGTATGTATGTGTGTGTGTGTGTGGCAAGTTGCAGCTGCAGTTGCAGCTTGCTTGTGGCAAGTAAATCTAATCAGATATTCACAGCAGTTGTTCATGAAGTATGCAAACTTTCACAGCAATTACACCGATTTACATGTGAATGCGAAGTGCTTGAAGCACAGTAACATATAACAGGAGACACACACATTTAAGAGTCACATTCACACACACACACTGACACACACACAGTCAGAGACACATACCACAACGAGCACCAAGTGGAGATGCAAACCCTCGCAGAACATCCAGAAATAGTTGACCAGCATAAAGTAGTGAACGACCAAGTGAAGAGCAATGCACCAGGGCTGCAAAAGAGCACACACAACAAAGATACATTATGAATGAACACACATTTGTGAGTGTGCTCGAATGCAAGATACTGTGCAGCTAATAAAAATATTTGAAAAATGCAGATGTACATTATAAAACAACAATTTTTATAAGATCTTATTAAAAAATATATAATTTGACAGCATTTTTATAAGATCTTATTATTCACTATTGAACAATTATTATAATAATTAATATTTTAATTATTATTTTTTTATTTTTAAGTTTATTATTATAACTTGAGGATTTTATTTATTATTTAACTATTATTAATGTTTTATTTATGTTATTTAACGACTATGATTATTTTACTTTCAATTTATTTATACTTTTAAATTTATTAGAAACCTATATTTACAGATTTCTTTATTATTAATTTTTTTATGATTTTAAGTTTATTAGAATTTTTTTTTTTTAGAAATTTTGATTTTGCCATAATGTATTAAATCAATTCTACTGTATTTTAAAATATCGCTTAGTTATTTTTATAAAAAAAAAACTTAATAAAAAAACATAAAGACCTATTTATTGTATGCATTTTTAGATTTTATTACTTTTTTCATTACATTAAATTTTATATTTGTTTTGTATTGCATTGAATTGACCTTAAATAATAAATTTGCAAACTGTTTCTTTTTTAGAAGTATGTACTATTTTTTTTTATTTGTTTTTATTATTTTAAATTGTATATTTTAAGATAAAAAATAAATATAATAAACTTATTGAATTGAACTGTAATTTAATATAAAAACTTTGCAAACTGTTTATTCTTTTTATAATATTAGTTTTTAATTAAAAAAAAGTTGTTTTCTTTAGAACTTATAAACTGTTTATAGTTTTATATATAGATTTTTGTTATTTTTATAATTAATTTTAAGACAATTTAGCTGTTGTTCCTTAGTTTATTTGTAAGCAAACACTTTTAACTTTCAAAATCGGTCAGCTCTAGCTTTCAAAGTTTTCAGGCAAACAGACAGACAGACAGACAGACGGACGATTGCGAAAGTTGAACATGACATTATTGATTGGTAAGCAACAAAATAAACATTGCATATCCTTTCGACTTTCCGATTAATAACACAATTGTTATAACATGGGCTATAGTAAAAGTGACAATTGAGAGTGGCATTGAGTGTGAAGACTTACGGGATTCTCGGCAATGCGTTCGTAGTGCTCGACAACGAGACGATACCACAATATCCAGGCGATGCAAGTGCAGGCGAGGGAGGCAAAGAGATGCACATGGATGCGGATGCGAGTGCAGCGCAAGGATCTGTTGGATAAAACAATATGAATCATCATACTCAACTGCCAAACACGTATACAGAGAGAACGAAATCTAGATCTTGAAAAGAACAATCTTGAATTAAGATTTTTAGGTTGAAACAAACGAGATTTTTATGGTAACTTTGCATTTTAATATTAAAAACATCTTATTCAATCTTGAATTAAGATTTATAGCTTGAAACAAACGAGATTTATATGCTAACTTTGCATTTTAACATTAAAAACATCTTATTTAATGATTAAAATCTTGAATTGAGTTTGTTTTATTCTGGAATAAAAAGAAGATTGCAAATCTTGATTGAAGAACTTTTCGATTAAAAAAAATCTTGAAGATTTGTAGCTTGAAACAATCAAGATTTTTTTTGCTATATTTGTAACATATTTTAATATGAAAAACATTTTTTTTCAGATTAAAATCATGAATCAAGATTGTTTTATTGTGAATTGAAAAAAGATTGCCAATCTTGATTGACTAACTTTTTAATTTTAAAATATCTTGATGATTTGTACATTGTAAAATTCTTAAAACAAGCTTTTGTTAATTAATAATTGTTTTGAGTTTAAGAAAATCATCTTTTCAGATCGAAATGATTTCAAATTCAAGAATTTTGTTCTCGTTGTATAAACGCTTAACTAAAAGAAAACTTTAAACCTGTTTCATTTTTTTTTTGTTGGATTTTAAACAATCAAAAATTTATAAAGTTTGATTTTGATTTAAGATTTTGCCTTTTTGGTTTAATTTTAAGATTTTTCCATTCTTGAAATAAGATTTGAATCTTGATTTTCAAGATTGGGCAATCTACATTTTTTGCAGATTTTCGATATTGATTTAAAAATAAACATTCTTGGTTAAATTTTGATATCATTGAATTTCGATTCAAGATTTTTTTTATTGATCTTAGCACGTTTTTTTCAGTGTATGCATACGTTACTTACTTGAAGCCCAAGAATATGATGATCGATATGAGCAAAGCCAGCAAGGAGAGCGCATAACCCTTCACATACAATTCGTTGACGAATTGGCGAAACTGTAAATCGAATCGAATAGAGTAGAATATGAATTGCGAATGAATCGTTATCGTTTTCCTTATTTTATGTGCGTGTCTCACCTCCATGTCCTCGTAGTCGACACAGTTGGTGTAGTTCGACCAGATTTGATTGCTCTCTGGATGACGATACCACGAGCCATTCTCCAAACAACTGCACAACAAAAGACAAGCCAAATAGTTGATGATGTAATGCAAAAATTGTGTGGTTAATCAACTTATTAAGTGGTTCATTCATTCGCTTATTATTCATTCATTCATTCATACATTCATATGAACATTAAGATACGAAATTTGATTACATTTAAACAGTCGAAGAGGTTAACAACACTTGAATACTTCACCACAAAATGAATCATAAATAAAATTGCCATGAAATTATAATTACTTATTACTAAGATTTAGTTTGCAATTCAGCAAACAGCATTAAAAGCTAGTCAAATTAAATATGCTGAGGGTTATTATTGTTATTTTGAATATTATTGTTGTCAATTACTTATTTAGCTGAAGAATATTTTAAAGACTTGTAAACTTTAGCTAACGCAAAAGCGAAGTCAAAGCATTAAAGCTAATTTAATGAAATATACGTTCAAGGTTCAATAACTCAGTTCGCTATGCAGAATTTAAAAGTACAAAATGATTATTGATTACAACTAAAATATTTACAACTTAGCAGTAGAATATTTTGAAGGCTGAAGAATATAAATAAGAGTTATCAAAAGCAAAATTAACTTTGCCTTAAGCTATTCAATTGATTTGTTTTGAGTAGTTTCCTAAAAAACTGAGGTATTTGCTTGTGATTTTAAGCGCTTAATGGCAAATAAAATGTTGCAAAACTAATTTAAAATCTTTTAAATTGAACAAAAAAACTCCTTTAAAGTCGTAAGTTATACAAATTAAATATAATTCGCTGCATTAAATTATTAGCTAAAACTTGGCATATAAACTAGAACCAAATCAATATGAATATCATTTTTTTTTACTTCTGGTTCAGCATCTTTTTTTTTGCCAAAATTTTTTAACTAAAAAAAAATAAAATTTCATAATAGTTCACATGCTTAATGCTTATGATTTAAGTTTAAAAGCTTATCTGAAACTTAGCATAAAAATATGTGCAAAAGCTAACGAAATGTTGAATACATTTTGCAGGTATGTTAACTACACTGAGAGGAACAAAATTTAGATTCAAAAGTAGATTGCAAATCTTGAGACAAGACTTTTCGATCTTAAAAAAAAAAACAATCTTGAAATAAAAATTTTGGGTGGAAAAATCTTAAATAAAGATTTTTGACATTACATTTATAATTTTAAGATTGAAAACATCTTATTTGAAGCTTAACATATTGATTTAAGAATGTTTTTTTTTTAGATTGAAAAGAATATTGCAAATGTTGATTTAAGAACTTTTTGATCTTAAAGAAAAGAGTTTTGTTCTTGTTTGAAGCCAGATTATAATCTTGAATTTTTAGATTGGGTAATCTAGAATTTGTTTTTGAAAATATTGTTTTTGATTTAAGAATGAACTTTCTTGGTTTAATTTTAACATCATGTACACCTTTAATTTTTTTCTGTGCACTTTTCCCTATTTATTTGTGCAGAAACCGAAGGTTTTTCTTTGTGTTATTGTTGTTATTATTGAACTCACGTTTTGTGGGCCAAAAACTTGGTATTGAATCCCTCAACGAAGTCGGGACAAAATTGACTCAATACGGTGCCAGCTGGTGTGCGTGGCCAGCAGAGATAGCCATCAAAGTTGACGGGACAATAGAGGCGCTCGGTTTCGCTATTGTTGATGTTGTTATTCGCATAGTTGTTGTTGTTGTTGTTGTTGGGGACTGAATGCTGATTTGTAGCCATTGTTGCGGTCTGTATCGTGGCATAAAGCTCACTCATGCTCGCCGACTGCTCATCGACATTCTGCATATCAATCGTGCCCTCATTGAGCATCGCCTGCTCCAAGTAGCGTGGCGCATGTGGCTGCAGCTCCCCATCATCGGACTCATCATTGGAGTCTGCAAAGAGAACAGAGTGAAGAGAGAAGTGTGTGGGGATTGATTGTTGGGTGCTAACCTGTTGATGTCTGGTCTGTTGACGTCTCATTCTGATAGCGATAGACACACTCGGCATACAAATGCCGCAGAAATGTGCGTAGATTATCCTGCGGCTGTGCTGACATCCTCGCATAGAGACTTCAGTTCGAGTTCAGTGCTGAAAACAGAGCGAAACTGAGCTGCGTGCTTGACTCTAGATAACTTAGTTATGCCTCGCAAGTCAAAGAGTTGTTGCTTTGCTCTCGGTTGAAATGTCTATTTGTTTATACCCGCTAACCATAAGGTTAATCTAGTATATTTTGAACTCTATGGTATATTTCGAATGTATGCGGTATATTTTGGTATATTTGTAGAATAAATTTTTATACACGCTAACCATAAAGTTAATCTAGTATATTTTGAACTCTATGGTATATTTCGTATGTATGTTAGTATATTCCGAATGTAGTACTTTATCGATATACCAAATATATCCATTAGTATATTCAAGAATTTTTTCGAAAGAAGTACCTCATCGATATACCAGATATAGTATTTAATGCATTTTAGTATTTTTTGCGGTATATTTCGGTATATTTGCAGAATATATTTTTATACCCGCTGACCATAAGGTTAATCTAGTATATTTTTAACTCTATGGTATATTTCGTATGTATGTTAGTATATTCCGAATGTAGTACTTCATCAATATACCATATATATCCATTAGTATTTAAGTATTTTTTCGAGTGTAGTACCTCATTGATATACCAGATATAGTATTTAATGTATTTTTGCGGTATATTTATGGGTAGCTTAGGGTAGAAAGGTATTAAGTATTAGTGCCGGTAGAAAATATATCGATATACCAAATATAGCCTTCGGTATATTTAAGTATTTTTGTGGTATATTTATGGTATGTTTTTAAAATATAGTTAACATGTCTATACCCACAAGGTAAAAAGCAAAATAGTGCGGTATTATAATAAAAATATACCACATAATATATCGACAAAATACTACTAAAATACTGAAGATCAGATTTGGTAGTATATTCGAAAGAACTCCATCGATATAACATTTATGGCCTTCGGTACTATTTAAGTATTTTTGCGGTATATTATTTGGTATTTTTCTTATAATAATACCGTACTTTGCTTTTATTTTAAATGGGTACCGGGTGTCTCACAGTCGAGCACACTCTGGTGTAGCTTGTTTACTTGTTTTCTCCTATTAATAAGAATCGGATAGGTTTTTTTAGTTGCAGATTTTCGTACTCTCAATGCACTTTTTAGATTAAAATTCTGTGCACTAAGATCAAATCTTATTTTTATAACTTTTTAGCAATGTTCACTTCGAAGCTTAAACAATTCGAGTTACATAATATCAATTTATGAATTCATCTTCGCTCTCTTAATGCAATTTTAAGATTTCAATTCTTAGTTTCAAGAAGGAAATCTTGATTTGACAACTTCAGAGTTTGTGTTCCACCCACATTACAAATCCCACGGAGCGACAACATAATTATCCGCATTCATATTCATATTCGTAATCGGATTCGGATTCGCAGCATGCAAATGCAGAGAGTGAAGCGTTTGCTAGTTGTGGTTTATTTAGCGTTTGCAATTAATTTGCAGTCTGTAGCGAAGCGTTAACGTACTCAGCTCACATGTCTGCTGTTGGCCATGGCCAACAAAGGTTGGCAATCTGTTGACCTGGGGATATTCGAGAGCAACAGAGAGAGACGAAGAGAGAGAGAGTGCATCATCTGCATAGCAAACTGATGTGTGTGGATAGCGTTGACAACAGATGGCAATAAATCAGTTTATTGTCTAATTAATGAGCGTTCATTGCAGGCGTTTGCCGTTGGGTATTCGACTTGTAATTAAATTGCAGCAGCCACTGTAACAGCGGCGGCTTAAATGTACAACAGCGCTCCTGTTTTCTGTTTTCCTGCCATCGATCGACACACACACACACACACACACACACACACATACACCTACACACTCGACACACATGCTTGACTGAGCTGCTGCACAAGTTTCTTGTCTAACTTTGTTATATTTTTAATCAAAACTCATTTCGCTTGATTGAGTTTTAACACTAACAATATCTCTCTCTCTCTCTCACTCTCTCTCTCTCTCGCTTGCTGAGCCAATTTGGTTAATGCAAAAACACAGAAAAAAAACGAAGAAATATGGCAACGAAATGGGGAAATGGCAAAGCGAGCTGCAAGTCAGAGGCAACGTGACGTATGCTTAATTTATATTTTACCCGCTGTCAGATAGTTTGGGCATCATAGTTACCAAAAATAAAAACGCAAGCCCAGCATAAAAAAAGCAATGTTAAAAATACATGAGCTTACACGTATGCTACTTTTTGGCATACCCTGTAGTTGCAGGCATAAGCGGGTATACACATTCACTTTATAATATACCAAAATATTATTATGAAGTAATGAAATAATATTCTTGATGTCTACTGACTTTATTATTGTTGTCTGGAATTTAGTTCTAAGCTGCAATTATAATAAATAAATGAAAATAAATGAAAACATATATATATGATGCAATGAGAGTATTTTAATATACCAAATATGCCAAAATATATGAGCTAGTATTTTGTAAGCCTCAAGGTTAAGTTGCTTTGATTTTACTATTGTACTAAAGTATTTAGTTCTAAGCTTTACCAAGTAAAAGAGATTTAGTAAAATTAAAGAATAGAAGCAAAGCAGTGCGGCATTTACTTTAAAATATACTTAATGAATATACCACAAAAATACTAAAAGTATACCAAAGCTTATATTGATATAGTACTACATTCAAAATATATTTATAGAACGTAGATAATTCTACAATAAAATTTAAAGAAATGTTAACAGCACATTTTATTTTAAGTAATTCATCAGCGAAATTAATGTGAGTTAGTAACAAAATTTCATAATTTCAAGCATTTAAATAAAAGGCAAACTTCTTCTAAAAAAAAACAGGGTATAATAGATTACAAACTAATTGCCTTCACTCCCATTTCCTGTAGTCGAAAATCGAAAGCAGAACTTTGAGCGAAAAAGTTGATAATCGCATCAAGTGTTTTTGGTAAATTTAGCAACTATGTTATGTTATAATCGCCTCTCTATGGAGATGCTTGGCATTAAAGCAGAAATTGGCTTTATAAATTGCATCGAAGATTTATGCAAAACAATTTCGAGTTTGAGTTGCAGATGTTGCAAACCAACACAATACATAAATTACAAAAGAAGTCGCTTGCTTAGAAGTTCATTTTAATTGCAAAGAGACAATTGCAGTTGTAAAAGTCTAATGAATGCGAAGTGAGAAGAGAAGTGCAACAGGCAACTTAAGAAGTGCATAATTCACTTAGAAAGCCTTTTGTTGATGGCTTGAAGAAGTATGTGTGTGTGTGTGTGTGTGTATGTGTGTGTGTGTGTGTGTGGCCAGCTGCTTGGCAATTAGTTGGCCCATCAGTTGTCAGGGCGCAGCATTTTGTTATTAGTTGCATACAATTAATGTGCGCTAATTCAATTCACTCACATTACGCATACGTCACGTGCAACGCACAGTCACGTTCCACTTCCCATCCCTCTCTCCCACTCTCTCTCTCTCTTTTTCTTGCTATTGAAATCTCATATTATCCTTGCATATACAACGCCCGAGGAGCATTAGCTTTGTCCAGCTGTTGTGAACCTCTTTTCTCGCTCTCTTTCTCTCTTTCTCTCTCTCTGGCTGTGGAAACTAAAGTTGAAGCCAAAGCCAACTGTTGTAATTGCCATGTAGACAGTTTAAGCTACGCCCAACAACATGAAATACAAAACTTTATTGCTCTCTTATTATTACTATTTCTTTTTTCCCCCCCCCCCCCCCTTCGCTTTATAGTAGCAGTATTTTGAGCTTTGCATAGTTATAATAGCGCTCTGATTGCAGCTTTAGGGCTGCGAAATTTGCATGAAACTGCAAACGGGTTGCGTATTTATTTCCCTTTTTTCCCCTTTTTTGTTTTTGTTTTGTTTTTGACACTGTAATAGCCCAAAAGAGAATGCATGCACAGATATTGGTAGCTAAAATCAACACAAATATGTTACACAAAGGGCTTGATATGCAATTAAAATGCGCATCAACAGCATGATTTCAGTTTGGTTGCAGAAATTAAAGTGCTTACAAAATTAAAAATGGATTTATGAACTTAATCGACTTAAGCTGCAAAAATAATTGCAAAAATATTATTACCATTTAAAACAAGTTCACTTGTAATATTACTAATTTTCTCAGTATTTTTATACTATATATTATATTTGGTATTTTTAGGAGGTAGTTTTAAGTAAATTAAAATGTATTTTTGTATGTGTTAAAAATATGTTTGTAATTTAAAACAAAGTTACTTGTAATGTTTATTTGACTCTTTGCTGATGAGTTTCTTAGTATTATTATATACTGTGTATTTTGAGTATTTTTAAGTTAATTAAAAAGTTATTGCTATTGAAAATAAGTTAACTTTGCCTAGTATCGTAGATTTATAGCATATTAAGTCTTTTTGAGTTTTAATAAAATATTATTATAGTGTAAAACAATTGCACTTATTAATTTGCTTACTATTCCTTTTAGAAATGTCTTAGTATTATTTTAAGTATTTTTCGTTATATAGTATATATTAGAAACCTTAAATAGTAATTTCTATAGAAAGAAGGTTACTTGACTAAATAACATAAATACAATAATTTTGTAATAATTTCGTTATTACATTTAATCATTATAAAAGAAAGATTACGAAATTGTGATTGCTTTTCAAATTAACCCAGAGGACGACAATTCAAGAGTTTATGGCGTGCAAAAATAATAAATTACAAGCCGTGAGTAATTTGACTAGAAGTCAGGGATAAACAAATATTCACTCAAGCATAAAAAAACCAAAAAAAAAACATAGCATGAAGGAAATACCGAACGTAAATTGAAAAATCTGTCCGCCTGAAAGACAGCATGTTTTCCATCGTCGAAAAAAAAGCAAAAAATTGCATGCCATAAATATCGATGAACCAAAAAATATGGTGTCAAATAATGGAAAACATAATTAAAATCAGCTGTCCCATTGGCTGGTTTCTTACTTTTTGTTGTTGTTGTTGTTGATGTTGTTGTTGCCTGAACAAGACAAGAAACAAAAACAAAACGTTGCGGTGCATAAATTAAATAGATATTGAAATTTATGTTTACAAAATGGAATGAAAAATTGCCGGCAGCAACACAAATGAATACGAAATCGAATACGAATTTTGGAATATGAGTGCGATGAATGAATGAATGTGAGAGCGAATGAATGAATGTGAGTGCTGGAAATCGATATTATTGATAATGAAACGAGCTGAGAATAATTATATGTACACACGCTGAATACTCCAACTCGAGTATTCTTGATGAATTGTTACTGTTTGCACACACACACACACACACACACACGCAGACAATGTACACACACTAATAATGGAGGAGGCGGAGGTGTAGTGTGGGGACTGTATGTCGCCTAGTTAATGTCAATGCGGTTAATGATGCTGCCAGCGCAAATAGCTTCGACAGCGGAAATCGAAACACACACACACAAGCATACACCCACGCACACACCCACACACCCACACACTGACACACACACACATAGACACGGCAGTGAAATTGGCAACACGATTTGCTCATGCAACAATTTTCGTTGCTCTCTTTTTTTTCTTATTCATTTTTATACCAACTACACATAGGGTATAAGGGTATTATAATTCAGTGCCTTTAGAAAATATGTGTAGCAGGCAGAAGGATTCATCTCCAACCTCATAAAGTATATATGGGTAATTCTCTGGTAAATGTCGCGTGCAAACAGCTTAACAGTGACAAAAAAAAAAAAAAACATAAACTAAAACAATTTTAAAATTAAGTGAAGGTTATTCTTAAAGCTTTGGATTAGCACTATTTTTAGAGCTAAGATTGATTTTAGGAACTTCTTCTGTTTTACGATCAAATATATAAATTCGTTCATTTTTTGGTTTTGCGTACGAATTTGTTAATTTTTGCAATTATCAGAACACAAAACAAAACAGAACAAAAAATCCAAAACCATTCTTAACTCTAATTAAAGTACTAATCTAGAGCTATAAAAATAACCATTTCTTATTTTTAAAATTGTTTCAGAATATGTTTTTTTTTGGCACTGTAAAGCTGGTCGCACGCGACATCCCTCAGAGAATTACCCATATACATTTGATCACCGTCAATAGCTGAGATGATAGTCATGTCCGTCTGTCCGTCCATATGAACGTCTAGATCATAGAGGAAAGTTCTCAAAATTTTGTTAGGATCAGATACAAATTTAGAAGTTACTTAAGAAAATGATTGTTGTATGCTTACTTGCTGCTTTGGCTAACAGTCTGGTATATTGTGCACTCTATGGTATATTTGCACTCAATGGTATATTTGTAGTCCATGGCATATTTTGTAGTCTATGGTATATTTTGCACTCTATGGTATATTTGTAGACAATGGTATATTTTGCACTCTATGGTATATTTGTACTCAATGGTATATTTGTAGTCCATGGTATATTTGTACTCAATGGTATATTTTGTACTTTATGGTATATTTTGTACTTTATGGTATATTTAGAATGTAGTACCATATCCATATATAACTCTATATATGTATGCATATATATTTTTTTGTATTTTGTCGGTATATTTGTTAGTATATTTGTATAATATTGCTTTATGGCAAATATGTAGCAAGAACACTCGACTGTTTTGTACTCTATGGCATATTTCGAATATCAATATACCAAATGTAACATCCGGTGTATGCATAGTATTTTTGCGGTATATTTTTAGTATATTTTTGTAGATCATGGTTTAATTACAAATGAGGAGCGGGTGACTTTATAGTATATTTTGAACAAAGTAATACATCAATATACCAAAAATAGTCATTGGCGAATAACGGTATTTTTGTGGTATATTTTTAGTATATTATGGTTTTATTACAAATGAGGAGCGGGTGTCTCTAAAGTATATTTTGAACGAAGTAATATATCAATATACCAAATATATCTCTTTGACGAATAATGGTATTTTTGCGGTATATTTTTAGTATGGTTTTTTTTTTGTAAAAATGGCTAGCGGATATCACACAGTCGATTACACTCGACTGTAGCTTTCATACTAGTTTTTTTGCTTTGTTTTTTTAAGCAATTATAATAATAAATGAGTTTGGCTATTGCAAATGTTGTTCACTCGATTTGCTTGTCGCTTGTATCTATGTGTGTGTGTATTTCTATGGGTCACTCAATGCAATTATGTTTTTGCTCCATGTGTATGTGTGTGTGTGTGTGTGTGTGTGTGTGTGTGTGTGTTTGAGCACATTTTGCGGCTCATTGCCATTGGGCAAGAGGAAGAGGAATAGGCAGAGAGATTGTGGACCACATCAGCCAGGCGCACAATGGAGCTCTGAAAGCATTTTGCTACTGTCGCCCATAAATTGGTAAATTTTATGAAACATGGATGGAATTGTGGCTGCGACGGGCCTTTGATCCTTTCGTTTGATGGCAAGCAACTTATATGAGTGCCGTTAGCATATAAACCTAAGACTAGAAAGAAAACAGAAACTGAGAAACAGAAAAAACGACAAATTGTAAGGGAAATTCATGCCGCCCCCACGTTGACTTCGATAAGCTTGATTTAAATGGCTGCATAGTATAAAAAGTGATTTTGCATTTCATAAATTTTACGCAATTTATGATTGAAAAAGTCTAACAAACAGCAGCAGCACAATTTCAAGCTTTCACTCATCAAAAGGAGCTCGATTTTTGCAGTCAAGTGTTTTGTTTTTTATATCTAAGAAATTGTTTAAGTTTTCAACTATTCTAAAGTATAAGTAATCAATATTTACTTATTTATTAAAAAAAAGTTAAATATAATTAAAATTGCCATTCAAGGCTTTCGGCTTATTTCAGTATTTATATTAATTCCAATTTATAATTTGAAAACAAAATTCATTACACTTTGAAATTCGTTTCGTGTTTGATGAATATTCACTAACCTCAAAAAAAAGTTCTTCAGTTATTGCACTTAATTTATTAACCTTTTTCACCACTGTTTCAATTAATTTGTATTTTGCTATATTTAGTTGCAGCTTAAAAGCTGAAATAATCACACAATTTATATTTATTAAGGTATTAAAATTTGAAGTATTTAAATTTCCTTCACAGTGGTTTTAATGATTTAAAAATTTGCATTTTATTTGCGCCTTATCACAACCGTATTCTATAGTACACAAAGTTCGTCACTTATCCGCCGGATTTGGCAGTTTGTTTTAGCTGATTACCTGCTAGTCTGGCACTTTTTTTTTGGCCCTCTACTTTTCTTTTTTTGTTTTACTTTTTGCCCAACTTGATGCTGTGCATAATTTGCGGTTAATCAAAGTTAGTTGGTGAACAAATAAGAGCAAGAACAAAAAAAAAAAAAAAAAAAAACAATCGCGTAAATGAAGAACACAAATATTGTTTTTTTTTTTTTTTTTGAGTTATGTTGTTTACACGATTCGTTCATCATTATCAAATTTTTTCGGTTTTAGCATTTCAAATAAAACAAATGATCTACACATCATTCACCGAGCACAAATAAACAACATCTTCAATCTTGCCAATGTCGACAATTAGTTAACATATAACTAACTAAATCGAAATTTGGCCAATAAGTGCAAATCGTTTAGAATTACTTACAAATTGCCTTTGTTGTTCTTGCTGCCTTGCTGGCTGGAGTGTTTAATTAACGCTGATGCCGATGGCTGCTTAATATTTATTTATACAAAAATTTTCGAACAATTTATCTGGCGCCAAAAACATATCACAAATCCCGCGATAATTGCGGAGCACCCAGAAAACTGAGAATTCGACGACTGTTCGGCGGCAACGCGCGTTGGCAAATGAACCGAAATGATACAAAATACTTGTATTCGATGTCCATCACATCGCACATTCGCCAAGACCATCCACCCACCAAAAAACCACCCATCAAGTACTACCACTCTATGCACTATACTGTACTCTATTCTATATTATATTATATATATATGTTATATGTATATCTCAACTCTCAAGCTCTCATGTTCTATTGTTTTGCGAACTGTGCGAAAGCCTGGCAAAAACAGTTGTTCGACTGCTTTGTCGACTGCTTGAGACGACGCGCGTCTCTGTGTGGAACGTAAGTGGAATGCGTTTGAGTGTGCGAGTGGAACACAAGTAGCAACAAGTTGCACGCAAAATATGGGTTCAACATTGTAAATATGACACTGCACGGCGTCATTGTTGTGACTCACATTCGTGTGTGTGTGTGTGTGTGTGTGTGTGTGTGAGAGTGTGTGTGTGTGTGCTTTACTCTGTGTTTGTGTTTCTATTGGTGTGGGTGGTGAGATGGTGTGGATGATTGCTTGCAACAGTGGCATGTATTTTTACAAGTATTTTCTCGCTGAATACCCTGTGTCACAAAATTGACCAGCTTAGTTGTAATTTCTCAACTTTTATTTGCTACTTTAATATTCATGAAAAGTTAAATTTGGTATAAAATTATTTAAGGCAATTTTGTTGTAAAATAGATACATTAATATATTGTCAAAATATTATTCAAATTTCACCATAATTCGATTGTTTTCTAAATTCGATTATTTATTCATTTTCTGCTTTCTTCTTTTTGTGTTTTTATATGTAGTTTATAGTATATTTTGAATGTGAGAGTACATCAATATACCAAAAATACTAGTAAATAGTATATTTTGAATATGGCAGTATATAAATATACCGGATATACTAGAATATAGTATATTTTGAATGTAACAGTATATAGTGTAGTGGTATATTGTGCAGTGTTAAGTATATTTTAAATATAACAGTGGATATACATACATATATACCAAATATTGCTTTTGGTATATTATACAGTTTTTATGTACAGTATATTTTGAATGTAACACGTAAACCAAATATACAGTTTGGCATATTTCAGTATTTTTTCGGCATATTCATTTAGTATATTTTAAGAATAATACCGCATTGCTTCACTTTTATTAACAATGTATAGCGCTTATCTCATAGTCACAATTGAGACTTTTTAGAAATAAATTTTCATTATTTATTTTGAAAGTTGAAAATATTAAATCACATTTACTGCATTTTAGGAAACTTTCGTTGGATGGATGAATTTAGCAAAGTAAGGTAAGGTTATTGTTATAATTGCAATATTGAAGAAACAAATATGTATTTTCTTTCTTTCTTTCTTTAAATGTTGTTCTTTGCATTACAGGGTATGTTGTAACTGTTCATCTGCAAAGCGATGGTTGCGTTCCTTTTGACAATTGCTCAGCAGGTGGTGAACTATGCGAGTTCGCATCAAACACCAGCTGCTATGGGGAAAGCGTAGAAAGTTGACTGATTTGCCAGCTGGCAACAGAGTCTGGCAAATGAAATGTTGCTGCAAATAAATTGAAATAGTTCTTCACTCTTTGGGGAGGCGCAAAAGCAAAACAGCAACTCGTTGAAGCGCAATGCCAAATGCTCACAGCTGTTGTGGTTTCCAACTTGTTCGCACACTCACACACAGAAAGAAAAGTGTGCCAAAGATGGTAAAAGGAAAAAGGAAATAGAAAATTATAAATTGATAAGATACTATGATGCTTCGTAGTCGACGACAAGGGAAAACATCCAGACGGTTGTGGAGTACACTTGATTTGCTCAGATTTACACTCAACTTAAGCTTATTACCGTCAATGGAACGTGAAAGGAATCGAAAGAGAAAGAGAGAGAGATAAACTTGCACGGCAATTCTCAAAAGCATTTCCTAAGTGAGCTATTTGTAAGTTGTTTGGGTAAAAGTAATGTTGCGGATTAGTCAATTGAGTAATAAATACATTGGGAAACATATTCTAAACATAATAACAAGAAAAAATTTACTCATTTGAATATTATATTTATATTTTAGAAAGATATGCCTTTAGGAATTTAAAAATATAGAAAACTTCAGTAGAGTGTGCTCGACTTTATTTGGTATATCAATATACTATTACTATTTTTGTCAAAGTGTTCCCGACTGTTAGTTACCTGCCAGCCATTTGCAAAAGCATATTAATCTTTAAATACACCAAATTAATATACTGAAAACTATATTTGGTATATCACTATACAATTATGTTCAAAATATACCATAATGTACAAATTGGAATACTCTTCAGTAAAATTGAACTCAAAATTCTAGAATTTACAAAAAAATTGACTATTTAATAAATTTAATTTATTCAAGGGTTAGAAATATTATATATAAAATAAAAACTTAAGCAAAATTAGAATTAACAATTGTGTGTCCAAGTTTCTAAAGACTTTTTAAATAGCAGGGAAAATAATTATTTGATTTCTTCATTTTCTTCTTCTTTGGATTATATTTATATTGAAATTTGTGTACTACAATTCTTGACATAAGCAAACACTGAATTTACTTTAAATCTCACTGTCTTACCTACTTTAAGAAGTCTTTCTGCTCACAATTAGTATCAACCGCTTGTCTCTGATAAGCCGCAACTTGTGCAACAAATACTTTAATTCACTTGCTGGGCAAATGTTGATCGAAAAGCTTTCTTTTATCCCCTTTCGCTTAAGTTGCAATAATTGGTTGGATTTAGCAGCGCAATTTGTTGATTCACTTTATTCCTGTGCACGTAAAAAATGCAACTAATGATAAGCATGGAAAATAATTGCGAATTAAATTTAAGCTGATTTGTGGCGTGTAATATTCTGGTCGCAAGCATTACAAACAATTTAATTGGCCTTAGGTTAATTTAAGCGAATAATTGAAATAAAATATACACCGTAATTTATGAACACAATTTATAATTGACCATTGATTGAACAAAAATACCATTTAAAAAAGGAAGTGAGAAAGCTAAAGTTGAGGTTTCTCGACTACGAGCTACCCGGGAGCTATTTTCAATAGCATTTTAGTCTTAAAATATATCAAGTTATTGTAGTGAAAGCTTTTTTGAGTTTATTATTATTTTATACTGAGTTAGCCGCCAGTCATTTCCAATAGCGTATTAGTCTTAATATGTAGCAAATTAATGTACTGAATAGTATATTCGGTATATTAAAATACGAGTGTGTACAAAGTATTTCATAAAGTACAAAATATGTCACATGGAAAGCAATTAATAGTCTACTTCAGACGTTCTAAGCACACACGCTACCAGGTTTAATAGGCGTTAAGAAATATCTTAAAATATACCAAATAAATATACTGAAATCTTTACTTAGTCTTGCAATATACTATATACTATCCAAAGTATATATATATACTTCCAAAGTATACCACAAACTACAAAAGATACCAGATTGAAAGTAATTAATAACTGCATAAATTCTGAGTTTTTTATATGATCAAAAATATAGATTTAGGTGGCCTTTATCTGCCTGTTACATACATTCTGAACACATACGCTACCAGGTATAATATACCAAATTAATATACTGAGAGCCATGTTTAGTATATCAATATACTATACTGAGTTACCCTTCAGTCATTTTCAATACATGTTTGCCTTCAAATATACCAAAATAATATACTGAATGCTATTTTTGGTATAAGAATATACTGATTTACCCGTCAGATTGAAAGCAATTATTAACTGCACAAATTCAGAGTTTTTATATGATCAAAATATAGATTTATAAGCAGAGCTGAGCACACACCCTATCAGGTATTAATAGGCGTTAAAAAATATCTTAAAATATACCAAATAATTATATTGAAATCTACATTTAGTATAGCAATGCACTATTACTTCCAAAATATACCAGAAAGTACAAAAGATACCAGATTGAAAGCAAATCATAACTGGATAAATTCTGAGTTTGTTTTATATGACCAAAATAATATACTGAATGCTATTTTTGGTATAAGAATATACTGATTTACCCGTCAGATTTAAAGCAATTATTAACTGCATAAATTCAGAGTTTTTATATGATCAAAAATATAGATTTATAAGCAGACCTGAGCACACACACTACCAGGTATTAATAGGCGCTAAAGAATTATTGAATAATTCCACAAAAAAATTCCCATCGAAATTGACATTCGATTAAGTAATTAATAAAGTATGCATAATACTATAGTGGCATGAATGATTCAGTGAATGAAATGTTCATGTTCAATGGAAAAGTGCGAACGCAGTTCGATAACAATTCCATTTTTTTGTTGTACCGTGAATTTTTGTTGTCATGTTGTCGTATTAACTTTTTTGTGTTTCGTAATTGGCGCATAATAAGAAAGAGTTGAACAAGTGCACGTAACGTGCTCAGCGGTTGTGATAGCGAAAAAGAGTGAGTGAGTGTTTTAGCCGGCTTAAGCCGACTATGAATCACGTGCGGCGACGATAGAACGTAAATGTGTTCATCTTTATTTGCCATTTTTTTTGTGGATTTATGCTATTATGGACAACGGCATGATCCAGCTGATGGTGATGTTCGACAGCTGTGCTCAGCTGTGTGCGTACAATTATTTCCAGTTAAAAAGGCGTTGCTGCAGTGGGTCAAGTCATCAGTCGTCAGTTGCAACAACACAGCGCAGCACAACCAATAAACCAGCAACCAGCAACCAACAACCAACAAACGAACGAACCATCAACGAACAACCCAACAGCCAACAAACCAACAAACCAATAAATCAATACACAACCAACAACCAGCAACAACAATGTCTGCTCTCAGTTTCATGTTGCTAACGAGCCTGGTTTTGGTTGCCGTTGCCGATTACTACGGCGACAGTTACGACGACTTCTCGCAGTACGCTCTCGGTCAGTATGGCACAGCGCCATCGGGATCGGCAGCGGAGTACATCTACAGCGATGTGGCGACAGCATATGGCGGCGGATCGGGTTCGGGTTCGGGATCAGGATCGGGATCGGTCAGCTATAATGTTGGTGCCGCTTCCAATGGCGCTGCGTCGTATGCTTATGCGGCTGCCGGGGGACCAAACGGGGCGAGGGCAATTGCTGAGGCGCCGGGACCTTACATGCAACCAATTGCTTATTCCGGTTATGGCAAGAAGTATGCGCCAGCCTATGTGACGACAGCGGCGCCAGCAACGGCGGCAACCACGGCAACAGCAGCAACGGCGGCAACGAGCGGTTATCCCAGCTATACGACATCGACAACTGCTGATCCAGCAACAACAACGACAACAGCAGCAACCACAACAACAGCAGCAGCAACCACAACAACTGCAGCAGCAACCACTACAACAGCAGCAACCACAACCACCGAGGCAGCCACAACAACAACAGCAGCCACCACCACAACGGCAGCAACCACCACAACTGCAGCACCAACTACCACCACAACGGCAGCAACCACCACAACTGAGGCGCCTACAACGACAACAACAACAGCAGCAACCACCACAACTACCGAAGCAACCACAACAACTGCCGCTCCCACAACAACGACAACCACAACGACAACAACAGCAGCTCCTACAACGACAACAACCACTGAGGCGGCCACCACAACAACGACAACAGCAGCGCCAACGACAACGACAACAACAACAGCAGCAACAACGACTACAACAACAGCTGCACCAACAACGACAACAACCACAGAGGCAGCAACGACAACCACAACAGCGGCAACCACAACAACAACAGCAGCTTCGACCACAGCAGTAAGTATAACGGATGGCAGGCTCATTGGCTAAGCAACTCTCAACTATCTTTCTCAACTTTTTCTTAACTTACTCTCTCTTTTTCTATCATTTCTCTATCTTTTTCCTCCCTACCTCGCTCCCCTTCTCCCTCAACAGGGTATAACCATTAAAATCACGCCTACAACTGGACTTTCTCTATGCACTGGCACAGCAACAACCATCGTCGTGCCTTTGGGTGTTCTTTCCATCACATTCACAACATGCTAAGACGAAGCAACAACAACGACACCGACAACAACAACAACAACAACACTCGAAATCGAGCTAACCCCAAAAAACAACTAACTTATTTCTAGCTACTACTAATAATCTTAAACACCTATAAATATTTTCAAAGTCATAACTAAATTCCTCGACATTTAACAATCAATAAAAATGAGAAAAATAAATAAACTTGTTTACAATAATTTTTAATGTTCCATATCTTATTGTTGAGTTGTTTAATATGCTCGCTCAATCGACAACTCGAGCAAGATTTTTTTTTTTTGGCTGCTCGCTGAATTGAACTATAGCATTAAATTGGATCACTTCACTTATCGAGATCGAAATACACACACACACACACACACACACACACACACACACACATGAACAGGTGTTTGGCATTGCTTGACATTCAATGTGATTTCGCTGATGTGTAACAATCGGATTATAGAGTATGCAACGACTTAAAGTATACAAGCAAGGGAAGCAATAAAACGCAAAAAGAAATGTGTAAAGTCTGTAAAAAACAAATAAAACTAAGTGTATGAAAATATAAAAAAAAAAAAACAACTAATAGAGTATGCACGAATTCAAAGAAACTGAAATTAAGAAGAATATTAACATCTAAATGTTTGAAAACACATCTTATCAATAAGAGGTCAAAAGTTTTAAGACAAAACACCGCATTATATAATATTTAGTTTATTGTTTCTTTTTTGTACTAGTTATTTATAATTTTTTTTTTTTTATTATTTTACCATTTTATGATTTCAGTTATTCAGTTGTCTGAAATATAAGCTCTACTATTCGAGTTATGAACGAAAACTTTCAAATAACGATAAAAACTTTATAAGAATTATCATGATTCACAGAATTCTGTAATCTAAATCTACGTTTTTCTTTTGGTCTTATTTTGGAAATTTTGCATTTTTCAAAATAATATTCTTAGTTTTAAGACTTCTTATTTCAAAAGCACAATTCCCAAGACTTCTTAATTGTAGAAATTTATATTTTTTTCAATAAAGGTATAAAAATTTTTAAACGGAAAACTGTGAAAAGTTTGAAAGTATATTTTATATAAATACACAAGATTTAAGAAAGAACAGAACATGCCAATTTCACTTTTAATATAAGCATATATTATACACAAAAAATTAATGTATATAATGGTGTATAAAAACGATTTTAAAGAATAATTTGTATAAGTTCAAAATTGATAATATAAATATTTAGATATATATAAAAATATAATTATTTAATTTTCTTGTAAGCTAACTACAGAGTATGTGCGTTTCGTCACACTTCAGCTTTAGCTTAAATCCTAGTTGTTTTTCCCATTTTTTGTTGTTGTCCCTCAGCTCTTTGTTTTTCATATTCAATTTGGTGTTTGGTGTTTTTCTATTTTTCTATTTTCTCGCGGCATTTGGCGCTTTGTTGTTGGCCATTGTTCGCGCTTATCTACCGACAATAAAGTGGCATTAAAAAGCTTAAAAAAACGCAAAGAAGCAGAGAGACAATAGACCGTAGTCTAACATAGCCAACTAGGTATGGGAAATGTTTACGCTTTTGCCATGTAGTAGATTGGCATTGCGGAAATTAAGAATAGGCCATCGCCTGATGCCAGCGGCAACACTTTGCATGACAAACAAAATACATTTAAATTCAAAATTGTCTCCTCAACTTTCATCCTGTTTCGTTGTTTTTTTTTTTTTGCTTTATAATTTTTGTCCTTTTTTTTGGATGTTCTCCTTGATATCAGGTACACACACAAATTATAATTTATTTTTGTCATTAACGCGGCGTCCTCAAGTGGCCTCAAACATAAAGACTATACAAATGGTCCTTGACTTTTACTCTTTAATTGTAATCTGTGCGTTCGCTATTAATTTTGTTTATGTTATGCAAGGACATGCGTTCTCCCTTGTCACTTCCTTAGCCCTGAATTTGTACCTTTTAAAGCAAAAAGGTTCATTGTATATTAAAATAAACAAATGTAAAATTGTCAATTTTGAATTTCATTTGTTTCGAATTTACTGCCTTACTTTTTAATTTCTATTTACCCTTCTCCATTGTCACTTTATTAGCAACGAGTCTGTCTAGGATTTAATTAGATTTTCGCAATTCGCCAAATGTTGTACAATGAAAACAACTGGGGAAAAGTTGATTGAGTTCATTTCATTCACACCACAATTTCTTTCATAGCCCAACTCAGATCTCAGCATTTATTTTTTTTTTTTGTTTCTTTTCGGGTATTTTTAACTCTTTCGAATTCGTCTAAAACAATTTATAATTGAATTGAATTTCATTTCATTTTACTTTGATTTGATTCGTTCACCACCCTTGAGGCACTTTACGCTTTTCCTCAATTGTTGCCAATAATTTTGCTCATTAAAAGTTTTAACGAAAATCACAAGAACAAACTGAGGGCATCCGCAGGTGTGTCTAGGCTCTAACGACACTTCAAATACCCTTCATCAAAGAGTTGTTTACTTTTGAGCTAAAGTAAATCTATATTTCAATTATAATTGTAAAATTTTAAAGTTTATTTTCCATTTTTTATTTGGTTTAAATAACTTTTTCGCTTCAGAGAGTTGTTTACTATTTGTATGATAATCTTATTTACAATTTCTGTAAAATATTAAAGATTTTTTCTTTATTTCTTTTAAAAACTTATATGCTTCTCTTGCTGTGGACTGAAACTGTAAATGAACAACCGAAAGTCAAGGCAACTCTTTTCAGTTTTTCTCACACCTCTCGACACGACGCAAAGGTAAACACACAGGTGACCAGAAAGCGAGCGCGAGAAAAACGAACGAACGAACGAACGAAAAGCGAAAAATTGGCTAAAATCTTGAATTGTGTTGAAATTTAAAAGACAGCTGCTTGTCTTGGCCACACCCGATAACAGTTATCAATGTGTCCAAAAGCCAATTGTTCTCTGCCATCGACCATTGTTGTCGGCGCCAAGAGCAGCGACAGAAGCTTCATCTTAAGCCGGTTATCGACAAGCTTTCAAGTCACATAAATCAACATATTTTATTCCGTTTTTTTTTTCTTGTAGCTTTTTGCATACCCTAAAGATGAGTTAAGGCAGCTTAAGTGTGGCATATGGAAGAAGTAAAAATAAACAAATTAAGAAAAATCACTTGCAATAAGTTTGTAAAATCAAATGAGATTTCATAACTTTGTCAAATAAAATGAAATACAAAGTGTAAGTATAAAAGAAACTATGAAATAATGTAACAATAAGAAATATAATCAATAAACAAATTAAGAAAAGTTACTTAGAATAATTTTATAGAATAAAATGTGATTGTTATGCAAAAAAAAAAAAGAATAAAATAAAATAAGTATTCAGTTTTTATATAATTATTCGCATAAAAAACATTTAAAAACTTAAATTATGTAAATGTCAGTATCAAAATATTTATATGAAATAAATATATCAATATATATATATCCATTATAAACTTAAAAAGAAAATAAAATGAATTTGGAAAAATTACTTGAAATAAATTTGCAAAATAAAGTAAGATTTCAATGCGAAAAAAATAAAGCAAACTGAATAAAATAAATATTCAATTACGTATATTTTACTTAAGGTAATTATTTTGTAGGGTATTTAGTAGTCGACTACTGCATGTCTCTACGCTGCTTACGTCTTATATTTTTTAATAAATTTGCTTAGCTGGGCAAATATTTTATTTAAATTTCAGAGGGCATAAATCAAAGCCGTCGCGATATTCGCAAAATCCCAGCAAAAATTTGAAGGCGTGGTCGCATTGTAAACGTTGCTCAGCTCAGCTCAGCTCAGCTCATCGCAGCTTGATTCAGCGCAAATTTGATTTGATTCCGTTCGCTTTGAATTGATATTTATGGCCCTAAAATTGGCTTACACGCATTGCGTATACGTAACGTTCCCGTCGTTGTTGTTGTTGTTGTTGATGTTTACAATTAAGCAAAAGATGTGAGGCAACCAAGCAGAGACTGTGGCAAATGCCACTTGCCGGCACGTAAAACGTGTGTTTATTATTTTTATTGCTCTTGATTACTTGAACTTGGCCGAAAAGTATTTTGCACTTGACTCTCGCTCTCCTCCTTCTGCTCCCTCTCTCTTTCTTTTGCCTGCTGTCGATGGCGGAAATCAAATGAATCGATTAATGCGCCACAATTTACGACACCTGCTCCGGTTGGGGTCGCTCTCTTTCTCTTTCTGTCTGCCACACTTTGGGGCATTGCATAAATTTTGCTGGCGCCTGTCATTGACATGGGTAAATATACCTACTTTATATATATGTATGTATGTTTATGTATTCGTACTATCGGCTCATGATTTTGTAATCCTATTTACGACCTGGGCTTAAAGCTGCCATCAATTGGATGCAGCCAACTGGTCTCATAATAAATACAGATTTACTTTCTTCGCCCAACTAATCAATTCTCAGCTCCAAAGCAGCTGCAACAAAAGTTCGTAAATTGCAAAGTCATTGCTCAAGAAAAAGTGCAACGATGGAAAACAAAATGCTTCGAAAAACGAGAGATTTTCTTTGCTGAGAGCAACAGGCAGCTAAAAATTTACATATACAATATACACAACTAGACTAAACAGAGCAAATTATTTATGTATTTGGCACAAAGTGAAAATCGTTTGAAGACTTTACAGTTTACACTTTGCAACGTTTTCATTCAAACGTTGCACATTTTTGGCATCATTTTTCAAGGGATTATCGACTGTTCAAATTACGTTTACGTATTGCATTGTTGCTGCAACATTGTTGTTGGTCGTCACGGTGATCAATTGTCATTGCTGCTTTCATTCCATTTTCATATCTACTATCTTTTATCGCTCTCTTCACACCCTTACAGCACTTAATTTCGGCGACTTCAAGTTACGATTGCATCACACTTGAGCTTAGCTTTTTATTCCCCATGGAGTACAGATATTTTTTATTAGCGGCAACAGATGAGGTGATATAGACATGTCCTTATGGACGCAAAGGTCTCAGAGTGAGAGAGGTTGATAGAGGTTGAGATAGAGCTATATTTTGTTAGCAACAATATATTAGATATGCAATAAGGTGTACTTTAGTATTTTTGTTTGAATATTAATTTAGTATTATTTGAATGTAGTAGTATATCAATATACCAAATAAACCTTTATTATAAAGAATATAGTATATTCAATTGACAAAACGGTATATTTTAAATTCAATTAGTAGTACATCAATATACCAATTATTGCCACAGAGATCTGAGAGTGAGATGAGAAAGAGAGAGAGAGTTGTATATCTTTTGGCAACAATATATCAGATATACAATTAAGTGCTTTGTAGTATTTTTTTTTGGCAATTTAATTGATAATTTGGTATAATTTTTATTCAATTACATGCTTTGATTGTAGTAGTATATTAATATATCAAATAATGCCTTTGGAATAAAGAATATAGTATATTTAATTAACAATTTCGTATGATTAGTGTTCAATGGTATATTTTGTATATAGTAGTATATCAATATACATAATATTGCCTTTTTGGATATATTAATTTGGTGTATTGAGTTGACAATATGGTATACGAGTGCCTTAGTATAAAGAATACAGCATATTTGATTCATAATTCGGTATTTTATGTACTCAATGGTATATTAATATACTAAATTTTGTAATTGGTATAAAAATGTAGTATATTTAATTGACAATTTTGTGTATGATGCATTCAGTGGTATATTTTGAATGTAGTAAGGAGTATATCACTACATCAAATATGCACTTTAGTAGATTATTGGTATATTAATTTGGTATATTTAAATAATAATGTCACACATATTTTTTTGCTTTTACTGAGAATCGGGTATCGGGTATTTAATTAAAAATTCGGTATATTTTGTACTCAATGGTATATTAATATACTGAGTTGTGTCATTAGTATAAAAATGTAGTATATTTAATTGGTAATTTTGCATGTGATGCATTCAATGGTATATTTTGAATGTAGTAAGAAGTATATCACTACATTAAATATGCACTTTAGTAGATTATTGGTATATTAATTTGGTATGCTTAAATAATAGTACCACACTTATTTTTTGCTTTTACTGAGAATGGGTTTCGGGTATCCTCACAGTCAAATGCACAACAAAAATATGCTCTCTGGCAACTAGTTGCGATTATGCATAAATCCGCTTGAAAAGCAAACCAAATAGAGACCGATGTAAAACGAAATTATATTCAAACATAAATCAGAAACAAAGTGGCCAGTGCTCTGTGTGTGGCAAGTGGCAAGTGGCAAACAGTAAGCAGCAGCAAGAATTTTTGTTTTGTTTTCGGGGCACGACGTTGACAGCGACCAATGGCAGCAAAAAGGGCAAGCTGGAATTTGCTGTGTTTGCAGCTGTTGAGCTCAGCCAGCACAACAAAAAAAAAAACAAAACGAAAGGCAGCCAAAAAAAGAAAATTAAATATACATGAAGCGCACAATTACCAAATTTGTATATTTAATGTGTGCAAGTGTGCAAGTGTGTGTGTGTGTGTCGACGGCAATGAAATTCAATCCAGTGTCCATTTCTTGTAATTTCTTTTTGTGTTCCATGTTGTTTGTGTTGGCATAAAAATTTAATAAGCGCCCAAAAGTCGGCTACAATAAAACGTGAGTTGTAGTTGCCGTCGGAGACCGGTAAATTCATAAGCTTTCGTCCGCCTGTCCGTCCATCCATCCGTCTGTCCGTCTGTCTGTCTGTCCGTCTGTCCGTTTCCCCCCACCTGAAATTATGCTATTAAAAAAAGAAAACAAGAGGAGCTCAACATGAAATGAGCGAATGATGCGAGCAGCACTTGAACACAACAAATTGACATAGGACCCACAGAACACATACTTTAGCCTACGACGGACAGGTATCCCGCCTAGGCACTTAGCCACAGGCAATAACAACGACAAATTCGAAGGGAGATGGTTACACACACGTATAGTATAGTATGTGACCATAGCGCAATATATGTATATGGCACTAGCAGACTGTCGCCTCATAAGTCACGCCCAGAAAAAAAAGAACAAGTAAGAAAGCTACAGTTGAGTGTGATAGACTGTGAGATACTAGCTACCTATTTTTAATGAAAGCGAAACATTGCGGTACTTATTGTACAATATACCAAATTAGTATACCGCAAAAATACTACAAATATACCGAATACAGTATTGATATAGTACTGCATACGACATAAATAATCATTCTAAAATATACCAAATATACCACAAAAATACTAAAAATTATATTTGGTTTATCGATATACCAAAATATACAGTAAAGTGCAAAATATACCATTGAGTACAAAATATACCATATTTAGTTTATTGATATACTAGTATATTCAAAATATACCATAATGTGCAAAATGTACCAAAATATAGAAATATACCGAATATAGTATTGATACAGTTCTACATTAGACAAAATATTCATTTTAAAATATACCAAATATACCACAAAAATACTAAAAATATGTTTGGTTTGTTGATATACCAAACTATACCAGAAATTGCAAAATATACTGGATTTGGTATATTGATATAGTGCAAAATATACCATAGTGCGCAAAATATGCCGTAGTTAGTATATTGTATATATAGTACTACATTGAAAATATACCATAATGTGTAAAATATACCATATTATCAGTCAAAGTAACTAACACTCGTAGTAAGTAAAGTCTCTAAAATCTAGGCGTTCTTACGGACGGATAGAACAGAATGATTAAGCTGATTAAGAATATATAATATATACTTTTGGGAGATGCCTTCTTCTGTCTGTTAAATTCACTTCTTGTCGCCACAAAGTTATAATACCCTTCTACCCTATGGGTAGCGGGTATAAACATATATATAAAAACCTACGGCAAAGCTTTTTGGGCTAAACTCAACTGTCGGCGATTTCAGGTATAGATTCACATTTTGTGCCCTCCCCATTTCATTAAACCGACAACATGTTGAACACACAAGAGACAACAACATGTTTTATCTATGTATTTGATCCCCCCGTTTTTTTTTTTTTTTGTTGCTGTATAGATTCTTCAGTTACAATTTTATTAGCTTATCCTAAGTGTCTGGCAAATCAATTTGCACAAAATAATCTTTAAAGCATACTTTGGCACAAGCGTATAAAAATAGAGATATCTTGCTTAGCTAAATATTTTTTTATGCGTCTCCTCAAAATATGCTAAGAACTTCATTATTTGTATTCGCTTTCTGTGCTGCTTTGGTAAAAATGGGAAACTCATTGTTGCCTAAACATTCTAGAGAATTTAAATATTTTGAAGAATTTTAATAGTAAAATTTATTAGTTCACTTTTTATCAACAACATCAACAGTTACCTATGAAATTAATTATCAAACTTTGTTGGTAACTTATAAGTTTCATAGCTTCTTATTTTCTTTTATCAAACTGCATATAAATTAAAGCATTTGCTTTTATAATTCTTGAATATAATACAAATGTATTTATACATAAGTGAACCGCATTTTGCAATAAAAAAGCACTTTTAATAGAATTCATACAATTTTTATCTAATCGCAAAAAAAATGTAAGTAATCCTGAAAACTTTACTTATTGTTGTCTTTACCAAAACTAAATTGATAAAACTTAAAATTTTGTTACCTATATTTTGTTATTTTTTTTATCATCAATTGTCATAAAATTGTCATATTAGTTTAACAATTTATAGCTGGCTTTGAATTTTCTTTAGTAATTTCAAGTTATATATAAAATTGGGTTTGCAAATTTGAGAAAGCAAGACAATTTCGCAGTGATTTTTGCTAATGCATTTTCATTTATAATTCATAAATATATTTTTCAACTTTCTCCCATCAAGCGTACCTAAAGCGAGGCGCTATAAAGCAGTCGTAAAGACCTTAGAAGTTGAGCAGCATATTTCTCTAATAACTTTTTAAAGCATGCAAATTGCTTAATTTCACTCAAGGTGCAGAAGCTGTAGAGTTAGCGAGAAGAAAGCACTTTATTTATAAATAAACATTTTACATAACATTTGGCCAAAGCAGTTGGTTTTGGATTTAACTTTAAGAGCCATGACCAAAGAGCGCAGTTATTTGTGGCAAAGTTGGCCATAAAATATTGACATTTATAGCAAAGGGCATTAAATAGTAGCTTACGAAATGTGTGTTTAGATGAATGTTTGTGGCATTGTTGTCACCTACTGAATGCTTTTAATGCTTACATCGAAAGCGGCTTAATAGATTTCGTGGTTGACAAACAATAAGAGGAAGTGCTGCACTCAGGACACGAAAAGTCCTTTGCTTTGCACTCGAGCGATTTTTCTTGCTAAGAATAACCACAATCACAATTATATATACCATATATATATATTATATATCATATTCAATGGCTATTAGAATGAAACGTTTTTCGAGTAGCTGTCAAAGAAATGTGGCTACAATTGGTTGATCAAAGTATTTTTGGCATTGCCCACAATGTTCACTCGCTCGTTGTCTGCGTCATGCGGATGACATTCTAATAAGCAAATGCTAATAAAATGCTTGCACCTGCCATTGACGCGCTGCAAAAGGAAAATGCTCGCAGCGAAAAAAAAGCATTTATCACGCGACGCAAACAAAGAGCACAAAACAGAACAAAAAAAAAAAAAAAAAAACAGAAAACGGAAAAAGGACTCAAGCCAATTGAAAGTCAACTGTGGCTGCTAATGTTGCATTTCCTTTGCCACTCTCCCCCATCTACACTTCACACTGAAAAAAAAAAAAACAGTTTCTAAAATCAAGAACATTCGTCTTAAAATCATCTTCAATAAATAAGATCACTTTAGGAACAAATTCTTAAAACATTCGTCTGAAAATTGTCAAATTCTCAAAATAACACCAAAAATGTTAGATTTAGATTATAAAATTCTATCATCCATTGAAATTCCTATACAATTTTTAACTAGCTTTGAGTGTCTTCGTTTATAACTTAGTTAGTCGAGCTGTCGGAAACCATACTTTATTGCAGTATAAGATAAGATACAAAAGCTGCTCGTAAGTGGAATGATTAACAATACAATTAAAGAATACGCAATTTAAATAATAAATTTGGAAAACAATAATATACGATTATAATGAAAAATAATATAATGAAATGATTTTTTTATCTTTTCCTCTTCTCAATAAGAACTTGGGTCTTATATCAAATGTTCTTGAAATCAAGTTGTATTTTCTATCATTTAGATTTTCATGTTATTTGCACAGTTCTTAGACAAAAATTCGTTGTACTAAGACGAAAATTTTGATTTTCGAACTTTGTATTTTTTGTCAGTGCACACTCTTCACTTTCACTTTGTAAATGGCAGCACGACCATAAACAATTACGAAATGTTGCCTGTGGCAGCCTAAACGTGATGCTGTTGCTCACGCTACAGGCCGGCCTATAATGAGCAGACAGTATATTTTCATTGTAGTAGTATATCAATATACTAAAATGTTGCCTTTATTCAATGGTATATTTTTAATGTAATAGTATATCAATATACCAAATAATGTCATTAGTGTAAGGAATAAACTATATTCAATGGATAATTCGATATATTTTGGATTATTTTGGTATATTTCCAATGAAATAGTATATCAATACACTAAAATGTTGCCTTTGATATATTTAATAGTATATCAATATACCAAATAATGTCATTAGTGTAAGGAATAAACTATATTCAATGGATAATTCGATATATTTTGGATTATTTTGGTATATTTTCAATGAAATAGTATATCAATATACCAAAAACCGCCTTTAGTGGCTGTTTTTGTTGCATTTCCTTTGCCACTTCCCCTCTACACTCCACACTCTCCACTTTCACTTTCTAAATGGCAGCACGACCTTAAACAATTACAAAATGTGTTGCCCCTGGCAGCCTAAAACGTGATGCTGTTGCTCACGCCACAGGCCGCAGGCCTATAATGAGCAGACGCTTGGGATGTTCGTTGCCGTTGTTGTTGTTGTTGTTGTTGTTTTTGTTGTTGTTGCACTGTGGTTAGACAGCGGTTAGGCAGCTAATCGAATCAGCAGAAAAAACCACAAGAGTGCGAGAGAAAAAGAAAGCAATACATTGTTGCTCAACGACATACGTTGCGTATACGCAACATGAACACATTTGCGACTATTTTCGATTCGAAAAGGCGGCAGCAGCAAAGAAATCAGTTTTGTTTATTTTGCGCCCAGAAACATGAATGTATTTTTAACCCATATTTATACAAGCGGGGTTGCGGGTGTTACAAGGTTCGAAAGATTGCCGCCGCTTGCGTTCGTTGTTACGTCTGTCAACGTCTTGCGCATCAACATTCTTTTTGCCGCCCACAAAAATTTATGGACCTGGGCACAAAATGACGTCCCAAAGCCGCAAGGGGCAACGAGTAAAAGTAATGGCGGCAACGGTTTCGGTTTGTTGTGAATGAATAAATCATAAGTGCATCATTCAGAGCACGGCACACACTCAGACAAAAAGGAAATTGCACTTCAAGTCACATGAAAGTCGAAAGTCGATCAGAAATTGTCTTCCAATTCGGTTCCAAGAAAAAAAACACACACAAAAAATGAAAACAAAAGCATATTTTGGACTGACGCGTGGCAAAAACGAATGGAATCAATGGCACGTGAAATTTAATGCTGTTTCCCCATTAATAGCAAACAAATAGAATTCGTTTATACGGATATTAAGTATACGCGTGTTTGCCCCACACTCCGCTTACCTGCTCAACAGCTCTTGGGGCCATCTGCACGCGATGTACTTGGGCTATTTGTTTATGTTTTGTTCTTCTTATGCTTATACTTGTTCTTGCTTTTGCCTTTTTCTTTTTTTTTTTTTTTGGGAGGGCTTTGCTTTTGTGATTATAGTAGTTGTGTGCCTGCCCAAGCACTTGAAGACAAACAACTAAATTATTTGCACTCACTTTTATTTACTTACGATTTTAGATAGATTTATGCTCTTGATGTAAGTATCTTTGCGCGCCAAAAAAAAAACAACCAAAATAACAATAAAAAACAACAACAAAAATATTTGTATAGCCAAAGGCGAGGAAATTGTTGATCAAGTTTTCTAGTTGCCGCCGAGTGAGTGTGCGACAACCGTTCGCCACAACAGCGAGTTGGTAAGTGAAGCCAAGCCGCATTCTGAAGCTGTGCATTCCCCGACCTGCAGGACCTTTGCCTTTATCCCAAAAGATACGCTGGCAAGCAGTGCAAACTGTTATACGAGGGTGGTTCGAGTCAACATCTCTTTTCTCTTCCCTCTTGCTACAAATATATTATGTCAATATTATAACATACAATTGCGAATAGTTTTTAAACAAGCAAGAAATCTACAGTCGAATGTGCAAAAATATTAAAATAAACTGAAGGCTTTATTTGAAATATTGACATTTGCTACATTTAAAAGTAAAAGAGTGTCATATTATTCTTAAATTATACTAAATTAATATACCACAAAAATACTAAAATATACTAATATTGGCATAGTACAGCATTTAAAGTGTTATTCTTAAATTATACTAAATTAATATACCACAAAAATACTAAAATATACTAATATTGGCATAGTAAAGCATTTAAAGTGTTAACTGATTTATTGAAGCTGAAGATTTTCATACTTATGTTACTATTTTTATTCATTTTTTTCTAAATATCAATTATTGATCATGTAATATAATATTAGTGAAATTTTCAGAAAATAGTTACGTCTAAAATAAATCTATATTCATTCTTAACTTCCTGGCGGATTAAATTATTAAAATGCTATTCGCAAAACAATCGAACTAAAACCTTTTGATGACAAACTTAACAATAGTCTAATAGAAAATCTGTTAAATTGGAGTTCAAATCATACTTAAGAAATGTTGGGTCATTCAAATTTCTATACTTTGTGTACATAATTTCATTTCATAACAACAACTAATGCGATAATTTCGCAGCAATTTAGAATTAAGTCATGTTTAAAGACCTTCAAACAGGTGTCAAATAACAATTTAAAGAAGCGCTAACCAACACACAAAGCAGTCAACAAAACGTTTATGTAGAACCAGCAACAGTTTTATGAAGTCATTGCTCAAAGTATTAGCAAACACGACAAACGTGTTAAGCTACCCTTTTGTGAGGATATTGGTTGCCCCTTTTGTGGAGTGTTGTTGTTGGTACTATGATGCTGTGCACTGCTTGCACGACTGCTTGGCGCGGTATTTGAAAGCATGCTAATAGTAAGCAGTGCAACATGCGATAAGCAGTTGAGCAAGTAGTGTATTTAGCACAGTAGCAAATGGAACCAAATGGCAAATAGCGATTACATTGTTTAATTAAATTAAAACAAAGGAAAGAACAAGAAGAAAGAACTGAAGGTCAGGGACTTGGAGATGAATGCTTGGCAAACGTCTGCAAGTGCGGCACAATCAAAGTCGGCTGCTGGTGCCAAGCAGAGCTTTACATGCGGGCACGGGTCGGGCACGTAATGCGTCTCTGCCAGCGATAGCGATAAGGTGTGGTGTCTATACAAACGTCTCTTTGGCTGCTGACTGCTGACTGACTCTGACTGACTAACTGGGTTCTAGTTGCATGTATAAATAGCCAGTGTAAGCCCAGCTAAGCATATCATTGCTAAAGTACACCTTCGACTTTAAGATGTGCCCAACAAGAACAAGAACAAGAACAACAACTCAACAGCTCAGTTTCATTGTGGTGCTGCTCTTTGGCTGCCTGGCTGCCGATGCTCAGCGCTGTCAGGACTATCAGGATACGCAGCAGCACACGTTGTCCTGCAGCGGACGGGCTCTGTGTGCCACAAATGGACATTGCTATCGCCGCTTTAGCAACATTTGTTGCCTCGAGGCACACAATTTGCAGCGAATGTTTGCAGGCCAAAGTGGTGAGTTTAGATTCCCAAAATCGACTTCATAATTTGTTTGTAATTCTTCGCTATCATTTTTGTAGAATTTATCGTCGTGGATATGCAACACTGTTTGCCAGCGTCGACGTGGTACGACTACAACATACCCTATAGTCCGCCACGCTTTGTGAACTATGGCTATGAATCGCAATATGATTATGCCGCTCCTCCACAACGTCAGCCGCAGTTGTACAATCCCTATAGATACCACAGTCAGCAGATCTTTTCGCAGTCGAATAGGGCAGGCGTTGCTCATGCCTGGAATCCTTACGCAGCGGCTGCCTCGCAATACGCCACAGGCCAAACGTCTGCGCCCAGTTATTATGTTCAATTGCTCACCTCAACACCGAGCACAGCGTACACAACAGCTGAAACAACACCTTCCACAACAGCTGAAACAACACCTTCCACAACTACTTCTACGACTCCTGTTACAACTTCCTCTACAACAGAGTCCACAACGCCTTCCACAACAGCTGCTACGACGCCTTCAACAACGCCTTCAACAACGCCTTCAACAACACCTTCAACAACGCCTTCAACAACGCCTTCAACAACGCCTTCAACAACGCCTTCAACAGCGCCTTCAACAACGCCTTCAACAACGCCTTCAACAACGCCTTCAACAACGCCTTCAACAACGCCTTCAACAACGCCTTCAACAACACCTTCAACAACGCCTTCAACAACACCTTCAACAACGCCTTCAACAACGCCTTCAACAACACCTTCAACAACGCCTTCAACAACGCCTTCAACAACACCTTCAACAACGCCTTCAACAACGCCTTTCACTATAATATTCCCAACTAATTTGTTTGAAGCTAAGGTTGCAGTTGTTGCCGAAGACATCGAGAAGGGCGATGCAGCTATTGATTCTGTTGCAGATGAAATCGAGTCTGCTGCGGCATCACTTGCCAAAAAAAGGCCAACTACACCGAAAACAACAACGACTACATTAAAAACGACTACTCCAAAGACAACAAGAACTACTTGTGAACATACATCCACAACAACTTCTACTACGCCATCCACAACAGCACCCACGACACCTTCCACAACTCCTTTCACAACTCCATTCACAACACCATCCACTACACCTGCCACAACACCTTCCACAACTCAATCAACGACACCATCCACAACACCTTCCACAACACCTTCAACAACACCCTCTACAACACCCTCTACAACACCTTCCACAACACCTTCTACAACACCTTCAACAACACCTTCCACAACACCTTCAACAACACCTTCAACAACACCTTCAACAACACCTTCAACAACACCTTCCACAACACCTTCAACAACACCTTCCACAACACCATCCACAACACCTTCGACAACACCTTCAACAACACCTTCAACAACACCCTCTACAACATCTTCCACAACACCTTCCACAACACCTTCCACAACACCCTCTACAACACCTTCGACAACACCTTCTACAACACCTTCGACGACACCTTCCGCAACATCTTCAACAACACCTCCAGCAACACCTTCCACAACACCCTCTACAACACCTTCGACAACACCTTCAACAACGCCTTCAACAACGTCTTCAACAACGTCTTCAACAACAATTTCAACAACAATTTCAACAACATCTTCAACAACATCCTCTACAACACCATCAACTACCGCTTCAACAACAACATCATCCACTCCAGCACCAATTGATGCCGTAAGTACAAGTCTTCCACACTGCTTCTGCGCTCCGCATAACCAATTAACACCCTTTTTTAATTCACCCAATAGAATATTCTAGCGACCATGGTCATTACAAGCTTCGACGGTCAGGTTTTGAGACTATCGCTGACAAAGCAAGTGATCGATCCCATCAACGGCTACAAGAAATGTGTGGCGACAACAACACTGCTGATAACAACCAAGGAGTGTCCAACGCCACAGCTGCTCACTGGCTGCTTGATGAGCACCTCAACAAAAGCCACAACAACGATATCGACAAGAACACCACCAACAACATCAAGAAGTTCCACTTCCTCTTCCCCAGTGACTTATCCAACTCGGGCGAACCCCGCAATTGAAACAGCGTATAGAACACCTATACATAAACCTTATAGCTATCATTATGGCTATGCCTATGGCACCAACTATGGTCTTGACACTCCCTCAAGTTCCGCTTCCCGTTCCTATCCAAGCGACGATGCATATGCTTCGGCTTCGGCTTCCGCCTCGGCTGCGGCTTCTGCTTCCGTGGCTTCCCCCTTTGGCTGGTCGCATTATTACAGTCGTCGCTAACCTACCGCAATAATATATACATTTATCATACTATACTATAAATATTCTACTTTTTTATACCGTTCAGTTCAATAAAAAAAAACTTTAAAAGAAATAACGCTAAAATTCTTAAACAAAATTTTACTCAGAGAATGAATTTGTATTCTTTTTTAATTTTTTAATAGCTAACACGTGTGTCGCTACGTGACATTTGATACATCATCATCAAATGCACAATGCTTAAAGACCTGCGTATCATTTAAATATTAAATTCTTTGCTCATTAATTGGTTTCAAATGATTTCGTTTATTATCAAGTAACCTAGATAATTACTAAATTTATTTCCGAATAACATCGAATGTAAGAAATACAGTTTCAAATGATTTCGTTTAATATCAAGTAACCTAAATAATTACTAAATTTATTTCCGAATAACAAATACAATTTGTTAGCAATGCACATACACACCGATATCATTTTACTTTGAGCTTCATGACTGGCGTCAAATGTTTTTATGCGCTCATCATTAAATTCTTCTCCAGAAATGTCTCTTTAGATAGGCCAAGAATCAGTCAATGAGCTCATTGCATTGTTTGCAGCTCGTATTCGGGCACAGTGAGTTTATCTGCTGACCTTGGCAATTGTCAATAATAAATAATATTTATAATAACAACATTATTATCGCATTTTATTGCGTGTTCAGCCAATTACTCATTATCATTCGCAGTAAATTCGTAATTCATTTTAATTCACAAAATAATTTTCCCATGACAAAAAAAAAAATTAAGCAATAAAAAACGTTTTTGAATAATGCGAAAAAAATGAAGATAACACAAAAAGAATTTCATAACCAAAAAAAAAAAAAACTGAAAAACACAAAATAAACAACCGAAACACATCGAAGCTAGTATAGCAAACAGTCTGGGGCAACATTCAGTTAATATTGAAATATATAATGACCGAAATGGAGCTCGAGACACGTAGACATTGCAATGATATGAAGGCATACGCCACTTGGGGGAGGGTTCGACTCTATAAAAAGCGCAGCCTGCGCTAGGCAAACCTCATAGTCAACCTGTGAAACGTTCCCCGTAATGTTGTTATTCCATTTGTTGTGCTTTCTGTGCATCCTTTCAGTCGGCTGGAGCTATGGTGGTTATGGTGGAGCACCCGATTACTATTCATCATCGTGTGATCATATCGTCTGTCCGACGACCAAAAGTGAAGTTTGCGCCAAGTCACGCATGACAAATCAGGAGGCGACCTTTGACAATGAATGCGCAGTACGACACTACAGCTGTCTCTATGTGGAATGTGAGTTGCAATCAATAAAATGTAATAAGAGTGTATTAATAGATAATGTTTACAGCTTGGCAAATCATCAATCTGGGATCCTGCGAGTGTCCCACGCAGTGCTTCAGCAGATGTAAACCGATTTGCGCCGCATTGGGGGAAGAACTGCGAACGTTTAACAGCAGTTGCGAGCTACGACAGTATAGATGCTTTTCCGATGAACGTGAGTATTATATTTAGTCTTAATTGTGAATTAATCTTGTTGAACTTTAAATTAACAATTGTTTTATTTAATTTTCTTGTAACAACTTCATCTCAGCTTGGATTCAAGTAACGAATGAACACTGTGGCCTGCCAAATCCTTTCTATGGTTCACCGCCCTATGGATATCAGCCTTACGCTGCGCCTCCAGTTTATGGACAACAGCCGCCTGCATTTGGTCCTCCTTTGCCATTGACGTACCACAATGCTGGCTACTACAATCCCCAACCGAATACGAATGCGCAATCTCAACAACTACCGTATCACGTGTACATCTCAAGAGATTCGCTGCCCACCGAATCAATGAATGCATTTGGCTACACAACAGTTGCATCGACTTCAACTCCTTCTTCGACAACAGTGCCATCGACAACACCAACGACAACTACCTCGACTACGCCTTCGACTACTGCATCGACACCAGATTCAACTACACCTTCAACAACAACAACCACGACCTCAGATACAGCTTCGACTACAGATACAGGCGCCGGTGACTCCGGTTTAGGCGAATCCAAGCTGAAAGTTGAAAGTTTCAGGCTAAATGTGGCAAATGATGCTGCAACGGAACCAACAACAGTGTTGACAACGGAGTCCACAACACCTTCCACTACAGTTTCCACAACGGATTCAACAACTGTATCCACAACAGATTCTACAACAGAGTCCACCACACCTTCGACCACACCTTCAACTACAGCTTCTACAACAGATTCAACAACAGTATCCACAACTGCGTCCACAACACCCTCGACTACAGCATCCACTGCAGAATCGACTACAGTTTCCACAACGGATTCAACAACTGTATCCACAACGGAGTCCACAACACCCTCGACTACAGCATCCACAACAGATTCTACAACAGAGTCCACCACACCTTCGACCACACCTTCAACTACAGTTTCCACAACGGATTCAACAACACTATCCACAACGGAGTCCACAGCACCCTCGACTACAACATCCACTGCAGAATCGACTACAGTTTCCACAACAGATTCAACAACTGTATCCACAACAGATTCTACAACAGAGTCCACCACACCTTCGACCACAGCATCGACTACAGCTTCCACAACAGATTCAACAACAGTATCCACAACGGAGTCCATAACACCTTCGACTACAGTTTCCACGACGGATTCAACAACTGTATCCACAACAGATTCTACAACAGTATCCACCACACCTTCGACTACAGCATCGACTACAGATTCAACAACAGTATCCACAACGGAGTCCACAACACTTTCGACTACAGTTTCCACAACCGATTCTACAACAGAGTCCACAACACCTTCAACTACAGCATCCACGACTGAATCGACTACAGTTTCCACAACAGATTCAACAACTGTATCCACAACAGATTCTACAACAGAGTCCACCACACCTTCGACCACAGCATCGACTACAGCTTCCACAACAGCTTCAACAACAGTATCCACAACGGAGTCCACAACACCTTCGACTACAGTTTCCACAACCGATTCAACAACAGTATCCACCACACCTTTCACCACAGCATCCACTACAGAATCGACTACAGCTTCTACAACAGAGTCCACAACACCCTCGACTACAGCATCCACTGCAGAATCGACTACAGTTTCCACGACGGATTCAACAACTGTGTCGACAACAGATTCTACAACAGTATCCACAACGGAGTCCACAACACCTTCGACTACAGTTTCCACAACCGATTCAACAACAGTGTCCACAACACCTTCAACTACAGCATCCACGACTGAATCGACTACAGTTTCCACAACGGCTTCAACAACATTATCCACAACAGAGTCCACAACACCTTCCACCACAGCATCCACTGAAGAAACGACTACAGCTTCCACAACAGTATCCACAACGGAGTCCACAACACCTTCGACTACAGTTTCCACAACCGATTCTACAACAGAGTCTACAACACCTTCAACTACAGCATCCACGACTGAATCGACTACAGTTTCCACAACGGCTTCAACAACATTATCCACAACAGAGTCCACAACACCTTCCACCACAGCATCCACTGAAGAATCGACTACAGCTTCCACAACAGTATCCACAACGGAGTCCACAACACCTTCGACTACAGTTTCCACAACCGATTCTACAACAGAGTCCACAACACCTTCAACTACAGCATCCACGACTGAATCGACTACAGTTTCCACAACAGCTTCAACTACAGTATCCACAACGGAGTCCACAACACCTTCCACCACAGCATCCACTGAAGAATCGACTACAGTTTCCACAACAGATTCAACAACTGTATCCACAACAGATTCTACAACAGTATCCACCACACCTTCGACCACAGCATCGACTACAGCTTCCACAACAGCTTCAACAACAGTATCCACAACAGAGTCCACAACACCTTCGACTACAGCATCCACTACAGAATCGACTACAGTTTCCACAACGGATTCAACAACAGTATCCACAACAGAGTCCACAACACCTTCGACTACAGGATCCACTGCAGAATCGACTACAGTTTCCACAACGGCTTCACCTACATTATCCACAACTGACTTGACAACGGAGTCAACGACAGACACAATTACAACTTCAACCACACCTTCAAGTTCCAATGTACAATTGAAACGATTGAGCAAGAATATAGCAATCAGTATTGCAAATACGACAACCACACCTGCAACAACAACAGACTCAACTACGCCAGCAACTACAACATCAACGACAATTGCAACAATACAATCGACTTCGTCTTCAACACCAACTCCCGAGTTTCAGGTAATGAGAATGAGCGAATCGCAAGATGCGGCAGCATTAATACCATCGACAGCTTCAAGGGAATTGACTATAAGAGGACATAAAATCCATTTGCCAGAACAAGATGTTGCAATAATTCTAATTCCGTAGGGAAACACTCCACAATAATTATAAGCAACGATTCACATTAAAAGTCTAACAACCAAACTCTTTAAAATTGTAAAAGCGAAAGCAATATTGTTACTCTCATCATATAATAATAATCGAATATTTCAATTAATGAAGTTTGTCTGCCGTCTTCTCATCAGAAATTTCCCATCGTTCAATCACCTAATGGCTTATCGTGGTCATTATTTCATAATAATCAGGTTTAGAACACACAAAAGCTCGTTTTTTGATTGAGAGAGTGGTTTTTGGGTACCATATTAGACGGTGTATTGTATGCCTCCATCTCTTTAAACGTTGTTTATAAATTCGGTATTGAATTGCCAATTGTCTCAATTTTCTTTTTAGAATCCTTCGCTGTCGCACTTCAAGTTTCCTTTTTTTTCGCACGCTTAAATGCTTAAGTAGTTTGCCATACTTTCTAATTTCATCAGACAAAAGCCATTGCAGTAATTGATTGCAAATATAAGAGAGTAAAGAATTTGGAGTCATCATCCTATTTAAATTCTTAATTGCACTTTGATTCCTGATTTCAAGGAACCGATATTGCCAGCCATTAGCTAAGAATTGCATCCAGCCTTGTCGCAAGGGTCCGAGGATTTGATTGGTTCTTTGAAGATTCATTAGCTTTTTGTTATCGACAGTTATTATTTGTATAATCGCATCGTAGGTATTATTAATGTTTCCATCTGTTGCACTGTTTAGCGACAAACATAAGAGGCACATCAATAGCTGTAATTAAATTTAGATTAACCCTAAAAATCTATTTCTTTAAATGATATTTACCACTTTGATAATACACTGCATTTTTATGCAAAATAAAATAATCTTACTGTCACACAAAACTAGACTGATGTTTAATTTTTCATTCGCCTGAGATTTGAAAGCTTTTGCTCGGCCAACACAATTTGCATTAAATTTTGTTAAAGTGACAACTGACAAAAAATAAATAAAATATTTGTAATTTCGTTGGGGGTAGGGGTAGACAACGTTGGGCAGTTTATTTATTTACTTTTCGGTTTTTTTGTAAAGCTGGCTTTGGAATTGGTTTTGGATTTGCAATAGGTTTTGCGGTGGATGTTCCATTAATGTTTACCACCTTTAATGGGGTTTCAGTAGCGTTAGCAGACTTTGTATTGATCTCGACAGTTGCTTTAGTATTGTTGTTGGGTTTGGGAGTTGTACTATTGACAGCCTCCTCGGTGGTACTGCTATTCTCCGTGCTGCTGCTAAGGCTTTTAACAGCCTTGTTGGTAGGCTTAATGCTAGCTTTAGCTGCAGCCTTCCTGGTAGAGCTGTTTGCAGGCTTGCTGGTAGTGCTCTCTACAGCCTTCATGGTAGGGTTGCCAACAACTTTGCTACTAGCTTTAATGATAGAGTTGTTTTCAGCCTTGCTGGTAGGGTTGAGAACAACCTTGCTGGTAGCCTTAATGATAGAATTGCTTGCAACCTTCTCGGTAGTGCTGTCTGCGCTACTGCTTGATTGTTCAGTGGTGGTGGAGGTGGTACCATAAGGCACAAAAAAGAAGCTGTATGTAGTTTTCGCAGTGGTTGTCGTCGGTGGTGCCAAAGTGGTTTCCACCGTAGAACTGGTGTACGGCAGACCTGTTGTCGTCGACGCTGTGGGTTTCGGTGTCGTTGTTGTTGTTGTCGTCGTCGTGGTTGTTGTGGTGCTGGGCGGCGTATCGGTGACAGTGCCCACCCCTGGTAAATATACCGACAAGCTGGAGTCGGTAATCTCGTTATAGTCCTCACCCACATCGGGTATGTTGTACACACTGTAGGCGTTAACGGCACGCGCCACCGAAACACCCGGATTCACATGGCTTCGGTACTCGTGAAATTGCATTGGCACCGGCGTCGTTGTGCTGGTTGTTGTTGTCGTCCTCGGTGCTTCAGTTCGCGGCAATTGGCTGGTCGTCGTCACTGTCGCTGTGCTGCTCTCGGTCGGTGCCATTGTTGTGCTGCGACGTCTGTACTTGCGTTTGCTCTTCGACTTGGACTTGGACTTCAGCTGATGGCAAGGTCCACGGTTGAGAAAGCGTTGAGCTACGTAAAGAAAGCGGATTAGATGTAGAAGAAGACCCACACTCTCGGATGATGTAACCCACTCTCTTTGCTGACGCACTCCCGTCGTCGCACCTCGCACTCGTTGGCAAAGGTTACGCCCTTTCCCTGATGTGGTCCCGTCTCGGGTGCCGCACAAATCGGTGCATATTTCGTGGTGCATTTAATGTTCTCACAGTCGGGCATACAACGTGCCAGCTCGGTGGGTTCCAATTCTATGGTTGACGAGAAATGAATCTTGCTCTAGGGTTCAATTAACTTCCTGCGCTCACCTGTGCCATATTGAAAGAGCATCTTCATATTTTCCGCCTCCAATTTGCAAATGTTCTCGAAGCGAAAGAATTTCACACCGTTTGTGGCACACACAGGCTCACCGCCTGGCTTGCAATTGGGCTGATAGTCCACATATTGATATTGAAAGGGTCCAAATTGCTCCTGCGTCGGATTATTATTATTGTTATTTGCATCACCGGTCACCTGGCCAAAGAGTTTGGCATACTGAGCACCCGCCGCTTGCTCATCATTAAACATCCAGTCACCATTAGCATTGGCAGCTGATATCATGGTGAGTATAAAAAGTATTATACTACGTTGTCCTCGCAGTTGTTGCAGTTGTAGTTCCATCGTTATTGATCTCTTTGCTGGTTGCATTTGCTATGATTTCTTCAGAGGCAGCATCAATGCATTTTATAGTGCATCTGATATCTTCTCGATGCACCAAGCGACGTGTGGATATGCATTGTTCTTACACAATCGCTTAACGAGCCAAATGGCATTTTTGCCGTCTCACGACTTCTTCGTTCTCTCCATTCGCCAATCATATTCTTCATTTATTCGCGTGGGTTAATGAACGCAAACAGCTGACCAAAGCACAATTTACGAATTAATTCATTCATTTTAATTTCGCTCTCTTTCGGTTCTTATCTTTGAAAGTAATTGATTCGCTTTTATCTTTACACGCGTTTTCTTTTGCTCCATGATACGCTATTGCGTTGTCATCAGTTGGTAAAGAATATTTTGTTATCTTGACTCTGATTACGTCAACTATTGTGATAACTATTGAAGAATAGCTCACTTTAAAATTGAAATGGAATCATATTTATGGCAACTTTCATAGGTGGCTTTAAAATCGAAATATAATTTTATTTATGGCTTCTTTTATTCGCATAATCATCGCTGGTCATTCAAAGGTGACTTTCAAACTCTTTTTCGCGTTTTTATTGAAAGTTTCCATCAAAATTGTTTGCCAAATTCAAAGCTCTCAATAAATTGCCGAGTTGTGTTTTCCATTTTCACAAACTTACTTCAGTTTTCAAGCACTTTGCATAGCAACTTTGCACCGCATTGAGCAGAGACAAGAACCTTTTTGTTGCCATAAAGCCGAGGAGCTTTTTGTGTGGTGAAAATGTTATTTCGCCAAGTTTTCAACCATAAATGTTTTCTTTGTTTGCAATAATTCTGAACAGTTTATGGCAAATTCGTTGGCAATAGACCTTTCAATGATGCACCTTGGCTTGTTTACCGCACTTGCAAATTATGCAAAACAATATTTTGTTGTTGTGCAATATCTGTTTTTGTGTTTTTCCGTATTCACACAGTCGCAGTTTTCAATGGCGACCAATTAATTATGCTAAATAGCTGGCAAAATTCGCAACACAAACAAATTTCGCGATTGCAATACAATCCGGACACAATCTGTAAATCCCAATGGCTGTGTTTTGACCCCTCCTGCCCCCTACCACCCTCCTGTGTGTGTATAGAGCTCATTAAGGATGCAATTTACGTGGTGTGACCTTTTGAGTTTGGTTCGTCTCGCATAGGGCGACAGAGTTACGTGACATTTGGCAACAATAAAATGCAAATTTTCATTTTATATTTTTTAATATCGATCTTTATTCGATATTAGTGTTGTTTATTTTAATAAAATGCATAATTATAATAATGCATTCTCTATTTTTATTTGCGATCTTTTTTCGATTATTAATATTGTTTATTTTTCATATCGCCAACGCTGCGTTGCTAATTACTTATCACAAAGGAGGAAAAAGTTTTTGCATCGAGGTACCGATCTGCGGGATTTAGTGCAATAATTTAGTCTGGTCACACTTTTTCTCTCACTCTATCATTGACTTACTTTGAAAAACTTTTTTTGATTCATTTTTAATTCATGTTCCCCTTTTGGAAGCCAACTTCGCGTCCTTCTTAAAGAGGACGTGGTACCAACCAACAGAGTGCTAACATCGATATGAGAATTCGAGAATTCATTCCAACCAAAGCTTGTTCTAATCCAATTCAAATGTGTATTATGTATGCATAATATAATATATAATAATAATAATAGTATTGTATTTATATAATATTGTATTATGTATGCCATTAATCTATATGCATAGAAACATTTTACCCTAAACATCTAAAAATGGAGCGAATTTAAAATTGACTTTCGTTGCACAAGCCGAACTTGTTGTACTCACCTATATATATATACGTATATATATATATGTATAGATATATATATTTTTCTTAATATTAATCGACGTAATCAGCAACGCCCTAAAATAATTAAGGCGTGGTATCGTCCAGATCAATTAATGCATCTGCATCATGCACTTATTTCAATGAACAATCATTTTATTGTTCTGTATATTTACTGTAGATAGTAGGGACTTGTTGAACTCTTAAATGTAAAAAAACATTCAAATGGCACTTACCAAGTGTGCGAAAACTGAAAAGATAAAAGCAAATTGTTAGACTAAAATAAACGAAGAAGTATATATCAATACCCATTTTCAAGTTGAAATATTCATCGACCAATTAAAATTCGAGTATCTGATTAAACACACACAATTTTGTTAACAAAAAAGAGAACAACAAAAAAAAAAAAATATTTTTTCTCAGCAAAAAAAAAACACAAAATAAAGAAAAAAATTTCGAGCCAAAAATCTTAGTTGTTTCCCAGACGAGCTCTGGGAGCAAACTGAATAATAATATTGAGCTCTGGGGGCTCATCGAACTAAATCTCGATTCAAGGCTGACTAGATCAAAATCCCTAAAAAAATCAAGGCAAACTAGATGCAAAAGTTACAATACAAAAGCCAAAGACAACACAAAATAAGCAATGTTTGCTTATTGTTATCATTTTTTATGATTTTATAAATTTATTTTCTACATCAAGCCATCAATTTGAAAAATATTATGTATCGGTAATTGTTATTTCTTTTAGATGTTTATACAAATATGTTTATTTACTATGAAGCCAACTGATGATTTGTTTTAATAAATTATGCTTCAATATGCGGCTCTCATGTCTGCATCATTGCCAGCTAGTTTTGGGTGTCTAAACGGAAGCCATCAAATAAATTACGAGTACCTCATGAGGCGCATATCATAATGAAATGTTGTAGGCATAGACAACCCCAAAAAACTTGAACACACACAAATACAGAGAAATGGGAAAACGGGAGAGAGAAAAGGATGATGTTTGGAAGCATCTCATGATGATGTTAACAACCCTCAAACAGGCAATCGATCATTATGCGCCCAACCACACAAAAAAATGAAAACCCCACCCACTGTAATGCTGTGCTCCCCATAAATTGTATGAATTATTTAAATATTGATTTATTAGTTGAAATTTTACATCTAATTTAATAGGCCGCAAAAGAAAGAAAACGTAGACGACTACACTTCAAATTTGAAGTTGAATTTATGCGTTTATGGATGGCGTAGCGTGTAATAATGATGCATAATGTAATAATAATAATAATAATAATAATAATAATAATAATAATAATAATAATAATAATAATAATAATAATAATAATAATAATAATAATAATAATAATAATAATAATAATAATAATAATAATAATAATAATAATAATAATAATAATAATAATAATAATAATAATAATAATAATAATAATAATAATAATAATAATAATAATAATAATAATAATAATAATAATAATAATAATAATAATAATAATAATAATAATAATAATAATAATAATAATAATAATAATAATAATAATAATAATAATAATAATAATAATAATAATAATAATAATAATAATAATAATAATAATAATAATAATAATAATAATAATAATAATAATAATAATAATAATAATAATAATAATAATAATAATAATAATAATAATAAGTATGTAAGTAATAAGAGAGTGCGGCATAAATGGAAAATGAAATGTGCGAAATGCGAGGCCGTCGTCAAGCCTTTGACAAGCGAGCGACTGAAACATGGCCGCAGATTGTTACAAGTGTTGTTTTTGTTTCTCTGTCGACTGTTGGGCTAAATGAAAACTCGTTTATTAATCTCAATCCGAGAGTGTGTGTGTGTGTGTGTGTGTGTGTGTGTTTGCGAGTGTATGTGAGGCTTACCCTCTTTCAGCTCTCTCTGTGGCTGTGGCAAACAAACAAAAGCAAACATGATGCCGCTTTTGGCTCAGAAATCTCATGGTCAAAAAGCGCACAACACATATGCAAGGACACAACACACATACACACACACACACACACACACACACACACACACACACACACACACACACACACACACATAAGCGAGTATGCAAAGTTTATCCAACGTCCGTTTTGCACATTAATTTACTGACCTTTTTGCGCCTTTTCTGCATAGTTCGCCTACTGTGCGAGCTTGTGCCTCCCCCTAACTTCCCCTCGCTTCCCTTGCGCGTCCAATCACAGCTACCTAGACTTCACATGACTGGACTTGTGGCACACACACAAACACACACACGCACACAACTCGTACTCGAACTCGACCGTGTCGCCACACAGCGAGCGGCGTCTCATTGGGTTTAACAGAATGCGGTTAACTGAAAATGCGCTCAAGTGAGACAGCAACATCTGTTCGCTGTTAGCGAGCGTGCACAGAGCGAAAGAGTGAAAGAGAGAGAGAGCGAGAAGGAGATACTGAGCTGGGGCTGCCATCGGTTTTTCGGGTGCTGCCCATTCGCATGTTCACATATTACAACGGTATGATGAATGTGTGACATTTTTGCAGCAGCTCGCTTGTTTGTTTATTGTTTGCGTATGGTACTTTTACTTTGCCCTGCCCTGCCCTCTCTCTCTTTCTCTCTCTCTCCCTCCCTGTGAAGCGGTCTTTGCTGTTTGCTGCTGCCTTCGTCACTTTGTGCTACCCTATATAGTATATTGAGTGTGGTTCAGAAATGCGAAGCGCATGAATTGTCAACACACATTTTCGAGTTGCGTTTGATTGCGATTTTCTGTCTCCAATTTATTGCGTTGCATTTGCAGTTCTGTTCAGTTCAGTTGTATTGCCTTGAAAAACCACAACCAACAAAATTTAATTTTGAAATTATTTCCAACAGTCCAAAGCCAAGAATTCATATTAATTCTGTGCAAGCTTTTATCATATCTCAAAATTCATTGCTCTTTCATTAATATTAAGTTAGCACACATGTTTGGTCTTTATGATACTATGAATTCTTGTTTAACAAATACAAATACATAACTTGCTATACAAAACGTCTTTGCATTTCTTAAATTTCTTCTATTTACACAGCTTTTGATGGATGAAATATCCAACTTAAAAACGATATGATAACTGTATTTTATATTTTCAAAATAAAATAGATTTACCCACTGTTAATTTTCATCATTGCATGGGCAATAAACACGTTTAATTCTCTCTTATTAGCAAACAAATGGGGCAAGTATTGCACGCATTCATGCATTTCCAATCACTTGTGGAGTCAGCCAAGCTCGTGATTCGTTTTTGATTTGCATTCATCACAACGTATCCGAATGATACGCCCAACTCTTTGGTCAGTTGAAGTTTAAGGGCAGCTTTGGCTGCACTTATGACAGCCTTAAGTAATAATATTCTCGTACCTACCTACATATGTATATCCGTATGTAGATATATTTTATCAAACATCAAACACTGTTTAACACTGCTGTGAATGCATTTTGTGTGCGACAACATGTAACGTGATATAAGGCTAAAGACAAAGACGAAGAGAAAGACAAAGACAAAGACGGCTTCGTTAAGCAAACATTGCTAAACATATTCGACGACTTTGTATTCGAGTTGCATTTTAATTGTGAACAATGCAAATGCTGTAAATGAATCATTAAGTAATTAAAATCAACAACACAAGACACTAAGATATTTCTGGCATGTACAATTAGTCCAATTATGGCGACTTCAAGTCAAGTCCACACTCAGTTGCTTGATTTGGTCAAGGAGAAGAACGCATTGAAAGGGGTTTGTTTCTCTTTGAGCATCAAGTTTCGAATTAAATAAATGCTGCAGTTGCACTAATTGGTGTTGCAATTCAATCATTTAGCTAAGTTAATTAATGATGCAAGCTTAGAAGAGCTGTTTTCATCCGGACTCGCAACAATTTTTGGTAAATCACAAATATATACATACTCGTAAAGTACTTTTTGATTGGTTTCGAATGAAACGTAAATGTTTAGCAGGGGACTATATTAAAACAGATAAGAAAGCTGTATTATTTTGAAAGTAGGCCAAAAAAATATACCAAAACATACTAAAATATAACAACGGTTATAATAATTATATAGATAGACATTAGTCTTAAATTAATGCAAATTAATATTTAAAGGGTTATATTTTGTATATAGATATAGTACTACATTATTCTTAAGATGTATCGAATAAATATACCAACGGTTATATACCGAAATATACCAAGGGTTATATTTAGTATATAAAGATAGTACCACATTTTGCGCAAAATACCAAAATATACCAATGGTTAAGATGTATCGAATAAATATACCAACGGTTATATACCGAAATATACCAAAGGTTATATTTAGTATAATAAAGATAGTACCGCATTTTGCGCGAAATACCAAAATATACCAATGGTTATATTTATTATATAAATACAGTAGTAGCTTACCAAAATATACTAAAATATATCAACGGTTATATACTACTACCTTCAGAATATACCACATAGTACAAAATATATCAAATTGTCTAATCGGAAGGAAATTTGAAGAAGTCAACAATACAAAAGTTTTTATTATTATTTATAAAATATTAAGTTTAATTACTACTAGTTTTTTGGCCCCAAGTGATGTGTATGTTGATTATTTACTTATTTTCCAGTTCCATTCTAAATGGTGATACTGCCTGGCATAACTTTATCTGCTTGCAATACCCTCTATCATAGTTGATACAAACAAGCAAAAAAAAAAAGGGAAAACGTATAAACTTGCAGTATTCTCAAAGAACAAACTTTAGCTTCGGGCTTCAGAATTTGCCGCACGTGGCCATCTGAGTGTATGCGTGGGGTGGTTTAATAAATTGTATCTTCTTTGTGAAGCCAACATACACACTCACACACACACACACGTACGCATCGGCATATGTAGATTTCAGTGTGTGCCCATAGACCACCCGGACTTTTCAATTTTCAATAGCGGTTAAGCAATAAACTTTCACAGCTTTCACAGTTTGTGTGTGTTTGTTGACAGCTCCTCCTTCCTTTGAAGACTTTGTTGATCGACAACTTTCGCCAAATATATCCAACAATATGTGAGCCCAACTTTGTTGTGTAGTTGCACTCATTATTCCCATACAATTGAATGCTTTCATGTCTTTGCATACGAAATTTGTTGCATATGTTAGTTAGTTATCGGATTCAGAGGTATCCATTGCATTGTCATCATAATCTTCATCCACCTCCATTCGATCGTCGTCTTCTATATCAAACGATGTTGTATCCATTGGTTCATCCTCGATGTCCACATCAATGAGCTCTGCTTGTGTTTGGTTTTGAAGTGATTTCTGTGGCTGATTCGGATATGCAAACATTATGGTGATTCACAACCAGCTTTTAACACATTATGCAGCAACTTTTCCAATGGATTTTCTTTGTGATAAGCACAAGCTTTGTGGAATTAACGGCAAATGCAAATGGTTTCTGTTTTTGGCTTCTTACGCACTTGACTGTGCTCTTCATATAAATATTGTAGTGAAATCTTGTTTGATTTGTTTTGATAAGTAAACTCAGTTTGCATCGAGTACAAGTTATTGAAATAACTATTTATGCAAAGCAAGTGCAATAAAGCTAAAAAACTTTACTTGTTCGTCTAGTTACAGGTGACTAAAAATAAAAGCAAGCTGTTCGACAGATTTCTCGACGTCTTGATAAAGAGTTCTGGGCAAAATGAGTATAAATAAATATTTAGGAAATTCTTTTGCTCACACTTTTTCCTGTAATTAGCTTTCACAGCTCTTGGCAATATTTTCCAACACCTTAAATTGTGTTAAATGAGATTAATTAAATCAATAAAGTATTTAGCCAGCACGTTGAAGTTGCAATAGGTTTCATTTGTGACATGGTTACAGTCTTGTTTCTTTTTTTTTGGGAAAACTTTTTCAGGGATTTGCATGTGTGGAAACGAAAGGAGGAATCCAGGCTGAGGACACAGCAGCCACAAATAATTTAGGACTATGCCTTTTTTGGCTGTTCATTGTTAAGCAGTCTCCAATTCCACTCCTCTTTGTGCTCGTTACCTTTAGGGTAGAAGGGTATTACAACCTACAGGAGATGTTTGTAACGTGCAGAAGTAGGTATTTTCGACCTCATAAAATCGAGATTATATAGCCATGCCCGTATACCTGAAATAACGATTTGTTGACAATCTGGTATATTTTCTTATTCTATGGTATATTTTTAAGGTAATAGTAACACTATAGTATTTTTTGGTTTTTCAAGTTGTAAATATATCTAGTATATTTTGTACTGTATATTTTAAGGTATTACTATCAATACACTGGTACTGGTACTAGTTTTAGTATTTTTTGGTATATTATCTTGGCATAATAATACAAAGCTGATTGGCTTTAGTTGTTAATTTAGTATATTTTGTACTCTATGGTATATTTTGAAGATAATTGTATATCGCTGTATTAAACATAGCCTAGGCTATAGTTTAAGTACTTTTGTTGGTATATTAATTAGGCATAACAATACAAAACTGTTTTGCTTTTGTTGACATTCTAGTAAATTTTTTGTACTCTATGGTACATTTGAAAGGTATTAGTATATCAATATGCTATTACCGGTACTAGCTTTAGTATTTTTTTGGCATATTGAGTTAACATAATGATTCAAAGGGGAAGTAAGCATACATCCAAGTCGAGCACACTCGACTGTAACTTTCTTTTATTCGTGTTTTTTCTTCTGTCTCGCCTTGCCTTGCCTTTATTGTGCTTTTAATTTCAATTCTAATTTCACACGAAAACTTTTGTCCAGTTCTGGGGACTGGACTTGATTGTGGTGTTGTTGTGGACACTGCGAAACTTTTGTCGTTTGTTCTCGAAAACTTTTTCTCTGTGTGCGTGTCAAGTCTTGTCGTGTCTAGGCGTTTGCCTTTGATTTTATGCCACGTTCTTGTTGTTGTTGTTGTCGTTCCGATTGCGGTAAATGATAATACATAATGCTACCGCACTCGCCTCATTGTTTGCTATGGGATTCCGTTTCACTTATTTTTAGTCCTTATTTTACTATTTTATATAGTACCTTTTTCCATACGCTCCACGGCTTAAGCTAATGGCGCTGCTTTAGTTCCAGCTTCAAATCCATTTTGCAGCTCCTGTTTGAAACTCTTGGTGCAAATCCTCTTCGTTCAATGCTAGGTGACAGCTGTTGCTTTTCCAAGCACCGCACCGAGTGCAATTAGTGATCCGACTGGGTAAATAAATAGTAAAACTATTTTGTGGGCACATCGCAACACGCAGCATCGACATTGACATTGCCACAAAATTTATTGACAAGTGAATTGCAACTAAATATATTTTGTAGTACATTGTGTAAAGTTCACAGCTTGAAGTATTTGAATTCTAGCCAGTTTCAGTCCCCAAATTTCTCCTTGCATGGTTCTGAGTCACTTCACTTAAGAAAGCGGAAGAAAATAAGATCTAAAGTCGAGTGTGCTCGACTGTAAGATACCCGCCATCCATTTTGAATAATATCGAAGCAGTGCGGAATTTCAATAAAAATATACCAAATAAATTTACCACAAAAATACTAAGAATATACCAATGACTATATTAGGCATATTTCTATAGTATTATATACAAAATATACCATGGAGAGCAAAATATACTAGATTCTCCTACGAAGCAACTAAGATCTGTAGTAAGTGGGCGTTTTTCCCCATAAAAAAGTATTTCTTAAGTAAATTCCACAACTTATCTGACGAATTATTATTATTATAACGCTTCTATTCAATTTTTATTCCCCATGGGCCTATGGGTAGTGGGTATAAAAAATGATCGAAATTAAATCTTTAGTTTAATGTTTCATGGTAACTTCACTTAAGCAATCATTTTGACATCTTTCTAATTTAATTTGTGCTCAGGTTGCAAAGCGCTTTATTAGAAAATCAAGGGTCTCTTATAGTCAAATTAACTGCTGCTTTCTTAGTTGTTACAAAACTATCATTTGCAATTTGCGAAGCCGTGAAGCTTATAAACTGCTTGTTGCCAGGCAATGCTGTTGTTTATTATACTTTAATTCTTCATGGTTATTAAATCTGTTCACCAACTTAACGCGCACTTCGTTTTGTCATTATTGCATTGTTTCTTAAAGCAGCACTCTCATGGTGATACAGCTCTGTTTTTCTAGGGTATATTTTGAAAGCAATAGTATTTTAATATAGTAAATATGCTTTTGCTATAATTTGGTAATTAGTGGTATATTTTAAAAGACGGCAGACGTGTCCAAGTTGCATCGGTTAGAATGTGGTTTATTTTGGTCTCTGTGATATTTTTGAAAAGCAGTAGTATATTAATATACTAAATATACCTTTTGGTATTTATCGGTATATTTTAACAGTATAACGCACAGTTTTTCTGTGATAGAAAATGCATAACGGGTATATTTTGTACACTATGGTATATCAAATATATTTGTATTATATAAATATATTTGAAAAGCAGTAGTATATTAATATACTAAATATACTTTTTGGTATTTGTCGGTATATTTTAACGGTATACTGCACAGTTTTTCTGTCATAGAAAACGCTTAACGGGTATATTTTGTACACTATGGTATATTTGAATAGCAGTAGTATATTAATATACCAAATATGAATTTTGGTATTTATTGGGTATATTTTAGCTTTGATACCGCACAGTTGAAAATGCACTCGACTGTAGCTTTCATACTTGCTCAAATTGACGCTCAGTGTTGTCTACTCTAGTCTGTAATTGTAATTCCAGAGTTTCATTCTATCCTACACAAGGCTACTAAGACAGAAAGAGGCCCAGTGAAAGAGAGAGAGAGAGAGAGAGAGAATGTGTCTGGCAGACATTACAATATACATATGTACATAAATATTATAGCAGTTAATACAAGCAACACACGGCCAGAGAAAGACACAAACACACAGTAACCAAGGACTTCCTGTTTAGCAGATGCTTTGCCAGCCATCTTGGCGCCACAGTAAACAAGTCAACAGTCTAAAGCTGTGTGCGAGAGATGTAGAGACAGACAGAGAGAGAGAGAGAGAGAGAGAGAGAGAGAGCTGTGTGTGTGCGTTTGGGAGTCTGCTTGCCACATCCAACTATGCCACAACAACGACAATAATAACAGCAATGACAACAAGTAAAAGCGTCACAATCGCAAAATGCTATGGCACCGCATACCCTGTAATAAATCAGTGTAAGAGTTGCTACGCATAACAGACAGTGCCTCAAAATTAAATGATGAACAAATGTCTACGATTTTGTATTTCCCAAAATACTATTTAATAATGCAGTAAGTAGACTTTTGATATGGAAAATATATAGCAATCTGTTCAGCTCTCTTTCAGCATTTTTACGCAGTATTACAGCAACAATATGAAAACCGGAAGCGAGGCATATTTTCCGCTTAAAATGCCACAATATGTTGACTTCAACCAGTGACAACGGCAACAGCGAGTGAGAAGCAACAATTTATTTATTTTTATTTTATTTCTTTGGCTCCGCTTTATTGTTGCCTCTTTATTGTTGTAGTTGCTGTTGTTTTTCGTTTTTTTTTTTTTTTTTTGTGCTTCTGGTTTTTCGTTTGTCATAAAAGCCTTGCCAACAACGTTAGCACACCTTTTGCGATGCTGAGAAACCTTCAACGGCGCTATAAAGTCAAAATAAATAAATACCACATAAAGGGAATGCGTGTGCGTATACAAAAAAAAGCAAAAAAAAAAATAAAAATAAAAATAAATAAATAAAACTTAATATGAAACGTTCATTTTAATGTCGACAACTGTCGCAGGCAGCATCGCATCAACTAAGCAGCTTTAACAGCTGCACAAAGAAATCAAAGGCTAAGTCGACCGAGTTTAGTTGGCTCTTCTTTAAACCTTTCTTTTGTATGAAATCACGCTTTTGTAGTGCTTAAACATTAGGTTAAATCATAATAGTATTTATGTTTAAGTTAAAGCAACAAATTTCGTATTTCTAATTGATAGAAGTTCTAAAAGTAAATATTAAATTGGCTTTGGATGACAATTTGGTAAATTTTGTGCTCTATGGTATATTTTGTAGGTAATAGTATATCAATATACCAAAAAAAATATATATATATATTAAATAACTTGATTGAAATAAAAATAAGAATTTGTTGAAAAAAAAAGAAACAAGAGAGACAGTAAAAGTTGAGTTTGCTCGAAACGGTGAGAAACGGTGCAGTATTAATTTTAAAATATACCAAATTACTATACACTAAAAACACTAAAATATACCAAAGTCTATATTTGGTACATTGATATAGACTGCATATTGCAACTGCAACTGTTAGATGCTGAACTGTAAATCAAATTGAGCATAGAACTTGACTTTGAAATGAAGAGACTCTACAGCACTTGAGTTAAGTTTAGTCCACTTTAGCGCACTACAATCAATCCATGTTAAATATGGTTCATTGGGCAAGGGTCAATGGATTTTGCTGCAGTTCGACTGCAATCGAAAACGCGACTTGTGGTTTGATTTGGTCAATTGCAAAGCTGCGGTAATGCTCGACGATATATATTTTCTTGAAGCATCCTCTCAATTAGCGCGGCAATCAAATGACTAAAACAGCCACAATTGATGCCCCTCGAAACTCAAGTTCTCCAACAAATGCAGCTAAAAGTGCAACACATAGAGAGTAAAAAGAAAATACATAAGCAACGGCGGTTGTTGAGGTCTTTAGCTCAACATTTTGTAGCATTTTTCGCTCATGATTTGTTTGGCACAAGTTTGATATCAGGAAAATCATTGACAAGACATTTTTATGACAGTATCAAAGGCTGACAACCAGGCAGACAGTAAAGTAAAGTATGAAACGAACTTCCGTCTGTGTCTTTGGCAGTTACAAGTTGTTGTTGTCAGTGAGACACACACACACGTCTTGGTATTTTAAATGAATTAAGTTGAGAGCAGAAATTGGCTCAAGGGATTCCAAACTATTTGGTATTTATTATGAGTGCTCTGGGACAGCTTGCCAAAAACTGCAATTGCAAGCAGCTAAAACTTTTTACCAAACAGCAAGTCAATCGAAAGTAAAGCTGAAAAAATCAAACAAACATTAATTCTAATTTAAACTTTCTTTAAATTATATTCAAATTTTATGCATCGCTCAAACTAAAATAAAATATGTTTGATATATATTTATATCAGCTAACCTAATTCAAAGATATACAGAAAATACGTTTTACACGCGCTCGTTAGCATAGCAAATGGAAAATTCATGCGCAATTGAGAAGTGGCAAAAAGTTCGTCCCCGCTTCCCAGGAAAGTCTGCCGATATCTGGCACTAATTATAGCCCACTTAAGTCGATGCACTAATGCCGTAGAGCCTTTTGAGTTCGCTTTCTGCCTGGTTTTCTGCCTTCTGCGTGTAATCAACTTAAGCTCGCCTCTTTTCTATGTGAATGCTAAAATATTCTTGGAATTGCAGAAGCTGCTTCTGTTTCTGTTTCTGTTTCTGCTGTTGTTGTTGTTGTTGCTTCTGGGGGCTTCGTTTGGCATTTGCGTTGGGCTTTGTTTTAGGCCTCAACTGCTGTAAACTAATTAGGTTTCCAAAATGCGATTCTAATTAATGCAATATGCATTTCATAGCTAGAGAGCTGTCATATATATTGCTTGTCTAATGTTGTTTTGCCAGACAGCTGCAGATCCAAATCGAGTTGCACAAAAGCAAGCAAAGCAAGCGACTGTGAATCGCACCAACAGAGCTCCGTAAAGCAAAAGTAAGTTAGCTAGTTATATGATAATATAGACATAGATATCCGCACATAACATATTATCATATAATTACACCAACATAATATACAAAAATGTATCAAAATGTATAGCTGGTATATGGTTATAGAAAGAGATATAGTCGACGGTAGTATTATATCTGGTTTGGTGCGGTATTATCATGTAAATACACCGAAATAATATACCAAAAAATACTAAAATGTACCAAATTAAATGGTATATTAAATTATTATGGTATATTGATATGCAAATTGATGTAGTCGAGTGTGTTTGGCTGTATGATATCTGCTATAGTGCGGTATTATTAGGTAAATATACCAAATCTATATACCGAAAAAATACTGCAATGTACCAAAATGTATAGCTAGTATGTTGTTATTATATCAACAATAATATGATATGATATTTGCTACAATGCGGTATTATCATAAAAATATACCAAAATAATATACCAAACAATGTCAAAATGTATAGCTGGTACTTTGATATACATAAAAGTGCTTGCATGATGTATGTATGATTTATGATGTATGCTACACTGCAGTATTATCATATACATCGAAATATACAATAATAGCTGGTATATTGATCAAATACAATATAAAATGCAAATATACCAAATTAATATACCAAAAATAATTAAATTTACCATAATATATGGCTGGAATATTGATGTAATATAATATGATATCTGCTACAGTGCGGTATTATTATGTAAATATACCATACTAATATATCAAAAATATACCGAAATGTGCCAAAATGTATTGTTAGTATATTGATATAAAAAGTGCTGCATCTTCTTAGAGAATTTACTTACCTTTATTGTTATTATTTATTATTATTATTCATATTTATTTAGTATATATTTTATATAAAGAGTTAAGACTAAAAACATTAAGAACAAGTAAGAAATTCACAGTCGAGTGTGCTTGACTGTGAGATACCCGCTACCCATTTTTAATAAAGGCAAAATATTGCGGTATCATTTTCAAAATATACCGAAAATACTAAAAAATACTAAAAATATACCAAATGGTATGTTTGGTATATCGATATAGTACACTATTCAAAATATACCATAAACGGCACAATGTGCCAGATTGTCGGCCAAAGCAAGTAAGACCCCTAGTAAGTAGGCGTTTTTGCTCATACAAAAGTATTTCCTTAATAACTTCTACAATTATCTGATCGCAACCAAATTTTCAGGAATCATAACTACTACAGTAATTATTGTATGTAGCTCTAGCTTTAAAATTACACTTGTTATTCGATTTTTTTGATTTGCGGGGGCGGAAGTGGGCGTGGCAAAAATTTGAAACAAACTTAATCTGCGTGCAAACATAACAAAGCTTCGAATTCCATTTTTGGTTCAAAATCTTAGCAGTTTTCATTGCACACATAACAAGCATTAATACACCTTAAACTAATTTCAATGACGTCAAAAATACTAATAATTGGAAATGTGTTTTTCTTTCGTTTCGCAGTCATTGTCGTCATTCTATTAGCAAAAAACAAACCTAAATTGATAAAAAAAAATATCGCATATCAATTGACAACTATTTAGTTCATTTTCAGTTCAAAGTTTGTTGCAATAAATGAAGCAAGTTGTCATCGAAAAGCGAGTTACGTGAATCTACATTTCTACTCAGCATTTGCAATCGATGCGTGACTTTGAATCATCTCAATTTAATTAACATCTCGTCAGGGCAATAACATATTTGTATGTAAATAGATTTATTTATTTTAGATAGTGTTGTGTGTGTGTTTGGCAAATGGCAGTGCCAATGCATTCAAGTGAAAAGAACATCCTAAAGCATTACATATGCATTTTGCACATTTAATTGATATGCGACCAAATCAATTTATTAAAAGCCCTAAAAACTTTCACACTGTTGACATGTCATGGAATGCCAAACAACTAATGGACAATTTCTAAGCTCAAAATGCAATGAAATATATATCAAATAAATTGTTGCATTTATGCCACAAAGTGTCCATATAATATGCTTTCTATAAAATAGAGTAAACATTAAATTAAATAGAAAAGATTTCCGAATGAATGAAGAAAATGCAATATGTTATATGTTAAATGATAATAAATAAATTTGAAATCAAATAAGTTAATTAATATGTCGAACACTGCGTGTGCTTATTATATTCCATAAAAGAAGGAATATAGAAATGTCTATGCCATATATCCATCCATACCATATAGTATCATAGATTGCTTAAAATGAGATAACACTAATAACTTTAAACCAGAAAGAATGATACAGTCGAGTGCAGTATTATCGTAAAAATATGCCAAAATAATATACCATAAAAATACTAAAATATGTGGCTGGTATGTTGATTTAAAAAGCACCGTCTTTTAATTTCCCTCTTCTTAGTATACTCGTATACTTAATATACGGAATTTTTGCTTCCAAGCGTATACTTAATATATTACTGCATTTGTAAAAAAGATAAAAAAAAAGATATAATACACTTAATACATCGTATACTACATACTATTTGGAATACATAATATTAAGATAAATAAAAAGTATAAATTTAAAAGTATTTATACACAATATTTAAATAAATAAAAGCTAAATTTAGTTAACATGCATTTTTACAATTATTAAATATCAACGGGATAGTGTCTATATGGAATAAATATTAAATCAAATTAGTTGTTAAATATATTGTTATTCATTTGAATTCGTCACTCGATTCAATTTTAGAATAAATATTGGACAAGTCGCAAACTCGGACTGTTGAAACAGAACCAATTCATACATATGTAAATGTCTGCATTGTCTGCAGGATATTTCGAATTAAAATAAACACCTGATATTATTACAGGTGAATG